>CM074726.1:135956965-137156965 GCA_037306005.1 Rhinophrynus dorsalis | reverse complement strand
ACTCTTCTTTGTATGAAAACAATGAGAGCCCTTCCCCCCTTGACAAGTTTTTTTCAGCTTTTTCCCTTATCTTAATTGAAGATTGTCCCTCTCTGCAGTCTACCTGGGCACTTCCCTTCTGATCTGGCTGAACGGGGGGGGATACTTTGTGAATATCTCTTAAACCATACAGGTTTGAGAGATAAGACTTATATTGTTCTTCATGTTTTTTTAATGCCTACAAAATAAAATAAAGATAAAACATTACTATCCCTTTAAGGTTCGATGTCTGCTTAGAAAGAAAGGGCAAGTAGTTAGCACGAAGCAGGGAAGACACTGAAGAGGTAAGACAAACTCCTAGATAAGCGATAGAGGGGCCCGCCCAATGAAACGGCACCAGTCGAGTCAGAGAAGCAACCATATGTTGCGGAACTTTAAGATTGAGGATTTACGACTTCTGTAAGTTAGCTTTAAAATTACTGACTAGGCTAAAGGACCTCAATTCTGATAAAACAGCGGGTAAGGAAGTGGGGGGGTCAGTGAGTAAGAAGATGAGATCATCAGTGAAGAGGGCCAGTTTATGCTCTTTGGAGGCCATCAGGATGCCCTTCACTTGGGAGATGGAACAGACCCTGTTGGCTAGTGATTCCATGACCATGATAAAAATTAATGGGAAAAGGGTGCAACCCTGCTGTGTTCCATTGTAGAGAGAAAAGGAGGACGATAGTGTCCCATTCACCCGTGCCCACGCAGAGGGGTTTGTATAGAGGGCCTGCACAAACTCTACAAACCTGTATCACTGGGCCTCGGTTTCCAGGGGCTTTACAGCTGCTCCTGCACTAGTAGCTACTATCATCCTCGCTACTAGTATTTCATGGCAGTCAGAGTGGTACTCTATCTGCCTCAAGTCTGGTGATCCTGTCCTTATCCTAACCTGCCCTGTGAAGGTTGAGGACGTGTCCAGTCACTGTCCTTATATCTGGCCCTGTGAAGGTTGGGGAAGTGCCATTCATTTTATTGTGCTATTCTTAATAAAGATCAATTGTTTTACCATATTTGTACTTGTCAGAGTTGTTATTTCACAGTCACTCCGTGACAACCTGTCACCGAGGCCAAAACATCACAGTACCAGAGTGATAAAGTCCCAGCTCACCCTGTTGAATGCCTTCTCGGCATCTAAAGAGAGAAAAAGAGAAGAGTCTGACAGGGTGTGGGCGTGATCAATAAATGTTATAAGACGGATAGTATTGTCCCCAGCCTCCCTCCCGGGAACAAACCCAGCATGGTCGGGGTTCATCAAGTCTGACAGATGAGGATGTAATCGGTTAGCCAATACTTTGGCATAAATCTTCAGATTGACATTTAGAAGGGAAATGGTACGATAGCTGGAGCATAAAGAAGGATCCTTCCTGGCTTTGGGCAGAACTGAGATATGTGCCTCAGAGAAGAAGGGATGAGAGGAGATTGAGGTTGCCAAAGTATTGAAGGTCAGCGTAAGAGAATGGACTAGTAGATCAGCAAATTTGCGAAAGAAACAAGCTGGGAAGCCATCAGGCCCGGACTCTTTCCTGTGGGCATTTGCTTTATAGCAAGGTACACCTCTGACTCAGAGATATCTTCATCTAATTTACTAGATACTGGATATCCGCTAAGACAGGGACATCTGGAGCAGGCAGATTATAAAGGCCCTCATAGTAGTCCTTAAAGGAATTTGCAATAGCAGGTAGGTCCTGAACCAGGCAGCCAGTGGCAGATTTAATGGAATGAGTCTGTACAGCGGGAGCAGGCGGGGTCAAGAGGAAGAGAGACATATTCCACATTTTTTGCCCTGCTCATAGTTAAAGTTTTTCATCCTCGTGAAAGAAGTTCTTGCAAGACGGAGTCCGCACCTGAAGTGTGATACCTCTTCTCCAGATCCAAAATTTTAGCTAATATTTGATCAAGTTCCTGTCTAGCTTTCTTTTTACGTTCAGAACGTAGTCTAATGCACTTTCCTCTGATGACGCTTTTCAAAGCTTCCCAGAGGGTCAAAGTGGAGATAGAGGAATCATTGTTAAAGCGAAAGTATTCCATAATTGCAGACCTGACACGAGTCAAAGAGTCTTTATCCAGGAGGAGGGAGTCATCCATCCTCCAGCTGTTTGATGGAGAGAGAAATAGAGGCAAGGAGATCTCTACCTCCACCGGAGCATGGTCAGACCATGTGATCAGGTGGGTGGAAGCAGAAAAGACATAGTGAAGAAAAGATTGGGGTATAAGAAAAAAGTTTATTCAGGAATACGAGTGGGGGGATGAAAAGAAAGTATAGGAGCGAGACACCCCATTAAGGAGGTGCCAAACGTCAATAAGTGAGTATTGAGACAGTAAGGATTGCAAATGGGACTAGTACGCTGCCGGGAGGAAGAGCCCTGAGAGCAATCCAAAGAAGGATTCAAAACTGAATTAAAATCCCCACCTAATAGTAAAAAAACCCTCTTGAAACGCATTGAGAGAAGCCAAAACAGTGTGGAGAAACGGGAGCTGGGAGGAGTTAGGAGCATAAATGGTGGCAAGGGTACAGAGAAAAGAACCAATCCTACCCTTCACAAAGAGGAACCTGCCTTCGGGATCCATGAGTGTATCCAGAGCCTCAAAATGAAAAGATTTGTGCATCAAGATGGCAACCCCACAACGCTTAGTAGGAGCAGAGTTATGAAATTGGAATGGGTACATGCGGCTAGAGAGGGTGGGCAACTTAGAGGAAGCATAGTGTGCCTCCTGTATGAAACAAACCTTACCACCCAAACGGGAGCATTCACGATACAGCAGGGATCTTTTCTGAGGGGTATTGAGGCTTTTGGCATTTATAGAAAGGGCCTTAAAATTATACGACATAAAGGGGCGTTAAGGAGTACAATAGCTACAAAGCTGTTTAAAGTAGCCTACAGCTAAAGGGAGCACACCGATCCCCCAGACTGAATCTGAGGCCCACAGGATAGTGATAACATCCCACCAACAAAGTGGAGGCAAGTCCCAACAAGGACAGAAGATGAGGGGGAAGAAAGGTAGAGAAAGGAGTGAGGACCAAAAGTAAAGAGGAAAGTATGAGAAGAGAGAGAGAAAAACAGGCCAGACAGACCTGGCCTGTATCAGAGAGAAGGCAAATAAACATGGCATGAAAACCGCACAACAATCAGTAAAGTAGTACACAAGATACATCTATTGGCAGTCAAGGGGCATCGATGACACAGGAATAGTGAACAAAGCCCATAACGGTAAACACATGGTTATAATGGAGAGACAGGTCCAGAGTAAGAAAGGGAGAAGAAACAGCATAAGAGAGACAGGTAGAAAAAATAGCTGGAAGGAGCTACATACTCAAAGAAGGAAAGAGAGGCAAGAGTGAAGCCTTTAGGGCTAACAAGCAGATGGGAGAAACATAGTTGCCTCAAGAAGGGAGGCAAGATACGGGCATAAAGGGGCAAAAAAAAATCAGCTTAGATAGAAGCTGATAGACAATAGGGAGAGACAGACAGGTACAAGACCCAGAACAACTTATTATACAACACTCAAATACCAAAGTAAAGGTATTAAAAAGTAATAAACAATCTAAGTCTCTATTAGCAGTCTGCATAAAGTACACAGAGGGAGAAAACCTGGGCCCACCAAGAGAAGAGGCCCAGGATTGCGTCCAAGGCACATATGTGACAATCCCGCCACCAGACGGGCCATAGTAAAGCCACCCACGGAATAGCGGGAGAGCCACCATACAAAAGCACCTAACCATAAGGGCCAGCAAAATGAACAAGCTAGGCGTAAACAGATGGAGATAAGTCATGAACAGCTGAACAGTAAAGATAACTCTCAAGAGATGGGTAATACGTTACAGCTTTGATGAAAAAACAGCAAAGTTAGTCAAAGGACCGCATCAGTCTTGGGAGCATTAGAAGCAGTCTTAGCTCACTTGTGTTGAACCTGGATCCATCTATCCCGTTGAGGCAGGGAAATGCCTCGCGGTGGAGCCTGCCGGGAAGGTTCGCTCAGATCCGGCACTGGAGAAAAGTCCATCAATTTACAAAATTCTTGGATATCCACAGCTCTCCTGATGGAATGGGTGCAGCCCTCATACGAGACAACCAGAGCAAACAGGAATCCCCATCGATAAGAAATGTTCCGATTACGGAGTTCATCTGTAAGGGGTTTTAGTTGATGTCTCTGTTGTAGGGTACGTGGAGACAAATCCTGGAATAAAGTAATCTGCGCCTCACCAAATGTCAAGGGACCGGAGGCTTTAGCAAGCGCCATAATGCGTTCTTTCTAGGTGAACGAATACAGACAGCAGACCACATCCCTGGGGCGATCTCCCAGTTGACTGCAGGGTCCAAGAGCATGATGAGCTCGGCCTAGATTAACCATGTCACTGGGAACATCCAGCAGTTTGCAAAACAGGTCTTGAAGTACTTGAGCAATAGAAGCGGCGATCACTGTCTCAGGTAAGCCCCTGACACGAATGTTTGACCTCCGACTTCTCCAATTGAGATCTAAAAAAGTCAATAGTTTTTTCCTGATAATCCACTCGATGTTGAACATTTTCTTGCATCCTGCGTCTCCTCTAGATCCTTGACCCTCACGCCCAAACTATGGAGATCTGAGCGGAGATCCTCTATGTCCGTCTTGATGGAGTCTCTCACCGAAAACAGCAGCCACTCCATATCACCCATCATTGGTAGGTCACTCCAAGAAATCGAGGTAGATAGTCCAGCAAAGCAATCTGGGCCCACAGCCGCATCCATAGTGTGTGGCGACTTTGGACTCTGCAGGTTCTGCTCACTCTTTTGAACACGCTTCAGGCGTTGCTCAAAGAAAGCCCCAATAGTGAGGGATTTCTTCCTCCTATTAGGCATTAAGGAAGGCTAAAGATGGGATAAGGGAATAGGTCAAAAGGGACCGTCAGATGGCTATGAGAAGGCTACAGAAAAACTAATGCATAGATAGGGCTCCGGAGCACAAGGATTACAGTCCGCCATCTTCGGTGTCTGGACACGCCCCAGTCTCATTTCTTTTCAACTGCCCATTACATGTATGTGTGTAATAGTTGCACAGGATTTATATATAGTAGATGGAGAAATCTAATCTCAACAGATCCTTGTTCTCGGATCTGTCTGATAAAGCTGCATAATAAATTACTCAAATGTCCAGAAAATTACCTCCTGTTAAAAAATGGGGTGTAACAATCATGCAGATGGAGGCTGATGATGAGATTTGTAGTCCAACAACAGTTGCAGGCCAAAGCTTGCTCAACCCTCTGTAGTGTATATGAAATTGGGAACTGACATTTGTAATGTAATGGAGAGAAATGTGAAGATCTGCCAAGATCAGCAGATGTTATGAGTGGTCAACTGAATCGTTAACTGGGAAAGCCAGAATGAATAGGATATGATCAGAGGCAGTAGATGTGAGAATGGAATTAAAATGGGTTGGGGATCAACAGACTGTCCTGAAAATAAAAAAAGACAACGGATTATATTCAGAGAGTTAAAGGGATAGTAATTATTTTGTAGGCATTAAAAAAAAAACATGAAGAACGATATAAGTCTTATCTCTCAAACCTTTATGGTTTGAGAGATATTCACAAGCAAAGCTTCCCCTCCGGCCCCTAGTGTAAGCCATCTATTCTCAGATGTGGAATCTGGTTGTAAAACCAGACAGATAACAGAAGGGGACAATCTTCTTCCTATGAGAACAATGAAGGCCCTGCCCCCTTGACAAGTTTTTCAGATTTTTCCCTTATCTTAATTAAAGATTGTCCCTCTCTGCAGTCTACCTGGGCACCTCCCTTCTGATCTGGCTGAGCAGTGTTACATCAGTTAAAGGGGTGGGAGGGGGATACTTTGTCATTGAATTACTCTTGAACTACAACTCTGACAGAATTGAATTAACACTCTCCAAAGTCCAAATACTATGATGATTAATTAGAGCTGCTTTTATTATGAAACATTGCTATCACTTTAAAGAGGAGCAATTATGGAGCAAAACAACTACACAATAAAAGAAGAATAAATTGATTTAAGGAGGTTTTAACAGCTTGAATGATAGATCTCTAATTAACTCTGAGTGCCAGAGGAGTATGCAACGCACTGCATACCCCTCTGGCACTCAAAGGTTTAGCTAAGAAACAATGCACTGGAGATATCTATAACATTCAAGGGGTTGGTATCGCCATTTAACTCAATGTGAATGCTTATTTGCCCATTGTGGTGCAATTGCTGTACTCCAGATTTACTCATCTTTAACTTACTGAATATAATTCCAGGGATCAGATATGACCTTTTCAACTACTCATTGCCAAGGGTGCGAAACGGACCTATGGCAGAAAAAGTAGTAGAATAACAGTAATATAGATGAATGGAATTTAAAGCAGACCTGTCACCGTAAGCCAATTTTAGTTTGCTTTACCGATAACTTATTCTGCCAGAGCATAGTTTGTAAAGTGTCTATACTTTTTTCAGCTTCCCATTATATTTGAACATTTATTCTGGACCTAACTGAATTTTTACTGAAAATCATGAGATTCAGATTAAAAATACATACAAATGAAATGGGTACGAAGTGTATGAATAATGAATGGCAGTCTCCATGCTTTCAGTGAAATCGAATCCTTCATTCATTTATCTGTTAGCGCCCTATCAGCAGGCAAAGTGGGTAGGTAATTACTGATACCCAGAATACAATACAATCCTGGCAGGAAGTGGAGGGGCAGTCACCTTGGTTAAGGCTGTGATTGATGGTTGCAACAGCCCATGAATCTCAACTTTATCTGATGTATTATTACTTTGGCCAATCCTGATTTCCAAGGGGATGGTCCCTCAAACTTGTATGTTTTGGAGGCACCACATTTCTGTTACTAGCAGCCAGAAAAGAAGCTGTGTGGCTTGTGATCAGTATCTTATATCTCTGCAGTGCATTGTTGGAAGAAACAAAACACATCATTTCTTTCTTCTGATTTTTTTAGTACTGGATGTAGAACTAGAAGTAGGTTAGTTAATTAAGTAGGTAGGTTATAAAGAATTTGGTTAGCTAATAACTGGACATGGGAGCAGTTAAAACATATTTGGTATTTTTGCAGTTGGGGGACTTAGGGCTTTTTCAAGTAACTGAAACTTTCACAATCAAGATATTTTTTTTGATATATAATATGTGATTTTAGCAAAATAAGTCATTTTTCACTTTTTTGTAATTGAATGCAAAATTCACTTCCTGCAAGGCACCATGCAAAACCTCAATTCGTTCTGAAAAACACAATATATAGTTTTCTATATGTAAGAAGAAATGTACTAGCAGAAAGTCTAAATGGATGGATAGCAAAAATGTTGAAAATGTGTCTGGTAGTGTTGAGCGAGCACCCCGATGCTCGGGTGCTCGGGTGCTCTGACCGAGCACCCCCTGAGGCTCGAGTGCTCGGCCGAGCACCCGAGCCCCATTGAATTGAATGGGGCGACACGAGCATTACACCAGGCACCCCCTGCTCTGATGAGGGGAGGGTGCCTGGTCAATGCCCCCCTTCATCTCCGCAATGTCCCCCTTCATCTCCGCAATGTCCCCCTTCATCTCCTCTATGCCCCTCTTCCACAATGTCCCCCTTCATCTCCGCTATGCCCCTCTTCCACAATGTCCCCCTTCATCTCCTCTATGCCATAGAGGAGATGAAGGGGGACATTGTGGAAGAGGGGCATAGCGGAGATGAAGGGGGACATTGTGGAAGAGGGGCATAGCGGAGATGAAGGGGGACATTGTGGAAGAGGGGCATAGAGTCTATGCCCCTCTTCCACAATGTCCCCCTTCATCTCCGCTATGCCCCTCTTCCACAATGTCCCCCTTCATGTCCGCTATGCCCCTCTTCCACAATGTCCCCCTTCATCTCCTCTATGCCCCTCTTCCACAATGTCCCCCTTCATCTCCTCTATGCCCCTCTTCCACAATGTCCCCCTTCATCTCCACACTGTCCCCCTTCATCTCCGCAATGCCCCCTTCATCTCCGCAATGCCCCCGTACCTCCAGTCCCTGGTGGTCCAGCGGAGCGTCTTCAGATCTGTGCCTCCTCCGGCACAGATCCCCGCCACCCGAACATGGCGGGCGAGCACATGGCGGTACTCGACGAGTACCGCCATGTGCCGAGCAGAGCGATGCTCGAGCCGATCCGAGCATCGGCCGAGCATGCTCGCTCAACACTAGTGTCTGGCCTACAAGGTACAGTGAATGGCTGAAGCCCCTAGCACAAAAAGAATTAATAGCACTTAGGAAGGCACAGGAGCAGTGGGTTGGATGTGAGGTGGGCACAGCGGAGGAGATGGGATTACTGGTGATCGACAGAGCAGCAAAACATGGTGAATGCAGACACAGATGGAGACTTTGTGGGTTTGAGCTGCACAGCACACATACTGTGTTTGGTGTAAGGCAGCAGTTGTAGGGCATAGCTTGGTTTTGGAACCTCATTGATTGATGTCATAAGATTCCTGGGCACTTCCACTCCAGTGCTAAGTCAAGCCAGCAGCTAAGGGTGGAACAGAACAAGGCAGGTATACAGCACCAGCTATACTAAGATGTTGTCATTCAACGGAACTCCACCTTGGAGATGATGGAGAGGATCCTGGAGCAGACGTGAGCACTTCACTGTAAGTCCTCTGAGCAGAATATTGGGATTTCCTGCCCACTGTGCAGAGAGAAATGGGCATTAATGGGATAGGTAGTGGATGGTGGTGCTCAAGCCTTTCAGGGACGTCACAGAAAATTTAAGCCAAGCCACTGCCTACCTTGACCAGGTCATCCCCTTATTCACCCACCTGATCCAGAAAATGAAGGCCTTCTTGGAAAATAGGGAAGCTTTATCCTTCAACACTTTATTATATCCAGAGGTTGCTTCACTGATCAGGAGGCTGATAGAGGAGCTGAAAGGTCAAATGCATGCCATCATGGACATCCTAGAGTACATGCTAGCCATCCTCTGTATCCCAAGGGTAAAGGGATAGTGCACAAAAATAAGAACCTGGGAACTTGGAAGGACAAGCTTGTCTACAGCAGTGGTTCTCAACTCCGGTCCTAGGGACCCACTAACAGGCCAGGACTTAGGGATTTCTCTGCTACAGCACAGGTGTGGTGATCAGAGGCTCATTCACACTGATCAACTCACCTGTGCTCTAAACAAGGAAATCATCAAATCCTGGCCTGTTAGTGGGTCCCGAGGACCGGAGTTGAGAACCACTGGTCTACAGGGTTTGTGAGATGTAGGACAAAAGAGGCATTCATAGAAGGAGAGGTGCAGGAGATGGACATGGAAACTCCCTGCAGCAGCTGAAGTAGCTCCACTCAGCAGTCTTACTTCCCAGCCTTAAATCCATGCACCATAGCAGTGCTGATGATACCAGATCGACTGGAGCGACAGGTTTTTGGGCCAAGGTACTTGATTCTTTGGTGAGTACATCCGAAGTGCCCAAAGCCAAGAGTAGCACTTCCAACATGGTTAAAGCCTACCTCAACGAACTTCCACCAGCTTCTACTGCTAACCCCTCCTAAGCTGGAACCATAAAGCTGTTATCAGGTCAGCTCTCTCCTGGGTGGCCCAGGAGCTGCTTTCATGTCCACCCTGCAGTGTCTAAAGTGAGACAGTTTTTTCAGTGATGGGGAAACATCCTCAACTGTCAGAGCTCACAGCTCTCACCACACCTGTTGGAGAAGATGACATTCTTAAAAGTAAATTTTCCCAAGCTTGGATACCCAGCTCCAAATTTCTAGGCTGATAGAGATGATTCTCCCACCCACTGATTCACCATTCATTAATATATATTAGAGAGACATACATTTCTAGCCCATGCTGCTGTTGTAAGTGTCTTTCCATATTGGTCTAGTGCTGCTGCTGCAGGTGCTACAATGCCAATGCTTTCCTCCTCCAACACCTCCTAAAGCATATTCCATGTTTGTAACACCATCAGAGATGCTGCTGCAGCAGCCATAATCTGTCCTAGATCAGTGTTTGTTGTTTGTTTTAGAGGGAGGTTATTTGTTGTTAGACAGCCACCTCCAGTAGTTCCTCAGTAAGATGTTTCTGTAGGTGTTGATGAATTATGTGTCTATCTGGATTGGTCTAATGCTGGTGTTACTGGTTCTGGTACTGAATTGACAAAAATAGCCTCCTCTGTCTTCTCCTTAAACCCATACCATGCTAACAACACCATCCAAGATGATGATAATGGTACTGCAGTGACAACTTTCATCTCTTCCATCACTTACTGAAGCACATATCATACTTATAACAAAGTAAAAAAGCTGCTGTTTCCATTAATCTCAGAGATCACAGTGTATACCATTTTAGGGGGTGATGGGGTTGTGTTAGTACACACAGCCACATGTACTTCCTAATTCTATAGCCTTTTCTAGCTCACACTGCTTCAATATGTGTCTGTCTAGATTGGTCTAATGCTGCTGCTTTGGGGACGTATTGCAGTGTCAACTCTTGTCTCCGCTATAACCTTCTAACTCTCATATTATACTATTAACAAAGTCAAAAAATGCTGCTGCTTCCTTCCTTTATCTCAGAGATCTTAGTGTATGTTATTTTTAGGGGTGGGAAGGTTGTGTTATTAGAAACAGCCACCTGTACTGCCTCAGTCTAAAGACGTTTCTAGTCCATGCTCTTGTTGTATGTCAATGACAACTCTCATCCCCTCTATCACTTTCTAATTCATATATCATACTTCAAGTTCTAATGAAGTCAAATATGCTGCTACTTGCTTACTCTTAGCGATCAGTGAGTGCATGGTTTTTATTTGGTGGAACTTTGCTCATAGGAATGTTCCTTTCCTTACTAATATAAATTAATCAGACAAAAATGCAGGACTTTATATTTCTTTTTATTATTTGTTTATGTAACTTGATAAAATGGATGGCCAAGTTTTATGGATGTGTGGCCAAGTTTTATGTATGTATGAAAAGCAAATGAATGGCCAAGTTTTATGTAGTTTATTTGAACAAATCTTGTTCAGATGTCAGTCCAGAGAAGGCGACAAGGGTCTCTCCCATTGAAAACAGAGGTCAATGAATTTTGTTAGGGAACGACATGTCAAATGGAGTTTGGGTTTCCTGAACTTGTTACATTTTTTCCCACAAATATTTCAGACAAAATGAATGTTCTTGCCATGCACAAGTCAACTTCATCTATTCTTTTTACAAATGTATGTTCCTGACAGGGAGCTCACTGAATTTCAGTTCCTGAATTCATTCTGACAATGACTGTGAAAGCAAGGATAGCAATACAATGTTTCACTATTCCTGCAGAAGAAAAGACTACCTCCATTGCACATATAGTCTTATGGGGATAGTGCAACAATGTATCAGTATCCTTGCTTTCACAGTACCTAACAGAAAGCTCTCTGTAAGCAGAGATCCAGGGAACTCCCTGTCAGAGATATAAAAGTATAAAAAATAAGTGATGATGAAAAAAATAATGAAAAGTACAGGCAATTTGACTTAAAATATTATGAACTTGCAGAATACGTAAAGTCAAAAAGTAGGCTGTCACTTTAAATTCTGATCCTACAAATAGCCAATTTTCAGTGAAAAATGAATCTATTATTTTGATGGCACAGTGTGGTGCTTTATACTAATTCCATGCACAGTATGCTAATTAGCTCTGGTCAAGGCAAAATTTATCTGTGCTCTGCCTAATTTCCTTCATTGCATAGTGTGATGAGCAATTAAGCTCATTTGTATAAAGTGCCACACTGTATCACCATCAAACAGAAGTTAATTTCTTAACCCTTTGAGTGCCAGAGGGGTACGCAACGCATTGCTTTGCAATGCGTTGCGTACCCCTCTGGCACTCAAAGGGTTAGAGACAATTTATATAGCAAACAAATGGAGAGCACAAAATATATACAGTTTTTAATTGTCTTTAAAATTAACTAAACTAATCTAATGGTAACAGGTGCACTTTAATAGCAGGAAATAACCTCTTTGTCCACATTATTTATTTATTAATATAAATATCATGGATTTGGAGATCGGCAAAAATATTTAAGCCATAGAAAAAAAATTTCTATGGAATACATTTTTTACAATCGAAGACAAAATGAACCATATGTTTACAGCATACGAGCAAGTCATGCTTCTGATTCAGAGCACTGTGTTCTTTCATTAACAAACCAACTGAGAATCAAATGTTCATCAATATTCTCACCCAGTACTTGCTGTCAAATAAAAATAGAACAGACAGCTAATGATTGTTTTTACATTTACCCCTTGGATCTCCGAAGGGGTAGCCAAAGCATTGCAAAGCAATGCATTGGATACCATCTGGCATCAAAAGGGTTCAGGCTAACAATTTTACTATATTTCTAACAAAGTTGTTACTAGTGGATATATGGCAGTATCATGATCTAACAATTTCTTATGCAGAAAAACTGGATCAATATTCTCTTTACTACCTTTCCTGCAATTTAGATCTTTACTACTCTTTTTATATTTTAGACAAAAAAGCAGACCTGTGCTCCTCCATACGAATGTGCCAATGTGTGCCCTGTGTTGGTCATATATAATACCACTGTGTTAATAAATATGAGGATTTAGTCCTCATATTTTTTGCCCATAATCTGGCCAAAAAATGCTAAAGTTTGCCAACCCTGTCAATATGTGATAAGACCTAATCTATTGCACCTGCAAACCCCATCTAGATTATAAACATGCCTTGAAAAGTTGTAAATAAACATGTTGGAGGGTCCCCTTAACACGCATCACGCTGGTCCAGCACTTAAGGACCAGTGACGGTCCTGCAACGTCACGTACTTTTACTCACCGCGCTCCTGGAGGAGCGCGGTGAGTAATACCGGGGACTGAACTTGATCGCTCCAAGACTGGAGCAATCTCTTTCAGTCCCTCCGTTCGGCATGCCGCCTCATGTGATCAGTCACGTGGGAAGTCACGTCAAAGTCTTCTATGTGGTCCTTAAGGGACAGCACACCCCGGGACTGCTGGTCCTTACAGGGTTAATATAGTATAAACAGTATTTGAGGGTCCCAGTGTCTGCATTAAAAAAAAAAGAAAACATGCATCCATTAAAAAAAAGTGTAAAGAAGGACTTACCTAATATAAAACTTTGTTAGTCTACGGTGAGTGGCTATTGCCAAAGAGGACTGTGGATCCACCAGCAAAGTAATGCATTGCATACCCCTCTGTCACTCAAAGGGTTAAATAAAAGAAAGATAGATATGAAACAAGTGAAAGATTATATGTGTTTTGTTAGTAATTTCAAATAGAGTAAGTAAGAAGTAGGTAGAATGAGCAAAGGAGATGTGTGAAAACAAGAACAAAGAGGAAAAATAGCGTGCAGCCCTAACTCACCATAATATACATATAGTTAGTAAGATTAGAAAAGGATCAAGTGACTAAAGTACAAATAGTACCAAGGAATGAGAGGGTTCTCCAGTCCCCCAAGTATTAGGCTGAAACCTGAAGTGCAAACACAAGACAAAAAATAGATCTGCGCTCCTTGCAGGGTTGGCAAGCATTAACATTTTTTTGGCCAAAGTATGGAACTAAATCCTCATATTTATTAACACATTGATATTATATATGCACAATACAGGGCACACATATGCACATTTGTATGGAGGAGCTCAGATCTGTTTTTTGTCTTGTGTTCGCACTTTAGTTTTTGGCCTAATAATGGGGGAATGGAGAACCCTCTCATTCCTTACTGCCATCTATATGTTAGGCACTTGATCCTTTTCTAATCTTATTAACTATATGTATATATTATTGCGAGTTAGAGCTGCAAGCTATTTTTCATCTTTGTTCTTTTTCTATTTTTTGTATGTGTAAAAGAATTGCTGCTTCTTTAACCGTTTGAATGCCAAAGGGAGTGTTGTGTAATGGATTTATTTGCAATACATTGTGCACCTGTCTGGTCCTCCCGAAGGTTAAGGTATTAATAGGGTTCTGGGTAAAGAAGCGGCTATACACAGTGCCATTGCTTTCAAATACACAGAGGATATCAAGTGAGAGTAGTAGGTGCTTAGATGTGGTGGGTAATAATTATTATGCTCTCCCCATACATAACCAAACCCATCTTTATATACACCCCTAACCTTTCCTTAGATTCATTAAGGGATAGTCAGCTTTGTTCCATCCTCACCACCACTTTTCACTCTACCACTTAAGATTACACAAGAGCAGCAGCATTTCTCTAGAACTCACTACCATACTCTGTCATCCTCTTCCCAATCCCTGGAACTCACTACCCTGCCCCATCATAGTCCCCTTATCCCTGGAACTCACTACCCTGCCCCATCATAGTCCCCCTATCCCTGGAACTCACTACCCTACCCCATCATAGTCCCCCTATCCCTGGAACTAACTACCCTGCTCCATCATAGACCCCCTATCCCTGGAACTAACTACCCTGCTCCATCATAGTCCCCCTATCCTTGGAATTCACTACCCTGCCCCATCATAGTCCCCCTATCCCTGGAACTAACTACCCTGCTCCATCATAGTCCCCCTATCCCTGGAATTCACTATCCTGCTCCATCATAGTCCCCCTATCCCTGGAACTAACTAACCTGCCCCATCATATTTTGTTCTATCTCTGAAACCCAGTACCCTGTCCCATCATACTTTCCCCATATCCCTGAAACTCACTACCCTGTCCCATTATACTCTCCTCTATCACTGGAATTCATTACCCTGCCCCATCATACTCTCCCCTATCCCTGAAAATGACTACCATTCTCCATCAGACTCTCCATTACATCTGGAACCCATTACCATGCTCCATCATACTCTTCCCTATCATTAGAACTCAACACCATGCTCTACCAGGCTTTCCCCTATAGCTGGAATGTACTATCATGCTCCATCAGACTCTCCCCTTTCTCTGGAAGTCACCACCATGTTCCATCAGACTCTCCCCTATCTCTTAAACTCATGATTATGCTCCGTCATACTCTCCCCTATCCCTGGAACTCATTACTATGCTCCATGAAACATCCACTACATCTGGAACGCAATACCTTGCACCATCAGATTCTCTGCTTTCTCTTGAAGTCACTACCATGCTCCATCAGACTTTCCCCTATCTCTGAAACTCACGATCATGCTCCATCAGACTCTCCCCTATCTCTGGAACTTACTACTATGCTACAAACGCTCCCCTACCTTTGGATCTCATTACAATGCTCCATCAGACATTCACCTATCTCTGGAAATAGATACCATGCTCTGCCAGACTGTCTCCTGTTTCTGGAACTCCCTATTATGCTCCATCAGAATTTCTCCATCTCTGAAACTCACTACCATGCTCCATCATATTCTACCCTATCTCTGAAATTTACTATTATGCTACAAACTCTCTCCTACCATTGGATCTCATTACAATGCTCCATCAGACGTTCTCCTATCTCTAGACTTAAATACCATGCTATGGCCACTCTCTCCCCTGTTTATGGAACTCCCTATTATACATCAGATTCTCTCCATCTCTGAAACTCACTACCATGTCCTGTCAGACTCTTCCATATCTCTGAAACCCACTACAATGAACTGTCAGACTCTTTTTCTGATATTTGACTTAGCACAATGAGAAATTCCTTTTGCTCTGTTTTAGAGGGCTTTATACCGACCATTACATTTTAAACAAAATACATTGATTCTTTGTTGAATCTTTGTTGAAAAGTGATTTGACAATCATGAAATGTGTCAGGAAGGTTGATCCTTGTCTCTTTGATCTCCTTGTCTGTTTCAAACAACTTCAGTGCTATTCTAGTGAGCACATAGGATCCAAGAGCCCAGCACTCCCTCAGAGAATCAGCACTGCTGGGATAACCGTGGAACATCAGTAGAAGAAGCTTCTGGGCAGATACACATTTTTTCCTTTGATGAAGTGGTCAGTGGCAACATGAAACATGTTAGGATTATCTTTTTAACTTTTGCATTAATAAACAATTTAAAATGTTTGTACAAAGATCTGTCAAACATTTTTTCTTTTTTTGTCCTATGGATCATCCGGTGCTTGTCTGTGTATGGTTTTGTTGCGGGAGGAACGGCACTTAAATCCTCTGCTGGCTCATATATCGGCTGAATGAGATTGAAGCCAGTTATCCATAAATTATGTGAGTATTGTTCTATGATCCTAGATGATCGAGATACGATTGATAATATCGCTTTTGGGGCTCTCCTCCTGTGTATTGTTTCTCTTTTTTTTGAGTGTTGACTCTTCTTTAACCTCTTAAGGACCAGCGGTCCAGGGAAATTACCTTCCCTTAAGGAATGCCGACGCGCCGGTACAGTGACCTGTTACACGTACCGGAGCTCTGCTTTCGGGCCTAAGAGAGACTGCTCCAGTCTTGGAGCGGTCAATTTTAAGCCCGGTTTTTACTTACAGTGCTGTAAGTAAAAAGTATGTGACGTGCTAGGACCGTCACCTGTCCTTAAGGGTATAAGGATCATGACAGTCATAGCATGTTATCTGGTCCTTAAGGGGTTAAATATATATTTTAGACACCTGTGAAAATATATCTACAGCGCCCTAGTAATCCAATAAAAGTCAGTACAGTAACCAAGCAGCCAGATAATATACCTCACTCCCACGGTATCAAAATATATAATACAAAAGCAACTAATCTCTGGAGCATATAGTAACTGTTTCTTCAAAATGACGATCTCAGCCAAAGGAGAAAGTGCAAGTCACTAGAGGAAAGGTATTGGGGTGTCTGACACTTGAGAACAGCCGACAACAACTATAACCATATTGAGTGTGGGTCCGTGATCTAATGTCACATAAGAGCTCTTTGTACATAGAATATGTATGTGAATAGATAAAGAGGTGTATACGATATT
This sequence comes from Rhinophrynus dorsalis, assembly GCA_037306005.1. Classification (NCBI taxonomy): domain Eukaryota; kingdom Metazoa; phylum Chordata; class Amphibia; order Anura; family Rhinophrynidae; genus Rhinophrynus; species Rhinophrynus dorsalis. Next base: position 137,140,123 of record CM074726.1, on the reverse strand, counting down.
AAATTCACTCTCATATACTATATATGTTATTGGACTCTATGTGAATGCAGGAATCATTTTACTGATACATAGATTGGAGATGAAGATAATTTGAAGACATATACTGTGGATAACGGAGAGAATTCACAGACTATTCGAATTTATAAGGAACTCCCTTAATCCAATTAATGAGATATATATATATATTTTTTTTGGGGGGGGGGGTTACAGCCCTAGGTGCCAGGGCGTGATAATCCTATTTTTATTGCGATTTTTATTTTTATGTATACACACATTTAAGATTTTATTGTATTATATATTGTGACGCTTCTCCAATATATCGGAATATCTAGATATTAGGGGATTGTCGCACATTAGTTTGGGCTCATATTGTTGTTTAGAGTTGCGGCACTATCACGACAGCTGAATAACAATAATATCTGTATTTTGTTAAGGATGTGATTGATATGTTTTTTATGATTAGAATTCCGGAGGATAATTTTATTTAAACATTATAGAATGTGCATTTAGTGATAGGTTTAGTTTAGAATAAGGAGAGATTTTTGAATACGCTTATCCTTTATTGTTGTCGATGTAAAAGGGATATATTGGACAGCCTTTTCTTTATCTGGATTTGTGGGTCAGATGTGTGTGGATCCACTCTCTCACTAATACTATATATGTTGGAGGGAGGTGATTATGGATGTAACACATTAGAGTTAGGTAGAGGGGGAGGATTTGTCTGTTACTTAGTATCTGTTCCAATTACAGATAGAGGAATTAGTATTTTCATATAGTGTTTTTGTATTACATTTTGTCTAAATCATGAATTCAGATACATTTTATTAAAATTGTGTTTTAGCGCCCCTTGATACTTTGTTTTGAATTTACTTATTTCTCCTTTGGCTGAGATCGCCATTTTGAAGAAACAGTTACTATATGCGCCAGAGATTAGTTGCTTAACCCCTTAAGGACTGGCGGTCATGGGACATTTCCGTCCCATAATGACCGCATAGGCGCACTTGGACGCGCCGGTACACGTGACCTGTCACGTGTATCGGCGCGTCATTATGGGGCCTGATAGAGATCGCTCCGATCTTGGAGCAGTCAATTTCAGGCCCTATTTTTACTTACAGCTCTCCTGGTAGAGCGCTGTAAGTAAAAAGTATGTGACGTACCATGACCGTCATCGGTCCTTGAGTATTTCAAGGGTCCTTAAGGGGTTAAATATATATTTTAATGCTACTGCACCATGGGCCTTATTTTCCAAAACAAAGTGGTGTAAATCTGGGATAACTATCTGCCCCATAGAGGAGAAATAACAATTCCACAAATCTCCATTGATGTAAATGGGGCTTTTAACAGCCTGAATGAGTGGACTCTGCCACATTGAAAATTTCTATTAACACCTTAAAGGGTTAGTAATGCCGGGATTTAAGTCTATTAGATATTGTAGATGTTAAAGAATAAAGTATATGAAGAAAGTCCTATTTCTCAGACTTTTATGGTTTGAGATATTCACCACTAAAGTTCTCCTCTCCCTCATATCAGCTGTAAAGATGACAGAAGGAGATTCGAGTCTTGAGACTCGAGGAGGCTCTTCAGCAGAGCCGAAATCGCACTAGTTAAAAAAATGTCTTCATTGGAACGGTCTGCAAAGTGTGATTGCAAACCAGGCACACTTTGTAGACCAGTCCAATGAAGTCATTCTTTTTAAATTTCACTATTTTGGCTCTGCTGAAGAGCCGCCGGCTTGTCCTAGTGAAGGAAGGGGTAACTTTAGTGGTGAATATCTCTCAAACCATAAAGGTTTAAGAGATAGGACTTTCTTCATATACTTTATTTTTTTAACATCTACAATATTTAATAGGCTTAAATTTTGAAATTACTAATCCTTTAAGGGCCAGTGATATCAGTGGTGAATTTGCATTAATGATCAGTGGAATGGAACTGTGGGATGGCAGAACAACTGCACACTGCTCTGCCATCCCAGAATCCATCGGCAAAAAAAAAAGAAAAAAAAAAGCTTAATGGTCCTCAACAACTACTCAACTACTGGATCGGGTGGTCGTTAAGGGGTTAATATTTATGGGAAAAAGAGCCACGTTGATGTCTTGTGCACCCTGGGCAGCCTCTATACTTTCTGATCAAAGGATGTGTTGGATACCTCTCTGACACTCAAAGGGTTAAATTAGTTCCATGCTGGAACCTTTGAGAACTCAAGGGGAAGCCCTTGAAAGAGATGGCTCCCTCTAAAGTATACATTTCTCATTACTGATGTTCCAACATTTTCTTTCTCTCTGATAGGGTCAAAGGAAAGCAGTTGTTGAACACCTGATTTCTTCGGATTCTACTTTCCCCTCTAACTTTACTATCACTCCATCTATTTTAGGCGAGCTCCCCTGGCTTGTTCTGCGTCAGAGCCAACAATGGATTTCATCCGAAACCAAACAGGGTTTCCAGCCTAGGGACCTCTCTACCTTTGAAAAAGTTATCTCACACAAGACTCTGATTAGGAGAAACCTATCTTTTTTTTTACAATTTGCCCTCCTTCCCCGTCTCTCCTCCTAAACCTTATTTTCTGTCACTATGGGAAAGAGATATATCATATCCCTTAACAATGGACCAATGGACAAATGTTATTAGACTCAAATGTCATCTCCCTCGGGGTTTTAAGTTTCGTGAGATGAATTACAAACATATTAGCAGATGGTACAAAACCCCTTTAAATCTTTTCCCCAAATAAGCAACAGATGCTGGAGATGCTCGTCTGACATTGGCTTTATATTTCATATTTGGTGGACATGCCCACTTATCAAATCCTTTTGGGACTCAATATCTTCTCATTTAAATACAGTTCTAGAACTATCTCTTATTCCAGAGCCTCTTTTTTGTCTCTTTCTTTTAGATACTAACAATAAAAGACCTAAATCCTCTCAAAAATGTCATATCCTATATTCCCTCCTCCACCTGGCAAAATCTCTTATTCCCTTTAAATGGAAATCCACCTCTCCACCCACTAAACAGGAATGGCTGCAAATCATAGATTCTTGGCTAGTATTGGAACGCTGTCACACAGTGGAAACCAACTCTCTTCTTCTCTTCGAGGAGACTTGGGCTCCATGGGATCAGTACTGTCATAAGTCCAGTGATCCCTCATCAACGCTTTCTACGGCAGGAGATTAAAATCTCTTTTCCCCCCCTTGGCAATCCTCTTCCTAACCTCTCATAAATATGTCCTCTCAATTTGTTGGTTCCCTCAATCTGTCTGCTCCCATGGAACCCAGTGTGATTCTTCTACCCCCTTCCTTTATTTATTTATTTTTTTCCTTTCCCCACTCTTACTTCTTTATCTTAACAGTGGCACTCCTTCTCACAGACTTGTACTGATACCCCAAATATCTTCTCAACAACTTTCATTAGCAGTATAACACTCCCTTACAAACTATTGTACTCTTGTAATAAGATGTTGTTCGCATTTCCCCTTCCCCTCTCTGTATCCCTAAATTTGTCAATAAAGGAAAGCAATCGTGTTGGTTTTTGTGTAACTGATTTCCCCCCTTGGTCTGTCCTTGGCCTCAGTTACTCAGTTCAGTTACTTTAATTAACACACTTCTCCAACTCAAAGTCTCTGGAAGAATTACGCACAATCATTCCAGCAGGCTTGAATACTTACAAGGCATAAATCAGATTCAGCCGCTGCTAAACGAGTAGTAATGGAAAGTATGGGAGGTTAACAGAGCCAGAGAGAGAAAACACCAGATTGCTCAAGATATTAAAGGTACTAAATAGCTTTTCACCATTGATATGTTCTTTAGAGACTGTCAATGGCAATTCACTTAATTGGTGCTAAACTTTATTGGTGCCTAGCAAATAACTCCCTATGGACCGTATGAAAGCAAACTGGAGCAATTAATTCTGGGGCAAACCAACTGTACTATAGGGGAAAAATACAATTTTTCAAAGTTACATTTGATTTAAAAGGGGCTTTTAACCCCTTAATTGCCAGGGAGGTGTGCACCACATTGTGAAGCAATGCATTCCGCACATCTCTATCATTCAAGGGGTTAAAAGACCCATTGGGCTTAGTTGAAATTGTTTATTTCACCACTATAATGCAGCTGGTTTGCCCTAGAATTAATTGCTCCAGTTTGCTTTCATACATACGGCTCATAGGGAGTTATTTGTTAGGCACCAATAAAGTTTGCCCCAGAATTGCACAGTTTTCTTTGATACATAAGGCCCATAACATCTGTTTTAGAATTCCCAATGAAGAGGAAGACAATAAAAAGCATTCTCTGTTCATGTTTACAGATCTTTCTTGCATTGAAAATAAAAGCAAATAAAAAAATCATTACCGAGTTTAATTTTACAATATCATAAAATCGTCCCTTTATCAATAAAATTGCAGTTCCATGAGAACAAGACATCTCTTGCTTCAGAGACGTAACTAGAAGCCATTGGGCCCTGGTGCAAGAATTGCCATAGGCCCCCCTCGACCACAATTGCCCCCCTCAACCACAATAGCCATCTTCACTTGCCACCTCCATATTGCCCCCACATTGCCCCCATCTCCACATTGTCACCAATCTCTACACTGCCCCCAATCTCCACATTGCCCCCATCTCCACATTGTCCCCCAATCCACATATTGCCCCCCATCTCCAAACTGCCTCCACAATGCCTCCATCTCCACATTGCCTCCAATCTAGAGTGCCGGAGGGAGATCAGCTGCTAGAAGTCTGTGCCGAAGAAGGCACAGACCTTAGCGATGAGTATATTACAGGAGCTGGGTGGGGGGTTGGCTGAGAACCCTATTGTTACGCCACTATCTAGCTTTCAGTTGTGTTAAAAGCCCCATTGAATGTAAGTGTCCATTTCTCTCCTATGTTGTACTTTGCCACCAAATTATTCAGCTTTTCTTTTGAATCTTGAGCCCTACAAGAGCTCAAAAAAGTTAGGCAATGCATTAAAAGACCTCTTCAGCAATGAAGGAGTTAATTACCCCCCCCCCCATTAAATCAACTGGGATTTTTACACCTCTGCTATGGAGCAATTGTTTGGTCCTGAGTTGCTCCACTTAAAGGGTTAGTAATATTTTATTCCACAAGCAGCTCTTATCATACCTCATAGTTAATAGTACTGATGTCTGATGCTTTTACTGTTCAAAACTTTCTAGTTATGCTGTGATTATATGATGAAGTTTACCCCTCTCACCCTTTTCCTGATGTCTGCGTTTCTGTCTCAGGTCCAACAGCAGATCACAATGAGGGACAATCTTCAGTTAGTATTAGGAAAAACCAAGGGATGATTGTCCATCGTTGTTATCTGTCCGGTCCGATGAACAGTTTTCAGATCTATGGTGAGGTGGCTTAGGATCAGCAAAAGGAGAGTGAGGGATAAACTTCATCATATAATTACAGCATAACTAGCAAGTGTTGAACAGTAACAGCATCAGACATCATTACTGTTAACTATGATGAAGTTCAGGGCTGCTTGTGGAATGAAACATTTCTATCCCTATAAGACTTCTGCATGCAGAACCTAGAAAGGAAGTGAGCAATATAAGAAACCTGGGAACCTGGATTTTCACAGCCCCCAGAGTAACAGGTAGAGCTGTGAGTGTCCAAATGAATCATTTTGTGTCATAGTTTGGGTGGGGATTAACAGGAGTGAGTGGAGAAAGTTGTGGTTAGTCCTGAAAAGGGGCAGTACTGGGTTGAAAGTGTATCTGGTTACCACATATTTCACTGAACTGGAGCATCACCTGCACTATCCCCAGAGACCTGGTAATTAACACAGAAAACCAGTGTCTCTGTACACAATGCCCTCCACTGCTGCCAGACTAAAACTGCCATCTTCCCCCACCAGCCACCAGCTGTCAGGGGGAGATGAGAGTTGTAGTGTGGCGGTGGCTGGAGGGAATCACATTGACCATTCCTACCCTAGACTATTAAAAACTATCTCAGTTGATTCAGGTTTATTTCTGTTTTTCTCTTCTCTCCTCTAGAATCATCCAGATTTCAATGAGAGGTTACATAACAGTTCCACCTCATTGTGTTCTATCATTTGACACTAACCTGCTCAAAATGTCACATTTACCACTGAATATTACTCTATTTCTCTTCTCAGGGTATTTTTAGCAACGGACTCTTTAAAATCATTGGTACCTGCGGCCTCTCATCACATTTGCCCTATTAATCACTTTCTGTTTGTTATTTTATTTCTGCTGAGCTTAATAAAGTATCCTCTAGATAGAATATTTTTCCTGACACAATATTTTTCATAGCGTACAGGTAACTAGTTTCAGTAAATATTCATAGACTCCAGAATGTATTGCTTGAGCAATTATTTGCCTATTAAATCAACTGAGTTGTTGGTATCTATAAGGCAATGTTTAGACAAAAGAGAGAATCCGTTTAACCCCTTTCGATGCTAGACATATCTCCATTGCTGTCACGGTTTTGAAGAACACTCAGACAAGTACTTCTAAGGTTAAAATGATTTTTATTGAAAATAAAGCAACAATCAATAAAGAATACTTTCCCAACCCACACAGGCCCAGATGGAGACAGTACAGATACTTCCCTCAACTTCACAGGTCACGTAGGAACAGTATATCGACACAACGCACCAGACAGAGAGACAGACAGCAGGAACCCTAGAACGCTAGGGTAAGGTGGAGGCAGTGACCTGCTGGTAGGGTCAACAGGAGCCCTAGAAAGCTAGGGTTGAATGGAAGCCCAAGACCCATGGATACTGGCAGCAAGGACCCTAACATTCTAGGGTAGTATGGAGGCACAAGACCCAAGGATATTGGCAGCAAGGACCGTAGAACGCTAGGGTAGGAAGGAGGCAACTAATCCACTGATACTAGCAGCAGGAACCCTAGTACGCTAGGGTAGATAGGAGGCAACTGGCCCACTGATATGGCAGCAGTGACCCTACAACACTAGGGTAAGATGGAGGCAACAGACCACTGAAGGCAACAGTGTCTGGAAGTATGGATATGTACAGGAGATGGACCACCACACTTCAGCTGGCTCTAGAGCCCTTAAGCCACAGCGGTACGGTAAAGCAGGGAGAGATAGTTAACCGGCCCTAGAACACTATGGTGATAGCGAGGTTCAACAGAGGTTGTAATGTGCCCGGTGGATATGCCTATAACCCTCAACCAGAAGCGAGCACAGCCATTCTATTAGAATATTGTAGATGTTAAAGAATAAAGTATATGAAGAAAGTCCTATTTCTCAGACTTTTATGGTTTGAGATATTCACCACTAAAGTTCTCCTCTCCCTCATATCAGCTGTAAAGATGACAGAAGGAGATTCGAGTCTTGAGACTCGAGGAGGCTCTTCAGCAGAGCCGAAATCGCACTAGTTAAAAAAATGTCTTCATTGGAACGGTCTGCAAAGTGTGATTGCAAACCAGGCACACTTTGTAGACCAGTCCAATGAAGTCATTCTTTTTAAATTTCACTATTTTGGCTCTGCTGAAGAGCCGCCGGCTTGTCCTAGTGAAGGAAGGGGTAACTTTAGTGGTGAATATCTCTCAAACCATAAAGGTTTAAGAGATAGGACTTTCTTCATATACTTTATTTTTTTAACATCTACAATATTTAATAGGCTTAAATTTTGAAATTACTAATCCTTTAAGGGCCAGTGATATCAGTGGTGAATTTGCATTAATGATCAGTGGAATGGAACTGTGGGATGGCAGAACAACTGCACACTGCTCTGCCATCCCAGAATCCATCGGCAAAAAAAAAAAGAAAAAAAAAAGCTTAATGGTCCTCAACAACTACTCAACTACTGGATCGGGTGGTCGTTAAGGGGTTAATATTTATGGGAAAAAGAGCCACGTTGATGTCTTGTGCACCCTGGGCAGCCTCTATACTTTCTGATCAAAGGATGTGTTGGATACCTCTCTGACACTCAAAGGGTTAAATTAGTTCCATGCTGGAACCTTTGAGAACTCAAGGGGAAGCCCTTGAAAGAGATGGCTCCCTCTAAAGTATACATTTCTCATTACTGATGTTCCAACATTTTCTTTCTCTCTGATAGGGTCAAAGGAAAGCAGTTGTTGAACACCTGATTTCTTCGGATTCTACTTTCCCCTCTAACCTTACTATCACTCCATCTATTTTAGGCGAGTTTCCCTGGCTTGTTCTGCGTCAGAGCCAACAATGGATTTCATCCGAAACCAAACAGGGTTTCCAGCCTAGGGACCTCTCTACCTTTGAAAAAGTTATCTCACACAAGACTCTGATTAGGAGAAACCTATCTTTTTTTTTACAATTTGCCCTCCTTCCCCGTCTCTCCTCCTAAACCTTATTTTCTGTCACTATGGGAAAGAGATATATCATATCCCTTAACAATGGACCAATGGACAAATGTTATTAGACTCAAATGTCATCTCCCTCGGGGTTTTAAGTTTCGTGAGATGAATTACAAACATATTAGCAGATGGTACAAAACCCCTTTAAATCTTTTCCCCAAATAAGCAACAGATGCTGGAGATGCTCGTCTGACATTGGCTTTATATTTCATATTTGGTGGACATGCCCACTTATCAAATCCTTTTGGGACTCAATATCTTCTCATTTAAATACAGTTCTAGAACTATCTCTTATTCCAGAGCCTCTTTTTTGTCTCTTTCTTTTAGATACTAACAATAAAAGACCTAAATCCTCTCAAAAATGTCATATCCTATATTCCCTCCTCCACCTGGCAAAATCTCTTATTCCCTTTAAATGGAAATCCACCTCTCCACCCACTAAACAGGAATGGCTGCAAATCATAGATTCTTGGCTAGTATTGGAACGCTGTCACACAGTGGAAACCAACTCTCTTCTTCTCTTCGAGGAGACTTGGGCTCCATGGGATCAGTACTGTCATAAGTCCAGTGATCCCTCATCAACGCTTTCTACGGCAGGAGATTAAAATCTCTTTTCCCCCCCTTGGCAATCCTCTTCCTAACCTCTCATAAATATGTCCTCTCAATTTGTTGGTTCCCTCAATCTGTCTGCTCCCATGGAACCCAGTGTGATTCTTCTACCCCCTTCCTTTATTTATTTATTTTTTTCCTTTCCCCACTCTTACTTCTTTATCTTAACAGTGGCACTCCTTCTCACAGACTTGTACTGATACCCCAAATATCTTCTCAACAACTTTCATTAGCAGTATAACACTCCCTTACAAACTATTGTACTCTTGTAATAAGATGTTGTTCGCATTTCCCCTTCCCCTCTCTGTATCCCTAAATTTGTCAATAAAGGAAAGCAATCGTGTTGGTTTTTGTGTAACTGATTTCCCCCCTTGGTCTGTCCTTGGCCTCAGTTACTCAGTTCAGTTACTTTAATTAACACACTTCTCCAACTCAAAGTCTCTGGAAGAATTACGCACAATCATTCCAGCAGGCTTGAATACTTACAAGGCATAAATCAGATTCAGCCGCTGCTAAACGAGTAGTAATGGAAAGTATGGGAGGTTAACAGAGCCAGAGAGAGAAAACACCAGATTGCTCAAGATATTAAAGGTACTAAATAGCTTTTCACCATTGATATGTTCTTTAGAGACTGTCAATGGCAATTCACTTAATTGGTGCTAAACTTTATTGGTGCCTAGCAAATAACTCCCTATGGACCGTATGAAAGCAAACTGGAGCAATTAATTCTGGGGCAAACCAACTGTACTATAGGGGAAAAATACAATTTTTCAAAGTTACATTTGATTTAAAAGGGGCTTTTAACCCCTTAATTGCCAGGGAGGTGTGCACCACATTGTGAAGCAATGCATTCCGCACATCTCTATCATTCAAGGGGTTAAAAGACCCATTGGGCTTAGTTGAAATTGTTTATTTCACCACTATAATGCAGCTGGTTTGCCCTAGAATTAATTGCTCCAGTTTGCTTTCATACATACGGCTCATAGGGAGTTATTTGTTAGGCACCAATAAAGTTTGCCCCAGAATTGCACAGTTTTCTTTGATACATAAGGCCCATAACATCTGTTTTAGAATTCCCAATGAAGAGGAAGACAATAAAAAGCATTCTCTGTTCATGTTTACAGATCTTTCTTGCAGTGAAAATAAAAGCAAATAAAAAAATCATTACCGAGTTTAATTTTACAATATCATAAAATCGTCCCTTTATCAATAAAATTGCAGTTCCATGAGAACAAGACATCTCTTGCTTCAGAGACGTAACTAGAAGCCATTGGGCCCTGGTGCAAGAATTGCCATAGGCCCCCCTCGACCACAATTGCCCCCCTCAACCACAATAGCCATCTTCACTTGCCACCTCCATATTGCCCCCACATTGCCCCCATCTCCACATTGTCACCAATCTCTACACTGCCCCCAATCTCCACATTGCCCCCATCTCCACATTGTCCCCCAATCCACATATTGCCCCCCATCTCCAAACTGCCTCCACAATGCCTCCATCTCCACATTGCCTCCAATCTAGAGTGCCGGAGGGAGATCAGCTGCTAGAAGTCTGTGCCGAAGAAGGCACAGACCTTAGCGATGAGTATATTACAGGAGCTGGGTGGGGGGTTGGCTGAGAACCCTATTGTTACGCCACTGTCTAGCTTTCAGTTGTGTTAAAAGCCCCATTGAATGTAAGTGTCCATTTCTCTCCTATGTTGTACTTTGCCACCAAATTATTCAGCTTTTCTTTTGAATCTTGAGCCCTACAAGAGCTCAAAAAAGTTAGGCAATGCATTAAAAGACCTCTTCAGCAATGAAGGAGTTAATTACCCCCCCCCCCATTAAATCAACTGGGATTTTTACACCTCTGCTATGGAGCAATTGTTTGGTCCTGAGTTGCTCCACTTAAAGGGTTAGTAATATTTTATTCCACAAGCAGCTCTTATCATACCTCATAGTTAATAGTACTGATGTCTGATGCTTTTACTGTTCAAAACTTTCTAGTTATGCTGTGATTATATGATGAAGTTTACCCCTCTCACCCTTTTCCTGATGTCTGCGTTTCTGTCTCAGGTCCAACAGCAGATCACAATGAGGGACAATCTTCAGTTAGTATTAGGAAAAACCAAGGGATGATTGTCCATCGTTGTGATCTGTCCGGTCCGATGAACAGTTTTCAGATCTATGGTGAGGTGGCTTAGGATCAGCAAAAGGAGAGTGAGGGATAAACTTCATCATATAATTACAGCATAACTAGCAAGTGTTGAACAGTAACAGCATCAGACATCATTACTGTTAACTATGATGAAGTTCAGGGCTGCTTGTGGAATGAAACATTTCTATCCCTATAAGACTTCTGCATGCAGAACCTAGAAAGGAAGTGAGCAATATAAGAAACCTGGGAACCTGGATTTTCACAGCCCCCAGAGTAACAGGTAGAGCTGTGAGTGTCCAAATGAATCATTTTGTGTCATAGTTTGGGTGGGGATTAACAGGAGTGAGTGGAGAAAGTTGTGGTTAGTCCTGAAAAGGGGCAGTACTGGGTTGAAAGTGTATGTGGTTACCACATATTTCACTGAACTGGAGCATCACCTGCACTATCCCCAGAGACCTGGTAATTAACACAGAAAACCAGTGTCTCTGTACACAATGCCCTCCACTGCTGCCAGACTAAAACTGCCATCTTCCCCCACCAGCCACCAGCTGTCAGGGGGAGATGAGAGTTGTAGTGTGGCGGTGGCTGGAGGGAATCACATTGACCATTCCTACCCTAGACTATTAAAAACTATCTCAGTTGATTCAGGTTTATTTCTGTTTTTCTCTTCTCTCCTCTAGAATCATCCAGATTTCAATGAGAGGTTACATAACAGTTCCACCTCATTGTGTTCTATCATTTGACACTAACCTGCTCAAAATGTCACATTTACCACTGAATATTACTCTATTTCTCTTCTCAGGGTATTTTTAGCAACGGACTCTTTAAAATCATTGGTACCTGCGGCCTCTCATCACATTTGCCCTATTAATCACTTTCTGTTTGTTATTTTATTTCTGCTGAGCTTAATAAAGTATCCTCTAGATAGAATATTTTTCCTGACACAATATTTTTCATAGCGTACAGGTAACTAGTTTCAGTAAATATTCATAGACTCCAGAATGTATTGCTTGAGCAATTATTTGCCTATTAAATCAACTGAGTTGTTGGTATCTATAAGGCAATGTTTAGACAAAAGAGAGAATCCGTTTAACCCCTTTCGATGCTAGACATATCTCCATTGCTGTCACGGTTTTGAAGAACACTCAGACAAGTACTTCTAAGGTTAAAATGATTTTTATTGAAAATAAAGCAACAATCAATAAAGAATACTTTCCCAACCCACACAGGCCCAGATGGAGACAGTACAGATACTTCCCTCAACTTCACAGGTCACGTAGGAACAGTATATCGACACAACGCACCAGACAGAGAGACAGACAGCAGGAACCCTAGAACGCTAGGGTAAGGTGGAGGCAGTGACCTGCTGGTAGGGTCAACAGGAGCCCTAGAAAGCTAGGGTTGAATGGAAGCCCAAGACCCATGGATACTGGCAGCAAGGACCCTAACATTCTAGGGTAGTATGGAGGCACAAGACCCAAGGATATTGGCAGCAAGGACCGTAGAACGCTAGGGTAGGAAGGAGGCAACTAATCCACTGATACTAGCAGCAGGAACCCTAGTACGCTAGGGTAGATAGGAGGCAACTGGCCCACTGATATGGCAGCAGTGACCCTACAACACTAGGGTAAGATGGAGGCAACAGACCACTGAAGGCAACAGTGTCTGGAAGTATGGATATGTACAGGAGATGGACCACCACACTTCAGCTGGCTCTAGAGCCCTTAAGCCACAGCGGTACGGTAAAGCAGGGAGAGATAGTTAACCGGCCCTAGAACACTATGGTGATAGCGAGGTTCAACAGAGGTTGTAATGTGCCCGGTGGATATGCCTATAACCCTCAACCAGAAGCGAGCACAGCCAGTGACAGTGGTTAAACCAGACACGTGAGCAATGTGAACAAGTAACTCAGCCCAACTGTTGACAGCACGGAAACCAGTACTCCTTCTGTGCAAACCACCACAGAGGCTGTAGAAGCCAGAATGCTATGGCAACAGAAGTGGGTGCTCAGCCAATAGTCAGCAACGGAAGCGGGTTCTCAGCCAGTCTGGTCAGCAACGGATGAGGGTTCTCAGTCAGTCCAGTCAGCAACGTAAGTGGGTTCTCAGCCAGTCCAGTCAGCAACGGATGCGAGTTCTCAGCCAGTGCAGTCAGCGACGGATGTGGGTTCTCAGCCAGTCCAGTCAGCAACAGATGCGGCAGTAGTACAGGACACACAGGAGCATCGTCAGGCAGGCCAGGTCATACACGAACAGAGAAACAGCAGTAACTAGCTCTAGGTTCAGGTACACCAAGAAAGGGCACCCAAATAGCGACATGACAGAGTATAAAAGGGCTGGCCCTGGGTGGAGTCAGGTCCAGGGACCAATAAGAATCCAGCATCTGAAACAAGGAAGTAGTAATGTCGCCACACAGCAACCAGGATCACGGGCACCGTGATAATTGCATCGTGAATCAATGCTTTGCAGACATGTCTAGTATTCAAGGGGTTAACTTGAGGATGATGGAAACTGTTACCCCTCTCACTTTAATCTTTTGAGTGCCAGAGGGGTATGCAACACATTGCGGGTGGTTAATCTAAGCACAGAATCCCAACTCTTACCATAAATCTATTCTGCATTGATTGGTTCTCCAAAAGTATTCTTCATTTAGTACTGGATAGCATGCCCTTTGAGGCAGGCACAATTTGTAGCTGGATGCCAGGTCCTCAAACTCCTCCCACTGAATTCTTCTTAGGAAGGAATTCTTCAGTAAGAGATCAGGGTCCTGGGTTCTGGCAACAAAGAATCATGTCTAGACATGATATTCATTACTACTTAAAGACTAATGCTTGGGAACCAATCCATTATGAATTAATAGCGGCTAATGGGATTTTATTCTCAGATTAAGGATTTTATTAAGAGGAGATGTGTTTTTCTTTCTAATAGAAGTTTGTTCCTGCTGTAGATTTGGGGGTGGTTGGAGGGAAGTGAGAGGAAGTGAGAGAGGGAGAATGAGAGTGAGTGAGAGAGTACTACTTCGACCAGTTGTTGCCAATGGGCTGCCCAATTTTTTGTGTGCACTTTGAAGCTTTTAACACGTTTTTGGAGTGGGTGGTGCGGACTGAGTTGGGCTTCGGTTCCATCACCCATTACCTCAACGATTTTTTGTGTGTTTGGACTGAGGACTTGGTTGTTTACACATGGTTGCGGACCTTTTTGGAGTTCCTTTGGCACCAGACAAGATGGTGGGTCCGGTCATGTGTTTGAGTTTTTTGGGAATAGAGATCGATTCGGTCGCTATGGAATGCCGGCTTCCTGGGATAAGGTTTTCAAATTGCGGTGGCTGGTATGTGCTTTTTTGGAGATGAGGAAGCTGACTTTAAATCAGGTTTAGTCCCTGTTGGGCAAACTGAATTTTCCTAGTCGCATATTCCCAATGGGATGGGTTTTTAGTCAGCGCCTGGCTCATCTCACAGCGGGTGCTAAGAGGCTGCACCATTTTGTGCATTTGTCTGAGGAGGTGAAGGCTGATCTGCGGGTTTGGGCCATTTTTCTGGAGGACTACATTGGGAGATCTGCCTGGCCTGTGCGGTCTGTGTCGAATGTGGAGCTGGAGCTGCATACAGATGCAGCCGGTTTGGTGGGTTTTGGGGCTATTTTGGGGTCTTGGTGGTGCGCGGTGGGGTGGTCATCTTGGTGGGTGGAGGAGGGGCTGACCAGGACCTTGGTGTTCTTGGAGTTGTTCCCCATTGTGGGGCAGTGGAGCCCTGGGGCTCATCATTGCAGGACCAAAGGGTGGTGTTTCACTGTGATAATTTGGGTGTGATGCAGGTCATCAACAACCTTACTGCCTCTTCTCTGCCTGTAGTGCAACTTTTGCAGTTTCTGGTTGTTCCTTGGCTGTGCCTTAACATTTTCGGGCTCTCCATTTTCCTGGTGTCCGTAACGTGGCGGCTGATGCTTTGTCTCAGTTCCAGCTGGAGAAGTTCCTGGAGGCGTGGCCATCAGCTGATTCCTCGGGAATGAATTGCCTGGATTTCATGTGGCAGTTTGGCAGGGGACAATATCTAACTGGGTGCGGAATTCCGTGTCGCCAGCCACTTGGGTGAGGTACTCTAAGGTGTGGGAGGAATGGGTTTCTTTTTCATCAATGGCCGGGGCTTTCACAGATGACGCCAGCCACCTCAATGGTGTCCTTTGGATGGTGTGGTGTTGGTCTGAGCAGGGTTTGGTGCTTCATTTTAAGTTGTTGGGTTGGAAGGACGTGACCAAGGAATTCATGGTTCACATGGCTTTACGGGGGTTGAGAAGAGGGGGGGGGGGGTCACGGCAGCATGATAGTAGATGGCCGGTCTCTTTTTCCTTATTGCAGCAACTGATGCTTGTGTTACCGGGGGTTTTTGCGTCCCTGTATGAGGTGAGTTTGTGTCGGCTGGCTTTTAGCCTTGCGTTTTTTGGTGCAATGCAGATTGGGGAACTGGTATGTCAGAGTAAGTCTCAGTCGGGTGGCATTCTCGCAGAGGATGTTCATTTGGAGGGCGAAAATTTGCGTTTTCGCATCCCCTGTCCAAGATGGATATCTTTGGGAAAGGGGTCTGGGTTAGGCTGTTTAGGGATTCCACGCTGGCCCGTTGTTCGGTGGCACTTTTCGGCGAATTTGTAGCCATGCATCCACGGGTTCCTGGTCCTCTTCTGTTACATTTGTCAGGGGTGCCTTTGTCTCTTTACCAGTTTGTTAGGTTTTTTCATATGTGTTTAGTGCAATTGGGATTGTCCCCTAAGGAATTCAGGGGGCATTCGTTTCGGATCGGGGCGGCAAAGGAGGCAGCTAGACTGGGTCTGCAGGGGGAGGTGGTTCAGAGGATTGGCAGGTGGGAGTCTAGCCACTTCCATTCCTATGTCCTTCCTGAGTTGTTATGTGGGGTTTAGGGTGTAAGGGCACCAATGGGCCTTGTTCTTCTGCACTTCCGTCCCTATCCCTCCTTTTCTCACATGGTTTTTCCAGGTGCTGCTGTCATTCCTGTCTGGATATTTGAGCATTCTTGTGTGTACTGGGCTGGTCGCAGAGTGCTGGTGCGCTAGAATGGCATTCAGCTGGGTTTGGAGTCATCTGAAGTGGAGGTATCATGGTGGGGGTGTAGAGGCATGCTGTGGTTCCAGTTGCTGGCTGAAGTTCTACGTTTGGCTGCTTGGAGGGATGATGGGGGCATGGGTGTTGGTGGTGCATTTGGGGAGCAACAATTTAGGTACTTTATCTGTTTGGCATCTGGGTAATCGTATGTAGAAGGATCTGGTGAGGCTGGTTTAATATTTACCTGGGTTAGTGGTTGCTTGGTCTGAGGTGGTTGCTAGGTCAGAATGGAGGTGGGCAAAAGACCATAAGGCTCTTGATCATAGCCGGATTAAGCTGAGCAGACAAATGTCTCATTTTGTTTTAGGTTTGACTGTTAGGCATAGGGCGTTTGAGGAGCAGGATCATCATTTTTTCAGGTCTCATGAGTTCATCCCAACGATATTGGGCTGGACTGTTTCAACCTGGAGCTTCGGTGGGGTATTGAACAGGTCATTGGCTTGCTTTGAGGGGAAAGGACCTGCTGCTTAAGGGGGTTAAGCAGCAGGCCCTTTGGATGCCGCGGGTGGTTACGTTACCCAGTTGTCCTGGCTGGGTCTGGTATAATTGGGGTAACTGGTTTATGGCACTTTAAATGGGAAAATGGTGGAGTTAAAGCATGAGTCCATTTTGGTTTTGGCCATGCAAAGGTTTTGGTAAATGGGAATACTTGGTATGGGTCTTATGAGGCAAGGACTATGCTGGTAATTATGGTTGTTATGTGTTAATTTATCTATGTAATTTTAATAAATGGCCTGTTCTTACTCGATTATTTGTTGTTGTGTGGTTATTCCTTATACCCTTATCCGTCTGCATGTGAGGGAGAGAATGAGAAAGTGTGAGTGAAAGAGTAAAACAGAGTGAGGGAGAGAGATAGGAGAAAGAAAAAGAAAGAGAGAGAGCAGACATTTTGGGCCTCTAGATGAAAACAAAAGATGAGCAGTTTCTGGCATATACCATCTGCACCATGGGGTATTGAGAATTCCCTTTGACTTAAATGAGGCTTCTAATGCCTAGAATGCTTTCAGGGGGTTAAATAATCCCCACTTCAAATCAATGGGAATTTGACACATTTTTATTTGTCCCCTCTGGTGCACCTTAAATGTATGATTGATTAGTTTTTCTGCAAAAGAGGATCAATTCTGGAGTGTACCAACTCTGCCATAGGGGACAAATAAATATTTTCATTTATTTAACTGTAACCACTTTCGATGTAAGGGAGGTATGTAAACTTCATTAGCTTATTATAGACAGCCTTTCAGGTGCATGGTTGATCTGTTTTCCGTAAAAGGGCACAGGAAGATAAAACAAGTCTGCCATTTTGGAACATTCCAACTGCTCCATAAGGATAACTGCAAAATTCCACTGATCTGAATGTATGTATGTATGTATATTATTTATATAGTGCCAACATGTGTGCTTAGCACTTTACAGTTTACAATTAGTATAGAAGGGGTACAGTAAGTGCAGTGATTTAGTGCTTATATAGACAATCATATGGGGAACACCAGATGAGTATACATTAGGATAAAAGGTCCCTGCCCTGTAGAGCTTACAGTCTAAGTATAGGATGGGTGACATACAGATACAAGCAGGTAGGGGAGGAAGTGCAGTTTTTACATATGAGATAATGTTTCCCTATTACAGAGGTGCTACATTTAAGAAGTGCTCTTTTAGCTTGGATTTTAAGTTGATGAGGGTCGAGACTTGGTGAATGCTGGGTGGTAAAGAGTTCCAGACATAGGGGGCAGCAAGGGAAAAAGCCTTCAGTTGTGAAACAGCGATAGTAGCTAAAGGGGGCAAAGAGTGGTCTACCATGAGTGGTGCTTTGTGTACATGCAGGTATATGGTGGGATATCAAAGATGAAATATAAGTTGGGGACAAGTGATGGAGAGCCTTGAAGGTAAAGAGGAGGATTTTTAATGTAATGAGTTGCTTTATGGGAATCCATGACAGTAATAGTAAAAGTGATGGGGTGAGTACTGTTCTGGAGGAGATGAAGAATATTCTGGTGGCCGAATTAAGAATTGACTGGAGAGGAGCGATATGGTTAGCAAGCAGACCAATAAGTAAAGAGTTGCAGTAGTCCAGGCGAGAAAGGATAAGAGCATGCATGAGAGTTTCTGTGAGAAAGGAATGGCTGGCTTTTTACTATATTCTGAAGAAAGAAGTGACAGGTTTTGATTACTTCATTAATGTAGATGGTGAAGGAAAGAGAAGAGTACAAATTTATCCCCAAGGAAGTGGGTCTTGTCTACAGGGTAAATTGTGGAGCCTTCCACAGTTATAGAAAATGGAGGTATAGTGCTGGATTTAATGGGTTTTTTACCACTTCAATGCTGAGGAGGCCTCCAATACATTATAATGCAATGTTTTAGTGACACCTCTACCATTAAAGTAATTAAAAAATATATTTAAAGTGTTAGTAATGTCCAAAAAATAGTTTTTTGCATTTAGAAGAGCTGAAAAAGCTGAGCTAAATGCAAAAAAAGTATCTCTCAAACCACTATGGTTTAAGAGATACAGGCGTTTAAAGTTCGCTGTTTCCTATTGACAGCTGTAAAGCTGTCAGCAGGAGATTCGTGTTGGTCAACACGGAGACGCTTGAGAAGTGCTGAGATCTCGTTCCTTACATGGAATCCCTTCATTGTAATGGTCTAAAACGTATGCTTGATGTTCAGGCACATGTTTTTAGACCATTCCAATGAAGGGATTCCTTGTAAGTAACGAGATCACGGCACTTCTCAAGCGTCTCTGTGTCGACCGACACGAATCTCCTGCTGACGGCTTTACAGCTGTCAGTAGGAAACAGCGAACTTTAAACGCCTGTATCTCTTAAACCATAGAGGTTTTTTTGCATTTAGCTCAGCTTTTTAAGCTCTTCTAAATGCAAAAAAAAACTTTTTTGGACATTACTAACACTTTAAATTATATGGAATTTTCATTCTCCCCTCTTTTGCAGTTGGTAGGATCCACAATAGCTCATCTTCTGCTTTCTGCATAAGGCCCAAAAGTTTGAAGAATGCCATCATTTTTATTAATGGAGTCAATGTTTAACCTTGCACTTAAAACTGGGCAATTGAAGTTCTGTTTAGGAAACAGTTATATGAAAATGTAACAATTCTAGATACTTAAATATACAGATTGTCTTTCCCAATAACAATATGTGAATAATGGACACCAACAGAGCAACACGGTGCATAAACCTGACAGTTTTGCATGATACTTTGCCTTGAAATGCAATTCACATGCTCATTATTGTGATGTGTTTGCACAATTAGGGTGATCAACCTTGGAATCGTAATACAGAGTGGATTTTTTTTTACATAAGTTTCATAAATGAGCTGGATAAGTTGCCCAATTATATGAGCAACCATTTCTCCTGCTTAAATTTATTCTAAAATAATCCAGCACAAACTGATATCTAGAGTCATCCTTTATTAAAGTTGCCTGTCTTCAGTTCTCAAGGGATTCTAACAGGCAAAGTCTTCATGTTATTATATCATGACCTAAGCAGGGCTGGGTTGGACTGAATAACGCTGATTATACAACTTGCGTTTTACAAATTGTGTTTAACCGTTTGGGTGCACAATGCATTGGGGACATATTTAGCAGACCAAAAAAGTTAAACATGTACAGTAATTAAAGTAGAACCATCACTTTATGAGGATTTTGAATCTGAAAGAGCTTTCAAAATCATCCATAACTATAGCAGACATTATTTATAAGTTATTCATCTTTATTTATGTCAGTTTATGTAAATTAGCCAGTACTTCCTGCTAGGAGGTGGCAGCTGGTGGGGAAATGAAATGATAGTATCTGACGCACAAGGCTATGTTAGCCAGTACTGTCTAATCTGCATAAACTGTTGAAAACACACATATATATATATATATATATATATATATATATAGATAGGTGGAAGCACTCACACTTCATGGGTATATTGCCTGGGTGCTCTCGAGTGGCAAAAATGTAAGTGAAAAAACGAAGCATCAAGCACTCTCAGGACTTCTTCAAAAGGAAGGCCAGCTGTGCCTGGCTGAAACGTTGACACAACAGTTGATTAAAACTTTTATCCCTTTTGAAGAAGTCCTGAGATTGCTTGATGCTTCGTTTTTTCATATATATATATATATATATATATATATATATATGTATATGTGAGTGTATATACGTGTGTGTGTGTATTTTAAAGCACTTTAAAAATCACACAAGTCATTATAAACTGTTAGATACAGTTGAAAATCAGGCCATAAACATGGATATCTCCAAAACTGTATTCCTGTAGCTCAGCAGTAGCTATTCTTATGTTTCCTTTAACGCTGTGCATGCCAGAGATGTGCAAAGAATTGCTCTGCAATGAACTGCACATTTTTCTGATACTAAGATTTAATTCTCTTGAGCCCATGGGGCTGTTGTGTTCTCGTAAGAAATGATATGAAACCTCATGGCCTTCTGCTTTTTCACTAGAAAATCTGCCCTCAGCAAACCCCTTAAAAATGTCTCCTTTTCACCTACACCAAAAATGTTTTCACTAGGTTTTTAATGGCTACAAACTTCCCTTACTTTTACTATGTGTACTTCGCATTTTCGTGCCAAAAACGTGATGATACCAGGAAGTGAACAGGAGAAATAAGCAGCTAGATCTGTTAAATGTAGCTACATTTCAGTTATATTTTTCTGTTTGCCCATCACTCCTATACCCCACCTGGTCTTTTAAATTCATTATCACATTTGTATTGCTTTTTTTTTTTTTTTATAATAAATCTTTATTGAAGATAAGAGAAAATTACAAAGTGAGAAAAATGCATTGTATAGCATAGGTAATATGTGAGAACAAAATAATCAATGTCTAGGGAACATCTGAATCGTGAGAACAACATTTAGAACCATATTGATTGGGAACATCTATCGTCCGTCGTGAGAATGTTTGAAAGGATGGATCTGGGGATGTCTACATTGAGGATTCTCATGAAGTTTGTGTTGTGTCTTAAGAAATCAGCAGCAACTGCTAAGAAACCGCATCAAGAAGGTATAGAAAAACAAGTGCATAAGATAAGAAATGAGTGTAATAAGGGATAAGAGAGAGAGAAAAAAAAAAAAAGTATCAATGGGTGGGGGGGTAGGGCTCCGAGGCTCACTGTGTGCACCAAAAGTGCATCTAAATACCTGAACAGCTAAGGTCTCAAGGCAGATGTTGTCCACCAGGTCCAAGAGTCCTGAAAGGCAGACAATGTTCCTGTAGCCACAGTGTGCATTTTCTCCATATCATATACAGATTCTACCCTAGCAAGCCAAAGAGAAGCCGGTGGGGAATCCGGTGTCTTCTAGTGTAGTGGGATCATAGATTTAGCTGCGTTCAGCAGAAGTGGGATGAATTTCAAGCTACGAGGAGAAATTGTAAGGTGCAAGTGTTGTTTATGATGGATCAGACAAAGAAGAGGATCTAGTGGAAGAGTGACCTGCAGAAGTGTGTCTATATGACCTAATACAGTTGTCCAATAGCGTGCTATAACAGTGCAGTGCCACTATATGTGAAGCAAGGAGCTGGTGTGCGACTGGCATCTCCAACAGAGGTCAGAGGAACTAGGATAAACCTGTGCCATGCGTTGAGGGGTAAGATACCAGCGTCAGAAAAGTTTGTAATTAACTTCCCGGGTATTCGAATCTCAGGCATATGTAATATTTCTTTCAAAGATAGAAGGCCATTGTTTAGGATCTAGTGAGATCTTCAAGTCTTGTTCCCATTTTATGGTGAAGTTTGGAAGTATTGGAGAAGAGGTCTTCTGTAGGAGGGCATAACAGAAGGATAGGGGCCTGAGTCCTGGGATCTTGCCAGATAATGCTAGCTCCAAACGGGTACTGGGTCTATTAGTGAACCCCCTTCTACAGTGGGAATGTACAAAGTGACGGACTTGCAATATGACCCACCAGGGGGTGGAATGTTCTCCGATTGATGATCTTAGGGTATCCCAGGATACTAGAGAGCCATTGTGAACTAACGATTGAAGGGTATCATTTCCTGTGCATCCCCAAGAAAGATATATGGGGTTAGACATGCCCTCCGGGAAGTCCGGATTCCCTAGGATAGAAATCAGGGGAGAAGGTGTTGGAGCCAAGGTATTCTCTTCAATTATTGATCTCCAAGCCTTGAGAAGATGATGGAGTATGACATGGTCAGCATATTTGGAAGATTGCGTTCGGGAAGTCAACCAGATGAGTTGTATAGCGGAGGTGTTCCCTAAAGTCGGCGACAATGAAGAGATCCAGTGTTGGGGATGGGATGGGATAAAATCAAACAGTTTACCTAGTGTAGCTGCCCTATAGTATCTGCGAATATCCGGGAAATTTAAGCCTCCCTTGCTTACGCTCCTGGATAAGGTATCATAGCTAATTCTAGGTCTTCTTTGTTTCCAAATAAAACCTGTAAATATGTTGTGCATAGAAACCAGATGGTGGTTTGGAACCTTAATTGGTAGTGCATTGAAAATCATCATTTTAAGGAGGTTGGCTCGACCGAACCAAGAAGAGTACGGAATAGCCCACTTGGAGATATCAGAGCATATGGAGTCAATAAGCGGAGTATAGTTCAGGTCCGCTATGGAGGCTAAGTCAGACGAAAGATGAACGCCAGGGTATTTAACTAAGGTAGTTGCCCATTTGAATGGATATATGCGTTGCAGCTGAAGGCATTTGATACCGCCGAATATTCTTCTGAAATGTTTAGAAATGAAGGTATCACGTCTAGAGGTTTGGAAATGAAGAATAGGTGTCATCAGCATATGCTGAAGTTTTAAACGTATGATGACTAACAGATAACCCGTGAACTGTCGAATCATTTCTCACCCTATTCAAGAAGGGTTCTAACGTCAGGATAAAAAGGATCGGGGACAATGGGAATCCTTGTCTGGTGCCATTACTTATGCAAAACGGATCTGAGATGTCTCCGTTCACCACCACTCGTGCATAGGGGTCTGCATATAAGCTCATAATCCCCCCCATGAGGCGCGGGCCCAACCCAACAGTGCAAAGGACCTCTCATAGATATTGCCAGTCCACCTGATCGAATGCCTTTTCGGCATCAGTTGAAAGAAAGACCGAGGGAGTATCAGATTTCAGTGCATGTTGAATCAAGGAGATGACCATAGAAGTGTTGTGCCGCTCCTCGCGTCCAGGTATGAAGCTGCATTGATCGAGGTAAATAATGGTCTTCAGGTGAGGACGCAGCCTGGTTGCTATGATCTTGGAGAACAGTTTAAGGTCAGTATTTAACAGAGAAATGGGATGGTAGCTGCTGCAAGCAGTCGGATCCTTGTCTGGCTTCAAGAGGACAGTGATGTGAGCTTCCAGTGCTTGTCTGGGAAAGGGGTCTCCTTGGAGGACCGCGTTGAAGCATTTTAACAAATGGGGGGCTAAAGTGGGATAGAAAGTTTTATAATATTTCAATGTGAATCCATCAGGACAAGGACTCTTCTCTGAGGTCATAGACTTAGTTGCCAATAAGAGTTCTTCTGATGTTATAGAAAGATCTAGGGCATGTGACGTCTCCAAATCCAGTTTAGGTATATTAGCTTTGTCCAAGAATTGCCTAATACTAGTGGTATGTTCCTGACATTCAGAGCCACTGTCTGGTTGTAAGTTATATAGAGACTCGTAAAAAGAACGGAAGGATTTGGATATATCCGGGAAGGAAGAAACGCAGCCTCCCCTCAAAGATCTGATCTTGGCTACCATAGTTTTGCAACGTTTAAGTAACACCAATCTCGCCAGCGCTTTCCCGCATTTATTTCCGGAGATGTAGTTGGAGTATTTAGTCCACATGAAGGATTTAATGTTTTTGTTCCTAAGAAAGGTTGTGAGGTCAGCCCTAGTCTTAGAAAGTTCTGTCAAAACAGAGGCATCCAGTGTCCCTTTATTAGATGCTTCAAGTGAGTGAATTTTATCTACAAGTGTCTGCATCAAACTTCTTTGTGCTTTTGCTCTACGAGCCCCCAGTTTGATTAAGTGTCCCCTCACAACACTTTTGTGAGCTTCCCAAAGGAAGGGTTGGGTTTTTATTGCTTTCTAATTTCTTCAGAGCTATTCTCTCCTTATCAGTAATATCGCTCTTCATTGTAGATGAAAGCATGCCAATCATTGGGGACCTCTCTTCCAGTGAAAGAGTTAACCATGCTACAATTATACTTGAAACTCGAGATTAAATGCCTATCGACCTGTTTTCGTTGCAGGATACCCCTTCACAAGCCTGCCAAATGGATATTTTGATCCACCAGTGTGCAGTTTATAACTTTTTCTTTTGAAGCAAAAGCAACAGGATCAAAGCAATACTTAAACAGATGAGGCACCGTTTAAAGACACAACATGAGAATCTTGCTCTTTTTTTAGTGCAAGGTTCTCATGTTGCACTTTTCATCAAGGTGACATGCTAAATGCAGCGTGTAGCTGCACAATGTTTTACATGCAACCTTTTGAAAGGGTACCCTGCATGAGAGATGGTTAAAGTATACTTGCAGGATAAATATGTTCTAGGAATAGTGTTGAGCGAGCATGCTCGGCCGATGCTCGGATCGGCTCGAGCATCGCTCTGCTCGGCACATGGCGGTACTCGTACGAGTACCGCATGTGCTCGCCCGCCATGTTCGGGTCTCCTCCCCGCACGTTTTGCGGCTGCTGCGCAGCCAATAAACGTGCAGGGAGGCTCTGACATCGGTGTAATGCCAGCAGCCATGTTGGCTGCTGGCATTACACTGATTGGCTGGCCAGAACCCGTGGTCAGGTGCTGTATAGCACCTGACCATCGAGTTCGGCTCAGTCTGAGCCAGGGAGAGCTGAGGATAGGAAGGGAAAGGCAGTGTAGGGAGGAAAAAACAAAAATTGTGACAAAAAAGAACCAAAAGTCCTTTTTAGGACTACTGTGTGTGGGGGCAGCAGGTTATATTGTGTGTGGGGGGAAAAAAACAAAAAAAAAAAAAAAAAAAATATTCTGTTTAGTGTGAAAAGTTGCAGATTAGAGCACATTCTGTTTAGTGTGCACAGTTGCAGATTAGAGCACATTCTGTTTAGTGTGCAAAGTTGCAGATTAGAGCACATTCTGTTTAGTGTGCAAAGTTGCAGATTAGAGCACATTCTGTTTAGTGTGCAAAGTTGCAGATTAGAGCACATTCTGTTAAGTCTTCAAACTAAAATATCAAAGTCACGTATTCCATTCAGTGTGCGTCGCCGCAGTTTAGCAGCACATTCTGAGTACTGTGCAGAGTTGCAGAATAGGAAGAAATACTGTTAAGTCTTCAAACTAAAATATCAAAGTCACATATTCCATTCAGTGTGCTTCGCCGCAGTTTAGCAGCACATTCTGTGTACTGTGCAGAGTTGCAGAATAGGAAGAAATACTGTTAAGTCTTCAAACTAAAATATCAAAGTCACATATTCCATTCAGTGTGCTTCGCCGCAGTTTAGCAGCCTATTCTGTGTACTGTGCAGAGTTGCAGAATAGGAAGAAATACTGTTAAGTCTTCAAACTAAAATATCAAAGTCACATATTCCATTCAGTGTGCTTCGCCGCAGTTTAGCAGCCTATTCTGTGTACTGTGCAGAGTTGCAGAATAGGAAGAAATACTGTTAAGTCTTCAAACTAAAATATCAAAGTCACATATTCCATTCAGTGTGTTTCACCGCCGTTTAGCAGCCTATTCTGTGTACTGTGCAGAGTTGCAGAATAATAAGAAATACTGTTAAGTTTTCAAACTCAAATATTAAAGTCACATATTCCATTCAGTGTGTTTCACCGCAGTTTAGCAGCCTTTTCTGTGTACTCTGCAGAGTTGCAGAATAATAAGAAATACTGTTAAGTTTTCAAACTCAAATATTAAAGTCACATATTCCATTCAGTGTGTTTCACCGCAGTTTAGCAGCCTATTCTGTGTACTCTGTACAGTTGCAGAATAATAAGAAATACTGTTAAGTTTTCAAACTCAAATATTAAACTCACATATTCCATTCAGTGTGTTTCACCGCCGTTTAACAGCCTATTCTGTGTACTCTGTACAGTTGCAGAATAATAAGAAATACTGTTAAGTTTTCAAACTCAAATATTAAAGTCACATATTCCATTCAGTGTGTTTCACCGCAGTTTAGCAGCCTATTCTGTGTACTCTGTACAGTTGCAGAATAATAAGAAATACTGTTAAGTTTTCAAACTCAAATATTAAAGTCACATATTCCATTCAGTGTGTTTCACCGCCGTTTAACAGCCTATTCTGTGTACTCTGTACAGTTGCAGAATAATAAGAAATACTGTTAAGTTTTCAAACTCAAATATTAAAGTCACATATTCCATTCAGTGTGTTTCACCGCCGTTTAACAGCCTATTCTGTGTACTCTGTACAGTTGCAGAATAATAAGAAATACTGTTAAGTTTTCAAACTCAAATATTAAAGTCACATATTCCATTCAGTGTGTTTCACCGCAGTTTAGCAGCCTATTCTGTGTACTCTGTACAGTTGCAGAATAATAAGAAATACTGTTAAGTTTTCAAACTCAAATATTAAAGTCACATATTCCATTCAGTGTGTTTCACCGCCGTTTAACAGCCTATTCTGTGTACTCTGTACAGTTGCAGAATAATAAGAAATACTGTTAAGTTTTCAAACTCAAATATTAAAGTCACATATTCCATTCAGTGTGTTTCACCGCCGTTTAACAGCCTATTCTGTGTACTCTGTACAGTTGCAGAATAATAAGAAATACTGTTAAGTTTTCAAACTCAAATATTAAACTCACATATTCCATTCAGTGTGTTTCACCGCCGTTTAACAGCCTATTCTGTGTACTCTGTACAGTTGCAGAATAATAAGAAATACTGTTAAGTTTTCAAACTCAAATATTAAAGTCACATATTCCATTCAGTGTGTTTCACCGCAGTTTAGCAGCCTATTCTGTGTACTCTGTACAGTTGCAGAATAATAAGAAATACTGTTAAGTTTTCAAACTCAAATATTAAAGTCACATATTCCATTCAGTGTGTTTCACCGCCGTTTAACAGCCTATTCTGTGTACTCTGTACAGTTGCAGAATAATAAGAAATACTGTTAAGTTTTCAAACTCAAATATTAAAGTCACATATTCCATTCAGTGTGTTTCACCGCCGTTTAACAGCCTATTCTGTGTACTCTGTACAGTTGCAGAATAATAAGAAATACTGTTAAGTTTTCAAACTCAAATATTAAAGTCACATATTCCATTCAGTGTGTTTCACCGCAGTTTAGCAGCCTATTCTGTGTACTCTGTACAGTTGCAGAATAATAAGAAATACTGTTAAGTTTTCAAACTCAAATATTAAAGTCACATATTCCATTCAGTGTGTTTCACCGCCGTTTAACAGCCTATTCTGTGTACTCTGTACAGTTGCAGAATAATAAGAAATACTGTTAAGTTTTCAAACTCAAATATTAAAGTCACATATTCCATTCAGTGTGTTTCACCGCCGTTTAACAGCCTATTCTGTGTACTCTGTACAGTTGCAGAATAATAAGAAATACTGTTAAGTTTTCAAACTCAAATATTAAAGTCACATATTCCATTCAGTGTGTTTCACCGCAGTTTAGCAGCCTATTCTGTGTACTCTGTACAGTTGCAGACTAGGAAGAAATACTGTTAAGTTTTCAAACTCAAATATTAAACTCACATATTCCATTCAGTGTGTTTCACCGCCGTTTAACAGCCTATTCTGTGTACTCTGTACAGTTGCAGAATAATAAGAAATACTGTTAAGTTTTCAAACTCAAATATTAAAGTCACATATTCCATTCAGTGTGTTTCACCGCCGTTTAACAGCCTATTCTGTGTACTCTGTACAGTTGCAGAATAATAAGAAATACTGTTAAGTTTTCAAACTCAAATATTAAACTCACATATTCCATTCAGTGTGTTTCACCGCAGTTTAGCAGCCTATTCTGTGTACTCTGCAGAGTTGCAGAATAATAAGAAATACTGTTAAGTTTTCAAACTCAAATATTAAAGTCACATATTCTGTGTAAGATGAAGAAGGCGGGTAAAAAGGGACGGGGAAGTGGACGTGATCCTGAAAGTTCAGGGCGCGGGTCAGGACGCGGAGAAACTGTGCCTGGTGCCAGAGCACAAGAAAGAAAGACATCCACCATACCTAGCTTCATGTGTAATTTTACAGGGCGTCGCAGGACATCACTCTCGAGGTCCGACCACTGCGAACAGGTGGTCAGTTGGATGACAGCTGATACTGCTTCCAGTCGGTTAAGCACCACCCTGTCTTCCACCAAGTCCACTCTCAGTAGCCAAGAGTCTGGTCAACATAATCCTCACTCTGATCATCCTTCCTCCCACCATACACGGTCTGGTCAAAGAAGTGATCCCACACTGGGATATAGTGAGGAGCTCGTCTCATCACCAATCCTTCATTTGACCCTCTCTCCAAGCACGCTTGCAGAGGAACATGACATCTTGTGCCCTGATTCACAACCTCTAGAGGCTACCCAATCTCAAGAAGATGACAGATGTGAACGGCATTTAAGGTCAAAGGAAGTAGTGGATGATGATGATGATGATGAGACACAGTTGCCATTAAATCAACCACTATTTCCGTCTCAAGACCTTGTTGAGGAGAATGTTATACAGTTGTCAATGACTGAGTATGTGGTGGGATCAAGACTTGAGGAGGATGATCAGAGTGAGGAAGTGGAGGAGGACTTGGTGGACGATGAGGTGACTGACCCCACCTGGGAAGGTGTAGAGCCGAGCGATGACAGCAGTCCTGAGGGTGAGCCATCTGCAGCACCGCAACAGGCTGGAAGAGGCAGTGGTGTGGCTACAGAAAGAAGGCGGACCGCACCAAACCGGCCCGCAAATGTTCCACGGAGCACCCCCTTGCGTAAATCTACCTTGCCAAGGGGTAGGTGTTCCGCGGTATGGCGTTTTTTTAAGGAAAGTGCGGACGACAAAAGAATTGTAGTTTGCAACCTGTGCCACACCAGAATGAGCCGAGGCATGAACACTAGAAACCTCACCACCACCAGCATGATCCGACACATGGCATCCAAGCACCGTAGTAAGTGGGAGGAACGCCTGGATCGCCCATCTGTGTCTGCAGGCCACACCACTGCCTCCTCTTCCCCTGTTTTCGGTGCCGGCCAATCGCCTGTCGAAGGCGCAGGCCCGCATACCTCCCGCCCTGCACCTGTAGCATCTGAAGCACCATCAGCGACCACATCCACTTCCCTGTCCCAGCACAGCGTCCAAATGTCGTTACCCCAGGCATTTGAGCGCAAGAGAAAGTACCCAGCCACCCACCCACAGGCCATAGCACTAACCTCACACCTTTCCAAATTACTGGCCATCGAAATGCTGCCATTTAGGCTTGTGGACACTGAGTCCTTCCGCAGCCTGATGGCAGCAGCTGTCCCTCGGTACGCGGTCCCCAGCCGCCACTACTTTTCCCGGTGTGCCATCCCCGCATTACACCACCATGTGTCCCGTAACATCACCCGTGCCCTGACCAACGCAGTTACTGGGAAGGTCCACTTAACGACTGACACATGGACAAGTGCTTGTGGCCAGGGACGCTACATTTCCCTGACGGCACACTGGGTGAATGTCGTGGAGGCTGGGAGCGACTCGGACCCTGGGATGGCACGGGTGCTACCCACGCCGAGGATTGCGGGCCCTACCTCCATCAGGGTTTCCACCAGCACCTACGTTATTGGCTCCTCCTCCTCCGTTTCCACCTCCGAATTCTCTACACACACCGCCACTCCCCCATCAGCCAGTAGCTGGAAGCAGTGTAGCACTGCAGTGGGGAAGCGTCAACAGGCCGTGCTGAAGCTGATCTGCCTTGGGGACAAACAGCACACGGCCTCAGAGCTGTTGCAGGGGATTAGTCACCAAACCGAGCAGTGGCTCTCGCCACTCAACCTGCAACCAGGCATGGTTGTGTGTGATAATGGGCGTAACTTGGTGGCGGCTTTGGAGCTCGGCAAGCTCACACACGTACCATGCCTAGCGCATGTATTTAATTTAGTGGTGCAGCGATTTCTAAAAACCTACCCCAATGTGCATGATCTCTTGACCAAGGTGCGCCGCGTGTGTGCACATTTCCGTAAGTCATCAACAGCTTCAGCCGGCCTGTTGAAGCTGCAGCAGCGCTTACAATTGCCAGCTCACCGGCTGCTGTGTGACGTGAGCACGCGCTGGAACTCCACCTTCCACATGTTGGCCCGGCTTTGTGAGCAGCAGAGGGCAGTAGTGGAGTACCAGCTGTTACACGGTCGTCGCCTCTCCGTTCAACTTCCTGTAATCAGAAGTGAGGAGTGGGAATGGATGTCAGACCTCTGTGAGGTTTTACGCAATTTTGAGGAATCGACACAGATGGTGAGCGGCGATAACGCTATTATCAGTGTAACAATCCCACTTCTGTGTCTACTGAAACGCTCGCTGCTCACAATTAAAACCGACGCTTTGCATGTGGAAGAGGTGGAAATGGGGGAGGAAGAGCTTACACAAGGTGATAGCCAGAGCACCCTCACTTCGTCTTCTCAGCGACAATTGGAGGAGGCGGAGGAGGAGGAGGAGGAGGAGGAGGAGGAGGAAGACACGGTTGTCTCCGCTACAGAGGGTAGCCATGGAACTTTAGTTCCATCTCTTCAGCGTGGGTGGGCAGAAGAGGAGGAAGAGGATGAGGAGATTGAGAGTCATCCTCCTGGTGAGGACAGCGAAATCTTGCCTGTTGGTACTCTGGCACACATGGCTGACTTTATGTTAGGCTGCCTTTCCCGTGACCCACGCGTTACACGCATTTTAGACAACACGGATTACTGGGTGTTCACCCTTCTGGACCCCCGCTACAAAGAGAATTTCTCATCTCTCATTCCTCCGGTGGAGAGGACAAGCAAAATGGTGCAATACCAGAAGGTTCTTGTTGAAAAATTGCTCCAAAATTTTCCATCTGACAACGCTGGCGGCAGAGTACGTGCTACCTTGGCCAACCGAGAAGGGGAGAAAAGGGGAGCACACAGCAGTTCCGACAAAGGCAGGGCAACACTCTCCAAGGCGTGGGACACCTTCATGACACCCCGCCAGCACCCTCACCCTGATGCGCAGCCTAGTGTCACAAGGAGGGAAAAGTTTTGGAAGATGGTGAAGGAGTACGTAGCAGACCGTGTCAGCGTCCTCAATGATCCCTCTGTGCCTTACAACTACTGGGTGTCCAAGCTGGACACGTGGTATGAACTGGCACTCTATGCCTTGGAGGTGCTGGCCTGCCCTGCCGCCAGCGTTCTGTCTGAGCGGGTATTTAGTGCTGCTGGTGGCATCATAACAGATAAGCGTATCCGCCTTTCCACCGACAATGCTGATAGGTTGACACTTATAAAAATGAACAAGGCCTGGATTTCCCCTGACTTCTCCACTCCACTGGAGGAAAGCCCCGGGGGAACATAAACTCACTTTATATATGTTATTTACAATGATGGGAATACTCTGTATTCCCATTCACCCCTTCCACCCAAAAAACGGGTATATGGTTGACTCTTAATCTTCTCATCCTCCTCCTCCTCTTCCATATGCCCTGGGATATAATTTTTATATAGGGCCAGCTCACCAGCGGGCCCTGTGATATAATTTTTATATAGGGCCAGCTCACCAGCGGGCCCTGTTTGACAATTTTTATATAGGTCAGCTCACCAGCGGGCCTTCTCATATAATGTTTTATTGGGTCAGCTCTCTAGCGGGCCCTCTCATATAATGTTTTATAGCGTCAGCTCACTAGCGGGCCTTCGCATATAATGTTTAGGATGGTCAGCTCTGCAGCAGACCCTCACCCATAATGTTTTAGATGGTCGGCTCAGCGCACGTTTCCCTCTTAATCATGGCCTCAGTTCAATAAAATCAAGGAAATTTTTGGGAGAATTTGCCTCTGTGCACGTTTCCCTCTTAATCATGGCCTCAGTTCTGAAAATCAAGGAAATTTTTGGGAGAATTTGCCTCTGCGCACGTTTCCCTCTTAATCATGGCCTCACTTCCGAAAACCAAGGAAATTTTTGGGAGAATTTGCAGATGATATACAAGTAAATATACAGCAAATATTGTTTGGTAACAATTTTTCGCCTAAAGTCGTTTTTATTTTCCTTTTTGTGTGTTTTATGGTCAGTCTGTAAAAATGGCGTACTACGGGCGAAAGATCGTTCCCAGCAGCGATGTTGGAGTCCAAGATGCATCCAGACATCCTCCCTATGCTGTCCCTGAACCATTTCTGTGGTGTTTCCATCCTTTTCTGCCCTTTTCCTATGGACCAGGCACCCTCCCCTCATCAGAGCAGGGGGTGCCTGGTGTAATGCTCGAGTCCTCCCATTGACTTCAATGGGGCTCGGGTGCTCGGCCGAGCACTCGAGCCTCAGGGGGTGCTCGGTTAGAGCACCCGAACACCCGAGCATTGGGGTGCTCGCTCATCACTATCTAGGAATAAACAATGCTGGCAAGCAAAACAGTGTGTGTGTAGTTGGCACTGGTGAGTACTGCAGTAGAAAGACTATCTATTGTTTTTAACCTATTTGGTATATGTACAATTGTTTAACTGCTGATATTCAGCAGTATATGTAGTAACTTTATTCTAATTAAATAGCATGTTTTGCTTTTACTTTTGAAGATCTTCATCTATTTTGTGGATATATGAATTGGTCCTTACAGCCCCTATAGCCTGTACTGCAGTGGCCCAGTGTATTAGGTGGGTTTTTGCAGTTGACACATGGTTGATTTTCCCATCAGTGTGACTATTATCTAATCACATATTTACATCAAGCGACTGGAGTCTGTGCACAGAAGGCTGACGGGGAGAACAAGAATATCAATCCCAGGCTATATACTGGGGAGGCTCTTGATTCTTAAAGGCAGAATAAATTCCTCATGTGGAAGTGATTATAATACCTTGAGAGCCCAAGGGTGAAGGTAAAATCAATATACTAAACTACTGCACTCAGAGATATCTCCTGCGCCAGCTTCTTTGTTTTTGAACATTTACTGTGCTTGCTATTGTAATCTTCCCTGAGTATTTATTGATTTGTGGGAATAGCGTGGATTTTAATGTTTGTTTGGTTCTTGACTCTTGGTCCTGTGGGACCAGCTATCTGCTGTGTTTCTACCATCCAAACTTTACACTTGTAAAGGTGTATATATATATATATATATATATATATATATATATATATATATATATAATTTTTTTTTTTTTTTTTTTTTTTACTTCTGCCATTTTTAACATCTGGACCTGTGCCTACTCATGCTGTTAATTAGCACAGTTTTTTTCTTGTGTCTTGCAGCTTATATATAATTCATTGGTCCTCTTTACCTTCCTTGCAGAGTGGTGTAATATATATAACAGTGTCTAACACAGCTATGCACATCGGCTCCACAATAAGTACTAGAAGAGTGTTATTTCAATACTGTCAGAGTTGTCCTTCAAGAGTAATTGAATGATAAAGTATCCCCCTGTAACAGATACTTAAGTCGGCGGATGGACTTAGGCCGTTGTGCCAGGTTTTCTCTCGCCTGAGGGGGCTACAAGCAGGTAGCCTTGCCGGTCATTCATGCAGCATTCCTTCCTAGGATGGGGGTCAAAAGGAGACCCTTGATACCACCCAGTGACAGAGCCACAGTACACAGTTCAGTTCCAAAGTAACACACTTTATTTCACAAACTTCAGCTCTTTTATACATAGTGAGCCACATCAAGATATAATACCAGACAAAGTATAGTGACATATGGTGCAAACATAATACAAAGGGCCAGACATGATTACATTATTTATATAAAGGTACCTAGGAAGGTTAAAAACTGGGACAAAAGGCTAAGGGACATGAATACACATTTCACCCAATGGGCCAGAGGTTGGAAGCATCTTTTAATATTCCGCCAATCAGGAGTCTGGAATTAGATGGCCAATCCTGGCCAAGATCATCATGACCGTCTCAGCCAATCAGAACCTTTGGGTGGGCCGCTAACTTACCAATCCCTGGGCCGCCTACTTTCCCCCATGTTAACTCTATGGGGGACCTTTAAACTTGTCACCCAGGGATTTGGCCAATCAGGAAGCTGCCTACTCTCCTATGTAAAGTATATGGGGCTTTTTGAACATGTTGCCCTTCATGGCAGCCAGTCTACTGCCTGTTTATACTTTGTGGATCTCAGTCTTTTGGAAAGAGTTGATTCTCTACAACTCCACCAAGTTCCATGTAATGGCCTACGGCCTGTTATACACATGAATCCAGTCTTTTGGAGGAGCTGTTCTTCATGTAACCCCAACTTCGCTGCCAAGTACTGGTCCACGGCTGTTACAAGTCTTTCTAGGTGGCGGTCTGACATAGCTTCGCAAATATCCTCCAAGTAATGGCCAAGGGTCTGTTACAACCCCTCCCACCCCTTTTACTGATGTAACACTGCTCATCTCAGAACAGGTCCAGATGGCTTGCAGAGCCAGACAATCTTCAATTAGCATAAGGGAAAAACATGTCAAGGGGCCATGGTTTTCATTGTTCTCACAGTAAGAAGATTGTCCCTTGCTGTGAGCTGTCTGGTCTGAAGACCAGATTCCACATCTGAGGGGAGGTGGCTTACACTAGGTAAAAGGGGTGGGAGGGGGATAATTTATGCTTCAATTACTCTTGAACTATAACTCTGACAGTACTGAAATAAAACTCTCAATGGCCCAAATACTATGAAGATTAATTGGAGCTGCTTTTATTTTGAAAAATTACTATCCCTTTAAAATGCCCCCGCTAAAGATAGCACCAAATCCAGTTCAAGTAGCGTTCTAATGTAAGCCTCCAGGAACCCAGCACAGGATTAACCCTTTGCGTTCCAGGGGGTATGCAATCTAACACATTGCAAAGCAATGTTTTGCATTACCCCTAAGGAATTCAAAGGGTTAAAATAAGACCTGTCTACAAAGGCCCGATTATACAAAGGAATATATTAAAACACACAACAGGTTATTATTTATTTTTGTTTTTAGGAAACAAAGATTTACATCAGAAGACAGATGCGAGCCCAGTTGTATGTTAATAGGAAGTCATAAATTCGCTTGATTTAGTTTGCTAAGTAAATGTACTTATTTCTCTAAAAAAAAATCTTATGTATCATTATGCAGCACTAGCTGAATATTAAGGGCATAGAGACTGCAGTCTATTTTACATATGGTACAAAACCTTATTTGAAGGGTGCAAGATAACTTTAGATAAATTGTGTCCCAGAGCATACTGGAATATAAATGAATCGTAATGGGAATACTTATTATTCTGCAGACTCATAAACTGCAAAAAATAGCATATGTTAGCTGTAGTAGGGATACCATATCTGAACTTTGACGTATCAAATGGATTGAACCCTTTAGATTCTGCAGTGGTGAGCAACACATTGAAAAACAATTGTCTACAGATAACTGAATAATTATTTAAAGGGATAGTAATACTTAAAATGTAAAAAAATATGTCGTAGGGTTTATCCCCCTGAGTAAAACAAGAGTACTCCCACTGCTGAGAGGTCTTTCATTCAAAAGTTATTAATTTTCAAAGTTGAATTTTTTAGGTGCAATACCACAGTGGCCTGAAATTGTACAGTGGCGCTGTTGCTACACCATCCTATGGAGATTTATGGTCAACTGACCAGAGTTGTCCATAGGATCGTGTAGCAACAGCGCCACTGTACAATTTCAGGCCACTGCGGTATTGCACCTAAAAAATTCAACTTTGAAAATTAATAACTTTTGAATGAAAGACCTCTCAGCAGTGGGAGTACTCTTGTTTTACTCAGGGGGATAAACCCTACGACATATTTTTTTTTACATTTTAAGTATTACTATCCCTTTAAAGAGATAGTAATGTTTCACAATAAAAGCAGCTCCAATTAATCTTCATAGTATTTGGGCCATGGAGTGTTATATCAATACTGTCAGATTTGTAGTTCAAGAGTAATTGAATGATAAAGTATCCTCTTCCCGCCCCATTTACTGATGTAGCACTGCTCACCTCAGAGCAGAAAGGTGATGTCCAAGTGGATCGCAGAGAGGGGCAATCTTCAATTAGCATAAGGGAAAACCAAAAAAAACTGTCAAGGGGGCAGGGTTTTCCTTATGCTCACAATAAGAAGATTGTCCCTTGCTGTGAGCTGTCTGGTCTCAAGACCAGATTCCACATCTGAGGGGAGGTGGCTTACACTAGATAAAAGGGACTGGAGGTGGATACTTAATCATTCAATTACTCTTGAACTACAACTTTGATAGTACTGAAATACCACTCTCTATGGCTCAAATACTATGAAGATTAATTGCAGCTTCTGTTGTTGTGAAACATTACTATCCCTTTAAAGTGGAACTTTCATGGTACAGTAAGTTAACCCAATTAATTGTTAGTAGCTTCTTATTCATGGAAATAGTGTAATAACATTGCAGAAGTTACATCAGTGGAACAGCACAGACATCTTACTGAAGAGTGATCTGTGCACCTGCTCTGTCCGTCCCTGCCTGTATCTTAACCCCTTAAGGACCAGTGGTCCCGGGGTGCGTGGTCCTTTAAGGACCAGATAGGAAAGCTTGACGTGCCGTCCCACGTGACTGATCACATGGGGCGGCACGCCGAACGGGGGACTGAAAGAGATCGCTCCGGTCTTGGAGAGATCAATTTCAGTCCTCGCTATTACTCACAGCGCTCCTGCAGGATTGCTGTGAGTAAAAAATACTTGATGTGCCAGGACCGTCACTGGTCCTTAAGTGCCAGACAGCCGTGATGGTCCTGGCATGTCACTGGACGCGAAGGGGTTATGATACAATGCTACTCCCCTTTTGGCAATCACCATAGAGCTTGTAATAAAGAAAGGTAAAATAAAGTTCCTCTGCTCACCCTTACCATGAAATATAGAACATTTACAGCATATTTTAACCCTTTGAATGCCTGAGATGTATCTAATGGTTTGCAATACAATGGGGGTTTTGTACTACCGCATTATATAGAAGTGACAAAGAGGAGATGACTTCTCCAGTGATATCACTTCTCCAGTTCCTATGTTATTCTATAGAGCCTATGCACTAAGTTCCCCAAAGCTGGAGATATTTTAGTGCACTGGTTCCATAGAATAACATAGGAACTGGAGAAGTCATATCATTGGACAAGTAATCTTCACTTTATCACCTCTTTATCACACCTTAGTGCATCTCCCCCAATGCGTCACATACCTCTCTGACACAGAAAAGGTTGGGTAAAGTGTGGTATTGTGTTAGCTATACAAAATGCAGGAAACTGGTAGAATAAAAATAATACCTTTATTGACTAACTGAATGGCTCAAGGATGCAAGCGTTCAAGACAAATTGGTTCTTCTTCAGGCATAATAATAACGAGGGCTGAATGCACAGTACAAGTCTTAAAAACTCATACACATAGCGTTACCATCAACTCCTTGACTGCCAGAGAGGCATCCACCACACTGCAGATTGTATACCACTGTGTAACACAATGGTCAAACGCCATTAGCAGAATGTATATACTCAGTGTGGGCAGTGAATTAAACTCTAGCCTATGTAACAGCTTAATGAAGTGGACTAAAAAATGTAAACAAGATTAATTACCTTTTTAACATCTCTAGTGAAATTGACCAGAGATAGCTTAGCATGTGTATGGGTTAACCCTCCAACACCAGAGGAGTGCACAACCTATCACTTACAATAAAATGTGCAGCCCCCTAACTCACAAAGTTAATAGTCCAGGAGGAACGACTCTTAAGCCCCCCAAAAAGAAGATATATCCTAGAAAGTCTGGGCATATGATCACCCTGTGGTTAACCCTTTGCATGTTTGAGAGGTCTTTGATGCATTTCTTCACAACGAGTTGGTGCCCCTTCTACCACCCAAGGGCTTGAAGGGAAAATAAAAAGGATTAGCTGTTCATTAAAGGATCATTAACATCACCTAATGCAGTTGTTCTGAACCAGGGTTCAGTAGCACTTTGGTGCGCCTTATACACCTGCTTATGGTGCCCTCGTTTTCTATAAAGCCTTTGGAAAAAATGAGTTTTAGATGTAAATTTATAGAAATTGTTATGCACAATATACTTGTTTTTGTTAATCTGACTATGAGACCTAAGAATAACTGTATTTTATTTATTTTTACCTTTCATTATGTCCCTGACTAATCCTCCTATATAATAATTCGCTAAATCGTGTGTAACGCCCGACATGTGCAGTAGACACTGCTGTGCGTGCGGCAGTCATGCGCAGTACAGACTGCCCGCGCTTCGGCTGATACAAAGCTGGGAGCTCCGAAGGAGCATCGAGCTCTATATCAGCAGTGGAGCGGGAAGTCTGTACTGCGCGTGACTGCCCCGCGACCGGCTGCCAGAGGCACTGTGGCCCGTGTAACGGGCTGTTCAACTAGCAACATATAAAATGTTAAACGTACCCCAAAAATTCAAGATTGTCTTGATGCAAAAATAGATTTAGAACCATTTACCTAATAATACACTTCCACTTATCATAATCGACATAAAATCCTAATGGCCACTTTGACTCAATTCTGCATGAATTGAGTCTCCAAAATGAACCTTTACATAGATACCTGGGAACTGTCAGCATCTGATCCTGAGAGTCAGAGTTTTGAGCCAAATCTCAGGGTAAAGGGCCACATTCTCAGGGTGAGAGATTCCAGTGTTATTTATTACATAATCTCCACAATGCATTGCTTCTTTATCCTCTAAATTGGTGCAATTTCTCTCTGAAAGGCAAAGGAATAAGTCATTTTGGTCTGGAGTGTGTTCAGGCAGTGAGATCTCTTAATTATTGCATGTTATAGGTTAATTGAGGACTGATTGGAGTACTTCCAGATTACAGCAATCTGGAACATATTCCCTATAATTTATTTCACAGGGAGTGCAAAGGGTTAATATTTCATCTCATTTTGAAAGTTCCCAGGTATGTTTATATAGTAGCGGATATCATGTCCACAAAGGCATACATGATTCTTTAACCTTTTGAGTGCCAGTGGGGTATGCATTGCATTATTTTGCAATGCGTTTCATACCTCTCTGGTACTCAAAGGGTTAATTACAAAATTAGCAGAAAGACAAAGAACATAAAATGACACAAATGCACATTGTACAAAGTACTACCACATTTGCGCCATTTGCAGCGGTTAGTAAAAGTTTGAAAGAGGCTATTTTAAGAAGTCACTAGCGATGTATAAAAAAAAAAAAAAAAATTGCCTCATAAATTATAGCAAATTGAGCCATAAGTTGTTTAAAATTGTGCCCAGATAGTACACCATTGTAACATGTTGTACAGCAGTAGTTCTCAAACCAACACATACAGTACTGTGCAGAAAGTCTTATGCAGGTGTGAAAAAATGCTTTAAAGTAAGAATGCTTTCAAATGACAAAATGCAAAGTGAGTGAACAAAAGAAAAATGTAAATCAAATCAATATTTGGTGTGATCATCCTTTGCCTTCAAAGAAGCATCAATTCTTCTAGGTATACTTGCACACAGTGTTATAAGGAATTCGGCAGGTAGGTTGTTCCAAACATCTTTGAAAAATAACCACAGTTCGTTTATGGATTTAGGCAGCCTCAGTTGTTTCTGTCTCTTCATGTAATCCCAGGCAGACTAAATGTTGTTGAGATCAGGGCTCTATGAAGAATGGTTAAGACTGTATACACATAAGTATGAATAACCAGAATTAAAGGAGAGACTGAAAGTGATTATAAATCTAAGATCGTTTTCCCTTAAAGGGATCTTCTATATTGGTTATAAGGAACATTGATTTTGTTTTTACAATATATTCCAGTTAATCATCATTACACATAGATGTACATGACCATTTATTTTTTCCTCATGCAAAAGTTTTTTTATTGTTTTTTCCTTGTTTTTATATTTTTAATTAAATATAATGTGAATTTCCACCTTCAGACTGCTTACATAAAGCTTCTGTTGGCGGTAGTGAGTCACATAGTAAAAAGCGGGCCATATTGGGGCTAGATTCTATTATAGGTGCTTATTTTATCTCTGCTTTTATCTCCAGTTTACTCCATAGACTTCAATAGGAATATGTTTGATAAAATGGGTGTTAACATTTAGCACCTGCAATAGAATCTAGTCCCTGGAGACAAATTTGCAGAAGTGTGTAATGTTGATCTACAATTATAGCGGGTAACTGTATCCAATTTTATATGTGATACAGTGTATTAAGTATTCAGAACTTAATGTATGTTATGCATGCCTCTGATTGGGTGCCCTGTCTGTGCAGCTAGGATATTATTGACATGCTGACAGTGATAGGTACAGACATTTGTGGATTTTTGACCAGACATATCACAAGGTAGGAAAAGGAGGTACATTTCTGATTGAAGCGAGGGTCTGGCTTGGTCCTTTATGTTTGGTATCTATCTACAGGGAATGTCATGTGATTGACCAGGGGCTGGACAGTTGGGACATCCGATATTGGAGGTTTTCATGATATGAGTCTCATGTTTATTATTACATTTTTATTAAAGGATCTTTTGGATTATTTTTTATTAAATCACTGTGTCCTCTGTTCTATAAGAGTAACATAGCGCTGATCTGTTTGTTGTTTATTGTATATTTTGTAATGACCCTTGTGAAACACTGACTCCACTTCCACAAATGACACCTCATGCTGCACCCTAGTGCTTCTGTTTATTCCATTAAAATAACTGAATGGATTTACCTGAAAGTATTATGACATGCCTACGCTCTAAAAGGAACCTATGTACAGCAATACAGCTCTACTTCATAGTTCAAAGACCTCTTGGAAAACATATAAGCATGTTAACTTGGTGTTTCCCATAGGGTAATATTATTATAAACATACCCTTTGGATGCTTAAAAAATTGTAAATGCATTTAAAAAAAAATAAAAATATGCTTTTGCTTGATTGTATTGTTCAACATATTAATGGAATCATATCCCCTTTAAAAAGTATGTCTAATGATTTGGATATTTTATTGGGCAATTTAGTTTGCAAAATAGTTATGAATAGTGTACAGTATCCATTATTATAATTAAGCCATGTCTCTTGTCTTATGGGTCTGTTACATTAATGGAAGTCATGATAGCACATTTACTGTTGCTCTGTATTTAATAAAGCAATAGTACAAGTTCTTATAATCCCCCTAAATTTGCAATGAGTAGAGTATGAGATGCAAGGATATGATCTCCCTGCTTTGTTTAATCAGTAGACCGGACTAGTGGCTTCTTCCTGCTCCTGTCCTGTAACTGAACAGTACATTTTTTCACACATTCTCCTCCACCACACTCACCTAGACCCGCATCACTTGTTGACCCCATTCCCACTGTGTCCATGGTGGTCTGATGCACACTAGCCTGTTCCTCAGCATCCTGCTGCCCTTGCAACTCAGTAGCAGCAGAAATTACAGCAGTTGCAAATTCCACAAATTCCAAAAGCTCAATGTTGGTGGTGGTGGTGGTGATGCCCATTCCCATTCCCATTCCTGTCTCCCATTCCTTCTCAGTTTGGGCTAAAAAGGTCATCAATGTATCTTCCACCCCAGCTTCTCCAGCATCATCATCACCACCAACACTAGTCCCTCTGTGCTGCTGTTCCTGCTCTATTACAGACATCTCACTGCTGGTTGGAGGAGATGACGAGAAATGTGACATAAGATCCACTAATTTCGCACTTGCCATTTCTTTGCAACCTGAAGAAGGCAGACTGGCAGCACTAGCAGGAGGCACAGGCAGCTGATCTGTGCTCCTGATGGTGGTGGTTTTATTGCTGCTAGGTAACAATTCTGCCTTCTTCAGGATTATGTTCCACCTGGACAATGCCGTGGGGGGAAGGGGACTCCCAGGGTCAGGGGAATGGTGTGGGCTCCCTTAAAGGCTAGTCTGGATGTTCTGCATTACTTCCCCTACCACTCCCTTAACACTATTCCCACCATCTGCTTCACCATTAGTTACTACTACTAACACCAACCACATCAAGTTCAGCCCTTGAGTCTTCCCCTTCACAGTCACTAGTAATATG
Source organism: Rhinophrynus dorsalis (assembly GCA_037306005.1). NCBI lineage: Eukaryota > Metazoa > Chordata > Amphibia > Anura > Rhinophrynidae > Rhinophrynus > Rhinophrynus dorsalis. The sequence continues at coordinate 137,097,901 of CM074726.1, read as the reverse complement.
ATGATTACCCTCCTCTATCACTCCTAACACTAACAAGCTGTTGGACCTTCTTAGTAGTAGCACTAGCACTGGCAGAACTGCTTGGGGATGGCAAGTGTGACTTAGGGTCACTTGCTGTCACACTTGGCATCATCTTCTCCTTCCCCCCACTCCTGATTACTACAAGACACACTGGCAGCAGGTTCAGCACTGGTGGCCGCAGGTTCTGCACTGGCAGCAGGTACAGCACTGGTGGCAGCAGTGGCAGCACGTCTGACAGCAGGCACAGCACTGGTGGCAGCAGGGACAGCACGTCTGACAGTAGGCACAGTACTGGTGGTAGCAGTGGCAGCACTGGCAGCACGCACAACACTGTTGGCAGCAGGGGCAGCACGTCTGACAGCAGGCACAGTACTGGTGGGGGCAAGGGCAGCACTGGCATCAGGCACAGCAATGATGGCAGCAGGGGAAGCACATCTGACAGCAGGCACAGAAATGGTGGCAACAGGAGCAGCACGTCTGGCAGCAGGCACAGGCAGCTGACCTGTCCTGCTCTCACTACTACCCTCTTCTTCCTCCCTTGAGATTAATTTTCCCAAGATCCCTAGGTGTGATTTAGGGAGATTGGCCAGCATTGGTTCTGTAGTGATCACTTCCTGACCACTGCAGAACCTGGCCTTGGGGGCAAGGGGGCAATTGCCCCCTGGGCTGGTCATATGACTTGGCTGGTGGGCCACAACCTCACTCAATCTCCCGATTGCTTGTGTAAATGCACAAAATGCACAAAAGTGATTCCACAGAGCTGCAGTCCAAATGGAGTTATGCCAGTAGCATAACCCATTTCCTTTGTAAGCTCTGTGTTATCACTAGTGTAGCCTTACCTAAATTGTAAGCTCTGTGATATCACTAGTGTAGCTCCATTTCATTTGTAAACAACGTGGTACCACTTGCTTCACAACATTAATGCTAATTTTAAAATGAACAAAAAGGGGGTATGCTAGGACAGTGGGCTGGAACAATAACATAAATTGTCCATTTTATTGTATTTTCCCCCCAGGCTACAAGTTGCCAGCCCTCCCCTGTGTAAAAGTACTTGTGGATTACAACTGTGCATGCTTTATGAAACAGGAATATATTTTGTATAAATCATGTCACCCATATCTCCAGAATTTTAAAGTTCCACAGTCCATTCAGATTAATATTGAAATGTCTCAAATGAGGATGTAATGTTGTTCATAAACATATAAAATATGTGTATTGATTTATTTTTTAGATTCCCCTTTAATTCAGGACAACATTATTGTGGAGGCAATACAGATGTGTGGAATAAATTACACCAATGAACAAGGTGATGTATCATGATGTATAAACATTCATATTCCCAAGCATGTATACTATGCAAATTATTGGGTAACACATCCTATATAATAATTCGCTAAATCGTGTGTAACGCCGCAACATGCGCAGTAGACACTGCTGCACGTGCTGCAGTCATGTGTAGTAGAGACTTCCCGCGCCGTGGCTGATACAGAGCTGGGCGCTCCGAAGGAGCATCCAGATCTGTATCAGGCGTGGAGCGGGCAGTCTCTACTGCGAGTGACTGCCCCGCGACCGGGTGGCAGTGGCACTATGGCCCGTGTAACGGGCTGTTCAACTAGTTTCCTATAATATCACACTATAGGTGAGACACCATTGGAATAAAATCCTGAAAACACTGTAACACTGTACATGGACACAATTGTTAATGAGCAGCCTGAAGGTAGACATATCCCATCAAATGAAAATCAACACCATGAAGTTCATGCAGCAGGTGACACTGAGGAAGATACGAGTGGTGCTGCAGTATTACAGAGCTTACAAAAAAACTCTAATGTTTTGAAGAGACAAAACAAGAAGAAATGTAGATTACTGAAAAAACAAACCAAGGAAATGCACGTGGACATGTGCATATTAAATATGAAATTCAAAGAAATGCAAAAAAGTTTGGAAAACATAGATAAGCAGCTTAAAAGAGAACATCTAAGGAGAGGCAGGTACAGAGAACAGAAATTAGAATTTCTAAAAAAAAAATAATAATATGTTATCATTAGAACATAATATTCTACTGAGACAGATGATTGATAAAAATCAGACACAAAACGACAGTAAAAGGCCAGCACAATCCTCCTGTACACAATCAGGTGGTGTTCAGATTAGAACCAAGTCCAAATTACAAAAAAATAATAATAATAAAACCATGAAATTGTTGGTGATGATGACTATACATTTGGTGCTTTGGAAAAACAAAAAAGTGTAACATGTTCTAAAGTGAATACTTTAAAGTGAATACTAGGTCACACATAACATATCTGCATTTATGCAATTTTGTTTGATGTGTAGTTATGGATATTATGCAGTAAGATGTGATAAGATGTGAGATATCAGAGATAACATCTCCAGTGATATGGCTCCAATTCCTGTGTTAGTCCATGGAGAACTTGCACTCTCTGAAGCTTCTCAAGCTTGGAGGATAGTGCATAACCTCCATACCGTAACATATGAACTGGACAAGTGATCTCACTGCAGAAGTCATGTCCACTTCATCACCTCTTATCACATGTCACTGCATAATATCCACAACTACATAGCAAACAAAACTGCATAAATAAATATATGTAATATTTAACCCACTATGGTTTGGATGTATTCACCTCCAAACATGTTACATATTTTTGTACTCAAAATCTACAAATGTGTATATATATATATATATATGATATAGAGAGAGAGAGAGAGAGAGAGAGATATTCATTCACATAGCTAATTTAATCCAAAAGATGGAGCAGGGCAGCACCACTGGGACTTTTTGAAAATATCTATTAAAAGTCACACTGATGCTGCCCTCCTCCATCCTTTGAATTCATTGATTTTGATTGTGTACTGTGCTCCTGGGCCTTAGTCACAAGAAGAGTGAGTGCTCCAAACCCTCCACCCTTGGTATGTACTGTACATGAGTGTGTACATATACACACATATAGTATACATACACACATTAGAGGGAGAGGGATGTACAGAAGTGTTTCTGTAACTATTTGATTTGTAAAAATGATAGTGCCATTTAATTTGTTGTAATAATGTTTTCTCGTTGAAACATATTTTATTTATGTAAGTCACAAATCTTGCATGTATTGTATTTTACACAAGAATTTGTTGTAATAAAATCTTACATCACACAGCTGTTTGAGAGTTTGATAAACATTTCTTTAAATGCCAGATGAGTCATACGATGCAAGTGACATGACTTAGATACACCAAGGTTAACAAGTGTATGTCATCTGTGATTTAACTCTTGAATTAAAAATGAATACCATAATACATATCATAAAGTGTATATTTGCATATGCAATAACAACCGTATACAGGTATCATTGACATATTTTGCGTTTAAACACTATTGCGTATATATACTTTAACCAGAAATTCCAAAAGCAATATTACACATTGGTGTGCGCGTATTTATGTGCACACAGGATTTATTATTGCGTTTATTATGGCTATACATTTCACATCAATGGAATTCCTTATGATGGTGAAATACCTTTATAGAAAAGTGTATGACAAGCCACGTACAAAGGAAAAAAATGCCTACAAACATAAGATCATGGGGAAATTAGCAACCATGATGGAAAATAAATTTGGGAATACATGGCCCATTAAACAGTTACAGGTCAGATATTCTGACTTAAAGAGGAGAGAACCCAAAAAATGGAATAGAATTATAACAGGTAAGCATTAATATTAACCCCTTAACGACCCTTAACGTACCAGGACCGTCAAGGGTAAATTTGCTTTAAGGACCAGTGACGGTCCTGGTACGTCAAGAGTTAAATGGTAGCAGCGCGCCGCCGTGCACACTGCTACCATTCAATCCAGGCTGAGACTGAGCGGTCCAGTACCGGACCGTTCAGTCTCAGCCTCTGTCTGTAGTGCCGGGTCATGTGATCGCTGCGTCAGCGATCACATGTACCGGCATTCTAAATCTGTGAATGAGGCAGTGCTACTCACTGCCTCTAGTGTCTCCACTCTGCTAATGCGTCCCTTACATCAAAGTAAGGGACACAGAAGCAGAGAGGAGACACCTAGTGGAAATACAAAATACAGCAGCTGGGGGTGTTAACCCCTTCACTGCTGGTACAGGAGGATGGCTAAATGCAGGTCAATTTCTGACCTGCTAAATACACTTTTTTTTTTTACAAATAAAATATTTTATTTAAAAAAAAAAAAAAAAAAAAAAATCTCAAGAAACAAAATTGGAAGTGTGACTGTTGTGGAGTCATGTAATACACTTACACACACCGCCAAATGTAATGAACAAAAAAATGGGAAAATAGGGTGGGAAAAAGGGACATGGGGATTTTCACCCAGGGGGGACAGTGGCCACTTTAAACTGCACATTTTGTAGGTATGACTGACTAGTCATACCTTTCATGCAGTCTCCATAAATATTTAACCCTTTGCGCCCAATTGATCCCAAGAGAAAAAACAAAAATGATGGGTTTTTTTAAATTTTTTTTTACCTTTTTCTTTAATTTTAATAAAGTAAATGGTGGGTTATCCATATAAGTGGGGTATCAAAGGAAAGTCCTATTTGTTTGTAAAAAAAACAGTATATAATTTATGGGGGTGGAATAAAAGCCTAAGAGGGAAAACACTGTTGAACAAAGACATAGTCAAAAAGGTCAGAATTGCTCCGGTCCTTAAGTCAAATCCACCTCTGATTTTCCCGGTCCTTAAGGGGTTAAATACTAGTTGAACAGCCCGGAACACGGGCGACAGTCCAACTGCCACCCGGTCGCGGGGCAGTCACGCACAGTGGAGAAGCTGCGGCTCGGACAGTCTCTACTGCGCATGACTTCAGCACACGCAGCAGTATCCACTGCGCATGTCACGGCGTTACACACGTTTTGGCGACATGTGTTAAACAAACATAACTAGGAGTATGGTATTTATGACTTTTCAGGTTGGCAACATTCTTAAGAGGTGTTTCAGCATTGTTTAATGGGCATTCTCATACAAAATCTGTGTTCTTATTTAGGATTTCCTAACAATACTTACATTGAAAATGAGAGGCTATTAATTGTGTATGGACCATTCTACCCCCTCTGTATTCTCCACAATCCCTGCATTTACTCCCTGCTCTTCAGGTGCCATATCATCAACTACAGGCTGTAATACATAATGGCGTATTGCAACATTGTGTAATACACAGAATGTAGTCATGATTTCCGATACCTTTGAAGAAGAATACAAGAGTGTACCTCTCGATTTGTCCAAGCACCAAAAACGTAACTTCAGAAGTCCAAAGGTATGCTCAATAACTGAGCAGGTGCTTCTGTGGGCCTCTGTGGGAGCTATGCAGGATATTGTGGATTCAACAAAGGGGTTAACAGACATGACCGACAACCATATCCTGAGTCACCTACGGAGCATACAAATTATATCTGACATTATTACCTAATATGGACACATTATACTTCACATAACAATAGATCTTTAACCCTTTGAGTGCCACAGAGGTTCCCAACACATTGCTTGGCAATCAGTTGCATACCCCTCTGACATTCAAAAGGTTAACTTATGTTGTTTACTTGCTATGCATGTTAGACCCTACCACAATTCTTTGTACGTGATGGTGTTTCAACACAATCATTGTTCTTACCCAAAAGCCAGCCTTCAGGCATGAATCCTTCTTCAAATCTCTCAGACAGGGCTGACTGAAGTAAGATATGAGAGTCATGACAAGAACCTGGGAAGCCTGCTCTAACACTCAAGATTCGGTGTTGTGCATCACAAACAACCTGAACATTGAGGGACTGAAAATGTTTTCTATTCCTATACTGTTCTTCTCTCCGCTGGAGTGGTCTCAATGCAACATGCGTGCAATGACCCCAAGGACATTTGGCATCACTGCAATTCTCTAGAAATCATCCTTCAGTTCTTGCCATGCTGTACGTTGCTTGGGGAAACAAATGTACTCATACACCAGGGGTCGCATAACTTGAAGCACCTGGGATAAGCACCTGGAAAAGGATGGCTGGCTCATGCCTATGGCAACTGCAGACACTGACTGGAAGAACCCTGCAGCTATGAAATGCAAAACTGCTAACAATTTCACAAGCCCTGAAATGGAATTGGTCCTTCCACTAAGAGGTTCCACATCACTGGCCATTTGATGATATAGAGCCATGATGGCCTCTCGGTTCAGCTTGAACCTCTGCAGTATGTCACTATCTGACAGGTCTGCCAGATCAGTTCTTGGAGCAAAAACCCTAGGCCTAATGATCCGGCCAGGAACCAGCCTCTGCTCCCTCTCATGAGCCCTTCTATCCTGCTGTCTCTGCTCCTGAACCCTCCTCATATGTCCCCTGTTATTTTTGGTCAATAATATGGCTAAACTAAAGTGTTATTAATGTCCAACAAAATGTTTTTTGCATATAGAAGAGCTTAAAAAGCTGAGCTATATGCAAAAAAACGTACCTCTCAAACCGCTATGGTTTAAGAGATACAGGCGTTTAAAGTTCGCTGTCTCCTACTGACAGCTGTAAAGCTGTCAGTAGGAGATCCGTGTCGGTCGACACGGAGGCATTTGAGAAGTGCCGCTATCTCATTACTTACAAGGAATCCCTTCATTGGAATGGTCTAAAACGTGTGCTTGAAAACCAGGCACACGTTTTAGACCATTCCAATGAAAGGATTCCTTGTAAGTAACAAGATCGCTGCACTTCTCAAGTGCCTCCGTGTCAACCAACACAAATCTCCTGCTAACAGCTTTACAGCTGTCAGTAGGAGACCGCAAACTTTAAATGCCTGTATCTCTTAAACCACAGCGGTTTGAGAGATACAGTTTTTTGCATATAGCTCAACTTTTTAAGCTCTTCTATATGCAAAAAACTTTTTGTTGGACATTACTAACACTTTAAATCCCAAAACCTCCACTGCTTGCTTCAGCTTTCTGACCTCTACTGATTATTTCACAGTTTTCCTGACTATTTGTAGTGTATACTTATTACAAAATTGTATGCATTTTTTTTTGAGGATTTGAAATACGTGTTTGCATGAATAGGCGAATTACATTTTTTCTACTACAATTTTCGCCATCTCCGATATATATTTTGCGAATTTGGGGTTTGCGCTGATTAGTTTGTTTTTTCCGCCAAACTATTATGATGAATATGTGATGCGATACGCTAGCGTATATTATTGCGATTAAACTGTCGATCTACCATATCGCCTCTTGATGAATCCAGGCCTATGTGTCAAAGGTGCAGCACTTCCAGCAGCAACAGCAGAAGCACTCATCATAGCTAAGGTTTTGGATGTTAATAACCTGTGTAGTTGCTACTAGTTACTTAACATACGTGTGAGAGGATGCTGATGATGACTGACAGGATGACGTGTATTTTTAGGCATCTTTGCATAATCAAGGTCAGAGTCTCCAATGGTTTTCTCAGACATTTTATAGGCACAGTGCTCTTTTTCAGTTGTGGAAGATTGAGCCTTTGCCTTTCAGCTAACTTTCTGACCAACATCTCTCTCACTCTCAACTTCATCAGTATTTGAAGATGAGGCGGATGCTGCCTACTACCCTTATATTCCTCTAAGCTTTTAGAGGTGTCAAACAATTTATTTTTACTTCCACAAAGTTTGCTACTACTTTGAGGACAGGTGTTATGGTGCTTGTTTGTCTCACTGTCAGGTTCAGCAGTTGGTTCAGCTGCTATGCCTTCCTCCATTATGCAAACATCAACACAAGAATGAGACTCTTTGTTGTCTTCAATAGTCTTCTTATATATTTTTTATAGTACTGGTGCCGGTGGTGGTGGAACATTTGGTGGGACCTTGACAAACTGCATCCACCCCGGGAGAAGTGGGATCATCGTCATTTATTGCACATACTGCAACAACCATGGCTACAGTTTTTGAACTACCACTTTACTCCCACATCCCTGCACTGCTCCTCCTTTCCCCTCTCCCCCTGCTCCTTATGCATTTACCGAACATTACTCAACTACCGTGTGTGTTTTTACTCTATAGTACACAACAGGACTCATAGAGTGGAATGTCTCTCCTTAGCCCTCAACAAAATACTCAATTTAGTCTGCTATAAATTAAGCTTTCCTCAGTCAAACAGCTCATGTCAGGGTCCCTTTCAGCTGTCTGTATCTTAACTTTTTTTTTTTAAACTGTTGTCCACCCTATCTTACTAAAAAATCTAACTAAAAATAAAACCAACATCTTCCTTCCGCAGACTTCCCCAGCATAGACAATAACAGCAAGGAGCGTAGACCACAGCTCCCTGTGTCTTTCAAATCAAATCAGCCAGACAGAATTTTGGAGTATTAGGGGTCAACTTTTTGCTCGCTCCTCACACCGTGAGACACATCCAACATGGAGATAATAACAGCCAGATCAGGAAGGAGCTTGGTTCACGGCTGCTTGTGTCTTGCCAGTCAGTCACACCAAAGTTTGGGGTATTTGTGGTCAACCTCCTTTCCCTTTCTTCTCCCCCCAGAGTGCCCCCAGACTCCCCTAATACTGAAAACAAATGTCCTACCTAAAATACTCCCTTAACTAAGCTTCAAAACCACGATTGTAACTTGCGTTCTCTAGCTCAAAGATGTGCTGCTTTCTACTCTCGCAAGTACAGAATGGCATGCTGTGAGAGCCTGACACCCTTTTATATGGCTGCAGGAAAAGAAGAGAAAACTGCCATGTGGTGGGGAGAAATTTAGTCTGCCAACTGATTTCAATGCAATGAGCTAGGTGAAAATAAGCAGTAAAATGGCACTTTTCAAGGAAAATTTCCCGTTAGGTACGAAGTGCCATTTTTCACCTATTTCTGCATTTAGGCAAAAACTTACTTATCAGTTTCAACAAGAGAAGTAAAATAAATCAATTGCAATGAATAATCATGAATATTGTCTGTTTATGAAAGATGCATACTGCAGGGTTGCATAGGATGAACCACTGAAGCCCAAGTGGAGTCATTTAATCTTTGGCTCTTTATTTTTTAAGACTACAACTTCCTATAATTCTCAGATGGCTAACAGATGGCTGAGGATGATAGACATTGTAGTCTGACAGCTGGAGGGCTAGCTGAGGATGATGGGAATTGTAATTTAATAACAGCTTGAATGGCTTACCAACCTAACTCTAGGGCTGAAACAAGTTCTATAAAGCCCTGAATAATTCATTTTTAACAAGAAGTCAGTATTAAGGAGAGGAGGTGGCAACTTAAAGTGATGGTAAATTGCACAGCTATAGGAACTATGGAGACAGCAATTAGTGTCACCTCAGTAAGTAGTCATCAGAGTACACTGCTCTATGCTTGCATTCATTCTGTATTTTCTTATTGACTATGCAAGTAGATGTCTTTAGCAATGCATAAGTGTTTAATTACTTTCAAAGTCCTTACATGATTACAGCACAGAAAAATATGTAGAACAGGGTGCTATAATCTCTTATTATTAGTGGCCTTTCTTTCACTAATGCATAAAATAGGAAGGTATGTTTGAATAACCGAGTAGCTCCAGGCATAGCAAAGCTTCTTGCAATCCATGATTGATATGGAGGATTAAGACAGAGAAAATTAAACTGAGAATAATCAATTTCCTCAGAAGGCAGATATACTGATCGCAATGTGTTTTTAAATCCATTACAAGCCTCTCCTGCTCAGGAATTTGTAGCAATGTAATCTTAACCATATTAAGCTAGTGGAGTTTTTCTTATGATACTCTCAGTGGATTATGAACAGGAAGAAATAAATGACAAGGGGAGTGTTATCGTAGCAAACTTATCAATAGAACTGCTTAAGTGGAACTGTATTTATTGTAGCTGAGGCTCTCATTTTCCTTAACAGAAGGACTTTCTTAAGTGTCCCCGTACAGCAGTTAGGTACATCTATTTACTTTTTTATCATTGGAACTTTGTTGTAGTCTATAGCTAGACAAAGGCAAATTAATTGTTGGAAAATTCTTACAAAGAGCTAACAATGGGCGAGCATTTCTCTGTGTGTTTTTTCATTCTGACTCATATTTCCTCACAATAGACAACAAGCTTATTAACTGTAAGAAAAAGGAAAACTGAGGCAGAGAAGCTCTCCATTCTCCTCGTTCCTTCTATTCAGACGTGCAGCCTTCAGGAAGTTCTCCATCCCCATTAGACAAGCAAGTAGCAAGTTGAATGTATTATTGTCATTCAGAGCCATCTTTTTGGCAATATTTGATCAAAAAAGCACACAGCAGATAAATATTACAAGGAACAACCCCTGTGCTTAACAAACGGTAGACTATGGTGAGTTTTTTTGCTACCCAGGAGGATGAAGTGGACCATGTAGGAGTATTGCGCAATACAACATCACAACAAAAACAGGCATTCAGTACAGCACAGGAACAGGTCTAGGACATGGGGGTATCAGAGTAAAGCCTAACCTTGTACCTGCCCATCTGGAATTACCCATGATGCAGCTTTTCTTTTGTGTGGATATATATGTGTGTATATATATATATATCATCATCATCATCTTCAGCCATTGTTGATCCACTGCAAGATGAAGGCCTCCTCAGCATGCTTCTAAAATCTTAGATCCTGTGCCTTTTGTTACTACTGTGTACCAACACATTTGGTAATTTTATCTACCCATCTTGTCTTTGGTCTTCTTCTTGGGCATTTACTAACAAGTAGAATCCATTCCAAAATTAGTTTGGCCCATCTACCGTAAGGCCTTCTTGCTATGGGGTCTGCCCATTTCCATTTCAGGCACTTTACTCTTTCAATGATGTCATAGACCTTTGTTTGGCATTCATTGTCCATGTTTCAACCCATACATAAGGACTGGCAGGATACATTGGTTAAAAACTTTTTGTTGGAGATAGAGTGGTAAATTTGTACTAAAGACAGTACTTCTAAGTTTTCCAAATGCTTGCCATCCCAATATTATTTGTCGTTCAGTTTCCATCATGGTGTTTCCATCTGTTGATATTTCCTCATACTTGTCTACTTCTTCTAGTCTTTGTCCAAATATTGTGATTTTCCTTGGTATGGTAAATTTATTAAATGTCACTTGTTTTTTGTTGATATTCATCTTCAGACCAAAATCTTTGCTTTCCTGTTGTAGCTCTTCCATGAGGTCTTGAAATTCTTCAGGACTGCTGGTAAAGAGTATGATATTGTCTGTAAAATATAAGTGATGTAGGTAGTCTCTATCTTACTGGGGCACACAGGTAGATAAATTAACCTTTTGAGTGCCAGAGAAAACATTCCATTAATCTAAAAAGGGGTTGGTGTTGGGCTGCAGAGCACTTAAAAAGTTCCTCTCTATAGAGTCCCTCACACCACCAGTCAGTGGGTCACATTATTGACATGCCTGCCTTAGACCTTCAATGTCACAGATATGTGAGCCTGTTCCCGTGGAGTTCCTATTGTTAGTTACATTGTGATGCAATTGTTGGATACTTCCCAGGCATTCAAAGAGTTAAATGATTGCCTTATTCACTACCCATATACTGTGTCTCTCTCTCTCTTACTAGGGCACACATGTGGATCAATTTACCCCTTGAGTGCTGGATAAGTGTCCAACACATTGCAAATCAATGCACTGGACACATCTCTGGCATTGAGAGAGTTAAAGTGACTGTGATATGTTCCAAAAGACCTCCTATTATAAGGCACAAAGTAAAAATATTAAACTGTTTGTCTTATTAACCAACACAGCAGTGACTATGAACAAGCTGAAAGCCTTGTATGCTTCGAGCTATGCTTGGATGCCACTGTAATATACACATTGAAGGTTTTTCTGTGTTCCAAACCAGGTACAATCTGACAAGTTTAACTTATTATTTCTCGCATAGTCTAATAAATTCACCATATTAATGCTCACTTTTCAGTCTACATGCATAATGGATTTTTTTTTCGTGCTGACTGACTACTAATGAGGTACTGACACTTTAAAAGTCTATTACATCAGGCAGATAGAGGTTTTTATCCATCTGCAGACATGCTCATACTGACAGAAAAATATGAATACGATTTAGAACAAAAAACAGGAACTGGAGTTGACTTTCTAGCCTTACGCCTGCCTAACGCCAATTTTCTAAGCTAATTATGCAAAAATGTCTCCCCTTAAACACAGCTTGCATGGGGGTTATAATGGGGCAGTTTATGGGCTTTTAACCCCTTTGTGTACCAGAGGGGTATGCAACTCATTGCAAAGCAATGCATTGCATACCCCTCTTGCACTCAAAGAGTTAAAGGTTTTCCTTTCCTCTATACCTTGCTTAAAGGGAAACTAATGTCCCATAAAAAATTGATCTTGTTTAGTAGAGGTTAAAAAATAAATTATTTGCAGCAAATCCCATCTCTCAAACCGCTATGGTTTGAGAGATATTCTCATTAAAAGCCCCCCCCCCCCTTCTCCTGACATCAGTGCTGTGCTAACAACAGGAGATCCAGGTCCGGAGACCAGCCGGCCGCTCTGCAGCAGAGCCAAAATCGCATTATTTAAAAATAATTACTTAATTGGAAAGGTCTACAAAGTGTGCCTGGTTTGCAAGCAGACTTTGTAGACCCTTCCCATGAAGTAGTTCTTTTTAAATAACGTGATTTCGGCTCTGCTGAAGAGCCTCCTGGAGCCGGCCAACTCTGATCTCCTGCTGTCAGCTGTAAAGCGGTTTAAGAGATAGTATTTGCGCCACAGAGTTTATTTTTTTAACCTCTATAAAACAAACAGATTTTTTTTATGGGACATTACTGCCCCTTTAATCACATGTATTAGCCCTCTGAGCCCTCTGAGTACCTGAGGTGTATCAGACACATTGTGAACCTGTAATCTTGATTCAGCTTTGCATTTATGAAACCGTCATTAGAAAACTGCCTATGTGTCACATTAGCTAAAAGATCAGCAAATGTACTGTTAAGTAGACTTTCATACTTGGTACCTTATGCTATGTGGTGGGATATAACTAGTATTGAAAAGTATATAGCACAAAATATGATTCCTAGGGGTTTAAGACTCAAAAAAATTCCCACTTTTGCTCAGGATGACAGTACATTTATGTCTAAATGGAATACAATTTTGAGTGATTGTTCTTTTAAGTTAATGGGCCTCATCCTGGAGCATAAGAGAGAGTCATATTTGGGATTACAATCAGAAATAAAGAAGTTTCAAGAACAATTGGTTTTGAAAGCAGAAGTTGTAGTTCAGGATAAATTCTCTGTTGATATTAAAGAAAAGACCAATAGATTAGAACAGAATATTATTCTAAATAAAGTTGAGAAATTCAACAGAGATAAGGAGGACTATGTTAAAAATCGAGTTTATACATGGGTACATGAGAGAAAACAATGGAGGAATAGAAAAGTACAAGGAGATAATAACCCTGGATCTATATTAAGAAGGGGGAGTGTGAACAAAACAGTGAGTTTTTCAAGTATTGAAAATGACATGTCCTCTATGGAACAGAGTACTAGTTATTGTCCTTTACCTTCTCCTCAGGGACATTCCTCGACAAATGAGTTAAATATTGCGAGTGAAGGAGAGAATATGTCTCGTTCAAAAAATGTGAGAGGCACAATATACAGAGAACAAAGGACATATCCAAATACATCTCGAATGTTACAAGGACACATACGAGACAGGGCTCCAAGAGGTCAAGGAAGTTGGTATCGACCAAGAAGACACCATTATCGGAGGTGGTAAATTTATCCAAGAAAGAATTGACTCAAGCACAATTGGATGTCCTTGGTAAAGGTTTAAACTTTTCCCCTAATAAACATTTCAATTTGGTGGACACTTTATTGGATGTAAATCGTTTTGTGAGACGACTCACTTTAAAAAGATTCTTTGACGAGAGCCAAGAGGAAAATAAGAGAGATTTCTCACAATCCAATTCGTCTAATGTTATGTCAAATGGTCAAGTAGTCTCTGGAGTGTCATTAACAACAACAGGAATTAATCAAATAAGAAGCTTTGTAGATGAATGTGTAATGTTGGATTTGGTGGAACTGGGAGATGAGGGCCTACCAATGAGAGAACGGATACTTCCGACAGAAGTTAAATTAGAGAGGTGGTTTAAACCCCGCTCCGATTTTTACCCGATCCAATATCGCAGTCAAGCTATTGAGGTTTTTCAAGGAATGGTTGAACAGGATTTAATACAGTTGCAACGTATAATTATGACACACAGAGATAGAAAAGATAATCTCACATGGGACGAGAGACAGGCTATTAAAGAGTTAGCAGAAGATCAAAGTATAGTCATTAAGAATTCGGATAAGGGAGGGGGAGTTGTGGTTTTAGATTCTGAAGCATATCATAATGAGTCACTTAGGCAGTTAAGAGATCCTGTTTCATATCAGGTGCTTAATAAGGATCCTGCTAAGGCCTTTTCCAAAGTCATCAGCAAACTCATAGATGAAGGTGTGAGGTTAGGTGTAGTGACAACTAAACAGGCAGATTTCCTTAAAGTGGATTTTCCACGTATACCTATATTTCATCATCTTCCTAAGATCCACAAGCCAGACCGTCCCCCATTAGGCAGACCTATAGTGTCGGGCATCGGGTCACTTAGTGAGAGGTTTTCTGAGTTTGTTGACTCTTTTTTACAGCCATTGGTGACCCGATTGCCTGGATACATTAAAGACTCTGGACATCTGTTGTCTGTTTTGTCTGGATTACAGGTGGGTGGCGGTCTGGCTTGGGGAACAATGGATGTCGTGTCATTATATTCGAGTATACCTCATAATCAGGGATTATTGGCAATACAGTTTAATTTGGATCAATATTCAGATTATTCAGCAGATTTAAAGTTCTTTTTGCTGGAGTCTATGAAATATTTACTTACACGTAATTATTTCAAATATGATGGGGTATTTTATAGTGTTGAGCGAGCACCCCGATGCTCGGGTGCTCGGGTGCTCTGACCGAGCACCGCCGGAGGCTCGAGTGCTCGGCCGAGCACCCGAGCCCCATTGACTTCAATGGGGCGACACGAGCATTACACCAGGCACCCCCTGCTCTGATGAGGGGAGGGTGCCTGGTCAATGCCCCCTTCATCTCCACAATGTCCCCCTTCATCTCCGCAATGTCCCCCTTCATCTCCGCAATGCCCCCTTCATCTCCGCAATGTCCCCCTTCCACAATGTCCCCCTTCATCTCCACACTGTCCCCCTTCATCTCCGCAATGCCCCCTTCATCTCCACAATGTCCCCCTTCCACAATGTCCCCCTTCATCTCCACACTGTCCCCCTTCATCTCCGCAATGCCCCCTTCATCTCCGCAATGTCCCCCTTCCACAATGTCCCCCTTCATCTCCACACTGTCCCCCTTCATCTCCGCAATGCCCCCTTCATCTCCGCAATGTCCCCCTTCCACAATGTCCCCCTTCATCTCCACACTGTCCCCCTTCATCTCCGCAATGCCCACTTCATCTCCGCAATGCCCCCTTCATCTCCGCAATGTCCCCCTTCCACAATGTCCCCCTTCATCTCCACACTGTCCCCCTTCATCTCCGCAATGCCCCCTTCATCTCCGCAATGTCCCCCTTCATCTCCACACTGTCCCCCTTCATCTCCGCAATGCCCCCTTCATCTCCGCAATGCCCCCGTACCTCCAGTCCCTGGTGGTCCAGCGGAGCGTCTTCAGATCTGTGCCTCCTTCGGCACAGATCCCCGCCACCCGAACATGGCGGGCGAGCACATGGCGGTACTCGACGAGTACCGCCATGTGCCGAGCAGAGCGATGCTCGAGCCGATCCGAGCATCGGCCGAGCATGCTCGCTCAACACTAGTATTTTACTTACAGAAACAGGGCACTTCGATGGGGGCTAAATTTGCCCCCAGTTTTGCCAATTTGTATATGGCTTGGTATGAGGAAAACTTCATCTATGGGACGACAAATGCATATAGGTCATCTATTGCATATTATTGTCGCTACATAGATGATTTGCTTTTTTTATGGCAAAATACAGAACAAAATTTTATTGAGTTTAAGAAATTACATATTTGAAATTGGAACATGGAGAAATACATTCTACCATATACCGTAAACCATGTTCAGGCAACTCACTTCTACATGCTAGGTCGTGTCATCCCCCGCATGTAAAACGGGGTATTCCAGTTGGACAGATCCTGCGTATTCGCAGGAACTGTTCAACAGAAGTTGAGTTTCAAAAACAGTCTGAAGCCCTGAGAAAAAGATTTTTGGATAGGGGATATTCCTCTGACGTGGTTGAAAGAGCTTATCAAAGAGCAATTGGTACTAATCGAATGGAATTGATACAGAGCAATAATGAAGATGGAGAGAGACAAGATATTTCTACCTCTCTAGTTTTTATTACAGAATATAGTTGAGTTCAACCACGTCAGACGGATTATACAAAAACATCTTCCTATCCTTAAAGGTGATATATCTTTGCAACCATTGGTACAGGAGCCATGTAAATTTGTAGCGAGAAGAACACCTACGATAGCAACTAGGCTCTCTCCTTCAGTGTATAGGAGTGGTTCTAAGGTATTGCCGACTTGGCTTGTGACTACAGGCATGCATAGATGTGGAGCATGTCGTTGCATAGCCTGTGCTTATGCACAAGTGGGACAAAATATCACTAGTAAGAGTACTCAGCAAGTATATCCCATTAAACAATATATTAATTGCCATACCACCCATGTTGTATATGCCATTACGTGTCTTAAACGTGGAAATCAGTACGTGGGTCGCACGGCAAGAATGTTGAAGGATAGAATCCGGGAACATGTATTGAGCATTAAGAAGAGTGATTTGCTTAAACCGGTGGCTAGGCATTTCTATGATTGTGCAGGATCGGATATCTCGGCTTTCTCTTTTAAGGGACTAGAAAGGGTCTGTCTGGGAGAAAGGGGAGGAGATGTTAATAGTCTTTTAGACAAAACAGAGGTGACTGGGATTATTAAACTGGATACTAGAAAACCACATGGTATGAACAGCACACATGATGTGTCGTTATACATACATCATGCGTGAACTGTTCCTATTTTTGGTGGAAATACAGTTTGAGATATATATTTAACCTCGGGTTAGACCTTTTCCTCATCCCATGTGAGATAGAAAAATTCTGTATGCATTGTTTTCAAAAATAATTTGGGATATGGAGTGGTTAAATTATACCATTTCTTTTCCAAATTAGAATTTTGATTTTTATAATAATTTGTGGAATATATGTTTAGGATTATGAACGATTATAGCTTAATAGCTGATGGGTGTGAGTAGTCTGAAGTACTGGGGGTTTAGAGATCAAAAAGGGATAGACACATGTCCTGTAGATAAACCCCCATGATTTTGATATATTGGATTCGATATATAAATATTTAAAGGATATAAAGAAAGTTAGGATTGGGGATATTTGGTTGGAGAATCCAAGATAGTAGGGATGGGGGTTGATTGAAAGGAGATGTGTCTATAGGTCAGTTTGAATTAATGATGGACATCCGATTGGCTAAATGATTGATTTTTTTTGATTGACGGATCTATTTTAAGTGTAGAGTGATGCTGTTAACCAGACCTATGATTAAGTGCGGAAGCATGAAACGCATTAGGTGGTGAGAGCATCAAACGCATGTTTGTATAGGAGTTGCCTTGCTCGTTTGGCAAAAGAATTGCCTTTTAAAAAATGTTGTATCCAATAAAGTACGTTTTATGGAAGT
Organism: Rhinophrynus dorsalis; assembly: GCA_037306005.1. NCBI lineage: Eukaryota > Metazoa > Chordata > Amphibia > Anura > Rhinophrynidae > Rhinophrynus > Rhinophrynus dorsalis. The sequence goes on along the minus strand of CM074726.1, from coordinate 137,080,207 downwards.
GATGTGCTGGAGTTGGCTGCTGTGATTTCTGCCGGACCGTGATGCACCCCTTGCCTGTGTTGTCAACCTTATGCTACTATATGCTAATCATGGTACCCGTGCAGTATCAGTGATGTACCATATGCTAATTACACTTTTCAGTGACGTTTCATATGCTAATAAAGCCTTTTTAATGACATTTCATTTTATAATTAAGCGCTGTGCTATACCATGAAACTTTCACTTTTACCAGCAGTAAAAGTACAACATATTCTCTAAACTATACAGTTGCTGAACTTTTCATTAATATGATACATAAGCAGTTTTGAATTAAGTTTTCAAATATGTAAAAAAGTTCAAGGTGACAGGTACGGTGCAATAGAAGTAATGTTCATTTATGTAAATTTTCCAATACATATTTTAGGAAATGTGTAAGAGGCTTCTTGGCAATAAAGTCTTAAAGGAGTTGTACATTTTTTTTTTAAATTCTGTATCTTATAGGACTTTTCCTTTTGAGTAAAACACATGTATTCCCACTGCCTGCAGTTGTTTTATTCAAAGGTTATAACAGTTCAGATAATTAGGAAGTGAATAAAACATCATTACTTCCTGAAAGTTAAAACTGACAGGACGTGACTCAGCAATTTCTATCACAATCTACAGAGAACTGTTTGACAGTGACTCTACCATAGAATGCAACAGGATAACTAATTCAAATCTGGCCACCAGATGGTACTGTTGATATAACAAAATAACAATGTAAACTGTGATAACTCTGGAAAGATGCATCTTCTGGCAGAGGGAGTATGCATGTTTTACTCATCAGGAAAAGCACTGGATAAGCCTCATTGCATAATTTATGGTTCCTCACACACAGAACATAATTTATGTCTCCACAGAAAACACACACACATTGCACAGAATGCCTCATTACATAATTTATGTCTCATTAGGAGACACAACTCTCATTGTGTGATTCAATGGGGACATTACTGCTCCCATTGGGTGATTCAATGGGGGCAAGTTTATCATACAGGGAGTTGGCCCGCCCCCTCCAGCCCGCCCACCACTATCCAACTGACAAAAAAAATATATAGCTGCAACTCGATCCTGAAGTAGGGGATATCAGTAACTTCTCCTAGTCCACACACACTCTCACTCAGGGTCATGACCCCACAAACACACTGTTTCACCCCCCACAGACAATTGTAACTCTCCATGCACTCTGTTACAGTACGAGGGTGTAATGTTTCCATAAAATACAAACTCAGGGATAAACTTAATAGCAACTCTTTTATTTAACTCTTCATCTCTTCAGTCAACCTCACTGTCTGTTTTCAACTGTTCCTCCTTCACTTCCTGCCTCCTGATTTCCGCCCTTTCTCCTTAAAGGGAGAGAGATGCTTTGCTGTATGTTACAGAGGGCAAGCCTCAAACACCACTTTCTATTTATTCCCTCAGCATATTGCTATGTTACCTCAGCTTAAAGGGATAGTAATGTTTCATAATAAAAGCAGCTCCAATTAATCATCAACTCTTTTCTGATGTAATACTTCTCAGCCAGAGCAGAAAGAAGGTGACCTGCTTGATTGCAGAGAGGGACAATCTTCAATTAAGATAAGGGAAAAACCTGAAAAACTTGTCAAGGGGGCGGGGCTATCATTGTTCTCATAGGAAGAAGATTGTCCCTTCTGTTATCTGTCTGGTCTATGGACTGGATTCCACATCTGAGAGGAGATGGCTTACACTAGGTAAAAGGGGTGGGAGGGGAAACTTTGCTTGTGAATATCTCTCAAACCATATAGGTTTGTTTGATAAGACTTATACGTTCTTCATGTTTTTTTAATGCCTGCAAAATAAAATAAAGATAAAACAAAGTATTACTATCCCTTTAAGTAAGGAGGAGTTACTACTCCCATCGGGTGATTCAATGGTGGAGTGATTTAAATCATGCAGGGAGTTGGCCTGCCCCCACTATCCAGCCCGCCCACCCCTATCCAAGTGACTGAAAAACCAAAATGGCTGCCACTTGCTCCTACACCACAGACACAAACACATCAGACACAAACACACACACTCACACACACTCACACTCACTCAAACAAACTCTCACACACACTCACACTCTCACTCACACATACTCAATCGTACACACACTCAATCACATACACACTCTCTCACTCACTCTGTCACTCACAATCTCACACACTCTCACTCACACTCTTACTCATACTCTCGCACTAATTTTCTCTCACACTCTCACTCACACTCTCACTCACACTCACATTCACACACACTCACACTCTCACACACTCAATCACACACACACTCACACTCTCACTCACACACGCTCACTCACACACGCTCACACTCAATCACACACACTCTCACTCACTCACACACTCTCACTCTAACTCACTCTCTCATTCACACTCTCCCACTCACACTCACTCACTCTCACTCACACTCTCTCACACTCACACACTCTCACTCACACACTCTCACTCACACACACTCAATCACACACACTCACACCGTCACTCACTCACACACTCTCACACACACTCGCACTCAATCACACACTCACACTCACTCTCTCACTCACACTCTCTAACTCACACTCTCTCACACTCTCACACTCTCACTCACTCACACTCTCTCACACTCACACACTCTCACTCAATCCCACTCACTCACACATGCTCACTCACACTCACACACACACTCATGCAATCACTCATTCTTGCACTCACTCACACTCACTCACACCCCGGGAGCCAGCACGATCCACCTTCCACCATAGTATGTACAATTACCATATGCATTTCAACTATATGAATGAATGCCACAGTAGAGGCATAAGTACAAACACAAACTCATTACAATGACACATAAGTCACCCCCTTATGACTCACTTCTGTGTGTGTGTCTCTGTGTGTGCCTGTGTGTTCCTCACTGTGTGCGTTGCATGTCTGTATCACTCTATGCATCTGCATGTTGTGCATTGCATGTATGTATGTATGACTGTGTCGCTCTTTATGTATCTCAGTGCATGCATGTGCATTTGCATGTGTGTCTCTGTGTGTGTGTGTCTTGCATCCGTGTGTGTGCGCATTAATTCCCTATATAGCCTGACAAGCAGAGCCGTGCCACATTGCTAGTATATATATTATATATCCTATATAATAATTTGCTAAATCGTGTGTAACGCGTGACATGCGCAGTACACACTGCTGCGCGTGCTGCGGTCATGCGCAGTAGAGACTGCCCGCGCTGCGGCTGATACAGATCCAGCTCTATATCAGCCGCGGCGCGGGCAGTCTCCTCTGCACGTGACTGCCCCTCGACTGGGTGGCAGTGACACTGTGGCCCGTGTAACAGGCTGTTCAACGAGTATATATATATTTCACTAAAAGAGTTTACTATTCTTTTAAAAGACATTTTTAAAAGTTCAGTCAACTTTTTTTAATGAAAACCTATGTGATGTGTAAAGCAACGTTACTTCCGCTGCCGTCAGTTACAGTGTGTCTGTGCATTTTCCTTGTATTTATTACAGTGGAGAAGCCTGGTAAAAAGAGGGTTCCACTGAGGTGGAGTCAGTTTTGATATCTTCCATTAGCCCACTTGGCGTTTGTGCACATAAGTGCTTCATAGGCATGTATCAAATGTAAGTAGGAACTTAATGTTGTGTATATGGTATATTCGAAGGAATACACCAGAATGTGCCTCCTTTCCTTCTGTCCCTGAGTGCATCTGCTGGTATGAAGCTGCACTGCCGTACTTGTACATTCACCCCTCAGAGACTCAAAACATTGACCATCTGCTCTAACACTGTCATGAGTTGTTTTGCATGACAAATTTAGACTTTAATTAGTTAATTTTAATAGATTATTTTCTGTTTAAGACAGAGTTAAAGGGACAAAAAGACCTTGAGGTTGATGTTCTAAGGGCTGGAGTCATTCTCGGATATATCGGCTGGACCACAGGAAAGAACTATAAACTAGTATTGAACAAGTGAATTCAGCAGATCTTCAGAACTTCAGTAGTCAATAGATCATTTGATAATCCACTTCAACATTCTAAAATATCAGTATTGGAGCTAAACTCTTCACATATATAAAGGCATTCCTAGCAGGGCAAAAAGGACCACTTGAACGGTGGGTGCTATGAAAAAGCTTTATGGCTTCAATCTGCATAGACCACCACATAGACCACCATAGAAATATCATGCACTTGCACCCACAAATTTGCATGACTCCATGAATTTAAATCACCACTGCGTAGCTGTGGTGATTTAATAAAGATTGCTGTTTTTATTCATAGACTCATGCAAATTTTTGGGTGCAAGTGCATGATATTTCTGTGGAGAACTACAAACTGCCATTACATGGGACATTTATCTTCTTAAATGCTATAGAGGCTTCGAAATGCATTGGTGACTTCTCTATCATTCAAAGGGTTAAAAGCTCAGTTTACATCAATCCGAATTGTATATTTGTTCCCTATGGTGCATTTGGCATTTCTAAGTATATCAGCCTTAACATCATGGCAAATTATATTCCAGAGAGTTACTTTTCATATGGAAATTTGGACTTTGATTACTACAATTCATTTTAAAGAGGCCAAAATACTTTGATGTTCCTATTTTGATCTCTTTGTGGGGTTGTTTTTGTTGTTTGTGAACAGATCAGGACTGTAATATTATTTTTATTGTATTTTTCCAAAGCAATAAAGAGCTAACATTTTCCTTTGGGGTCAGTCCATATGGGACTCAACAGTGAATAGATGCTTCTGTGTAAGCTCTAAAAGACAGTTTCTGGACCTAGCAGGAACGCATGTCATAGGCATTGATTGGGAACTGTGTTTAAAGAAATTAGTGACTCATAACTTGTGTGTGTGTGTGTGTGTATACATATGTGTGTTTGTGTGTGTGTGTGTGTGTGTGTATATATATATATATATATATATATGTGTGTGTTTATGAATATATGTGTGTGTATTTGTATGTGTTTCTGTGTAGGGATGGACGAAAGTCCATTTTTTAAATTATTTTTTCATAAAAAGCATAAGTATCCTCTTTTTCATGAAAATTCCAGTGAATAAAAACAAATTAAAACTTCAGCCTATTTGCTACCTCTAATGAAATCCCACCTGTGCTTTCTGTAGCACGGATAATTTCCACTGCAATATAACTGCTGCTGAATGCTGAAGTGGCGATATCTGCAGTTGAACGTAAAAGCTGTTAACTGGCTATGACAACATAAGCCTCAATGGTCAACAAAGCCAGTTAACCAGCAAAACGCATAGGGTGGGTGTTACTGATACCAAAAGGGCTCCTCTAAAACATCACTGTAATATTAATTCTAACTAAGTTATCTTGCCTGTCTTCGAGCCACAATACTATATAGGGCATCAGGTAGAATATGGAGTCCCTGATCATCTATGAGCAAGGAGGCAGAGCCGGCTCACCTTCAAAGTATATCATCTGAATGGGAATAGAGGGTAACAATCTGATATTGGTTACATTTTAAAATAAAACCAATTATATGAATAATCAACAAGCTTTCTTCCGGCCTAGCACTCAGTAGCTAGATCATAATTTATTTGGCTTCTATAGCCTAACTAACTTAAAAATCTTAATTCAACTCTGTTAGTTGCATATCTAATTACTGGCTACTTTTTAGTGAAGGCTAAGTTGTCTGAATAGTCAAATGAATTGCCTTTAGCAGCAAGCTGATCATCAAGGGTGATAATACTCAGCTATAGTTATGTGATTAAAAGATACAGCATACTAGATCACTGGCTACATTGCAGTGAGATAAATTGCATGAATATATAAAATGTTCGCCATATGCTGCAAATTTACTAGCAGGGGTATAACTAGTCAGAAATAGTAATGTAACTAAAAGATACAAAGTACTTAAATAAACATCACTATTGTCTGCGGTCAATGTAGTTTGACCCTCCTGTTGCTATGGTTTTCATTTTCAGTTCTGAATAACTACAAGACTGACATTGGATTTTAGCTTCTTTGTTGTGGTGCTGAAGAAAAATAAAGCACACACTTGTGAATTTAGAATCAATAAAGTTTATTTTTTAAAACTGAATATAAAAGTAAATAACAATACTGAACTGGTCTCTGTGTAGGAGTAGATATCAGTTGTAACTAAATTATAGCCAGCTGTATATTGACTTGTCAAAATACTCTTAGGGCTTGATACTATTCCCACTGGTAAAACAGCTGGTATGGGAGAAAAAAACACTGAACAAGAAACACACTTTTGTACCACAGCCAAACACTCACTGCAGATTTTTGTTCCCACAAAGCATACTAAATAGCTTGAATTGTGGGAAAATCAAAGGAAAATAGCCAATTCTCCTTGTTTGACACAGTGTCAAAGAATGAGAGTGAGCTAAAAACATAGTAACCTTCCCTCTATCTCCCAAACACTAACCCTACACTATCCCTAACATGACATTTAAACAATACTACCCCTGACACTATCCTAAGTATCCTAACACTGTCATCCACTGTCCGTCTTCTTCTTTAATCTTCTCTATTCTGTCTTCATTATTCTGTAATCTTCCTTCTTCTTTCTTCTGTTTTCCAATCTGAATTTGAAAATAAAAAAGTCAATGATTGATGTTTTGGTAAAAAAAAAAAAAAAAAAAAAAAAAAAGCCCAGGTAATGGCGAAACCTGCTAAAAGCTGATTGACTGGGAGGTGTGTAAGCTTACATCTCAGCCAACTGTAGCATGGGGATCATTTTGAACAGAGACTGGTCATATAAAATGCCAGTCTCTGTTCAAAATCCCCTCATTCTGACTCAGACAATGGCCCGATAGGTATGGAGGGGGGGGGGGCTGTGTCACTATGCATTCCTGCAGCCTCCAGCTGAGTCAGCGGAGGCAGCGGCAGTGGAGCCACATTAAACCTTTGAAAGCCTTTTCTTTATTAACAAAAACAAAGGCTTATACTTTTTTAAAACCAGAATGGCAGCATATACAGTAGTTAACAGATATGTCAGAATGCATTTAACCATTAGAATGCTGGAGAGGTACCCCTCCGGCACTCAAAGGGTTAAGTCTGGCATATTTGTGGGGCTTTGTTTTTCTTTTCTTTTTTTTCACAAAACATCAATCATTGAGTTTTTTTAATTTTGAAATACAGATTGGAAAATTTATGAAAGAAGGAAGATAGAATATTACAAAAGAAGATGGACAGAAGCTGATCAGAGTGCTGAGGATCCTGCTGGACATCAGGATTACAGGTAAGTGTTTATTTGCAGAGGATGTTTATTGATTTTAGGGAGTATAACCCTGTGAGTGCCAGTGGGGTATACAATGCTGTGAAGTGTGGTGCATACCCCACTGACACACATAGGGTTAATCTTATTTTTTTTCAACACATTTTTATTTCCTCGGATGTACTAATATGAGAATTAGGGCCCCATATGAATACATCCACATGTGACTAGCATAGGGATCACTAGCCACACATGATTGTATTGTAAACCACTTTTATAACACACATGGCAAAAAATGTCCTCCCACTGCTGCCTCTGTCTTTTTGTTGTTAACACTGGATCTGTGGGAATTAAACCTCTTATGTAATGTCTTACATAATTACCACAGATCCAGTGTTAACAACAAAAAGACAGAGACACCAGTGGGAGAACATGTTTGCCAAAATCTACACAGTGTCAAGGACATTAAACTGACTGTACTGATGGACAATTTTGCACTCAGAGGGACAGAAAAGTATGGGAGGTAAAATGAATGCTACGATTTGATTCTTTGACTTATGAGCTGAATAGAGATAGAGAATTTCTGTCACATTATCACCTTGTGGATTAACCTCTACAACAGTCCCTCTGGGATCATACATACCTGGACTCCTCAGAGGAAGAATGCAATTTAAATCACATCCTATACCATTGACTGATCAAAGTGTCAGTGTCTGGCTGAACTTTCTTATCTGGTTTCTATTATAAACAATGTAATGTGTACTTGTATTTAAGAGAGATGTTTTCATATTTATCTGTATAACATGCCTGAAGAAGATACCTAATAGGTCTTGAAAGCTTGCATTCTAAATCTGTTTAGTTAGCCAATAAAGGTATCAACTTTACTAAATTTTTGCCTTCCATTGCCAGCCTCTAAAGTTAGACGTTCAATCAAAAAATGCCACAAGATGCAATTCAATTGACTGTATTAGTCATCAAGATCCTATAAGGGACTCAGACCCAGTTTTGTTTTTTGTTGTTTTTTTTTTTTTTTTTATTAAAGTCCCATATTGGATCTTTAAACAGCAACACAGCAAATGAAGTAAAAAAGTGTAACAAAAACCCTAAGTCTACAGTGGATATATTGCTATGGGGCCTTAAGCCCCATTTCACTACATCCAAAGTACTTAAAATGTGTTCAAAGGTAGTATAATTAACCCTATGAGGGCCAGTGGGTTATAATTTCCCCTCTGGCACTCATAGGGTTAACCTGACTAACTAACAAAGCAGCAGCCCCTGCAAAGTAACATTTACCATTAATCCTGATGTCCAGCAGAGTCTTCAGCACCACGGTCATCTATTGTCCATCTTCTTTCTTCTCTCTTCTTATTTTCTCTTCTTCTCTCTTCTTTTCATGAAATCTGTTAAACAAAATTATAGCCATTAATAAATTTGTCATGTATATAACAGCACATCTATGCATAGTTTAACCTGTTGCGTGCCAGAGGGGTACGCAAGGGATTGCTGAGCAATGCGTTGCATCCCTGTTTTGGACACCAAGGGTTAAACTATGTGTAAGTGTGCAGGTAAATAGTAAATAGCCCCAAAATTAAATTGTGCCTGTTTCCTTAACCCCTTAAGGACCGACCGCGTGCGCTTAAGGACCACAGACCATTTTTCTTTTCTACATCTGGTTCCAGGCTCCCCGAAAGGTGTGCAGGAGTGTGGGGAGCCCGGAATTCCATGATGGTCCTGGCACGTCATGGGTCCTTAACGCAAAACAACCCATGACGTGCCAGGACCATCAAGGGTCGTTAAGGGCTTAAAATCAGAATTATTTTGCATAAATGCACACAGCAGCGGAGAAAGTAAGTAGTGATACAGCCCCCCACACATACACACTTGTACCTTACAGGCCAATGGCCGTTCCACTCTTCTCAAAGCTGATTGGCTGGGAGGTGCGTAAGCACACATCGCGGCTAATGGCTGTGAGGGGATTGGAACAGAGACTGGCCATATATAAAGGTAGTCTCTGTTCAAATTCTCTCATTGTGGAATGAGCATCGGCCTGCAAGGTACAAGTTGGTGGGAACCGTATCACTATTCACTACGTCTGCCACCGTGGAAGCACACAGCAGCGGAGAAATGGAATAAACTAAGGATATATTTATGCAAAATAATTCTGATTTTAAGGAAACAGGCACAATTTCATTTTTGGGTTATTTACTATTTGTCCGCACACATATAAATAGTTTAACCCCTGGAGTCCCAAAGAGGTAAGCAACACATTGCTCAGCAACGTATTGTGTAACCCTCTGGCACTCAACAGGTTAAACTATGCATGAATGTGCGGGTTATTTACATGACAGATTTATTAATGGCTCTGTTTTTTTGTAACAGGTTTCATGAAAATAAGAGGGACCCCAAGAAGAAAGAAGATTAGAAATACGAAGAATTAAGAGAGAAGGACAGTGGATGACAGGTAAGATAATGATTGGTGCTTGACAGTATGTCAAGCACCAATAGTTAACTTTTTTTCCTTTGAAGTTCCAATTATTGCCGAGTCTCCAGCCCAGTTCATACATCCTCTTAATGGGACATTGACCGATATTTCTAAAAGCTGGAGTTATTCTGGAGTAAACCAACTGCACTATAGGGGACAAAAAAAGTCAATTAAATTGGGCTTTTAACCCCTTGAATGCTAGAGAGCGTAATGCATTGGAGACCTCTCTACCATGCATGGGGTTATAAAGCTCTAATGAAGTGAATAGGAATTTAGGGATTTTTATTTGTAAAACTTATAAAACTTATTTATAACTCCAGTTTGCTGTTATAAAAATGGGCCATTATCCATTAAAATGAATAGTATTCATACCCTTTTAAATATAGTAATTCTAGCCAGCATTTGTAAAAAATCATTTCTTAGATGCATAAACCCCACAGTATATTGCAGACATGCTCTTCCTATGCATCTAGTGCTTGATGCAAATGTTGTAGTTAAGAAAAAACAGGCGTTGTAGTTTTTTACGTCAGATTTCTGTATTCAAATCCCCACATTGCTAAAATAAAACTGGCGGTATTTATACAAGCTGCCAGTAAAAAAGAAGCCCATAGGAATCAACTATAAACAACAAGCAAGTGGTATTCACATCCATGCGTTCAGTTTTTCCGTGTGTCTTGGTGAAACATTTCTGTCGGTAATCCTTTGCCGCTTATTTGTGGCCTATAAGCCACAACAATGGTTTCAAAACCATCTTTGTGTCAACGAAAACAGCGCAGAATACATTCACTCATGCTCTCTAAGGACAAACTAAATGGAGAATTGTCAAGTTAACTTCTGAAAACAGCCCAACCAATGGAGAAGTGTCAAGTTAAATGTTAGATGGCCTAGATTCACTAAATGTCAGTGTATTCAAAACACTTCAACATTTCATATACAAGAAGGGCAGTGTACGTCTAATAAAACTGGAGAAAGAAGTGTGTTGGAGTAAAACACTATATGTCGAAATACAAATGGAGAAAATTAGTATGTCGAATGGGAGTAATATATGTCAAATTACTTAGGGGGGCTTAATATGTTGAAGTGGGAGACTGCATGTCGGATTTCTAACATGTTGTGCACCATGGGGAACAACACCATTGTGTCTTAGCCCCTTAACCACTCCCTGACACCCCCAGCCTTCTTCCCTTGCACAGGCAGTGGTCATGAGGATTTGTGGCTAGCAGTGGAAAAGGCTGGAGAGGGTCAGACAGTGAACATGGGGATCTGTGGTTACCAGTGGGCAAGGGAATAAGGCTGGGGGTGTCAGGCAGCGTATATGGGGCTAACACAGAATGGTGTTTTTCCCCATGCTGCATAGCAAGTTATAAATCCAACATTAGAGATTAGAGGAAAGGAGGTTTAAACTTCAGCAGAGGAAGGGTTTTTTTACACTAAGGTCTGTTAAATTGTGGAATTCATTACCCAGGGAGGTGGTTATGGCAGATACAATGGATACGTTTAAGAGAAGATTAGATACATTTCTTTCAAAAGGGAACATACAGAGTTATACTGTTTATCAGTAGGCAGATCAGGAACGTCTAATAAAGACTAATTTAATTGGTAGCAGGAAAGCTATAAAATTCTCAGTTCTGAGGTATGAGGCAAAGGTTGAACTTGATGGACTTGTGTCTTTTTTCAACCTAATTTACTATGTAACTATGTAACATGCAGTGCCCTCTTCGACATATTAACCCCCCCCCTCCCTTGGTAATTCGACATATATTGCTCCCATTCAACATACTAACTTTCTCCATTTGTATTTCGACATATAGTGCATCCATCCAACATTCTTCTTTCTTTTTAAAGAAGAATATTTAATGAAAACGGTCTAAGAATACCTAATATATATACGATATGAGCCCTTTTCATTTTTGGTGATGTTCCTTTAAATAAACTGAATGTAAAATGTGAACAATGAAAAAAAAAACGTTTTACAGCATTTTATTAATCCTTTCAAGTTCAGCTTTAATACATTACTTGTATGGTATATCAATGCATTTAATGAAAAAAGTCTTCCCTACTTTGAACTCTACCTCTTTGCTTCTCAGCAATTTAATAAAGGAAGATAACATTTCACATTTCTCTCCTTTGACATTACTTTTGATTCGGACGGAAGAAGGAGGTGAACTTGCATTTTATAAATTCTATCCACTGATTTCACCTGAAGGGTTTGAGAAAGCCTTTATGTTGCTAGGTTCCTGAGAATATGTCACAATTACTGAGCTTCAGCAGTACTTTAAAACCCTATGATGGATTTAAATAAAATGCAAATGAGGGAGTTTAATAATGATCTGCTTCTAAGACTTTCTGAAATAAAGTATTCAGAACTCTTTCATGTGTCACATAAAACCAGAAAGGAGAACTGGTATTTTTACTGATTGCTTGTATTTCATTTTGCCTCTTGCCAACAGAGCACCACAAATATTAAAGGAAAACTTTAATAAAATTGCTTTATTTTTATAACCAGTCTTCAATGTGAGCACATCCTCCACCCCTGTTATTTTAGAGAAGCAATGCGTTGGAGATATCTCTAGCATCCTAAGGGTTAAATGGAAAGTAGCACCTGGAAGAATGCATTGCATTGCTTACCTTTACATGTCTCAAACAGCAGTGCAGTATCCCACAGCACGGGCTATATTTAGGAATAAAAAAGAGGTTGTGCATATATATCAGTGATGGACAAGGAGAGTGCCATTCAGCAACTGTCAGTCAGTGGCTGCAGGGAGTGATGGGAGTTGTAGTCTGGCGGCAGCTGAAGGCTCTCACTTTTGTCGGGAGATAAGATAAGACACAGTGATAACAGGAGACCGTGTACTGTATGTCTCGCATAAAAATAAATTTGAGATCTTGCACACAAACTAGATATGACACACTTTTGCAAAAGTGAACAGAATTGATTAAAAGAATCAATTACTCATATTCGTGAAACAATATATGTAACTTTATTTAAAGCTAAATAAAATGTAATATATAGAGAACACAAAAGTAATCGGTGAATTGGGAAACAGAGATATGCAAACTTTGACTCAGTAATATATATCAAACAGCAGTTCTAAACTAATATATGTATATATACATACCAGGGAACTTTTTATTATTATCTCCCCGGAGGGAAGTCCTCTGCTTCCATGGGTGGTGTGAAGAATGACACTTATCGTGTCAAAAAGGGGCGGGTATTAACGTGGGTGCCGGGGGAGGGCTTAATAGAAGGCTGGGGGGAAGGAGTCACACTGGGGGAAAAAGTAGAAGTGGGTAGAGTTTCAATAGAAACTCCCCACATCCGGAGGACTCAGCCTCTGTCCCAGAGACCCAGTAAAGCAGTGTCAAAATCGAAGTCTTCAGGGCAAATCCGGAGAGTTCCCAGGTATGTATATATATATGGCATGAGAAAATATAATATGATAGGATATAAATCAGATAACTGTACAAGTAACACACAAGCACATATAGGGTAAAACTGTATATGAATATAGGTATCCAGAGGTATAAGTTAGCAATGTTTGAATCCAGCAGTAGTGAGGTTAATAATTCCTACAATTTAGATAGTACAGTAGGTGGCAGTGCAACAACACCTGCCCTGCCCCGATGTACTAAGGCAATTAAGTGGCAGGGAACTTGTCACTTGAGTTGTGCTCAATAAGACACAGATCAAGTGGCAAACCCTGATAACCATGATGCACAATATTGCAAGAAATATAACACTCTCTGAAAGACTTAAAGTACCAGATATTCAAAAGAAAAATATAACTATATGGCTGCTGGTTTCAATTTATGCATACCTCTGGAGGAGCACAGAGTAATGAAATATATTTCCGGGTAAAAATATGCATTACCACATTATAATCTTAGCAAAAAAAAAAAAAAAATAAATAAGATATGGGTAACAACACAATGATAATCTATATGAGATATATACCAAAGCATATAAACCCTGAAAGATTATAATGACAATTTTAGGTCTTCACACATCTATCAGCGCAAGGGGTTAACCAGAGTTAATGGCAGAAGAGATCAACCAACAACACACTCCCAGGTTTTTGTCCCGTCAAGATTTTCACAGATGTGACTGTCTCAACGATACAACCTATGCTAGATGTCACAAAGAGATAAAACAAAGTAGAACGGGATCAACCAAAATGCCAAATCCACAATTAAAGACATAGAAAGATACAGAACACCGAGAATGGAGCATACAAAAATTAACCTCTCAGAGTATTTACTGTGAGTTTTCTATGCCGGTCTGCAGTGGCAAAATATTTTACTCACTACGAGCCGGCACAGACACCTGCACACGAGACAAACAATTTGCTCTTCAGGTATCAGTTTATAAGCTAGTCTGTAACTCCCAATGATCTAAAATTTCTATCAGTCTGGTCCTTACCCTATACCAACGTGAATTAACTGTATAATTTCCAGAAAGTTATAATAAACTTTACAGTCAAATGGCTATTGAATGTCTTTCTCAGCAGGCTGGCCTGTTCTTACTGGGAAGAAAATATAATACAATCCCAGAATTTACTGGGCTATGATAACTGTGTAGATTTATACAGTGTAAAGATAATAACTAAGTTATCCTTTACCAATCATAAACAGGATGTGGTCTTAGGCACGGCGCGGTTCTGCGAATCTCAGGTACCAGGAAATTTGGCAACCCTCAGGAGACTCCTTTCCAAGACCCAAAACAATGCTTATATGACCCAAAGCCCGCCTTTACGGAAGGATACGCCTATTCTTCTCTCATAGGTCACCCCTGAGAGAATTAGCATATAAAGATAATATTCATTAGTAAATATATATATAAAATATATTTGAAACATAAATCCATCGTGTCGTCAGGTGTCAGTATAATACCAAAAATGCGGATAGCATTTTAAAACTACATCAAATGAAAAAAAAAAATAAAGGTTTTTCTCTCAAACAATAGAAGCCTCAAACACTATCGCTTGTGAAGGATGTGTCCGGAATTTCCTATTTCATAACATAGTTTCAGTTTAGCTACATTAATCGGCTGAGGGGACTGAAAGCCTTCCATCCTAACAGATAGCTCTTTTACAAAGATGTATTCATGAGAAAGACTAAGATTTCTCTTTCTACAAAATATGTTTAAAGATACATTCTCATATATACACATATAAAATGGCCACTGAACAGATTCTTAGCCATTTCTTTACAGAAAGAGCAGATTCTCTGACACATTGCCTACCACTTTTATATATCAATTTGTGCTATAAACAGGAGCTGTAACTGGTTTCTTTGTCCTATGCCTACGTAACACCAATTTAAGCATGAAACCTGTAACTTTAGCCCCATGAGACTGTACCTGGCAATGCACTTGAATATACAACCACTGGCTCTCCAGATGCTGGAAATGGCTGGTAAGGAATGATGAGAATTGTAACTACCAACTGCAGCACAGAAAATATTTCATACCCCCTATTTTACCCTTTACACCAGTCAGTGTTTGGCAAATGTGTAATCCAACACAGACTTTTAATAATGTACAGAATACAAAGCTCTCTAGTGTAAAACTATTAATGACTGCTGTTGAATACATCTGGGCCTGAAAATCACAAACCAAATAGCTAATACTCTTATTTTATGAATGCATTTAAGGCCTTATTCATCAAGCTAAACAAGTGCAATTCTGAAGCAAAC
Organism: Rhinophrynus dorsalis; assembly: GCA_037306005.1. Taxonomy (NCBI): domain Eukaryota; kingdom Metazoa; phylum Chordata; class Amphibia; order Anura; family Rhinophrynidae; genus Rhinophrynus; species Rhinophrynus dorsalis. The sequence goes on along the minus strand of CM074726.1, from coordinate 137,064,805 downwards.
CGACTGCTCCCTAAGGGGGGGATTAAAAATTCCCCACTGACTAAATGGGAGTTAACCGCTTGAGTGCTAGAGAGGTCTCCAAAGCATTATGAAGCAACGCAGTGGCATTGAAGGACTCAAAAGCCTCATTTAATGTGTCAGTAATGCCCGTATTTAACTTTATTTAATATTGTAGAGGTTACAAAAATAAAGTATTTGGAGAAAATGCCATCTCTGAAACCCTTATGGATTGAGAGATAGTCACTGGTAAAGTGTCCCTTTTCCTGCTTCAGCTGTAAAGCTGACAGCAGGAGATTCAAGTCGGCTGACTCGAGGAGGCTCTTCAACAGAGCCGAAATCATGTTATTTAAAAAGAACTACTTAGAATGTTCTACAAAGTGTGCTTGCAAACCAGGGACACTTTGTAGACTGATCCAATGAAGTAAACAACACGATTTCGGCTCTGCTGCAGAGCCACCAGCTGGTCCCAGGACAATGATCTCCTGGTGTCAGCAGAGCGCTGACGTCAGGAGAAGGGGACGGAGGAACTTTATCACTGAATATCTCTCAAACTTTAAGGGTTTGAGAGATGCCATTTTCTCCAAATACTTTATTTTTGTAACCTCTACAATATTAAGTAAAATTATATATGGGCATCACTGACCCTTTAATCAATGGAAATGTAAAGAATTTTCATCCCCCCCATGGTGAAGATGTTCACTCTTGAATTGCATCTGTTTATCCGGATGAATATGGCCTTTTGCATGAGTTGCATTTTTGTTAATGAGCTAAAAATAAACTTGATGGCATCTTAAATAAAATCAGGTGATTTCTAAAAAAAATAAAATAAATAATGTAGAAATGAATAGAAAAATAGAACAGAAATATATTTTATTAGTATTGATAACTTTTCTTAGATGCAATGAGAAGTTTAATTAGCATTGTTAACATTTCTTTTAAATAATATAAAATGTATTAGCATTTGTAATGTAAATTTTTATTAGCATGCAAATTTGTATAGGAACAATGTGAATTTTCTATAAGCAATGGGCATTTTTTAAAAGAAGCGCAAATTCTTTTGGATGAAAAATTGTTTTCTATGATTATTGCATACGATGGAATTGCAATTGCTATTTATTTTGTACTGCGTTTTTAAAGTACAATTTTTGTAAAATAGACCCCTGTGTCAAATCTCTACAAGTCACCACTTGATAAATTGTAACTGGGAATTTGATACAGTCCAACAATAAAGGAAAATGAAAGTTTTGCACCATTCTTCTGGCGCTCTATTGTCAACTGGATAAAATTTGGTCTATAACATGTATACTGAAGAGACCCCCGTTCTCTCCTTTATGATGTGCTCTATTTCACCACATGTGGTCTCCTTGGAAGATCCTGAAATGGTACAGTAATTGATTGCAGGAGAAGTGGGTCATCTGTAATGAGTAGTGAGGCAACTTGATCCAAAATAGCAGGACGCAGTGACAAGCAAAAAAAAAAGCTTAAAATACAATCAATTCCTGTTTTATTATAGGAGTGCAACAAATACATAATTACAGTACTTCAGGAGTTGACTTATAGATATTTAACAGTGAAACTCTACCAATGATGTCTTATCTTAGAAGAATTCACCTTTTTTCAGTCTTGAGCCAACTGATCAGAAATACATATGTGTGGGGGCCACATTCATTTTTTATTGATAACAATGGGGAATTCTAACCTGTCACCAGTTGAAAAATATGGACTTTTTATCAATAATACAAAATAGACTTGTGCATAACAAAAATTTTTCAGTAAAATTCTATTTTGGACAAATTTTTTTTTTTTTCTTTTTCGGAGGATCCGAATTTCGGACCGGACCTGTTCGATGAAATTAGGCAATAGTCCGAATTATTCATCCGAATTTTAAAAATTGACGGGTAAAGGGGCGTGGCAAGGATGGGGCTAAACTAGTCTCCAGTGTTGTATAGAGGAAAAGAAAATTTGTCATAACTAACGACAAAAAAAGTCTTACAAAAGAAAAAATTTGTACGTTAAGAAAAAAGTGGAGGGAATGTGAAGTTCTGAATGTGAGAATTTTTTAGTTAAGACATTTTTAAAGACATTTTTGTCGTTGGTTAAGACATTTTTTAAGACATTTTTGTTGTTAGTTAAGACATTTTTGTCATTAGGTACCACAATTTCAGTCAGGACAAACAACATATTTCTGATCACAACCTCCACTCTCTGACAATATTAATGATCCCAACGACACTGTACTTTGAAAAGTCGTTACAAATGACAAAAGCTATTTCGCTACTTCTTTGAACATATAGCTCATAGCAAAAATGACAAAATTGTTTGTGTCCTTATGTGGTTAATATCTGCACTTTGCATGAACTATAAAGCGCCTGTTTTACCAGATCTATTTTTAGCAGCATGTAGCAACATTGTACTAGTTTCAGGCGGGAAAGAGCAGTGCCATCTATCTTTAGCAGCATGTACTAACATTGTAATAGTTTCAGGCGGAAAGCGCCGTCCGAATTTCAGAAAATGTACACCGAAATTTCGGACTAGGTTCGTTTTGGATTCTGATTTTTTTTTTTGTGGGCATACCTTGGCTTTTGGAAGGTCCGGATGATGCCAAATACGCCTTATTTGTCCGAATTCTGAAATTAGCCGAACCGAATCGCACAAGTATAATACAAAAATATAAAAAAAGGTTTAATCAGTTGTAGACATACAAGAGTGCACCATTATAGGCCCACAAATCATTTCTGGTCATCACTAGAAATACTAGTATTGAAAAGACAACTATTCTCAAGAATTATATAATGCAGCAAGCAGGTAGTCAGGCCTTGCTGACCTATTAGTGTATGTCAGCTAGCTAATAAATAAAAATAAAAAGTTTCTGTAAATAATCTCAAGCAGGGCTACACTCCTGGGTCCAGGTGAACTACATTTGGCCCATAGGATATGTTGAAAGTCTATATGGGGCAAGATGTTCAAAAATTCGTCATAATAAAAAAAATTGACGGATCATGAGTTGGTGGTAAAAGAAGGACAGTATTTTCAGAAGTAAATCCATGACATCTGAAAATGTATCATAAAGAAATCAAAATGACAGTAAAGAGATCTTGATGAATATTGCCTTTAAAGTGATAGTAATGTCTAAAAAAACTTTTTGCATTTAGAAGAGCTCAAAAAGCTGATCTAAATGCAAAAAAACGTATCTCTCAAACTGCTATGGTTTAAGAGATACGGGCGTTTGAAGTTTGATTTCTCCTACTGACAGCTGTAAAGCTGTCAGCAGGAGATTTGTGTCGGTCGACACTGTGGCGCTTGAGAAGTGCCGGGATCTCGTTACTTACACGGAATCCCTTCAATGGAATGGTCTAAAACATGTGCCTAGTGTTCAGGCACATGTTTTAGACCATTCCAATAAAGGGATTCTGTGTATGTAACGAGATCCCGGCACTTCTCAAGCGCCACAGTGTCGACCGACACGGATCTCCTGCTGACAGCTTTACAGCTGTCAGTAGGAGAAATCAAACTTCAAACGCCCGTATCTCTTAAACCATAGCAGTTTGAGAGATACGTTTTTTTTGCATTTAGATCAGCTTTTTGAGCTCTTCTAAATGCAAAAAAGTTTTTTTAGACATTACTATCAGTTTAAAAAGTCTTCGATTTTGTCTTTGAAACTACAATTTTCAAAGAAATACTTTTTTGTCTTTAAAACAACAAATTTTTTAAAGACTTTTTGTTTACCAGTTAACGCCATACTGCTGTCTCACTCCTGCTAACAGTATTTTAATTTCTCTTCTTCAGAATTAGACCATTTATATTTTGTTGGGAAAAGTGACGTTGATCATACAAAAAACAACATTTCTCTCCTCATGTCTTATAGTGTTACACTAGGGAGCTTTTTGTACAGTAGTCAATTTCTGGACCTTCAGCTTTTGGAAACTATCACTCTCCAACAGCTGGAGGTCCACAATGACAATGACATTGACTACCCTGCTGTAAGCTTTCTTAAGCAAGACTGTTTCTGCCTTTCATATCAGGCTGAATATGCACATACTAGTGTAAAAGCCCATGTACACAGACCAAGGTCCGGGTGATGTTAAGAGGCTGGTCCTGCTCTGTTTCCTGCCGCTGACTGCCCGAAAGCACATAATGCTCCCACCACAGAACTCCCAGCATTCTGTGTGTTCAGGCAGTCTCTACTGAGCATGATGGCTTCTGACAAACATCTTAGCAAATTATTATATAGGATATATGTGTGTATAGTATTATTTATATGGTACCACACAAGCCATTAATCACCTTACAAAAAAAGAGAACAGTAAATTAAATAGATTATATTATAAATACGGTAACTGGAGCTAAGTTAAGTGTCACAGTCATAGAAGCAAAATGTAAGAGGTCCCTGCCCCAATGGGCTTACGGTTTAATTGAGTGTGTTATTATCTAGAATCACCACTCCCAACTGTGCAGAATTACAAATGTGAATTAACAAGTAAATTATGATAATAATGCATGATTGGCAGTTTGATATGCGTATTACATTATTCCTGTTGTTTTCCAACACTTGCAGATTTTTAAAATTATCTGAACATGTGTGTTTATTTCTTACTGCCAGTGATGCTGCTGAGAGCAGCAGATCATTGCACCTATATATTTTTTTTTCTAAAGAAAACACACTATATTCAAAGTTTGCAACTCCAAGGCTCAAGGCTTATAGCAGGGGTGGGCAAGTGAACAGCTAATGGAAGATGAAGGGGGTTGTAGTTCACAGCATCGGGAAGGCTTTGGGTTGCCTACCCCAGGCTTATAACCTCCTCATAGGCACATCTCTCCTAGACTGAACATACCCAAATGCAGTTCAGTATTCATGCTTCTGAGTCTTTAAGGGTTAATGGAAAGGGTGAGGCCTGTGAAAAGGGACCGGATAAAGTGAGGGTGTGGCAAAGTGCAGATGGGGAGGGGATTCACATACTCTATTCAGACTAGAGCAGCAGAAAGCCTAATACATCACTGCTTATTGGATCTCCACTGGGATTAATTCAAAGTTAATCAGATTACTTTGCCTCATTCATCAATTTAAAGAATTGTCATATTTCTCTTGGGCTAGCCCAAGCATTACATTTAATGAATAATCAATGCAAGTATGATTACTTCTGGGTTCACAAAACAATATTGTTTCATTCTACTGGTTCCAATAAAGGTGAATATAATGAGACATTTATCTCAAATGCATTAATTCAAAGCAAACAATAGATGGAGGTGCAGTAGGGGAATATTGAACCATGAAAACTATTAACTTTTGTAGCTTTTTCATCCCCTATAGTCATAACGATTTTTAAAAAATCTTTTTTATATGGGATTTGATGAATTAATAATATGATTAATGTTAATACTGCATTAGTTCCTGTACAATAATTTATTTTAGGGCTCTATGAATAATCGTGAATGTTATGTTGAGACGAGGCAACGTAGGTATAATGACAAATGGGGAGTGACTCTGATCCAAAGCAACTGCACCCAATGGGAACAAATAAACATTCCCATCAATTTAAGCCTCTGAGTGCCAGAGAGGTATTCAGTGCATTGTATCTCAATGCATTGGATACCTCTCTGTCACTCAAGGGTTAAAGGGGAAATTTTCCCTGGGAAAATGTCTTAATTTAACCGTCCTCTTTACCTCACCGGACCTTGGCTTGGGCTTTTACAATAGACTACATAATATTTTAGTTGGATTTGAGCTATCTTGTAGTTCACTGTTAATTGCTTCAGTTTACAATCTGATAACAGCTTGCGCCCCTTATGCATCATTCAGGATTACTGAAGCACATTGTTTATTGCGGAGGTGAATCATAGAGGCAGATTTCAACAGAGATCATTATATACAGGAAACCGCAAAAATAATGAAAAAAACCCCCAAAAAATCACATATATATATCTATCTATGTATCTATATATATAGATAGATAGATAGATATAACCTGACTGCTATATGAAGAACAGTTATTTAGGTAAGTTAATTTGTTAACCAAGTTAACCAGTCTGTATGTAAAATAATGGTTTTCAAAAAGCAATTTTGGTGAGTAAATGGAATAGCCTCTAAGAAGAGTACGACATGATAATGTAGTAAAAGGAATCATGTAAATGACTAATTGGTTTTGTGTCCCTGTGCAAGCTATAAGGAAACTGCAGCCTCTAGAGGATAAAGGGCTGTTCAAAGCAGTTCTTCATATTGTGTTTCACACCCTCTGATCCTTAGTAGGTCAACAGAATGGCTTATCTAGGTGTGAATATTTTACAAAGCAGTTAGGAACAGTTACATTTTCTTTATCTTTGTAAGGATATTGCATTCTATTCCTGGAGAGTGACATTTTGCCATCTGAAATGGCTTGCATGGTTCTGCAGGATGTGGTTTATCTAAACATAGAAAACTGGGATTGTATTTTAAAAAAAGGAAAATATATATATATTCTCTTAACTTGTTCAGTACAATGACTTCTGCATTTTTCCAGGTTTCAGGCACTTTAACGAGTAGTAGGTATTTTGAAAATGGTTTAGCTAGGGCTTCGAATATGGGTTGACCTCTACCTTTCAACATTTCAATAGTGACTTTATCAGGTCCAGCTGCCAAGCCATTTTTCATTGATTTTATTGCAGGTTCTACTTCTTCAACCAAACTTTTTGGTACAGCTTCTGCCTCTATCACTGCATTCAGTTGTTGTCCTTCACCCTTATAAAGATTTGAATCAAATTATTTCACTCCTTTTAGCATTTATTGCTGAGTGTTTGCTGTTGTACCATCTTTGAGCCTTAATGCAAACATTTGGCTCCTATGTGCGGCCATCTTTCGTTTTCCTCTCTTTAACCCTTGATTTTCTTCCAGGGTCCTTTTGATGAGCTCAAAATTGAACTTGATATGTTTATTCTTTAATGACTTCCTTATGGTCTTGCACATTTCTACATATTCTGCCCTGTTTATAACATTACCATTTTGCTTAATTTCTCATTGTTTTTTCATCATGGCAACTGTTTCTTTTGATATTTGGGTTGTTTTTCTTGTTTCACACCAGGTGCAAGGGCATGGGCAGGGTCTACAATAGTCTCAATAACTTTTTCATTGCGAGTTGAAATGTCTATGTCCGAAAGGTCTTGCAGCACACTGAAGCAATTAGATAGTTCTAACTAAAAATTCTTATGACTTTTCAATAGCTGGCTAGTGTTGATCTACTTGTTTGTTGACTTGACCATTTTCTTTATTTCTTTCTTGCAGTCAATTTTGATGTTTCATCTCACTAGACGATGGTTACTTCCGCATTTAAAACTAATTAGTTTGTGAATATTGTTTTAATATTTGCAAGTATGAAATCGATTTCACTTGTATTAGCATTAGGGAGTTCCTATGTCCATTTTCTCTGGGCCTTTTTCCTGTAGAATTAATTCATGTTGTACAAATTTTCTTCTTCTGCAAATTTGACCAGTTGGTTGCCTCTGTCAACTCTTTTTCCAGTTCCATGTGGTCTGATCGATTTTTCACCATTTTGGATCTTACCAATTCTCGTATTGAAAAGGTGATAATGTGTATCTAAAAAATTACCGACCAATAAGCTTATTGACAGTCATCTGCAAGGTTTTCACAAAGGTGCTATCAAGAAGAATGAAACACAATACTGAATACAGAACAAGCTAAAGAACAAGCAGGCTTTGGGAGTGGTTTTAGTACAATGGACCATATCCAGAAAGTGCATCAAGTTATAGAGCAGCATAATGAATACAACCTTCCATTATGCATACGTTTCATTGACTTCAAAAAAGCCTCTGGCTTAGTAAAAAAGCAAGCAATAACTGATGCCCTGATAAACAATGTAATAGACAGAACTTACATTGATATCCTCCAATCAATATATAAAAATGCAACTGCATCAGTACAGGTCAATGATGATAAAGTCCAGATCAACATAGAAAAAGGTGTCAGACAAGGAGACTGTAACGGTTTTTAGGACACTCAGACCAGTAGGTAAAATAAAACAGCGTTTATTGAATGAAAATAAATGCAAATAATCGCCCCCTACAGGTGACAGCATCAATTGCACAGAGAATACAATTGTACACAGAAGGTCACTATACTGAACTGGAGGCACACTTTAAACAGTACAGATAATAGCAAGCTGGACACAAATGGGTAAATAAGAACAATCAGTCCGTCTCAGCTGTGGGGTTTGGCACGCCCAAATGGTGTAGTGATGTACTGAGAATATGTGAACAACACAGAGTTCAAGCGATGGTAGGGTAGAAGGTGTTCAGTGACCAGAAAAAGCTTAGCAGAACAGTGACCCAATATAGCCCCCACGGGCGTACCCAATGAGACAACTGATACTGCAAGTGCGAGAGTATGTAGCCCCCACGGGCATAATCGGAGAATAGCCTGAAATGCAAAGCTGGCGTTTAGCCCCCACGGGCGTATAACCGGAGACCAACAGTGAGCATAAATGGAGCCAATAGCCCCCTCGGGCGTATAACTTCGGAACCTGCCAGAGCTTGGAGCCTGCCCCTTGCTTTATCTCAGAACCAGTAGCCGCAATGGATACCTCCGGTAACCAACGTAATACCGAGAGCCTAAGGCGCCCAACCGGACCGACAAGACTTGACTACTCTGCAGTTGTATATACGAGTCGCTGTCCACGCTAGCGGCCAACTCAGCAGATGTAGCACAATAAGGTAAAGGCTCTATAACTGGAATGGAGGCTCTGCAAGAGAGAGGCGGCACTGCAAGGGTTAAAGCGTACGTTTAACAATCCAAGGCTCGGTATGGTAAATAAGCTCTGCAAGCGTATGGAGGCTCGGTACAAGGAGCACAGCTCTGCAAATCAGCAAGGAACTCTGCACTGGAGAAGGGCTACACCGGAGTGTAATGGTCACACTGCAACAGTACTCAGCACAGCAGGAGTCAGAATGTTGCGGCGGCGACAACAGGAACACGCAGGTCGCTGGAACAGGCCGTAGTCGATCACGAAGCAGGAAGTCATCCAGGCCGGGTCGTAGCACGTAGGAGGTTCTCATACAAGCCGGGTCAAACACGATCAGGAACACTGGAGCGTAGTCAAGACAGGCCAAAGTCGGTACACAGGAATCCGGACACAGGAACACAGCAACAGCAAGACTGGCTCAGAAACACCACGAAAGGGCCTCTGACAGTTGTGATGGTCATGTATAGTGATGATCGAGCACCCCAATGCTCGGGTGTTCGGGTGCTCTGACCGAGCACCCCCGGAGGCTCGAGTGCTCGGCCGAGCACCCGAGCCCCATTGAAGTCAATGGGAGGACTCGAGCATTACACCAGGCACCCCCTGCTCTGATGAGGGGAGGGTGCCTGGTCCATAGGAAAAGGGCAGAAAATGATGGAAACACCACAGAAATGGTTCAGGGACAGCATAGGGAGGATGTCTGGATGCATCTTGGACTCCAACGTCGCTGCTGGGAACGATGTTTCGCCCGTAGTACGCCATTTTTACAGACTGACCGTAAAACACACAAAAAGGAAGATAAAAACGACTTTAGGCGAAAAATTGTTACCAAACAGTATTTGCTGTATATTTACTTGTATATCATCTGCAAATTCTGCAAAAAATTTCATTGATTTTTCGGAACTGGGGCCATGATTAAGAGGGAAACGTGCGCAGAGGCAAATTCTGCAAAAAATTTCATAGATTTTTCTGAAGTGGGGCCATGATTAAGAGGGAAACGTGCGCAGAGGCAAATTCTGCAAAAAATTTCATAGATTTTTCTGAACTGGGGCCATGATTAAGAGGGAAACGTGCGCAGAGGCAAATTCTGCAATAAAATTCATAGATTTTTCTGAACTGGGGCCATGATTAAGAGTGCGCTGAGCCGACCATCTAAAACATTATGGGTGAGGGTCTGCTGCGGAGCTGACCATCCTAAACATTATATTCGAAGGCCCGCTAGTGAGCTGACGCTATAAAACATTATATGAGAGGGCCCGCTAGAGAGCTGACCCAATAAAACATTATATGAGAAGGCCCGCTGGTGAGCTGACCTATACAAAAATTGTCAAACAGTGCCCGCTGGTGAGCTGGCCCTATATAAAAATTATATCACATGGCCCGCTGGTGAGCTGGCCCTATATAAAAATTATATCCCAGGGTATATGGAAGAGAGTCAACCATATACCCATTTTTTGGGTGGAAGGGGTGAATGGGAATACAGAGTATTCCCATCATTGTAAATAACATATCTAAAGTGACTTTATGTTCCCCCGGGGCTTTCCTCCAGTGGAGTGGAGAAGTCAGGGGAAATCCAGGCCTTGTTCATTTTTATAAGTGTCAACCTATCAGCATTTTCGGTGGAAAGGCGGATACGCTTATCTGTTATGATGCCACCAGCAGCACTAAATACCCGCTCAGACAGAAAGCTGGCGGCAGGGCAGGCCAGCACCTCCAAGGCGTAGAGTGCCAGTTCATACCACGTGTCCAGCTTGGACACCCAGTAGTTGTAAGGCACAGAGGGATCATTGAGTACGCTGACACGGTCTGCTACGTACTCCTTCACCATCTTCCAAAACTTTTCCCTCCTTGTGACACTAGGCTGCGCATCAGGGTGAGGGTGCTGGCGGGGTGTCATGAAGGTGTCCCACGCCTTGGAGAGTGTTGCCCTGCCTTTGTCGGAACTGCTGTGTGCTCCCCTTTTCTCCCCTTCTCGGTTGGCCAAGGTAGCACGTACTCTGCCGCCAGCGTTGTCAGATGGAAAATTTTGGAGCAATTTTTCGACAAGAACCTTCTGGTATTGCACCATTTTGCTTGTCCTCTCCACCGGAGGAATGAGAGATGAGAAATTCTCTTTGTAGCGGGGGTCCAGAAGGGTGAACACCCAGTAATCCGTGTTGTCTAAAATGCGTATAACGCGTGGGTCACGGGAAAGGCAGCCTAACATAAAGTCAGCCATGTGTGCCAGAGTACCAACAGGCAAGATTTCGCTGTCCTCACCAGGAGGATGACTCTCAATCTCCTCATCCTCTTCCTCCTCTTCTGCCCACCCACGCTGAAGAGATGGAACTAAAGTTCCATGGCTACCCTCTGTAGCGGAGGCAACCGTGTCTTCCTCCTCCTCCTCCTCCTCCTCCGCCTCCTCCAATTGTCGCTGAGAAGACGAAGTGAGGGTGCTCTGGCTATCACCTTGTGTAAGCTCTTCCTCCCGCATTTCCACCTCTTCCACATGCAAAGCGTCGGTTTTAATTGTGAGCAGCGAGCGTTTCAGTAGACAGAAGTGGGATGGTTACACTGATAATAGCGTTATCGCCGCTCACCATCTGTGTCGATTCCTCAAAATTGCGTAAAACCTCACAGAGGTCTGACATCCATTCCCACTCCTCACTTCTGATTACAGGAAGTTGAACGGAGAGGCGACGACCGTGTAACAGCTGGTACTCCACTACTGCTCTCTGCTGCTCACAAAGCCGGGCCAACATGTGGAAGGTGGAGTTCCAGCGCGTGCTCACGTCACACAGCAGCCTGTGAGCTGGCAATTGTAAGCGCTGCTGCAGCTTCAACAGGCCGGCTGAAGCTGTTGATGACTTACGGAAATGTGCACACACGCGGCGCACCTTGGTCAAGAGATCATGCAAATTGGGGTAGGTTTTTAGAAATCGCTGAACCACTAAATTAAATACATGCGCTAGGCATGGTACGTGTGTGAGCTTGCCGAGCTCCAAAGCCGCCACCAAGTTACGCCCATTATCACACACAACCATGCCTGGTTGCAGGTTGAGTGGCGAGAGCCACTGCTCGGTCTGGTGACTAATCCCCTGCAACAGCTCTGAGGCCGTGTGCTGTTTGTCCCCAAGGCAGATCAGCTTCAGCACGGCCTGTTGACGCTTCCCCACTGCAGTGCTACACTGATCCAGCTACCGGCTGATGGGTGAGTGGCGCTGCACGCAGATAATTCGGAGGTGGAAACGGAGGAGGAGGAGCCAATAACGTAGGTGCTGGCGGAAACCCTGATGGAGGTAGGGCCCGCAATCCTCGGCGTGGGTAGCACCTGTGCCATCCCAGGGTCCGAGTCGCTCCCAGCCTCCACGACATTCACCCAGTGTGCCGTCAGGGAAATGTAGCGTCCCTGGCCACAAGCACTTGTCCATGTGTCAGTCGTTAAGTGGACCTTCCCAGTAACTGCGTTGGTCAGGGCACGGGTGATGTTACGGGACACATGGTGGTGTAAGGCGGGGACGGCACACCGGGAAAAGTAGTGGCGGCTGGGGACTGCGTACCGAGGGACAGCTGCTGCCATCAGGCTGCGGAAGGATTCAGTCTCCACAAGCCTAAATGGCAGCATTTCGATGGCCAGTAATTTGGAAAGGTGTGAGGTTAGTGCTATGGCCTGTGGGTGGGTGGCTGGGTATTTTCGCTTGCGCTCAAATGCCTGGGGTAACGACATTTGGACGCTGCGCTGGGACAGGGAAGTGGATGTGGTCACTGATGGTGCTTCAGATGGTACAGGTGCAGGGAGGGAGGTATGCGGGCCTGCGCCTTCGACAGGCGATTGGCCGGCACCGAAAACAGGGGAAGAGGAGGCAGTGGTGTGGCCTGCAGACACAGATTAGCGATCCGGGCATTCCTCCCACTTATTACGGTGCTTGGATGCCATGTGTCGGATCATGCTGGTGGTGGTGAGGTTTCTAGTGTTCATGCCTCGGCTCATTCTGGTGTGGCACAGGTTGCAAACTACAATTTTTTTGTCGTCCGCACTTTCCTTAAAAAAACGCCATACCGCGGAACACCTAGCCCTTGGCAAGGGAGATTTACGCAAGGGGGTGCTCCGTGGAACATTTGCGGGCCGGTTTGGTGCGGTCCGCCTTCTTTCTGTAGCCACACCACTGCCTCTTCCAGCCTGTTGCGGTGCTGCAGATGGCTCACCCTCAGGACTGCTGTCATCGCTCGGCTCTCCACCTTCCCAGATGGGGTCAGTCACCTCATCGTCCACCAAGTCCTCCTCCACTTCCTCACTCTGATCATCCTCCTCATTTCTTGATCCCACCACATACTCAGTCATTGACAACTGTATATCATCCTCCTCATCAAGGTCTTGAGACAGTAATAGTGGTTGATTTGATGGCAACTGTGTCTCATCATCATCATCATCCACTTCCTTTGACCTTAAATGCCGTTCCCCTCTGTCATCTTCTTGTGATTGGGTACCCTCTAGAGGTTGTGAATCAGGGCACAAGATTTCATATTCCTCTGCAAGCGTGCTTGGAGAGAGGTTCAAATGAAGGATTGGTGATGAGACGAGCTCCTCACTATATCCCAGTGTGGGATCACTTCTTTGACCAGACCCTCTATGGTGGGAGGAAGGATGATCAGGGTGAGGATTATGTTGACCAGACTCTTGGCTACTGAGAGTGGACTTGGTGGAAGACAGGGTGGTGCTTAACCGACTGGAAGCAGTATCACCTGAAATCCAACCGACCACCTGTTCGCAGTGGTCTGACCTCGAGAGTGATGTCCTGCGACGCCCTGTAAACTGAGACATGAAGCTAGGTATGGTGGATGTCTTTCTTTCTTGTGCTCTGGCACCAGGCACAGTTTCTACGCGTCCTGACCCGCGCCCTGAACTATCAGGATCACGTCCACTTCCCTGTCCCTTTTTACCCGCCTTCTTCATATTACACGGAATATGTGCTGCTAATCTGCAACTTTGCACACTAAACAGAATGTGCTGCTAATCTGCAACTTTGCACACTAAACAGAATGTGCTGCTAATCTGCGGCTAGGCACAGTGAAAGGAATATGTGACGTTTATTTTTTACACTTTCCACACTAAACACAATGTGCTGCTAATCTGCAACTTTGCACACTAAACAGAATGTGCTGCTAATCTGCGGCTAGGCACAGTGAAAGGAATATGTGACGTTTATTTTTTACACTTTGCACACTAAACAGAATGTGCTGCTAATCTGCAACTTTGCACACTAAACAGAATGTGCTGCTTATCTGCGGCTAGGCACAGTGAACAGAATATGTGATTTTTATTTTTAACACTTTGCACACTAAAAAGAATGTGCTGCTAATCTGCAACTTTGCACACTAAACAGAATGTGCTGCTAATCTGCAACTTTGCACACTAAACAGAATGTGCTGCTAATCTGCAACTTTGCACACTAAACAGAATGTGCTGCTAATCTGCGGCTAGGCACAGTGAAAAGAATATGTGACATTTATTTTTTACACTTTCCACACTAAACACAATGTGCTGCTAATCTGCAACTTTGCACACTAAACAGAATGTGCTGCTAATCTGCGGCTAGGCACAGTGAAAGGAATATGTGACGTTTATTTTTTACACTTTGCACACTAAACAGAATGTGCTGCTAATCTGCAACTTTGCACACTAAACAGAATGTGCTGCTTATCTGCGGCTAGGCACAGTGAACAGAATATGTGACTTTTATTTTTAACACTTTGCACACTAAAAAGAATGTGCTGCTAATCTGCAACTTTGCACACTAAACAGAATGTGCTGCTAATCTGCAACTTTGCACACTAAACAGAATGTGCTGCTTATCTGCGGCTAGGCACAGTGAACGGAATAAGTGACTTTTATTTTTTACACTTTGCACACTCAACAGAATGTGCTGCTAATCTGCAACTTTGCACACTAAACAGAATGTGCTGCTTATCTGTGGCTAGGCACAGTGAACAGAATATGTGACTTTTATTTTTAACACTTTGCACACTAAAAAGAATGTGCTGCTAATCTGCAACTTTGCACACTAAACAGAATGTGCTGCTAATCTGCAACTTTGCACACTAAACAGAATGTGCTGCTTATCTGCGGCTAGGCACAGTGAACAGAATATGTGACTTTTATTTTTAACACTTTGCACTCTAAAAAGAATGTGCTGCTAATCTGAAACTTTGCACACTAAACAGAATGTGCTGCTAATCTGCAACTTTGCACACTAAACAGAATGTGCTGCTAATCTGCAACTTTGCACACTAAACAGAATGTGCTGCTAATCTGCAACTTTGCACACTAAACAGAATGTGCTGCTAATCTGCAACTTTGCACACTAAACAGAATGTGCTGCTAATCTGCAACTTTGCACACTAAACAGAATGTGCTGCTAATCTGCAGCTAGGCACAGTGAACGGAATATGTGACGTTTTTTTTTTAAACTCTGCCCCCCAAAACAAAATATATCTGCTGCCCCCACACACAATAGTCCTAAAAAGGACTTTTGGGTCTTTTTGTTGTTCAAACGCACTTTTCTTCTCCCTACACTGACTTTCCCTTCCTATCCTCATCTCTCCCTGGCTAAGACTGAGCCGAACTCGCTGGTCAGGTGCTATACAGCACCTGATCACGGGTTCTGGCCAGCCAATCAGTGTAATGCCAGCAGCCAACATGGCTGCTGGCATTACACTGATGTCAGAGCCTCCCCGCACGTTTATTGGCAGCGCAGCAGCCGCGAAACGTGCGGGGAGGAGACCCGAACATGGCGGGCGAGCACATGCGGTACACGTACGAGTACCGCCATGTGCCGAGCAGAGCGATGCTCGAGCCGAACCGAGCTTCGGCCGAGCATGCTCGCTCATCACTAGTCAGGTATAAAAAGGTCAGCAGGGGCGGGCCAAACCAACTCAGCGAATCAGAGTATGCCACAGACGAGAGTGACAGGAGGATCACAGGCACTGTGATAGTACCCCCCTCTCAAAGACCCCGTCTCCCTGCCGGAGGTTTAGGTTTCTGAGGATATTTAGAGTGGAAGTTGCGCACAAGTCTAGGCGCATGGAGGTCCGTCTGGTCAACCCAAGAGCGCTCTTCCGGGCCATAACCCTTCCAGTAAACCAAATATTGCAACTTCCCTCTAAGTCTCCTAGAATCAATAATGCTCTGAACCTCGTACTCCTCTTGGCCCTGGACGTCCACCGGCCCAGGAATTATCGGAGTGGTAGTGTAACGATTGCAAACGAGGGGTTTTAACAGAGACACATGGAACACATTATGAATATGCATAGATGCTGGAAGTTCCAATGCATAAGAGACGGGATTAATTTTGCAGATGATTTTAAAGGGACCAATGAACCGGGGAGCCAGCTTATTGGAGTGTACCTGCAGATTGAGGTTTCTGGAGGAGAGCCATACCCTGTCCCCAACCTGGAATGAGACCGCTGGCAGCCGTCTACGATTGGCATACTGCTGATGACGCTGGAAAGACTGACTGAGGGTCCTTTGCACCTGTGCCCAAGTGGAACGGAGCTGCGCCATATGCTCATCCAAGGCAGGAATCTGTTGTGACTGGAACGAGTCCGGGAGCAAACACGGCTGAAACCCATAACTGATTAAGAACGGGGAGCTCCCGGACGATGAGTTGACTGCACAATTCCTGGCAAACTCCGCCCATGGCAACAGGTCGGCCCAATTGTCATGATGATCGGTAATAAAACAGCGCAGGAACTGTTCCAGTCCCTGATTGGCACGCTCAGCGGCTCCGTTGGTCTGGGGATGGTAGGCGGAAGAGAAGGACAATTGGATGCCCATCAGGCCACAGAATGCCCTCCAGAACCTGGACACGAATTGGCTCCCACGATCGGAGACCACAACTCTGGGCACCCCGTGCAAACGAAACACTTCTCTAGCAAAGACTATTGCCAATTCCTGAGCCGATGGAAGCCCCTTGAGGGGCACAAAATGAGCCATCTTAGAGAACCTATCAACCACCATGAGGATAAACGTATACCCCCTAGAGACTGGCAATTCTCCCAGAAAGTCGATGGATATACGAGACCAGGGCCGTTCTCCATTAGGCACTGGTTGGAGCAGGCCTACTGGGAGATGCCTGGGGGTCTTGGCACGGGCACAGGCGGCAGTAAAAGCGGAACAATCGGCTCTGAGCGTAGGCCACCAGAATAATTGTGAAAGACACCATACAAGTTGATCCCTGCCGATATGCCCAGCCTCTTTTGACGAGTGATAGGTCTCCAATAGACGGGTACGGAATGGCTCGTCCACAAAGCATTTACCAACTGGAGTCTCAGGTGGAGCCCTAGACTGAGACCCCAAAATCTCCTCTCCCAGTGGCAAAGTTATACTAGTGCGAATAGTAGCCATAATACGGTCGGGCTGAATGATAGGTACTAGTTCTTCCTCTCTCTCAGTGTCCGACGCGAACTGTCGGGACAAGGCGTCTACCCTCATGTTTTTAGAACCCGGAAGGTAGGATACTATAAAGTTAAACCAGGACAAAAAGAGTGCCCACCTGGCTTGTCGAGAAGACAATCTCTTAGCCTCAGAGAGATATGTCAGATTCTTGTGATTGGTGAGGATTAGTACTGGGTTCTTAGTGCCTTCCAACACCTTCAGTGCCAGAATAATAGCCAATAGCTCCCTGTCGCCAATCTCATAGTGGCTTTGTGCGCTGGACAACTTCTTAGAGAAGAACCCACAAGGTCTCAAGGTGCAACCTCCCACAGGACGCTGGGAGAGTACTGCCCCAACCCCAACCTCAGAAGCGTCAACTTCCAAGGTAAATGGCAGTGAGGGATTGGGATGGGACAGCACTGGGGCAGACGCAAAGGCAGACTTTAAGGTCTCAAACGCATTTTCAGAAGCCTCGGACCACTGAGAGGGAGTAGCGCCCTTATGTGTCAAATCTGACAAAGGTTTCACAATCGTGGAAAAGTTACGTATGAATTTTCTGTAATAGTTGGCAAACCCTAGAAAACGCTGAATCGCTTTTAACCCTTTAGGGCGAGGCCATTGTAATACTGCTGCCAACTTATCTTGGTCCATAGCGATTCCATCTTTGGAGATTACGAACCCCAAGAATGGTACTTGAGACATATGGAATTCGCATTTTTCTAATTTACAAAACAGTTTATTTTTACGAAGTCGAAGCAAGACTTCCGTGACATCTTTAATATGTTGGGAGAGGGTGGCGGAATGAATCAATATATTGTCCAGATATACTACCACACAGGACTGAAGCATGTCACGCAGGATATCATTAATAAGCTCCTGGAATACCGCAGGTGCGTTACATAAGCCAAAGGGCATTACCAGATATTCGTAGTGCCCTGTTCTGGTATTAAATGCCGTTTTCCACTCATCACCTTCCTTGATTCTAATTAGATTGTAGGCGGCCCGCAAATCAAGTTTAGTGAAGATAGAAGAGCCCTTCAATCTGTCAAACAACTCGGTAATGAGTGGAATAGGGTATGCGTTCTTGGGCATCAGCTTATTAAGCCCTCGGTAATCAATACATGGCCTGAGTTCGCCACTTTTTTTCTTTACAAAGAAGAATCCGGCCCCAGCCGGGGAGGTAGACTTGCGAATAATTCCCCTCCTGAGGGCGTCCTCAATGTACTCCTCCATGGCCCTGTTCTCCTCACATGACAGTGGATAAGTGCGTCCTCTAGGGGGAACCGCACCTGGAGGCAAATCAATAGCGCAATCATAGGGTCTATGTTCGGGCAATGCGCTAGACTCCCCCTTGCTGAATATGTCACTGAATTCCCCATATTCGGCTGGCACAGAAGGGGAGGTACACATAATCTTGACAGGGAATGATAGACAGTTCTTATTACAGTATTCAGACCAGGAGCTAACCTCACATTTTTGCCAATCGAATTGAGGATTATGCAGAAGCAACCATGGGAACCCCAATATGACTGCATGGTGAGGTGAACGAATAATTTGGAACCGTACTTCCTCCTTGTGGAGAGCCCCAACTGACATTGAATTAGGAATGGTTTCATCGTAATAAATGCAGGTTCCAGTGGTCTGCCATCAATGGCTTCAATTGCCAAGGGAGACTCCTTCTTACATAAAGGAATATTATGCAATTCAGCAAAAGATTGGTCCATAAAGTACCCGGCTGCACCAGAGTCTATCAGTGCCAATGTCTCTACGACCTTGTCGGCCCAAAAGAATACCACCTGGATGGTGGGTTTAACAGTACTCGGATCTAGGGACTGTTGTACACCACCTAGGGACTGTCCCCCAAGGTACCCTAGGTGCGTGCGTTTCCCGGCCGAATCGGACAATTGAGTAAAAAATGCCCAGGTTTGCCACAATATAAACATAGGCCTTGCCTCTTACGGAAAGACCTCTCTTCTTTGGAGAGTCTAGTGAAACCCAGCTGCATTGGCTCTGCTGCCTCTGCTGCACGCTCAGTAGGAAAGGGTGGAGAGGGTGGGTTAAAAGAACTGCCCTGCCCATGGTTTCTGGAACTCGCCCTTTTTGCCAACCGTCTCTCGCGGATACGAGAATCAATGAGCATGACATAGTCAACGAATTCGTCCAGGTCACTAGGTACATCTCGGGCAGCAATCTCATCTTTAATTGGTTCGGAGAGCCCCTTAGCAAATGCTGCCAATAACGCTTCATTATTCCAGCCCACCTCAGCTGCCAGGGTCCGGAATTTGATAGCATAGTCGCCCAGAGTGCGTTCGCCCTGCTGTACTTCCATTAGCCTCTTGGCAGCTGAGGCAGCCCTACCAGGAACCTCAAACACTCGGCGGAACTTTTTCACAAACTCATTAAAGTTCAGAGTGCAAGGTCTGGCACTCTCCCACAATGGGTTCGCCCAAGCCAAAGCTTTGCCTGTTAGTAAAGATATCATGAATCCGACCTTGCTCCGGTTGTTAGGAAATTCCTGGGGCATCAATTCCAAATATATCTCCAACTGATTGATAAAGCCCCTGCATAGGAAGGGTTCGCCATCATATCTCAATGGTAACGGCGCCGCTGCCGTTAAGCCTCTGGCACAAGTAGGAGGAGCTACAGGCGGATTATCTGGTGTCAAGACTGGGGGGACCACTGGATTCGGACCAGGCTTGTCAAGGTGTACCGTACGCTCAAGTAGGGTCTGTAAAGCCAGTGCCAATTGATCTAGGCGCTGCTCATGGACATCCATTCTCCAGTGGATGTTTTGTGTGTTACTTTCACCCTTACTGTCTGAGGTCATGGCCCTTTCGTACTGTAACGGTTTTTAGGACACTCAGACCAGTAGGTAAAATAAAACAGCGTTTATTGAATGAAAATAAATGCAAATAATCGCCCCCTACAGGTGACAGCATCAATTGCACAGAGAATACAATTGTACACAGAAGGTCACTATACTGAACTGGAGGCACACTTTAAACAGTACAGATAATAGCAAGCTGGACACAAATGGGTAAATAAGAACAATCAGTCCGTCTCAGCTGTGGGGTTTGGCACGCCCAAATGGTGTAGTGATGTATTGAGAATATGTGAACAACACAGAGTTCATGCGATGGTAGGGTAGAAGGTGTTCAGTGACCAGAAAAAGCTTAGCAGAACAGTGACCCAATATAGCCCCCACGGGCGTACCCAATGAGACAACTGATACTGCAAGTGCGAGAGTATGTAGCCCCCACGGGCGTAATCGGAGAATAGCCTGAAATGCAAAGCTGGCGTTTAGCCCCCACGGGCGTATAACCGGAGACCAACAGTGAGCATAAATGGAGCCAGTAGCCCCCACGGGCGTAAAACTTCGGAACCTGCCAGAGCTTGGAGCCTGCCCCTTGCTTTCTCTCAGAACCAATAGCCGCAATGGATACCTCCGGTAACCAATGTAATACCGAGAGCCTAAGGCGCCCAACCGGACCGACAAGACTTGACTACTCTGCAGTTGTATATATGAGTCACCGTCCACGCTAGCGGCCAACTCAGCAGACGTAGCACAATAAGGTAAAGGCTCTATAACTGGAATGGAGGCGCTGCAAGAGAGAGGCAGCACTGCAAGGGTTAAAGCGTACGTTTAACAATCCAAGGCTCGGTATGGTAAATAAGCTCTGCAAGCGCATGGAGGCTCGGTACAAGGAGCACAGCTCTGCAAATCAGCAAGGAACTCTGCACTGGAGAAGGGCTACACCAGAGTGTAATGGTCACACTGCAACAGTACTCAGCACAGCAGGAGTCAGAATGTCGCGGTGGCGACAACAGGAACACGCAGGTCGCTGGAACAGGCCATAGTCGATCACGAAGCAGGAAGTCATCCAGGCCGGGTCGTAGCATGTAGGAGGTTCTCAGACAAGCCGGGTCAAGCACGATCAGGAACACTGGAGCGTAGTCAGGACAGGCCAAAGTCGGTACACAGGAATCCGGACACAGGAACACAGCAACAGCAAGACTGGCTCAGAAACACCACGAAAGGGCCTCTGACAGTTGTGATGGTCAGGTATAAAAAGGTCACCAGGGGCGGGCCAAACCAACTCAGCGAATCAGAGTATGCCACAGACGAGAG
Organism: Rhinophrynus dorsalis; assembly: GCA_037306005.1. NCBI lineage: Eukaryota > Metazoa > Chordata > Amphibia > Anura > Rhinophrynidae > Rhinophrynus > Rhinophrynus dorsalis. The sequence continues at coordinate 137,043,540 of CM074726.1, read as the reverse complement.
TGACAGGAGGATCACAGGCACTGTGATAGAGACACAATCACTCCAAAACTATATTCCGTTTGTTTAGAAGAAATTTTCCTCAAACTAAATTAGGACAAAAAGGACTTAAGATCCATGGAGACTATTTACATCACTTATGTTTTGCAGACAGTATCATACTGTGATAGTCTGCCAGTAGTCCTGAAGAACTGCAAGAATGCATTGAAGAGTTACAACAGGAAAACAGAGATGTTGGTTTGAAGATGAATATCAACAAAAAAGTCATGTTTAACAAATTTACCATACCAAACAAATCACAGTAGATGGAGAAGAACTAGAACACCATGATGGAAATTGTGTGAGAATACAATTGAGATGGAAAGCATTTGTAAAACTTAGCAGCACTGTCTTAAATAAAAATTACCACTCTGCCTCAAGTGAAAGGCTTTTGACGAATGTGTCATTTCAGTCCTTACGTTTGACTGTGAAACCTGGACCGCAAATGCCAAATTCATACAAGAACTTAAGGTTACACATAGAAGTATGAAGCGTTGAATTCTAAACATAACAAAGAGAAACTGAAAACGTGTGCATGGATTTGTCAACAAACACAGGTCTATGACATCATTGAAAGAGTAAAGCGCATGAAATGAAAATTGGCAGGCAACATAAAAAGTAGACCTGTGGTAGATGGACCAAACAAATTTTGGAATGGCTTGCAATCGATAATGAACTCCCAAGAAGAAGACCAAAGACAAGATGGGTAAAGGAACCAACCAAGTTTGTTGGTACACAGTGGCAACCAAAAGAAAAGGACTGATGTTGTTGGAGGTTTACTTCATCTTGCAGTGGATTGACAATGGCTGAAGATGATGATATACTTTACTTAGGGATATTATCTTTTTCACATATATTTTTGTTTGTAATTGATCTATCTCTCTCTCTCCCTCTCATTTCCTGTCATCCAACTCCCATCTACACATTCTTTTCACACTCACCAAGGAATTTTATGATCCTTAAAGAGATAGTAATGTTTCACAAAAACAGCAGATCCAATTAATATTCATAGTATTAGGGCCATGAAGAGTGTTATTGCAATTCTGTCAGAGTTATAGTTCAAGAGTGATTGAATGGTAAAGTATCCCCCTCCTGCCCCTTTTACCTAGTGTAAGCCACCTCCCCTCAGATGTGGAATCTGGTCCTGGGACCAGACAGCTCACAGCAAGGGACAATCTTCTTACTGTGAGTATAAGGAACACCCTGCCCCCCTTGGCAGGTTTTTCCTTATGCTCACTGAAGATTGTCCCTCTCTTTGCGATCCATCCTCTGAGGGTGTCACGGTTTGTTAAGACTCTCAGACGTAAGGTTTAGGTAAAAACATAACTTTATTGAAAAGTTAAAGGCAATCCCATAGGGTTTTCATACACATACAAACAATACATAGAAGATAATGACAATAGCAAATAGGTTCTACCGGCCTTGCCAATATACCGGGCAAAGCAACCCAGGCGAGTCTGGAACAAGAGGCTCTACCGGCCCAGCCAATATACCGGGCTGGGCAGCCTAACGGGATACCAGTGTAGTAGGCTCTACCGGCCTTGCCAATACCGGGTAAGGCAACCTTAAGATGGAATAGTATGCGGTTCTACCGGCCTTACCAATATACCGGGCAAGGCAGCCTGACGGAATACCAATGAGTAGGCTCTACCGGCCTTGCCAATACCGGGTAACGCAACCATAAGGTGGCAATGTAAAAGGTTCTACCGGCCTTACCAATATACCAGGCAAGGCAGCCTGACGGGATACCAATGAGCAGGCTCTATCGGCCTTGCCAATACCGGGTAAGGCAACCTTAAGGTGGCAAAGTGAAAGGTTCTACCGGCCTTACCAATATACTGGGCAAGGCAGCCCAAAGGAAGGTGACAACCACAGTGACCTAATGATTGTCAGATGATATTGACAGTAAGATGGAATATAGAAGTTACCAGGTCAAGTGGTTTCACTGTAATCAGAAACTCTCGTGCCCATATACTGTAGGAATCAGTGCTGTTAGGACTGGACAGCGCACTCGGAACCATCAAGTACCTGACTGCAAGTCAGGGAGTAAACCAGCGCCCTACGTTAGGAACACACAGGCAGAATGAGAGCCGTAAGGCTAGTGGAGCAAACCAGCGTCCGCACACTGGGACCAACAGACTGTAATGTGAGCCGCAAGGCTAATGGAGCAACCCAGCGTCCGCACGCTGGGTCCAACAGACTATAAAGAGAGCCTCAAGGCTAATGGAGCAAACCAGCGTCCGCACGCTGGGACCAACAGACTATAATGTGAGCCGCAAAGCTAATGGAGTGAACCAGCGTCCGCACGCTGGGACCAACAGATTATAATGTGAGCCGCAAGGCTAATGGAGCAAACCAGTGTCCGCACGCTGGGACCAACATGCTGTAATGTGAGCCGCAAGGCTAATGGAGCAAACCAGCGTCCGCACGCTGGGACCAACAGACGGTAATGAGAGTCGCAAGGCTAATGGAGTGAACCAGCGTCCACACGCTGGGACCAACAGACTGTAATGTGAGCCACAAGGCTAATGGAGTAAACCAGCTTCCACACGCTGGGACCAACAGACTGTAATGTGAGTCGCAAGGCTAATGGAGCAAACCAGCATCTGCACGCTGGAACCAACATGCTGAATGTGAGCCACAAGGCTTAGTGAAGCAAACCAGCATCCGCATGCTGGAACCAACAGGCTGAATGTGAGCCGCAAGGCTTAGTGAAGCAAACCAGCGTCCGCACGCTGGAACCAACAGGAGGAAATGTCACCAAAGCGAATGAAGAACAATGTCACCACAGATGCAGGAACTGGAAGCAGGAAACAACAGGAACCAGCAGAGAAGATCAACCGGATCAAGCACGGCCAAGCAGGCTGGCAACAGGAACGTCAGCTACTGATAAGAACAACCAGAACCGGACTGGAACTGACAAAGCAGGCAGAAACTCAGGAACAGGTGGATTCAGGAACTCAGGAACTCAGCAACAGGCCCAATCAGCTACTGCAGTAAGGAGGAAGTGGATGCTGTCGAAGACACCACGAAAGGGCAACCAAAGGGTGCCCAGACTGAGTTTAAAAAGGCAGTGTGAGGCGGGCTGAAGGCAGACAGCCAATGGGAGCCCCCTACAGGTGATAGACACTGAATTGCAGCAATCACGGGCACCTTGATAGAGGGGAGCAGTGTTACTTCAGTAAAGGGGGCGGGGAGTACTTTATCATTCAATTACTTTTGGATTACAACTGTGACAGTATTGAAATAACACTCTCCATGGCCCAAACACTATGAACATTAATTGGAGCTGCTTTTATTGTGAAACATTACTATACCTTTAAAATGGTGTGATTTGTAGGATATCAGTTTGTGTTTTATTTACCCATGTATTGCCTCTCTCGTCTGACTTGGATATTTCATTTGGTGACTAGTATTGTTTTTAACCTGATAATGTTAACTTGTTCCTCGCAAAAGCTTGTCTTGAAAAACTGAATGTTAGTCCAATTAAAAGGTATTATAACATGATCAGATATAGATAGATAGATAGATAGATAGATAGATAGATAGATAGACAGATAGATAGATAGATATGCCAGACTGCTGTATATAGGTCCCCTGGTTGCCTAGCTTAGATGCGACATTGTAGTGAATAGTATATAAAGTCAAGATTGCATATACTATTTATTTATTTATTTATTTATCTTGGCCCTTTTTTTCCCACTTGTAGATACAGGATAGAAAGCTCCTCAAATCACTGTTTCCAGAGAGCTTTCTGGTCAGACGACTATGAAAGCATTATAAAATACAAAGTGCCACTAATCATGTAGCAATGATTGCTGTTTATGCTTATACTATCTTTTTACATTGCCAAAAAATCCCAGATTAAAAAATAATAAAAAGTATAGGAAGTTTAACTTTATATTTAATGAGTTTGCAGAATATGTAAAGTCAAAGAGTAGGTTGACTGTCATTTTAAAGAAAACCTACCATGGAGAATAAACCTTACATAATTTGAAAGAGCACTGCATTTTATATATACTTGTGTTCTTCATTTTTTCATTTGCAATGTGTAGATATTTAAGTGTGTAAGTAATGTATTCATGATCCACTCTCTTTCTGCTGACATCATACCTTCATTTTAATGCTACACCTTAGGCATAACATTAAATGTTCATAGCTGAGTCACTGCTGAATGCTACTGCAGTTCTTTATATCCTCCCATTCACCTTATATAATTCCTAGATCACCCCACTCTGATTCGCGTCAGCAGTTCATTACAGTGATCTGGACACACCCAGATAGAAGTCTGCCTCTGTTACACATCCACTTTTACTTCCATCAAGGGTTATAATGTATGCTATTTATTTAGAGTATACAAGTATGTGTTTCTATGGAAAGAGACACAGACAAATGGTGTATAAAGTAACAAAAAGTGTTCCGTTTGTGTGTTTTAGCAAAGTGTTATGGGAGAAAAATGGGAGAAAAGATAATAACCTACAGGGCAGTGGTGACCTTTCTCTTGTCATAGAAGCTGCAGAATGTTGTGTAACCTGGGCTGGATGGGAGAAAAAAAAACTCCTAGGGATAGTGATCAGGACTAAGTGGTAAGGGAGGAAGCCCAGTGTCATCTCCCACACATAGTATAAAGGAAGAGAAGCAAATGGGAGATTTATATGCCCTTATTGTATTTATTTCCTGAAATAAATAATACATATAATGTTTACTAGGATTCCTCTGTCATTTGGTGTAAAATTAGTACATTGATTGTATGAAGCATGACAGGTTCACTTTAAGTTCTTCAATTTAAGAAACATTTATTTTTATAGGTATTGATCCCTTTAAGAACATATTATTACTCATTTTACAAGTGTTACTATACGGTTGTACAGATAGTTTATTTCGTTTATGTTGGCATTGGAAAAAATGAAAGTTAATGCATTAATAGGCTTAACATAGAAACAGAATTTGACGGCAGATAAGAACCATTCGGCCCATCTAGTCTGCCCATTTTCATTCTGTAAAAACCTCACACCTTTTTTTGGTCCTTGGTCTTTTCTTATGTTCAGGACAGCCTTATGCTGGTAGGCTATTCCACTTATCTACTACCCTCTCAGTGAAGTAAAACTTGCTTACATTATATCTAAACCTGTGTCCCTCTAGTTTTAGTCTATGGCCTCTTGTCCTAACATTTTTACTCCTTTGAAATATACTTCCATGCACTTAAAGAAAATAGAAGAAAATATAACCACTTAATTAACTTTTCCTACAAAATATAGTTGAGACCCACTGTTTTACCCCATGATTGTAATTTGCAATGTCAGTTTGTTCCAGAGTATATCATATTTTGAAATTAACTTTAAATTAATCAAGGGAATACCACAAGTTAATATTGTTGCTCATTTTCAGTGAAAAAAACACAGCTATGGATAAATGTAATGCCTGTTGTTTAACCCTTTAAGAACCAGAGGACTGTGAAACGAATCGTGGAGCACAATGCTGCACAACCCCTCTGGGCCTTAAAGGGTTAATGAAGGTCACTATCTACTGTGTGACTTGATCTGAATTAACAAATATAGAATTATATAATTGGATTAAGTGGTTATGAAAGTGGGCATGTAACCTTAAGATAGGTTTAGCTAATTATAAACAGAATAAAAAAGGTTATATTTTGTGCTAGTCATTTGGTTGTAGTGCAAATAGCTTTTGAAAAATGAACCATTATTTGTTGGTTGCGCAGTATGGCCCTTAATGCTAATTAGCTTCCATTCTGAATCAATACTTGAAGGCACTGTGCTATGAATGAATCTAGGCAGAGCCCACACGCTAGAGTTGCCACCTTTTCTTCAAAAACATACCGGCCATGGCATTCCCTCCATAGACTTAACATTGTGCAGAAGCCAATTTTTTACCGGCCTCCCGGTAAAATACCAGCTGGGTGGCAACCCTACCACACACTGAGGGGTTTTACTATTGAAATGTCACCTTCTACATGGTAACCCACAAATGGACAACATCAGAATGTCACCTGAGTCAAAATGGCAACATCAGAATGTTGCCCGCAAAAAAAGGGAGTCATCTAAATGTTGCCCCCCCGCAAACAGGTTGCCATGGGGAAACTGCAGCAACCTGTAGGATGAAACTATTATTTCCTCTTTCAAGTTTCATTCTGAAGGGTGTGCTGCTGTGGCTACAGGCAACCCATGCAGATGCAACAATTCTTTGTATTGGGGAAATACTGCACCAGCATTGCTGTTCAATGCTCTGGCATGCCGCTACAGTTTCCCCTGGGCAACCTGTATGCAGAGGCGACATTTAGATGACTGTCTTTTTAAGCAGGCAACATCCTGATGTCACCCTTTTGACTCAAGTGACAAATTGATGTAGCCCTTTTGAGTGTCGACATGTAGAAGGTGACATTTTAATACAACACCCACCGAGGACATTTCTAATAGTACAAAAGGAGAGAAGTTTGGCCATGGCCAAAACTAATTAATATATCATGCAGGGAATAAGCATTACATGTCACACTGTGTCATCATAACAAAAAGGTTAATTTCTCAAACCATATTTTACAGAAAAAAGGTACAACATATAGGCAGATTTTAATTATCTGTAAAACAAAATAAAAATTTCTGGCAGTAACAAGTTCACTCTAACATGTTTAATAGAAGGACTTGCCGAAATAGGTGTCCTTCCTACAGCAAAAATAAAAAAGAAGATTGCACAGGCCAAGTAGCAGCTGTATGCTTGAACAGGAATGCTCTGTGTTCATAAAATCAGTATCACTTTATTGAAATTCAAAGGTAAAAAGTCACCATATCTGCTACAAAATCCACATACAACACACAGAGGGGAGATTGACTAAGTGGCTAGATGGCACCTCTTAAGATTGTTACCATCTAGCCACTCCGTCAATCTCCCCTGTGTCTTGTATGTGGATTTTGTAGCAGGTATGGTGACTTTTTACATTTGAATTTCAATAAAGTGATACTGATTTTATGAACGTGGAACATTTCTGTTCAAGCATACAGCTGCTACTTGGCCAGTGCGATCTTCTTTTCTTATTTTTGATTATGTGGGATGATACTTGGAGATATTCATGTCCTGAGCATGGGGTATGGGTCCAAGAAATACAATACACTCTTAAATGGATTTGAATAAGGCCGCAGCTTTATTATATAAAAATATACAATAAATTAAAATATTAAAATATAATTATTAAACCATTTTCCCTCCAACCTTGAGCCCTTGCCAATGTCCATCTTTTACAGGCTACCCAGCCTATCCTCCTTTGGAGCCAAAACTCCAAACCCCCCAAATTGTCACCTTAACCGCACCTCATTAGCTGGTCAATACAGCTCAATGAGGCCGGCGTCTAACCTGCGACAAAGTCCGGGTGTTCTTAGACCTAGGCCGCTGGCCTACCATCTCCCGTAACCTCCACCATCTTACTACGACTCTATACATTAGCAAGGGCCCAAGCCGCCACAAGGGACTAATGAGTACCCCTACAAGTTAGTCCCCCCCCCAAAGCCGCGGCCTCCTCCAAAGCCTCCGCTAAATCCAAATTAAAAAAAATCTAACCCCATATCATTGGGGTGAATACCATCATTCCGGATCAAATTGAGAGAAGGCTCTTCGAATACCCTATGTCTAATAGCTAGACCACCAATCTCAACTATAAACTTTGAGATCCTCCTATTCAATTTGATCCGGCTCTTATCCAGGGCCCAGCAATTCCTCGCTCCCATCCAGGACCTTCGAGGAAGAATTTCCGACCATACCAGCCGAATCCCCGGAAAGTGCTGGAGCAGTTTTCGGAAGTCCTCCTTCATGGCTTCCCTCAACTCCCAACCAGGGATGTAACCCAGGTCGTTACCCCCCAGGTGCACCAACAAGACATGCGGGACTACCCCCCAGCCTGTAGCAGCCTAAGGACTTCCGGTACCAACTGTGGCCAGCACATTCCCCTATATCCATGCCAGACAACCTGTCCTGCAGATAAGGGGACGTTCATCTGGCGACCACTCTCCCGAACCGCAGCCTGCCGGCTGGCCCAGAAGACGAATGAGTGCCCGATTATCCACAACTCCCGAGAAGCCGCACCTGCAGAGAAAAACAAAACACATAAATAACACCCACCCCTTAACTTTAAATCCCTAAAACTCTATGTGGCCTAACATAAGACAAAAACCGACGCGAATCCCAACGCCCAATACACCTAATTGTCTCAGAACCCAACCCTAAACGAACAGCCTCTGTAGCAGCTCCAATCCGAAACGAATGGCTCCCAAAGTCACCAACTGGAACCAGAAGAACTGAAAGACAACGTTTAAACACTGCCAAGAACTGGAATCTTGTCAAAACTACCCCGTCACTATGTACCAACAATGAATTACTCAAACCCGGTCTAATTTCTAAGTACCACCGGACACAAGAAACCGGACATCCTAAAGAACTCGGAATAGAAAACAGTGTAACCCATGACCCCACCCTGAAGGAATCCGTTTTTGACCGATGAATCAGAAATTCCAACGAATCAACTCCTAAACGCACATCTTCAAACAATATACCTCCCGGGCGATTCTTTGCCGAACTGACTAGCTCCCCTATACGTAACGCCCCAAAAAATTCTAAAGAAAAAGCTGCCCTAAAAAGAATAACTTCATAATAGTCCGAACATACCCCTTCCAACACCTCCATTATCCTTTCAAGTAATTGAAATGATACCGGATGTCTCGAGTCTAATGAAGACCTACCCCGACGTAATTCCAGAAGAGCCTGTCTTACTACAAAATCTTTCGTAAAGTTCCTCCAGCCCCTTAATTTAAAACCAAAAGACAATCCCGACACTTTGACTGAGATCGACGCAGGTGATATTCCCCGAGAAAACCATTCCCAAATCAACCACAACACCCCATCCCTCTTTTCAAACTCATCACTTAAAGCACCAACCATATTTTCAAAGCACAGCCAATCACTCCAAACAGCTGAATACCGCGCCCATGTGGCCGGCGACAGAGAATTCTTCACCCAGTCTGCCACTGTACTCCTCCAAGGTCCCACAGGAAAGATGGGCAAGGCATACCCGTGGCCTTCGCCCCCGGACACGCCTTCCGAAAAGCTGTTTCCTGAAAACGAGACAAGGCATCAGCAACCACACCAGGTACATGTTGAGCCCGAAAAGTAACATTCAATCTGTTGTATTTGTGGCCTGAATTATGAATATTAATATGCAAATATTAATATTCTAATTAGGATATTAATAACAACATTAATATTTATTTGATTTGCGGTATATCAGTTGATTATGTGGAATGAATACACAGGAAACAGTTGTAATATTTGATGATATACTTTACTATAACATCTGCTGTTAAAGCAATATATCTAAAAAAGGGTTATTACAACAAAGTAACAGATTAATACAGTGTTACAATTATACTTAGCTTGGTTTACAGTGAAAATTCAGCACATGCAAGCATATCTCTTTGTCCAAGGGAACCCTGCAAGTCATTTCTTTGATGTTATTCTTGGACAGCAAAAGGCCATTGTTCATCCTTCTCTCTGCATGGTGGGCTCTAACCAAAAACATGGCTCCCAAGGCTTAATAACTCCAACCACTGTCCAGTCTGGTTACTTGAATGAGTCACATGACTCCTTTGTTCCTGGCCACATGGCATAGCTAATGCACAAGTGGTCAGAATTCCCAGCATGCATGTCTGCAATGGCAGCCGTTACACATGTGTTCAGCCACTCATGAACACTGCCCCTTGTGGTGCACATTCAGAATGCACATACCATATGCAAATATATTGCTTTAATTGTCTATGTGAAATGAATCATATATAATACAATAAATTGTATCCAATACACAATCTCAAACACAACAACACAAAATGAAGGAGTAATGACAATACAGGGGGAGAAGAAGCAGTGAGAGTATTTACCGCTTGCACCACTCCCATGTTGTCAGAATGAAAAAGAACTTTACTATCTCTCAATCTGTCACCCCACAGCGTCACAGCCACAACCAGAGGAAATAGCTCCAAAAACAATATATTCTTGGTAAGACCCACCTGAACCCAAGCCAAAGGCCACCTCCCTGCACACCAATCGGATCCAAACAAAGCCCCAAAACCAAGAGACCCAGATGCATCTGTATACAGCTCAAAATCTTCATTAGTTTTTCCCAATTTTTGCCAATACGATCTCCCATTATAATCCGCTAAAAACCTTTCCCATACACCCAGATCCTCCCGCATGTCGGATGATATACGAATGTGATGATTAGGACAAACAACCCTCCCAGTAGCTTGAGCTAGCCGCCTATTAAAAACCCTACCCATGGGCATGATGCGACACGCAAAATTCAATTTTCCCAACAAAGACTGAAGGGCTTGCAAAGTTACCTTCTTGGCTAAGCGACAAGCTACCAATTCAGCTTGTAAACCTTCCAATTTATCTTGAGGAAGCCTGCATTCCATGGCCACTGAATCAATCTCAAGACCCAAAAAACGCAAACATGTTGTGGGGCCTTCCGTCTTTTCCACCGACAATGGTACCCCAAAATCTAAACATACCTGATGCAAAGTAATAAGCAAATGTCTACAAACATCCTTACCTGAAGGACCAACACACAGAAAATCATCCAGATAATGTAAAATGGAGGAAAAGCCAGACTCCCTACTCACCACCCACTCCAAAAATGTGCTAAAGCGCTCAAACAGCGCACACGAAATTGAACAACCCATGGGAAGGCATAGGTCGACATAGTAATCCTATCACGGCCCCTGTGTTTCCCTGTCAATCTCTGACTGTGTACCTTTGCATTGGAGGAGTCTGATTGGCCCGCCCAGGATGTGCCTTTATATGCTGGGGTTTGGGCACTTGTCAGTTGCCCTTTCGTGGTGTTCCTGTTGCTGCGCCTTGTTGCTGATTTCCAGTGTCTCCTGTGTACCGACCCGGCTAGTCTGACTCTTCTCCTGTTCCTGCTCCGTGATTTGACCCGGTTCTGGCTGACGACCTTGCTCCGTGATTTGACCCGGCTCTGGCTGACGACCCTGCACTGTGATCTGACCCGGCTCTGGCTGAAGACCCTGCTCCGTGATCTGACCTGGCTCTGGCTGACGACCCTGCTCCGTGATTCGACCCGGTTCTGGTTACTGATCCTGCTCCGTGACTGATCCGCTCTCCGGTGGTGTTCCTGCGGCTGTGTCATCTGGTTCCGGTTATCGCTCCTGTCCGGTTGCTGCTCCAGTGTCCTCCGGTCGCGCTGGCGACATTCTGAACTGTTTCTCTGTTCCTCTCTCGCTCATTCAGCTGTAGCCGAGGTTGCCTGCCTTGTACTTGCTGAGCATCGCTCTTTTGAATGTACCAGATTAACCCTTGCAGTGCCTGTAGTCTCCGATAATGTGCCTCTTATTTAGCTTGCCAAGCTTCTGTTGGTTCTCTGAGCCGTTACACTTTGAGTCTCCTTTTGACGCTATACCAGTCCTTGCAGAGCTCCGCTTGTCCGGTGTTCGGGGTGCACAGTGATCACGCCGGTTGGCGCCGGTAGTCTGTTCGCTCTTGCTATAGGATTCTGTGCGACACCGGAAGGGTGTCCCGGGCCCGTCTCTCATTCTCTCTAAGTGTACAGTTCCATCTGCACTGCTCTGTGCATCGGCTCTTCGTAGCTTGGGCAACTATCATCTACTGTGGCATCCCAAGGGCTTCTGACACTATCCTTGGCACACGCAGGGTTACTCACCACTCAGTCTGGGCGGTTCCTATTCTGGTTACTTCAGGTTTGACAGTGGCATTCCTCCTAGCCCACGGTGGTGGTACTGGCTCAGCTCAGAGCAACAGGGGCGCATCCTGCTTCTGCTTAGAGAGTGATACAGTGCTGATCCTGTGTTCCTGGCTCTACATCTAGAGACTGTTCTCCAGAGACTGATATCTCTCCTGGGTGTTGGCCAATCTAGCCTGAGCCTCACCAGTTGCTCCTGTTAACCCTTTGGAGTTGCTACAGCCTTTAGCTGTATTTACCCTCTGTTTATATTACCCATACTTTGTCTGTATTTGTCAGCATTGTTCTTACCTATACTTGCCCCTAGGGGCACTGTTTATCATTCTATTTCAATAAACTGTGTTTTTACTTTACTACCTGGTCTGAGTGTCAGAAAAACCGTAACAAATTCTCTCCCATCTTACAACCCAGAAGATGTTGACTCTCAGGATGTACCGGAAGAAGATGAAAAGCCGACTCAACATCAGCTTTTGCAAACAAAGCCCCCCGACCAGCTTTGATGGCCAGCTCCACCGCTTTGTCAAATGACGTGTAGGAAACACTACACAAAGCCGGATCAATGGCATCATTAACAGAGGATCCAAAAGGGAATGAAAGGTGGTGAATAAGACGAAACTTCCCAGGTTCTGACTTTGGTACAATACCCAAAGGCGATACCCTGAATCCAGGAAGTGGAGGTCCCGAAAAAGGACCCGCCATCCGCCCTAAAGACACCTCAACCTTCACCTTATCCTGAAGAACCCCCGGATAACAGCCAGTTGAACAAAAATTAGCCGCCTCGGCTACTCCAAAACCTTCCTGCTCAGGAATCTGGAACCCAAACTCAAAACCCTCTTCCAGAATTTTTGCAGCTTCCCTAACCTGGTAAACCCTTAGCCACGGGCGCATCCTGTCTACGGACACCGGAGTCACCCCCTTTATTCCCAACAGACCCCCCTTTTTCACCCAACTTTTTTTTTTTTAAAACACCTGATAAGGGGATGGGAACCTGAACAACCGGAACACTCATGCTTGAAATTGCAAGATCCTCCCCACTTACATTGACCCTTATTAAACTGCCAGCAGAAACCCTTCTGTTTCCCTAGCGCTGTTCTGACTGAGGGGAGCCCCAACCCCCAAGCGCCGGTCTGAAAGGACTGAAACCCCACTGGGGAACCAGCTGGGCGGGTCATAATTGACAACCAAAGCCCAATGTCCAGTTGATCCCAAGACATTGACGGGCGCACTTCCAACCTCTGCCGAAACTGCTTATCATAATGCCACCATGCCAGACCGCCATAAGTCCTGCAGGCGTTCCAAATCGTGTACTGGTAACAAAACAAAGATGAGCATTTTGCTGAAAACCGTTCCCCAATCACAATGGCCAAAATGGAGTATGCCCATATCCAATTTCCAACATTTTTCTGTACCGACGACGTTCCTTCTCCTCTTTCTTCTCAACATCTTTCTCCTCCTTGTCTGGAGAAGCTTCATCAAGTGGCAATAAAGAATAAATTTCAACAAACTCATTCTTCCAAATTTTCTCCTTTACTTCATTTTTTAAATGAATACCCAAAGGACCAGACCAGCAAATATAAGCTGCTCCAAATGCCAGCGTGGGCACCCCACCAACCTGTGACACTCCTAACACCACTCCCCCAAAATTGGAGCCCAGCGCTTGTGAGTCACCAGAGCCTACACCTGATACTGATCCTGCAGAGGCTAAACCAGACCCCCCAGGAGTACTCATTACAATAGGATTTGACAAAACCCCAGTACCCAATCCTTGTCCAGCAAGAGGCTGTAAACCACTACCTGACAAATGAACCCCGCCCAGGTTGGCGGGAGCCCCCTGCTGCACACTCCCTGTCATCAAAACATTGGATGTCACCAACCCCTGTTGTTGAACCCCTCCCCCAATCCCCAATTCTGGCAAAATCTCAACCCTTCCCAAAGGTGTACTTGTCAAAACCCCTTCACCCGGAACTAAACCTGTCCCAGCTCCAGGATAACAAGATACCCGTTGAAGAAGGTAGCCTAACTGAACCACATAACACTCTATCCTGCCAAGCCCCAATGCCTGCCGTAAAGACCCCACTGCATCATCTCCACCCGAGCCCACCGACCCCATAATATTAGGAAGTCCCGTACCTGCCCTCGACAAAGGCACCAACGGTACAGACTGTTCGGCTGTACTACACCCAGCACCGGAGCCACATCTGCGTGCTCCCGACTCACAGATCCTGCCACTTCAGCAACTGGATCCACCTGCAAGAAAAGAAAAGAAATGCAACCATAATCGACAGTCTATCCAAATAGACTCACACAAGGGCCCCAATAAACCGGGCCCAGACCACCAAAGTATACAAAGGCAATCAACCTTTAATCGTTACCCAGAAGGCAAACCAGATGCCTTCACCCACCAGTATATCATGACCAAACGCAAATCTTTAACAAAATTCCTTCTTATTATTTTTTTTTTTTTTTTTTTTAATTTTAAAACCAAACGAGCTACCATAGTTCCTCAATTTAACCTTAGACTAGCTTGCTATAGTAAAAACAAATCCGATGACATACCGGTCACCAATTACCTGACTCACTGAGGAACTCCCGCCATGATTACTGTGGCATCTTAACCCAGGCCCACATCTTCCCTTTCCAATCAGGGACCAGACCCATACCATGAAAATAAAAACAGGAGAGGGTGGAGGGAGGGTAGAAATAAACAAATATAAATAGACTTAAGGACCTAAGATAAAATAAAATTAAAAGACGAGAATTATAAAATAAAATATTGGGGGGGGGGTGAGATGGGGGGAAAGGGGGTAGAAACAAACAAAACAAGATAAAGAAAAAGTATCAAGTACACAGTGCGTACGGTCACCTGTGTCATCATCTGACTGGAACCTTCATTTCTGTCTCTCCTGCCGCCTGCAGACTCCCGCCTTCGTTGCTCAGACCATTGCTGACGAGTCTCCTCAGAAGGGGACGCCTCCCGCTGAAACGCCAAACTGCTCCTAAGTGAGGTCCGCCCAATCCTCTGGTCGATGGTTATCCCTCTCACAGATGCATTCCTGGATCCCCGTGGTCTTGGACTTACACTCCTCCGCCGCAATGGAGAGCGAGAACGACTCAAACGTGTAGGCAGACGGGCTCGGGTGCTGCGCACAGGCCGACCCACCTCGCCACGCATCCCTGTCACCTCCCTCCTCCGAGAAAGCTGTTCTCTCAGCCATGTCGCACCGCCAGCCTCCAAAACCTCTCGCACCTCCTGCAAAAGCTGGTCAGACAATTAAAAAGACGCAAGTATCTCCACTAATCCTCGAACTGCTCCTTCTCCAGTTAGACTACTCTGCCACACTAACAGGAAGTGAGAGCCCCTCTTATCAACTCCACTGCTTAACCTTGACAACAACTAGCCACACCCCTTATTTACCTACCCCAACCCCAGCTCAGACATGTCTCCCCTCCTAAAGTCCGTGGAGTTGCTAATCAGCTATATATGTATATCACTTACCACACCAACAAAATGTTTTGGTAGCCCTTATATCTCATAAGAGGTTCCATTCTTTGCCTTGTAAATCGCAACAGCATAATCAAGCCACTAGCCACAGTCTGAATGGCCAAGGTTTCTTTATTGCTGTCCTTAATACAACAGTCTGCCATAATATTTACAATGTTTGGTATTTGAATGCTGCTATATTGTATATCTACAAAGAGACAATTTACTTTTTTAGAAAGTTTACATGATTCTAATGAGCTATGGGTAGAATGTCTATGTATTGCTAATCTCATTCAGACTGATAAAGTCGATTGCGAGGAGGTTTGAACTAAATATAGACCTAAAATGAAAACCTACAGGCAGCTGAAAACACTATTAAAAAAAATATATAAAATGATATACCTGACTTCTATATGAAGGATACCTACCTTCCTAAGTCCTTCTGTTACACAAGGCACTAATTCTATGGTTATATTTCCCCCTTTAATTAGAATCTAGACTTTTTAACCAGTAAAGCCACTATAGTATCCATATTCTCTTCTGCTTATAGTAATAAAATGTGTTTATTTTTCACCATAGATGGATATTTCTTAAAGGACAGCTTTATAATGAGCATGTTTCAGAATTCAATTACAGTAAATCAGGAGCATCCAAGTTTTTTTTGTGGGTTACTTCATGAGAAATCCTTATGTGTGAGGGGCACATTCATTTTTTTATTGATACAACAGTGAATCATAGCCTGTTAGACATAACAAAAAGGGTATTTAATCAACTTTATTTGTATAACAGTGCACAGTTAAAGGCTTAGTACTGATCAATTTTATTAAAGTCAATGAGAGTACTAGAATTTAACTGACTGTACCATTCTCTACTCTATAACTACAGTGTCTGGCATATTGTTTGACTCTATCGCCCTACTATTTATTTGAGCTAGCTAAATTGGTAAAAAAAAGTTTGTTAAAAATTCTCAGGGGTGCCACCTTGTGGCTATATAGGCCATATGTTGGATAAGCATGCTCGAAGTTAGTGGTTCTCAATTGTATTTTGCTCAGAGCACCCCAACACGTAATCTAGATTTTTCTGGGCACCCATGACATTTATATGTGATTTGTTATGTGTGCTATGAATTATAATATATAACTATTCTTAGATCTCACAATTTGAATAAAAACCAAACATATTGTACATAAACATTTACATACATATATTTAACATTCACATTTTTACCAGTCTATATAACACAAGGGGCACTCTAAGTAGATGTCTACGGGACACCAAAGGGTCACAGAACCCTGGTTGAGAATCACTTTTCTAAGTAATCCAACCCAGACAACCTAGGCATGACCGTATTTCCATCTCAGGCGCCCTTAGGCAAGGTACTCCTGGGTGTACTTAGCTCTGCCCAAGGCCACACCCCCTTTCTTCAAATTACCCCAACTTCTTTCCAAACCACTATTTCCTAACACAGAAAATACCCTTGGCCTATAATAAACATGAACCAAAAAGCTTTAACTCATTGCTAGAGAAATCTACAACTCATTGCTCCACAATGTGTTGGTGATCTCCATACCTCCCAACATTTCAAATTGCCAAAGAGGGACACTTATGGTTTAGGGGGTGTTGCCGGGGGCGTGGCTGGTAGGTGGGGCACTACTGAGACTTTTGAGGCTATTTCATGACCTATTGACACCTTCTTGTTTGACCTAATAAATGACTTATAACAAGACCAAAGTATTTTATTTACACAGACTAATGTATAAACACATATACTGATGTTTAAACAAACAATAATGTGAGTTTTATTGCTGTAGAGCAATGTGATACACTTATATACACATCACACAATCTAACCCCCTAAAAAGAGGGACATGAGGGTGGGAAAGAGGGACAGAGGGATTTGGGTCTAAAAGAGGGACTGTCCCTCCTAAAGAGGGACACTTGGGAGGTATGGATCTCTCTAGCAACCAAGGGGTTAAAGAATAGCCTGTAATGGAGTATAAAATTGGTCCAGGGACACTGAAATTGCACTAGGCACATCCACAACAGAGAATATAGGTGTGTCCAGCTCTAGACAGTTGCCAAGTGGGGCTCTAGACAGTTGCCAAGTCTGCCTACTGGAAAATCCAGCCCTGAGCCTAGGGGTTGGATTTTGGGCTGTACACCGGAGATCTTTCCACTATGGGGGTAGACATGTGAAATTAAAATGAGTACACTATTCTTCCCTTTTGACATTCTCAGTTGTGCAGCAGATTTTTTAGGAAATAGAAAAAACACTGGGGGAGGGAATTCATCTTTCATTAGATGTTAGAGTGTCTGATCCTCTGAATGTGACTGTGCTGTCATAATCCCAACAAGTTCATAAGACATAGCGCTTGTAATGGTTTACTTTCATATTTCCTTTGTGTAGGTTGTTGTCTTTATGCATAATAAATGCTAGCATAGTGGCAATGATCGACCATCATGTGACACCATATGGACACACAGACCATTTGGCTTTTATTTTTTCAGAGTCCCCTTCTCTGCCGAGGCTGGAAATCTGTTCACAAATTGTTACTGACAATATAAATATAATCTTTCTAAATAAACATCTGACCCCTTAGATTCTAGAGAAGTCTCAAATGCATTGAGAAGCAATTCTAGTACCTAAAGGGATAAACGTATTTGGCATATTCCTATATGCAGCTAATTTCATTCTCAAATACATATATTCTTTTATATTACAACTAACCTATTTGATAAGACAATTCTAAAACAGTTGGAGATCTGTCACTTGTTCACTTTTTGTAGTGTAGCACATACATTTGATACATGGGGACTAATTTATGTTAAAAATAGCCTATGGTATAGCCAGGCTTGAGAAATAGAGATATGAGCAAACCTGCTATAGTTCTTTTTGTAAATCATTTCTTTGGACAGGTTGAAATGCTTGATAGAATTTTCTCATTCACCGGTATTGGGACTTTTAGTTTTAAGTATATTGATTATGTCAGAAGGTAGAACACTGTTTAGTAAAGCAATACTACATATTGCAACACAACACTCATTCCCATCCTGTGTGTGGTCAGAAAAGAACCAGACAGTTATTGGATTTCAATTTTAAAATATAAACCCTTGCACTTGATATATTACATAATTTGTACATGTGTTTTTATAATCTACTTGTTTCTCTACCTTATCCGCACAAGTACAAACATCTCCACTTTCTCTGAATTTGACATTAAATCCATATTTCTTTGCAGGATGCTCTCCTAGCGTGTGCATAAAAGCAGGTATGTGTTAAAGGAGCAGTAAACTTTTTATGAAAGCATATAGATTGTAGGGCATTTCCTGTTGAGGGTACTCTCACTGCTGAGAGATGCATATTTCCAAAGTTATTACAGTTTAAACATGTGTGTTTTTACATTAACAGTTCCCTCTAGTGATCAAATTCCAGTTAGTTATTCTGTTTCATTCTAATGGAGAGGAAAGTCATAAAAAGTGTACTGCTCCTTTAAACACCTTTAAGCCCTCTAGCAAAACTGTAAAATGAGGCATCCAAATAAACAAATGCATGTAAGAGCCTTTTAAGTTTTGTAGATGCCTTCCATTGACCCATTAACATTTATAGGAAAAGCAGCCATGTTGGTGTTTAGGGCACCCAAAACAAACTCTGTACTTTTGGAACACAGGGTTAAATTGGTTCTTCAATGAAAATCTGGCTCTTTTGGAACCTAAAATGCGTCAGTCATAGTCCAACAGCAATTGGATAAACACATAACGCATTGCGAATCCCCTCCTATTGCCCTTAACCCTTTGAGTGCCATAGAGGTACGCATACCAGCCAACTGTCCCGATTTACGCAAGACAATCTCAATTTTAGGGATTAAACCCACTGTCCCGCCCGCATTGCGCTTTGTCCCGTTTCCTGGCCTATTCCCCACTTAAGTTTTGCCCATACATCGTTCCAGCAGCCTATAGATGCATGCTCATCATGTGATCCACACTAAGTGGCACCTAAGTCACTGTAAATATGTTCCATATACTTTATATGCACACTCAGTCGTGCTGTATGCCACCCACCTCCTGAGCCAGCCAGAAGTTAGTGAGTGGCTTGAGCTGACTGCAGTTGAGCAGCAACCGACGCACCTGAGAAAATGGGAAAACCCTGTGCTCACAACATCTCCTGGTGTCTACTATCGTCCTCCACTGTGACAGGCTCAGGTACAATACTACCTAGTTATATGGTGCCTGGCTAACTTCAAATTCATTACGGTGGGGTGGGGTGGATGGATAGGTGTCTGTCATCATGCCAACGTCCCTGGCCATGTGCTTCATAGCGGACGGATGCTGGGTACAAGTGAGAACTGCCATTGCTGCCTCAGTGCCCTCTGCCTGGCAAAGCGACACCTGCTGGAGGCAACAGGCCAGGAGGAGGAATCGGACGTGAGAACTGATTAAGTTATTCATTGTAGTACAAGTGCCTGACCAGGCATACCAACAGCAGTCAAAGCTGCTTGCCAGTAGTGTTCAGCAGGAATGAAGTTGTGGGTAAAGCTGGAGGAAGTCCTGTACAAGGTCCGGAGTCACTGTGTAAGGGGAAGTGTTGTGCGGTGTTACTTGGGAAAGCCTGGGTTAAGAGTCATCTCCTTTAACCCTCCTGTCCTTTAACCCTTTGAGTGCCAGAAAGGAATCTAATATATTGGATTCCTTTCTGGCACCCAAAGTGTTAAGTATCAGAAATAAGCAATGTATGGTTAGGTAGCCTCACATTTTGCTTATTAATAAATGTAGTTGCACTATAATTATTCTGAGTTAAGAATGATGCATTGAAATCAATCCATTTTAACCCCTTGGATGCTAGATATGAATGTAGTGCACATTTCATTCATCTCTATCATCCAAGGGGTTAAAGGAGGATTGATTCCAATGCAACATACTTAATAATTATAGTGCAACTACATTTATAAATGAGCAAAATGTGAGGCTACTTAACCATATGTTGCTTATCTCTGACACTTAACCCTTTGGATGCCAGAAAGGAATCCAATGCTTTGCTTTGCAAAGAATTGGATTCTTCTCTGGCACTCAAAGGGTTGAAGGATAGGCAGATATGTCATATCAAATACAGAGTAGAAGGGATTTAGAGTAGGTCAAAAGGAGCTATATATGCCAAGAGTCCCTTTTTGAGACCCAAATCCCTCTGTCCCACCCAGATGTCCCTGTGTTTAGGAGATCAGACTGTGTGGTGTGTATATAAGTGTATCACCCTGGTGTCCCTGTGTTTAGGAGATCATACTGTGTGGTGTGTATAGAAGTGTATCACCCTGATGTCCCTGTGTTTAGGAGATCAGACTGTGTGGTGTGTATATAAGTGTATCACCCTGGTGTCCCTGTGTTTAGGAGATCAGACTGTGTGGTGTGTATATAAGTGTATCACCCTGGTGTCCCTGTGTTTAGGAGATCAGACTGTGTGGTGTGTATATAAGTGTATCACCCTGATGTCCCTGTGTTTAGGAGATCAGACTGTGTGGTGTGTATATAAGTGTATCACCCTGGTGTTCCTGTGTTTAGGAGATCAGACTGTGCGGTGTGTATATAAGTGTATCACCCTGGTGTTCCTGTGTTTAGGAGATCAGACTGTGCGGTGTGTATATAAGTGTATCACCCTGGTGTTCCTGTGTTTAGGAGATCAGACTGTGTGGTGTGTATATAAGTGTATCACCCTGGTGTCCCTGTGTTTAGGAGATCAGACTGTGCGGTGTGTATAGAAGTGTATCACCCTGATGTCCCTGTGTTTAGGAGATCAGACTGTATGATGTGTATATAACTGTATCACCCTGATGTCCCTGTGTTTAGGAGATCAGACTGTGTGGTGTGTATAGAAGTGTACCACCCTGGTGTCCCTGTGTTTAGGAGATCAGACTGTGTGGTGTGTATATAAGTGTATCACCCTGGTGTCCCTGTGTGTAGGAGATCAGACAGTGTGATGTGTATATAAGTGTATCACCCTGGTGTCCCTGTGTTTAGGAGATCAGATTGTGTGGTGTGTATATAAGTGTATCACCCTGGTGTCCCTGTGTTTAGGAGATCAGACTGTGTGGTGTGTATAGAAGTGTATCACCCTGATGTCCCTGTGCTTAGGAGATCATACTGTGTGGTGTGTATATAAGTGTATCACCCTGGTGTCCCTGTGTTTAGGAGATCAGACTGTGTGATGTGTATATAAGTGTATCACCCTGATGTCCCTGTATTTAGGAGATCAGACTGTGTGGTGTGTATAGAAGTGTACCACCCTGGTGTCCCTGTGTTTAGGAGATCAGACTGTGTGGTGTGTATTTAAGTGTATCACCCTGGTGTCCCTGTGTGTAGGAGATCAGACAGTGTGATGTGTATATAAGTGTATCACCCTGGTGTCCCTGTGTTTAGGAGATCAGATTGTGTGGTGTGTATATAAGTGTATCACCCTGGTGTCCCTGTGTTTAGGAGATCAGACTGTGTGGTGTGTATATAAGTGTATCACCCTGGTGTCCCTGTGTGTAGGAGATCAGACTGTGTGATGTGTATATAAGTGTATCACCCTGGTATCCCTGTGTTTAGGAGATCAGACTCTGTGGTGTGTATAGAAGTGTATCACCCTGATGTCCCTGTGTTTAGGAGATCAGACTGTGTGGTGTGTATATAAGTGTATCACCCTGGTGTCCCTGTGTGTAGGAGATCAGACTGTGTGGTGTGTATGTAAGTGTACAACCCTGGTGTCCCTGTGTTTGGGAGATCAGACTGTGTGGTGTGTATATAAGTCTATCACCTTGATGTCCCTGTGTTTAGGAGATCAGACTGCGTGGTATGTATAGAAGTGTACCACCCTGGTGTCCCTCTGTTTAGGAGATCAGACTGTGTGGTGTGTATATAAGTCTATCACCCTGATGTCCCTGTGTTTAGGAGATCAGACTGTGTGGTGTGTATAGAAGTGTACCACCCTGGTGTCCCTCTGTTTAGGAGATCAGACTGTGTGGTGTGTATATAAGTCTATCACCCTGATGTCCCTGTGTTTAGGAGATCAGACTGTGTGGTGTGTATGTAAGTCTATCACCCTGGTGTCCCTGTGTTTAGGAGATCAGACTGTGTGGTGTGTATATAAGTGTATCACCCTGATGTCCCTGTGTTTTTAGGAGATCAGACTGTGTGGGGTATATTTAAGTGTATTACATTGCTCCACAGCAAAAAAAAAAACCTCAGTACATGTGATTTTAAATTAATTTGTGTAGATAAAATCCTTTGGGCTTGTTCTAAATCATTTATTCAGTTACACAAATATTTGTCATGAAGTAAGCTAAAAATTCTGGGCAATGCCCCGCCCACCAGCCACGCCCCCAGCAACATTGTCTAAAACACAAATGTCCCTTTTTGGGCATTTGAAATGTTGGGAGGTATGGGTATGCAATTCAATGCTCTGCAATGCATTCCGTACCCCTCTGGCACTCAAGGGGTTAATAGATTAATAATGATGCAGCCCCCCCAAACTGCTGGAAAATTAAAGGATTTCATTTGCTGTTCATTTGCTCATGTCAGGATGCTGCTGACAGATTTCCTACTCTCCCTCTGCCATTACATTAATAAACAATGTTTCCCTCTCACTTTCTTGGGCTTTCCATTGACAACTTGACATGATATTTTTCATTCTGTTTATTATGCAACAGGAGCACAGAGAAGCATTGCTTGTTTTCTTAGGGATGGGACTGTGGGTGTAATTGTCAGCTGGCTGTGCATGTAATGTGCCTTAAACCTACTGATGAGATTGTATACCGAACTGTGTCAGATTTACATCTGTGGCTCCTCAAGCTGAGGGACCTAAGGCCTCCCATTCTATGGCCAGACCCCTAATCATCACATAGTCCTGCCCCCAGGCCCACCTACTGTTACCAGGGCACAACTAAACATTCCTGCTGATATAAATAAGTAGTTAAAACATTGAATGCAAGATAGGTCTTCAGCACATAGCTTCCTAATGCATCGGAGACTTCCATAGCATTCAAGGAGTTAAAAGACTAATTTACATCAATAAGGATTGTGGGAATTTTTATTTCATCCTTATGGTTCAGTTGATTTGCTTTAGAATTACTATTTGTTTCTTCAAACTCAGGAATATTAACTCATTGCGGAACATTGCTAAGGAATGTATTGTGCACTGCTCTGGCACTCAAAAGGTTAAGTTGAGACTAATTTATTTCTCCTAGTTGCTATTTTCACAGTCAGAACCCTGGACAAGTATGTACACAGCTCACTCACACTGCATCCATTATGCATGTAAAGGATTGACATGGACCCTGCTTTTTATCTTGTACCAAAGACTGACAAAAGGATGGTACTATGAAATAATACACCAGGGCTGACTGTCAGCTAGACCAAGCCCAGATGATAACCTGAATGTGTTCACCTTATATGAGATAAGCAGGGCATTAATTCATACCATGCCAACTGCAGGGCAAATCAAATTTATAGTTAGGGATGGTGTACTGCTCTGCATGTGGTATGTATTGGTACATTCATTACTGGGCTTTCACTCATAAAATGCTGTTGGTTTTATTTAGTGGTTTGTTGGCCTGCTGGGTTATGTAGTACTCTGCTGATTTCATGCAGTACTGTAATGTCCTGCTGGTCCCATGTAATAAATACCCCGCTGGTCTCATTTAATACTTTTGATGTTTTCATGTAATTTAATATTACCCATCTGGTCTCATACAATAATCTGCTAATCTGATGTAGTGGTGCATTGCCTTGGAGATCCTGGGGTGGTACAAGGTAGATGTATCATATCACACACAAGGTAAATAACAGTTTTACTCACGGGTGTACCCTAAGGCCATAGGAGTAGAGTGTCTGCTGTGTTTGGGGAAGTGACAAGAATATTTTTTCATATTAGATAAATGCTTTTGTTTTGTTGTACTGATGTGATTGTTTCTTTTGGGGATGCTAAGCCTCCCCTGACTTTCATTATTCTCCTCCTGTGGCTGAAGCTCTCCAGCTGTTGAAGACACCCTTTCCCATCTTTCCAACACCAACCACTGAAGTTTAAAAAAAAAAAAAAAAAAAAACAACAGCTTCGCAGTTCTGGGAATTTGTTATGCACCATACACACATTGGTCCAGCGGGGTCTTAGTGAAAAAAAAGAGTGAGACAAAAGAATTATTTAAAGGGGAACTTTCACATGTAACAAACTTTTGGCTAGTTGCTTAAATTTTTAAGATTATATTAGGATATAATAGGTTGCATACTTCTTAAGATATGCAGACTTCAATGTGTGCACTTCCGCATTCTGTGGCACACTGTATCTTCAGCACAGTACAGTTCAGTACACTGTATCTTCAGCACAGTACAGTTCAGTACACTGTATCTTCAGCACAGTTTCAGCACAGTACACTGTATCTTCAGCACAGTACAGTACAGTACACCTGTATCTTCAGCACAGTTTCAGCACAGTACAATACAGTACAGTACACCTGTATCTTCAGCACAGTACAATACATTACAGTACACTGTATCTTCAGTACAGTACAGTACACTGTATCTTCAGCACAGTACAGTACAGTACACTGTATCTCCAGCACAGGACTTCCCACCTCCGTCCAAACTGTCTCAGGAAGCACGTTCATGCTTACCTTTATAGTGGTGTTTATTTGATCTATAGTTACAGCAAGCTCTATTTACTATTATACTGAGCTTGCAAGTTCAGTATAATGGTAAATGGAGCTTGCTGTAATGATAGACCAGATAAAAACTGCTATGAAGAGAAGTGTGAACGCACTCCCTGGAACAGCTGAGAGGGAGGTGGGAGGAGAATTACATGATTGGGAAGCCCTGCGCCACTTTGCAGAAGATACTTTGTGTTGCAGAATGCGGAAGTGCACACACTAAAGTCTGCATATATTAAGAATTATGCAAGTAAAATTAAAAAAAAAAACATGAACCTAATATAATAACTTAAGCACCTGGCCAAAAGTATTTTATATGTGAAAGTTCCCCTTTAAGTGATGTGTACCTCGATAGAACCCCATCAGGGACAGAGTTGCTGCAAAGTGAGAGGTTTTATGGACCCTTGTTTGTAAAGGTGTTAAACTTGCATAGTGTTTTGCAGTGCTGGTATATAGATTGCTCAACCAGCTACCAACACCTCTCATGGTCTGTCTCTCCTAATACGCACCACACTCTCTTTTGGGGATTAATATCTTATGGTCAACAACCTGTGACCCATTTTGAGGTGACCTGGTACTTTTCTTTTTCGAGAATCTTCCCTGTACTGAACAGTTTTGCTTAAACCCTTGTAAGTGCCAGGGACATATCCAATGCATTGTGTTGCCTCCCTGGCACTCAAAGGGTGAATCTGTGTTTTTAACTCCTCGAATGTTAGCGAGGTCTCCAACCATCCTAGCAGTGGCATAACTAGAAGCCAGCGGGCCCTGGTGCAGAAATCGCCATGGGCCCCCCCCCCCATCTTCACATTGCCCCATGTCCATCTCCTACCTCCATCACCCACTCCCGCGCGGTTCTCAGTAATGCAGAGCGCTGGGAGATTATGTCATCTCCCAATGCTCTGCATTACTAGAGCGCCGGAAGATCAGCTGAGCTGCTGCGGGCACGGGCTGCAGGCGAGTGGCGATGAGTTCGCAGGGGGCGACCTGCGACCCCTATTGTTACGCCACTGCATTCTAGCATTAAGTGGATTAACCCTTTGAGTGCCAGAGAGGTACACAACGCATTGCTCTGCAATGCGTTGCATACCCCTCCAGCACTAAAAGAGTTAAAATGCCAATTTAGAGCAAAGGAGGCTTGAGGTAATTCTTATTTCTCTCATTTGGTGGACAGCAATGGGCATTGGACCATAAGTCTCCATAGGATACTGTAGCAAGGCCATGGAGTTACTGTACCCAAAAAATGCAAGTTTGAGCTGCAATAACTTTTAAATGACATCCCTCTGCATTGGAAGCACCTTTCTTTCTTTCTTAGCAGGATTGACCCTGCAATTTACATTTTTCAATATCAAGCGTCACATTTACTATCCATTTAGAAGTGAAACTGCTTGAGATAGTATTTATTACACTCATCTTAGATGATGACTAACACAATAATTGAAGTTGTTCCCCTCTGGAAATATTTCAGACTATTTTTACCTGCGTTGATTGAAAATACCGATTCCATAGTCATAAACAATATCTTTTTTTAATCACCACTTTGTGCCCTGTGGAAATGCCATCTTTGTTTTGCACAGAATTGAATAATACTTTTTTAAATTAAATATAGATATAGACTTCAAATGCTTAAATGCTGTTCCAAATGAGTGTTTGGAGCTATGTATAAAAACAAAGTCTACTTTAACCCTCTCAGTGCCAGAGCAGTACGCAACGCATTGCTTCGCAATGCGTTGTGTACCCCTCTGGCACTGAAAGGGTTAACAAATACATGACAAACGAGAGAAGAGCAGCCTAGTGACACCACAATAGTATATACTTAAAGGGATAGTAATGTTTCACAAAAAAGCAGCTTCAGTTAATCTACATAGTATTTGGGCCATGGATAGTGTTATTTCAGTTTTGTCCGAGTTCTTGTTCAAGAGTAATTGAATGATAAAATATCCCCCTTCCACCTCTTTTATTGATGTAACACTGCTCATATCAGAACAGCAAGACTGTCCAGATGGATCGCAGAGAGGGTCAATCTTCAGTGAGCATAAGGAAAAACCTGAAACACCTGTCACGAGGGGCAGGGTTTTCCTTATACTCACTGTATGAAGATTGTCCCTTGCTGTGATCCATCTGGTCAGATGACCAGATTCCACATCTGAGGGGGTGAGAGGGATGAGAGGGGGATAATTTATCATTCAATTACTTTTGTACTATAACTGTGACAGTATTGAAATAACACTATCCATGGTCCAAATACAATGAAGATTCAGAGGCGTAACTAAAAGCCTCTGGGCCCTGGTACAAGAAGTGCTATGGGCCCCCTCCACAATGCCCCCAACTCCTACCTGGTGCTCCCACGCAGTCCTCTTAGTAATGCAAAGCACTGGTAGATGATGTCATCTCCCAGCGCTCTGCATTACTAGAGCGCCGGCGGGAGATTGCGGACGCCAGGCGGATGAGTTGCAGGGGGAGGCTGGGCCCCTGGAGTGCATGGGTGGTCGCACGTGCGACCCCTGAGACCCCTATAGTTACGCCACTGTGAAGATTCATTGGAGCTGCTTTTTTTGTGAAACATTACTATCACTTTAAGGTGCTATATCACATTATTTTGTGGTCCTTCTGACCACTTCATCAGGAGCAGATAAACAAGAATAAAAAGTCTGCCTGCACCTACAAACACATATAAATGTCGGTATGGCCAATTTTTTAACACTCCAATTCACAGTCTGTGATTTTAACATTTTACAGACCAAAGAGGTGCGCAACAATGAAGCCACCTCTTTGATACTTAAAGGGTTAAACACAGGTGGTCATATGCACAAAGACAATGATAACAATTTCAGAGCGAATCAACGGCTCAATCCTATATAATAATTCGCCAAGTTGTGTGTAACGCCCGACATGCGCAGTAGATACTGCTGCGCGTGCGGCAGTCACACACAGTGGAGACTGCTCGCGCCGCGGCTGATACAGAGCTGGGTGCTCCGAAGGAGCGTCCAGCTCTGTATCAGCCGAGGCGCGGGCAGTCTCCACCGTGTGTGACTGCCCCGCGACCGGCTGCCAGAGGCTCTGTATCAGCCGAGGCGCGGGCAGTCTCCACTGTGTGTGACTGCCGCACGCGCAGCAGTATCTACTGCGCATGTCGGGCGTTACACACAACACTGTGGCCCGTGTAACGGGCTGTTCAACTAGTACGTAATAAATAACAATTCAAGAAATATTACATTGATTTAAATGGGGCTCTGAATGCTAGTGATGTCTCCAAAGCATTGCAAAGCAATGTGTTGGAGACCTCTCTACCATTCAAGGGGTTGGAAGTTCCATGTATTTGGTTTGTGATGCAATTACGCCTCTTTTCTTTAACCCCCTAATGACAAAGGACTTACGAGGTACGTCCCGCAAAAACTGTCACTTAATGACAGAGGATGTACCTGTACGACCCGGAAATCCGGGTCCCCGTGCGGCTGCACGCCGTACAGGGGCTCCGGATTCATTTGCAAAAAAAAAATGTTAGCCGGGTGTTAAGTGACGGCCGTGTGTGCACGCGTCCTGTCACTAAGGGGTTAAAAGAAAAGTTAACTTTTTTATGAAAAAAATATATATTGTAGAATGTTTCCTGCTGAGTAAAATATGGGTACACTCACTGCTGAGATATGCATATTTCCTGAGCTATTACCTTTTAAACCTGTGTCATTTTACATTACCAGTGTCCTCTAGTGGTCAAATTCCAATTAGTTATTCTGTTACATTCTAATGGAAAGTCAGTGACTTACAGTTCTCCACAGAATGTGATAGAAACTGTCACTTCCTGTCAGTTAGAACTATCAGGAAGTAAACACAGTAAATTCACTTCCTGATTATTTGAACTGTTATATCATTTGACTGAAACAACTGACAGTAATGAGGTTACCTTTACTCAATAGGAAAAGCTTTATAACATATAGGTTATCATAAAAAAAAGTTTACTGCTCCATTAAGCATTCAACCTCCAAAAGGGGAACATGTTTACTGAAATTATAATAGTATAATATATTAATGCATTAATATTAATATAATATAATTATATAATATTATTAAAATATTAGCCTCTTAGGTTTTACAATAGGTTAAATAGATTTTTTTTTTAACCCCTTAAGGACCATTGACGTGGCAGGACCATCACGCTGGTCCGGCACTTAAGGATCAGTGACAGTCCTGGCACGTCACGTACTTTTACACACTGAGTAATACCGGGGACTGAAGTTGATCACTCCAAGACCAGAGCAATCTCTTTCAGTCCCCCGTTCAGCGTACCGCCCCACGTGATCAGTCACGTGGGACGGCACGTCAAAGTTTCCTATCTGGTCCTTAAAGGACCGCACACCCCGGGACTGCTGGTCCTTAAGGAGTTAAAGAAATATCATTTTCCATAATTGTTCTAACTCTTTATTGACACATACCTCCCTCCCAAGTGTCCCTCTTTAGGAGGGATAGTCCCTCTTTGAGACACAAATCCCTTTGTCCCTCTTTCCCACCCTGGTATCCCTCTTTTTATTAGATCAGATTGTGTGGCGTGTATAAGTGTACGACACGGCTCCACAGCAGTAAAACTCACATTGATATTTGTAAATAAAATACTTTTATCTTGTTTTTGTTCTCTAAATTGTTTAATGAGTTGGATAAAGAGCTGTCAACAGGTTATTGACAACTTAAAACACAAGTAACCCCTTTGGCCATTTGAACTATAGAGAGTATGTTGCCATTTAACAAAACTTTACTTGAAGAGAGCAACTTGCACAAAGAATGTGCTGCAGTTATGTTCAATATACCTAAACCATAGGGAGCAAATAAGAATTCCCTTCAATGTAAATAGGCTAAGCCAGGGATAGGTAACCTTTGGCTTTCTGAGTGTTGGAGCATGCAACTCCTATAATTCTCAACCAGTACAATGCAATTGCTGGAGTTTCAAAACTTGAAAAAGCCTGGGTGAAGCAGTGCATTGGAGAGTTTCTAATGTGTTGCATACCTCTCTGGCACTCAAAAGGTTAGTGGTCTAAAGGTTCCAATTGAGTCAAAAGGAATTTGAGGACTTTTCCCCTTTCTGCTATGGTGAAGCTGATATGCCATTCCCATGTGCATCTGACCATTAGGGCCGTATTCACAAATGGAAAGTGGAACAATTCTGGAGCAAATCAACTGCCTCACAGATGAAGAATAAAAAATCCCATTAGTTTAAGTGGTATTTTAACTCCTTGGATGCAAGCTAGGTCTCCAACCATTCTAGCATTCAGTGGGTTAAAATCCCCATTTAGAGCAAATTAAGTTTTGGAGGAAATTCTTATTTTCCCCGTTGTTGCAAGTAGTTTGTTCCAAAATTGGTGATGGCTCTTATTGTCCTTCCCAATATGATCAAGGTCACCTTGATGAGCACATTGTATATACATAACCACTTATTTCATTAACATACACATATAGTACACTCATATAACAGGGATACATATATAGTTAGTTATGTGTCCTGTGTGCACAAACACGTGTATTCTATGCACAAAATGAAAACTAAGTAATTTCTATATTCTCTATAGATAGGTAGTGTGATGCTCTACATCCTAAGGGTTAACAGCATATTATTACAGTTTGCTGTTAAAGATGGGAAAACAAGTTAGAAAAGGGATGCCGCAGGTACAGAAAAACAGCTGATCCACACAAAGCTGGTTGTTATCCAGGGAAAAGGTCTATAAGATACATTCACACATAGATGGACGTTAGACATGCTATATCTTCAGAAGTCAGGTCCATATCTCATGCTTATTTGGGAAATAGCTTGTTTGCCTTGAGAAAGAATATAGGACATATTGTATTGAAGCCTTTAAAGCTGCCAAGGCTGATGTACTAAGATGAAATGGAGCACTTCTGGGTACAACCAACTGTAGGACAGGAGGACAAAGAAAATATTTCATTTATTTGCATAGAGCTTTTTATCTTTCGAATGCTTCAAAATTCTACAACCTATTGTGAAGGAATGTGTTGGAGACCTCTTTCTTATTCAGGATGTTAAAAGACGTATTTTCATCAATGGAGATTTTTATGTATGCATGTAAGCATCTTTATTTATATTGAGCTACATAATGTAGGCAGCACCTTACAACAGTAGTAGTAATTCTGGGTAATTTTTATTTGTCCCCTCTAGTGCAGTTGGTTTACTGCATAATCGCACCATTTCCTCTTAGTACAGCAGTCTCATGGCGCCATGAACACGATCGCTGCTTTCCGTTTTATAATGGTACTGTTGCTGATGTGTGCTTTGGAAAACTTTGATTCATTGATTTACTTCAGTTATTAATAGGATCTCATGATATACTGTATCTTTGTATTAGGTGTATTGATTATACATGGCAATATTTTTATTACCAACTAGTTGAAGAGCCCGTTACACGTGCCACAGTGCCACAGCCAGCTGGTCGTGGGGCAGTCATGTGCAGTAGAGACTGCCCACGCCGCGGTTGATACAGAGCTGGACGCTCCTTCGGAGCGCTCAGGTTTGTATCAGCCGCGGCGCGAGCAGTCTCTACTGCGCATGACTGCAGCACACGCAGCAGTCTCTACTGCGCATGACTGTGGCATTACACACGTTTTAGTAAATTATTATATATATATATATATATATATATATATATATATATATATTATTATTATTATATTATTTAACATTATATTAATTTGTGCATGTGTGTGACAGGCTATTACTGAAAGAAAAACACTATTCCAGCTCTGAGAAAGATGGATGTTTGAAGAACATCATTTTCAAATAAAATGTAACCATGCCTACATTACAAAGGAGGGATTTATTTGAAGTGGCAGTCTCAATTCAAACAAATAATTTGTGATGATACTGATGGCCTTATAAATATGTAACATTTGGCAAGAGCCTGATTATTCATCAGCAGTAGCCATTGTAAACCAGCACAGATGTCTGCTATCTCAAACACAAATGCCAAGAAAGTGTAGAACACAGGTTCTAATTCAGACTGTTTAAGTCCTATCAGAAAGCATTAGAAAATGATCCTTTGTTAACTGAATCTTATATTACTGCAATCCATGGCACTTCAGAATAATAGTCCCATATTCCCTAAAGCCTTAATCTAAATATTCAGATCAGCCTTTCTGCTAATTAATGAAATCCATGGATTCTAGAGAAGGCTCCAAGGCATCATCGGTCTGTTGTACCCTCTCTAGAATCCAAGGGGTTAGCAGGGGTGTCAGTGTTTGGTCCTCAGGCCACAAAAAGTTCAAAATGTACGCACATGACTGAATAAGCACAGGTGAGATAACAGGGGCTTGTTCTTTTGGTTAATCTATCTGCTGTGAAATCCTTATACCCTGGACTGTGTGCAGGTGCTGAGGCCAAACTTCCATCTGTACCACAGGGAACATATAAACATTCCAAAAAACCCCATGCATGTGAATAGAGATTATTAACCACTGAATGCTAAAACAAAGCAGATTAAGGTTAGGGCATCCCTTTAATGGGATACCTTGGCAAGGGGGCAAACTTAGCATACCATGGTCATATTATGTGAATAAAGCATCATCTTTAAGTATTTGAGTGCCAGAGGAGTATCCATCGTATTGCTTTGCAATGTACTGGGTACCCCTCTATCACTGGACCTGTCACCTTGATTCAAGTTACATGTTTAAAAACTTCATTAAAAACTTCCTGTGTGTTGTGTT
The DNA here is from genome assembly GCA_037306005.1 of Rhinophrynus dorsalis. Taxonomy (NCBI): domain Eukaryota; kingdom Metazoa; phylum Chordata; class Amphibia; order Anura; family Rhinophrynidae; genus Rhinophrynus; species Rhinophrynus dorsalis. Next base: position 137,010,884 of record CM074726.1, on the reverse strand, counting down.
GGCCAAAAGACCAGCAAATGTACATTTAAAGGGATAGTAATGTTTCACAAAAAATCAGCTCCTATTAATCTTCATAGTATCTGGACCACGGAGAGTGTTATTTCAATACTGTCAGAGTTGTAGTTCAAGGGTTATTGAATGATAAAATATCCCCCTCCCGTCCCTTTTACTGATGTAACACTGCTCACCTCAGAACAGCAAGACTGTCTGGATAGATCGTAGAGAGGGATAATCTTCAGTGAGCATAAGGTAAAACCTGAAAACCTGTCAAGGGGGCAGGGTTTTCCTTATACTCACAAAAAGAAGATTGTCCCTTGCTGTTATCTGTCTGGTCTAGCAACCAGATTCCACATCTGAGGAGAGGTGTCTTACACTAGGTAAAAGGGGACGGGAGGGGATACTTTATCATTCAATTACTCTTGAACTACAACTCTGACAGTATGGAAATAACACTCTCTATGGCTCAAATACTATGATGATTAATCTGAGCTGCTTTTTTAACTATCCCTTTAAGGAGCTATTCATACTGAATGCATGCTAATGCATGCAAATTGCAGTAACTGTGCAGTACCACTGATGATATGTATACTAATTAAGCTTTTCAGTGATTTATCATATGCTAATGATGCCTTTTCAGGGGTGTTTCATAAGCTGATGAAGGATTTTTATATGATAATGAAGCACTGTGCTGCACGAGGAGACTTTCTCTTTTTCCATAAATAAAAGTATGAATATTTCCTAAACTATACATCTGATAGACTGTTGGTTAACATGACACACTGGCACTTTTTAATGATGTTTTCAAATATGTAAACATGAAAGAGACTGGTCCACTGATTATATGCAAGCAATGTGCTACAGTATAAATGGTTAATAATGAGTAAATACAGATGCACATAAATATTTTGTAGTTTTGCTTTTTCTATTTTGGTCACAATTGGTTGCACTCCAGCTAGTTTAATTGTTATTTCTTTCTTTGCTTACCAAAACCTAGGTATGAATTAAGTACGTAATATGATACACTAATGTAATGTGGCAAATGGCAAAGTGCTTATCTTGTGGCTCTCCACAGCGATGAAAAACTGTGCATTATGGACACTGGCTTTACTTATCTGTAATGTGGTCATTAACAATTCTATACTAATTTGCTTCATTTGGGTTGACTCCTAATAGACTTCTTTGCATATTTAGACTTCTTTGCAGACACAGCATCTAAAGTATTCCAGCACACATCGCATTACTGATTAACTACAATCACGCAGAAGTTTGCATAACAACTGCCAAATTTGCAGGTTCAAGCCATTCAGAAACTAATGGAGTGATGCAAGAAACGTTCTCATTGGATAAAGGCATTTTTGTGCGCAGATAGATTTTGCGCATATTCTAATCCAGAAAGCTAAATACCGAACGCTTCTTGAATTCCGCATGAAAAATTCTATTTTATGACAACACTACACAGACGTATAAATTCATTAACAATAGCAGTTCTTGCATCAGGCACATTTGCTATTCCACTCACACAGATTCGTTAATCTTAGTCATGCCCAAAAAAATAAATATACGCAGCCGTACCCTAATCTTGAATTTTCATGCGCAATTCAACAAAATCATGCTCAAACCTATTGCCTAGTGGTTTTCACATGGGAAATGGCGATTGCGCACGTTTCCTGTATCTCGCCATAAATTTCAGGACCGTTTGGGAGCATTTTTCTGCTATCTCATTACTCATACCGATGGTACGATGACAGACCTTCAGTGGGAAAGTAAGGCATATTTGGGAGACCAGCTTATGATATGTGCTACAATGTTATAGCGTGATGATACATTTGGGAAAATCTTCCAAATCAGCAGTGAGAGTCAAACTCATGTGGAAAATAACCTAGGCCTAAAACAAGCTTTATTTTGAATATCACACAAACTTGAACTGAAAGTGACAATTAGTAAACAAAACACTTAAGGTGGTTATAGTAACAACATTGATGCTACCAACAATACAATTTTCACAACTTCACAAAGTGATAAAATGTTACTGGAGGCTACTTAAAGGAACAGTAACACTTAATATGTAAAAAAAATATATACTGTAGAGTTTATTCTGAGTAAAACAAGGGTAGTCCCGCTGCCAAGAGGTGTCTTATTCAAAAGTTATTGCAGCTGAAACGTGATTTTTTTAGGTGCAATACCTGAATGGTCTGAAATATTACAGTGATGCTGTTGCTACACAGTCCTATGGAGGTTTATGGTCAATTTACCAGAGGTGTCCATAGGATGGTGTAGCAACGATCCCACTGCAAAATTTCAGGCCACTGGGATAGTGCACCTAAAAAAATTCAAGATACAGCATGCAATACCTTTTGAATAAAACACCTTTCAACAGTGGGAGAAGCCTTTTTTACTCAGAAAGGATAAACCCTACAATATATATTTTTTACATAAAAAGTGTTACTATCCCTTTAACATTGGCTGATGAATATTCCCAATGTGACTTGAGGTATATTTTCTCAGTGTAATCCTTTAACACTTCGAGTACCAGAGTGGTGTCCAACACATTGCTTTGTAGTATAATGGCACTCAAAGAGTTATTGACCAGAGGGGAGATAATGCATTGTGAAGCAATGCAATACACAACCCTATTGTCCTTAAAGGGTTAACTTATAAACACAGTAGCTAACACCTTTATGATATCAGCATTAGGTGTGATAAAAATGAGATAACTCTCCATTGTGATAAACTCTCTTATTCCTATGTCAGGCCTTAAAAGTTGAAGTCCTTTGCTACTAGCCAGACCTGAAAAGTTGCTCGCCACTGCAAGCCATATCATACCAACCAGGGCTGAATTTCTACTCGCCAGGGCTAAATTTTCACTCGCCATTGGCTAGTGGCGGGTGGGAATTTTGAGCTCTGCCTATGTTATTACATGGAGTCTATTCATTAAATGGAAACCGTACCATTCCAATAAGTGGCTCAATGTGTCTAACAGAATTGTTTAGGAATGTGCCCATCACACATCAGTCAGCTATATATATTTACTAGTTTTTTGATTTTGAATCCTGCTGCAGTCTATAACTAAACAGGGACTTCTACCTGCCTTGATAAGGGTTTCATGCACCTTTAGAATCATTGGCAGGGCTCTCTCTCTCTCTCTCTCTCTCGCTGCCTAATCACTTTCAGGCTGATAAAGTCTAACCACTGTATGAGGGAAATCCACCTTGGTAGTTGTTTCTGTTAAACACATTAAGAACAGCTTATTCCTATAAAGATGCAGTATTTTTTTTAAGAAAACCTTTATTTTGTAGGGCTTTTCCTGTTCAGTAAAACAAGGGTACCATCGCTGCTGGAAGTTGCTTTTTTCAAAAGTTATAGCAATATACAATGTCAGGATGTGAGTAACAGCTTCAAACTGACAGTTCAAACTCTGGGGAAGTGAATCAGCAGTTTCTAATTCTGTGCAGAACTGTTTGTCAGTGACAAATCTATCCCATTGACTGCAATAGAATAACTGTCTGAAATATGGCCACTAGAGGGCAATGTTAATGTAAGAATAAAACAGCAGTTTAAATTGTTATAATGCTGACATGACACATCTCACAGCAGTGGGAGTACTCTTGTTTTACTCTAGCAGTAATATAGGTGAAGTGCTCTTTTAAGGGCTCTTCAACTAGAGATCGTAATGCATAGGCTCCATAGAGTAATACAGATACTGAAGAGATTGGCATGCCTTTAATGTAACACCCCTGGTGGGTTATGCACTAAGGTGTGATAAACTCTCCAGAGAGAGAAACACTTCAGTTCCTATATTATTCTATGGAGAATTGTCCTTGTGTTGCACAGATCTGTGCATGTGCATGTACTTCATAGAATAAGATAGGAATATCGCACTGGAGAGTTTATCTCCCCTTTATCACATCTTAGTGCACCCTCCTCACCCCCAGTGTCCTAGCCTTTCCCACTGCCTTCACAAATGAATTCATAATTTTGAGTTAATTTTTTTGTAACGCTAGCATCGTACTAGCATCCAGGGGGTTAATAGAATGGGCATGATATAATTACTGATGTAATAATTAACTCTTTGGGGACCAAAGGTATGCCAGGACTGTCACAACAGTCCTGGCATGTCATTGAATTCTAGGGTCTAACTAAAAATGCGGGGGTTAAAACATGCTTTATGTTAGGGCTGTCCAAGTTTAGTCCTCAAGGGCTGCCAACAGGTCAGGATGTGAGGATTTCCCTGATTTCGCACAGGTGAGTTCATCAGTGGATCATTCATTGTGACTGACTCACCTGTGCTTAATCAGGGAAATCCTTAAACCCTTTGAGTGCCAGAGGGGTATGCAACGCATTGCTTTGCAATGCGTTGCACTCAAAGGGTTCAATCCTGTACTGAACTCGGACAGCCCTGCTTTATGTGATGGTCTGAAAGAAGAAGCAAGGACGTATGCAGAAAAAAAAAGTTGAGCAATTCTGGAGCAAACCAACTGCATTATGGAGGGATTCGAGAAACTCCCATTAACTTAAATTGAGCTTTTAACTCCTTGAATGCTCAGGAGGTCTGCAATGCATTGCTATGAAGCCTTCTCTAGCATTCAGGGGGTTAAAATCCCAGTTTAAAGAGGAATTTTCATGTTAATTACATTGTTCCAGAATATATTACTAACCTAGCGATATGCGGTTATACTAGGCTAACCAGACCTCACCTTTAACTGGGGACGCATAGGAAAAACACATACTGCAGGACTGCTTTGATTTCAGTGAGGTACTGAAAATGGCTATTTCTTATGTGTCCCGGGTTAAAGGTGAGATCTGGTCAGCCTAGGTTATACTATCCTTAAGCTCAATAAATCCGTGGTATTTCAGTAAAAACACATCTTCGTCAGGAACCAGAAAACAGACAGAGCAGACATCTTAGAGGAAATGTACCTCTGAGTCTGTGATGTCTGTTCTATTCTCTAACAGCATTGGTGAGTGGTGTTCCTTGGTTACCATATGGCACAGGAAGGGACTGACCGCGCAGGCGCACAGAGCTTCTCTTGTAAGTCTGTACAGCCCGATGCCTACAGAAGATGTGTTTATACTGAAATACCACTGACTTATTAAGCTTAAGGATAATATAACTTTGTTAGTAATATATTCTGGGGCAATGTAATTAACATGAAAGTTCAGCTTTAACCCTTTGGGTGCCAGAGGGATACGAAACGCATTGCAAAGCAATGCGTTCTGTGCCCCTCTGGCGCTCAAAGGGTTAAATCAGTGGTTTATTTTATGTAAAAGATTGCACCCTGGGTAGGATACTTATCCTATAGAGCCTCATCAATTCGAGGGCAGGCTCGTTCTTAGTTGAGCATCTCTGACTAGCTCTTTTGTTTATTTTATGTACCCTTATGAAACAGTTATTTTGCTCCAGAAGTATCATCTTTTTGCTTTACACATATGACCCTGTTTCTTCTTTCTGCCCATCAAATAATGTATTTTTTGAAACACGATTAAATCAGTATCTGCCAGTAGTAATGAGCAATGCATATGGACCATAATATCCAAAGGTAGGCAGGCAGTGACTTTATCCCTTTAAGGACCCGAACGGCGCTCAATGCATTGAGAGATAATGTGCTGCACACGTCTCTGGTCTATAAAGGGTGAAAAATACAGTCTAGCAAATCTCCAGTTTTAGAGAACATCCTTTTAAATAATTGGAATTTCAGTGTTTCTTTACAACCCTGAGAAATTTAAATCGTTTAGAGAAATTCCAGTACACAGAATAATATGCCTGTTGTTAAATAAATTACCTTCATTTCTCTGGTATAATTTGATATTTAAATGTGTTGAAATACAGTTTGAGTCCGCAATTGATGAGCCAGAAGGGTGGTTATGAAACAGAAAAAAATGAAATTTCAAAAGCAACAGTGTCCCCTTGTGGCTGCTCTATGTGGTTGCAACGCTGAAGAGCAATAACTCATCATTGTTCTTGAACATCAAGGGCAAGGCAAAATCAAACAATCTTGTTTTATGTTAGAGATCTCAAATCGTTTCTGACTTCTCTTTTAGGATCCTCTCTACTTTATTTTGCCAATGTAGTGTGCAGAATAAGATGGCACATTAAATTTTAAGGCTCTATATTGAAAAGGGTTGGAATTACAACCCAGGCTTCACTAATCAAGCATTTTAGCTTCCCTTAGCCACCTAGGTCCCTTACTCCTTACATAACCCCACTCTCAATCTTACCTTTATTGACTGGGACAAAAATGTCCTTAGCCTATACAATAAAAGTACCAAAATGTACTTAACCTGTTGTTTGCTAGTAGGATCTATATGTTGGAGACAGCTCCAACATAACAAATGGTAAGTATTGGTCAATAAAGTGGTATTTCAACTGGTAAATAACTCCTCCTCCATAATTCAACAGCAAGTGTATGGTGCAGAAATTGTTCTGGCCACACCCCTAATAAGAATATGAGAGCGGCTAGCATATCTGATGATCTGCTTAAACTGTAGCGCTTTGGGCAGTTTACTCTGCCTAATGGAGAATCTGGCTATAATATCGAAGGGCATTTACTAAACACTCAAGCTTAAAGTGTCTTTATTTACATGATGTAGTATGTAGTGGGGATTTGTAATCATGTATTTCCCTGTTTGCTCTTGGGAATGCATGAATGCATGGAATTTTTCTGGCATTCAATGGGTTAAAATGGTCAATTATTGCAGCCCTACTTAGAGATGTAAAAAAAGAAAAAACATTAATTAGCAAAATGAGGACATCTGAGCCTTATATCAGTTAACAAAGTAACTTGATAATTACTGTAATATTTAGAGTATTGGGCCATACTAGTGATACTTCCTACCCCAGTCCTTGTAGTAAGATGATGGGCTAGAGATAGGAATGTTTAAATGAAGGGATTCTCATCATAATGCAGGCAGAGGCTTAATTGGGTTGGGTGGAACTGGTAAATTGATGAAAGGTAGCATTCCACCTAAAAATGGGCAGAAAGTGAGTGGAATGGGGGGGACGGTATTGGGAAGGTGTGCTGGGTTACCCTGGAAACTTACCAAGCCTGGGGCTCAGCCTCTGTCCCCAGAAACCCAGTAATTAAGTTTCAAAACCAGATTTTCTAAGGCAGATCCAGAGAGATCCCAGGCATAATAAGGGCCTTACAGACAAATGAAAAGAGCAAGCTATCTGCATCATAAGGGGCCACTAAAGAGTTTCATTGGTTTAAACGGGGCTTTTAAAGAACAATTGTCACCTTTCTAAGTCCTTCCTTCAGGGCAAGATTATTCCAGTAATTTATCCTACACAGGTGGAAACTGGTTCCAGCAGCCTAAGAAGGTGGAAAGAGGAGATTTTCTGGTCACGTGACTAAAGAATTATGCAAGTTTTTATAATTAATTATACAGTTCAGAGAACAAAGCTCTGCTAAGATTATATTCCCTAACTACTAAACCAAACTTCTCTCTAAGTACTAAATTAATTGAAAAACTAAAAGCACAAGGTATAGGCAGTTGAAATAGATACATTTAATAACATTAAAGCTGGTAGGTGACAAGTCTATGTATCCCTTTAATGATCATGAGGTCTTGAATGCATTGTACCAAATGGCATTGGAGGCCTCTCTAGCATTGTCTCGGCTTGTCGCACAGATCCCCCCCAGCCTTGTCTCAGAGTAGTCATAGAACCACATATATGACCCACAGCCTGGTCCCACTGCAGTGATAGCCATAGAACCATGTACACTGACCCACAGTAGACGACACTGACCCTCCCAGCCTTGTCTCATTGCACTGGTAACCAGAGAACAATGTATACTGACCTCCCATTCTTGTCCCACGGTAGCCATAGAAAAGTACATACTAACCATCCAACCTTGTTCCACTGTCTGGTAGCCAGGACAGGCAACATTGGCCCTCCAGCTGTTGCCAGAATACAACTTCCTTCGGTCCCTGCCAGCAAAAGGTGAGTAGGGAATGATGGGAGTTGTAGTCTTAAAACAGCTGGAGAGCCTCACATTGCCTACTACTGCTGAGAACCACAGCCATTGTAATCATAGAGCCATACTAGCCCCCCAGCCTTATCCCACAATTGCCATTGAACCACACACACACATACTGACCTCCCAGTTTTGTCCCATGCATACTGACGTCCAGCCTTCTCCCACTGCACTGATATAGCCTGAAGCACACATAGTGATTCTAAATACCACACACACACACACACACACACACACACACACACACACACACACACACACACACACACACACACACACACACACACACACACACACACACACACACACACACACACACATACACACACACACACACAAGAGCCCACTGAAAATTTCTTCGGGGGTCCTATATGCAGGAAGTTGTACAGAAGAAGTGCAAAAATCCCCACAAGAGAAATAAACTGACTTTTCACTCATCCCGGATATTAAATGGCAGAGAAATAGCAAAAAATGATATGTTGTACATTTACCCAAAAATAAGATACAGAAAGCAATAAAGATTTTATCTGTGAAGCAGTTCTAGAATATTGTAGAGAACTGTGTGGCAAGGTCACAGGGCCACTGAAGATAGATGATTGAGTGAACACTTAATACTAGATATTTGTCTGGCTAAATCTAGACACATAAAACATTAAGAAGCTGAAAGCTGTAGTATTAAGCTACCTCTCAAACAATATGTCTGGATAACCTTTTACCAACACATTTGTGAAGACTAAATACATGTTGGTTATATTTACACTGGTGACTTGAATGTGCTGAGATGTACCTCCCAGTTCAAGAGAACTGTGCTAACTTACCTAAGAAGGTGTGTCCTGGGTTCCCCAGTCAATCCTGCACCATAGGGATGAGTGAAATAATTCTGGGATTCATATAAAACATGCCAATTCAGAAGACTGGAAACCTGTCTTGTTTCACAGGCCCTTCATTTTGTCATTTGATGTTTTATCAGATTGCATTAAAGGGGACATTCACATAAAAAAAAAAAAATCGAGCATGGGTTTTAATCCATAAAACAAGGTTATCGCTGTTTTGTTTTAAATTTCATTTTATTTTTTAACTTACCTACGTGTGGAGATATTAAGACTTATAATCGAGCACTTCCGCCTTGTGTGGCACACAGTATGTACGTCTCAGCGGAGCAAGACTTCCCACCTCCCTCCCAGCTGCCTCAGGGAGCGTGTTGCAACCTCAGTAGCATGGTAAATGGAGCTTGCTGTAACATTAGCCCACAGAAATACAGCTATGAAGGGAAGCGTGAACGTGCTCCCTGGGGCAGCTGGGAGGGAGGTGGGAAGTCCTGCTCCGCTGTGCCGTACATACTGTGTGCCACACAAGGCGGAAGTGATCGATTAGAAGTCTTAATATCTCCACTTGTAGGTAAGTTAAAAAATAAAAAAACATTGCTAACCTTGTTTTATAGATTAAAACCCATGCTCAATTTTTTTTTATGTGAATGTTTCCCTTTAAAAAAATAAAAATAAAAAAAAATTAAAAAAACAGGTTCACTTACCTTCAGACATCAAACAGATTTCTGTCCGGGTCACTTGTCTGACCAACGAAGGAGGGCTTCTTGGGGTTAGTAGGCAGGCAAGACTGCTGGGCAGCTACCCACTCACTCCCCCCTCTTTGTCTCTCCCTTTCTCCTCTGTTCTGTCTCTCCCACTCATTCTTGCTCTCTCTTTCCACATCTCCTGTGCTCTCCCTTGTACTCTCCATCTCTCCCTTTCTCTCTCTGCATGTTTCCTGCAGTCTCATCCCCCTTCTCTTATTCCACCTCCCCTCTCTCCAACTCTCCCGCTCCTGACCCATCTGTTTCCTGCGCTCTCCGGTACTCCCTCTCTTACACCATTCGCCTTGCATGCTTTCCACACAATTACAGTCCTCTCTTCCGCTTGCTTTTCAAAAGCAATTTGTTTGAATTGATTCTGAAGGATCCAAAATGTTCTATGTGTCCTCAGAATCAATTTGCAAACTGGTTTCTCTCATTTCTATTGAAGGGCATGGCAGGCTCGTGTCATTACATGGGAACTGTTAGGATTTGACCCTGACACTCAGGGTTTTGACCCAGATAGCAGTGTCTCAGGGTAAAAGGCCAAATTCCTAGGGTGGCAGAATCCAGTGCTACCTATATTTTGCTCCTATTAATTTCTTCTTTAGTCCGTAAACTGGTTCCACTTTACCAGGAAGGCAGAAGTAGAAGTCCTTCTTGTCTTGTGTGTGTGTCATGCAGTGACATCTTTAAGTTGTTGTATATTAATAGATTATTGATGACTGATCAGAGCACATCTCAATTACAGAGATCAGGGACATATCACCGAGAATCCCTATTATGGGAAATTTAAGGGTTCATTTTTACAAGATCTCAGGGTCCACTGATTTTGAAAATTCCCAGGTATGGTTGTGATGGATGGCTGATCTCAGTAGGTGTTGGCCTTATATGGTTGCTGACAGCTACATATTTTTGCCATATATTGAAGAGTAGGAACTGCCAATGCTACTTCTGTGAACAATCTTCATTCTAGCCTCACAGGCTGCCATGGAAATCGCCTAGTTGGCGCTATATAAATAAAGAATAATAATAATAATAATAATACTTTCAGGGTGAGATTTAGATTTCAGGAGCCCCTAGCATGAGGCACCCTATGGACCTTAGCACCGCCCATGATAACATCCCACTTCTTACATGACTGCATCTTCAGATTGATCCACTGTTGCCTGCAGTAAAAAAATAACATATTATACAGATACAATATAAGCTATTAATTCCTCATATGCTAGAGAGGTCATCAAATTATTGCTTCATGATGCATTGGAGACCTCTTCAGCACCTGAGTGGTTAAGTAAAGGTTAGTAATGAGGTCTATAATATGGTGAATAGTGGCCTCCATGAATTTGTAGTAGGTGTGTGCAGGGGGGGCTGGCTTGGGGGGCAGAGGGGCAATTGCCCCCTGGGCCAGTCATATATCTGGGCCAGTAGGCCACTGCCTCACCCAATCTCCCTCTTGCTGCTATAAATGGAGTTACACTAGTGATATCACAGCGCTTACAACTGAAATGGAGCTACACGATAACATGAATCCAACTGGAGCTAGATTAGTACTATAACTAATTTCCCTTGTAAGCTCTGTAGTATCACTAGTGTAGCCCCATTCCAACCATAAACTATGTGGTATCACTTGCCTTACTACACACATTAATGCCAATTTTAAAATTAACAAAATGGAGGTGGACTGGGACAGTGGACTAGGAATATAGTAGAAACGGGCCACTTGATTTTATTAGCCCCTTGGGCCACAAGTTGCCAGCCCTCCCCTGGGTGTGTGGTGCAGGGAAACTGAGATTGTTCTGGCAACACCCTCAGATCAGAATGTAGGTATGGCCAGCACAGCTTGGGCTACTCCCCATCAGATGTATTACTCTAGGAAACTGCCTACTCTGCTTAATGGGAAATCTATCCTGGCCTATGTTGCAACTGAACACAGGGAAGTTGCAGCATGCTGCAGTGGGCTGTGTTCACTTGAGGCAGTAATTGTCTGTGTAAACAGTCCATTTGGGGTTCAGTGAACATTCTGTACAGTTAGCATTCTGCAGAATAACAACTATTGCACAGAGAAAGTACAAAACAGCCACTGTGAGCTAAACATGGAATAACAACATATGTGTACTGTGTAACTGTGCCCTTGGAATTATTGACTTTTAACGTGTTTAACCCCTTGAATGATTTGTTAGGAATTTGTCCTTCATTTGTCATGTGAATTCCTAATCCTGTAGAATCTTAGGAGCTGTGAGTTCCTTTTATTTCAAAATATAAGTCTGGTTCCATTCTGAGTGCACTGTTTTTATAACTGTGTCATGTTAGTCAGGAAAAGAAGGGGTTAAAAACAAAGCTTTTGTTTTCTCTTACCTTTCAGATGTTTTCTGTGCAAGTGATTGCAGTGTGTGTCTCAGGCAGATGGACTTTAACCCTTTGAGTTCCAGAAATGTATCCAGTGCATTGCAATGCATTGATTACCTTTCTGGCACTCAAAGGGTTAATTGGCATGTTGTGCTTGGTGGGCTCCTGCTATATAAAGCAGATAAGTAGTGAATACTTGTAGAGTGTGACATTAACTTAAATGCAGCAGATGTGTAAGTGTTATTTTATTAAACACAAGGATTTAAACATGTTAACAGGTGTTAATTTACTAAAATAATAGTAACCAAATATTATTAATATTTATTAACCAAATAATCTGGCCTGTTTTTTTAATTTGAAGTAACTAAGATGAATGTTTATGTAGAAGTTGCCGCATGCTTATACACCTGGGACAACCATTCCAAGGTTCATACCCTTGTAGCTTCTTTGGGAGATCTAGAGAAGCAGGTCAGAACTTTGAAGGAAACAACCAATATTGATAGTGGTTTGCTGCTTACTGAACAGAAAGTAGCTGGTTTAGAAAGTATTGAATTTAGACATTGCACAAATGAGGAATAATTTTGTTAGATGTGTTACAATTAGATATAGCAAGGAGGGGATAAGGAATAGGGAGGACACTCATTCAAACATATTTGCTATACTGTGTAATGAAGTTGGAGAAATATTGTTTCTAGGAGCAATTGAGAACAGTCTCCCAAGCACTGATGATCAGACAGGTGCTGGTGGTAATGGATTCAGTAATTAAAGGGGATCTATCAACACAGTATAAATGTGTTTTAAACGTTTGATTATCTAGCTATTAGGTGGATTTCTTTAATATTGTTTTTAATCCTGTTTTGCCGAAAATTAATGTTTAAAGATTACACTTCCAGATAGACTGCGGGTACAGCTCTATACCTGCAATCTATAACTCTGCCTCGCTCCCCTCCATCTATCCAGCCTCCTCCAATGACGGAGGCTTCTGTCTGTAGGCTGGAGCAATCTCATTGTCTAGATATCGATATCTGCCAATGAGACCGCTCCTGCTTGCAGACAGAAGCCTCCGTCATTGGAGGAGGCTGGATAGAGGAAGGGGAGTGTAGGTAGAGTTACAGACTGCGGGTATAGAGCTGTACCCGCAGTCTATCTGGAAGTGTAGTCTTTAAACATTAATTTTCAGCAAAAGAGGCTAAAAAAAAATGAAAGAAATCCACCTAATCGCTAGATAATCTAACGTTTAAAACACATTTATACTGTTGTGATAGATCCCCTTTAAGAGGACAGATAGGATTTGACAAGTAGTGGATTAGATTAACAGATTGTTGGGAAGAGCTGTAATGGTACATGTTGGTACCAAGGACCACGTTGGTGGAATATGCTATTTTCTGAAATAATTCCATTGCTGTGTGCTACAGCAGAAAGATAAATGAAGATTAGGGTGTCAAGTATGTGGCTAGAGACATGGCATAAGCAAGATGGGTTTGGATTTTTAGAACCCTAGGCTATCTTTTCATTTGAGCACAATCTTTATTGTAGGAATTGATAGGATATAGTACAGTTAGTACAGATAGAAGAAACTTTAAATTAGGAAAGGGGGAAGGATGAAACAACACAACATTGGGTAGACATTGTAAAAGAGGAACTGGTAATTAGGGAATGCCTCTATGATAGAAGTGGGTGAAGGGCTTGTTCATCTAATAGGGAGATGCCTATATTAAAGCCTGATTAAGTAGTTAGTATTTCAAAGACATTACATTTTCAGAATGGAAGAAACATAAAATGTATGCTTGCAAATGTTCCCAGTCTATGTGGTGAGATGGGGCAACTGCAATTAAGTGTAATGAATGAGCAGTATGATCTTCTTGATATTACTGAAACCTGGGTGGAGATGCACTAAGCTGCTATAAAGCAATGATAAAGAAGTGATAAAGTGGAGATGACTTCTCCAGTGTATCACTTCACCAGTTCTTATGTTATTGTATGGAGCCTATGCAATAAGATTTCTCCAACTTTGGAGATCTTAGTGAATAGGCTCCATAGAGTAACATAGGTAATGGAGAAGTGATAAACTGTCATCTCCACTTTATCACCTCTTTATCACCACTTAGTGAATCTCCCCCATGGTTGGATGATAAATTGGCAATACTTGGCAAATGATTTTTAGGTTGGATAGGGCAAATAAAAGAGGAGAGGAATACTTGTCTTTAAAGCAAATCTTAACACTTGGTGTAATGGAAGATACTAATGGAGGGTCCAGTGAGAATGTAGAGATCCTGTGGGATGAAATATACACTGGGGGCATATATAATAAAAATATGTTGATGGGCATTTGCTACAAGCCACCTAATAATGGGAAGTGTGCATAATGCCAACTTCTACATCAAATGATAAAATCTTCTCAGTAATATGTAATCTCAGTCTTCTAATGTAATCATTTTGGGAAACTTTAACTACACTGAAATTGATTAGAGGAATAAGACTTCCAACACAACAAAGACTAATAATTGTACAAGTATGCTTAATGGTAGCTTAATGTCCCAGCTAATAGAGCCAATTAGAAATGATAACTTTGTGGACCTAGTGATTTCATACAGTTCTGAACTGCTGTGCTGTATTCATGTAGTGAGTGTTTTGGTAGCAGTGACAATAGTATGGTATCCTTTCAAATCTCTTATGAGAAACGTTATAAAGGTACTTTTACAATGCTATAAGCAGTAGTAGAGGAAAGTCAAAGGGATGTAATGTTCAAAAATAACAATTATTTTTTTTCAAAATGCTTTTTGGATAAATATATGCATCAATATATTCCACTGGGGAATAAATACAAAAGGAACAAATTAAGACCAATGTGGCTCTACAAAGAGGTTAGCAGAGAAATGATGGATAAGAAGCAGACTTTAAATAAAGTCAGAAGGGTCAGATTCATCATTTAAAATAGAAAGAATGCCACAGAACCTACAAACAAGCAATTGGACTAGTTAAAACTGCAAAAGAGAGCAAGGCAAATCTTAAACATTTCTATATGTATTTTAATGGCAAAAAGATGAAGATTGATATTGGGACCTTTGAAAATGAGGCAGATGAATTAATAACTAATGCTAAGGCATTAGCTGACACCTTAAAGGGTCAGTAATGTCCCCTAAAAAATATTTAGATTTAGATAGAGATTGAAAAAAATAAACTAATTGCAACAAACCCTATCACTCAAACCGCTATGGTTTGAGAGATATAGGGGTTCAAAGTTCCCCCTCCCTCCCCTTCTCCTGATCTCAGCATCTAGCTGACAGTAGGAGATCCTGGTCTGGGGACCAACAGGAGGCTCTGCAGCAGAGCCGATATTGTGGTACTTAAAAACAATTAATTTATTGGAAAGGTCTACAAAGTGTGCTTGCAACCAGGCACACTTTGTAGACAATTCAAGTGAATGAATTCTTTTTAATTACCGTGATTGTGGCTCTGCTGCAGAGCCTCCTCGAGTCATATGACTCTAATCTACGTTTGGCCTGGTGGGGAATGCATTCCCACCCACCAGGCTTGGGTAGCAAGATCCAGGGGACACCCCAACATCCCTGGTGAGGACCGGGGTCCCACTCACCAAGGCTGGGGACTCAGGCAATGGGGCAACAAGCGCTGGGCTGTGTATGAGGACTGTTGTCCTACTCATCACAGCGGGATTTTCATAGGGCCTGGTGGGCTCGCTCCCACCCACTGGGCCAAACTTTGATCCAGCCACAGGAAGTGTGGCCACCTGTTTTCCCAGTGGCCCTTTGCGTATTTGCCCCAACTCAGGAGAGTGGAAGCGGCCTCCTCTCCTGTCCTCATGGAGCACTTGGCCAAGGAAAAGGGGAAAATGTGCCTAACTCTCCACAGTCTGATCCCACCGCTGCCACCAGTGTAACGGATACCTTCGGAATGTGTTCTCATGCTGACTTTTGTGCTCCCGTACTGAGTTCAGATTGTCCTACATCCATAGGGTGATATCACAATGCACAAGCAATACACATGCACATGTCAAAACGTATTCTGTACATTTGTGAACATGCAATCTTATACACTAGACTCGAGTATGGAATACATCAGCAAAAGGGTTCTTCATGTGGGAGGTGGCCCTATTTTATCCTTATTCTTCCTGCTGTGTTCAAGGTTTGGCTGAACTGCTCTAACTCTTCTGTTGATTCTGCTGCCTGAGCAAATCTAAAGCTCTTCTGTTGATTGCTGCTGCCTTCCCTTTCCTGGGTCAGCTCTCTGTGATTACTCACCTGACTGTTATCAGCCAACCCCTTCCAGGGTATTTAAAGCAGCTTGGCTCATTTCATCCTTGCCCTTATGTTGTTGTTGCTGGCTGCTGTGCATTCTCCTCTGCTCCTGCTTAGCTGTGTATGACCTCGCTTCTTCTGATGACCTTTCTGGCTCCTGACTCCTAGCTTGTTCCTGACTCCGGCTTGGCTGAGTACCTGACTTGGTTCCTGACCCTGGCTTGTCTTTTGGTTTATGCTCCTGGATCACCATTCTGTTTTGTTTGTGTTTTGTTGCTTTAATAAAGGTGTTTTGCATTTTATATTTTGTGTCTGTCTGGTTCCTGGTCCCTAACAAAACACAAGGGCCATGAACTCAGAAGGTCCAGGCAATCCACCTGAATGTTTATTCAGGCTGGACCAGATAGACCACCGTATGGACCATCTTGCGTTAGCCCTCCAGACTTTGTTGCTCTGTACTGCGCACCTGTTACATACCGCCGCTGTGGCTGCTCGAGCCGAC
Source organism: Rhinophrynus dorsalis (assembly GCA_037306005.1). Taxonomy (NCBI): domain Eukaryota; kingdom Metazoa; phylum Chordata; class Amphibia; order Anura; family Rhinophrynidae; genus Rhinophrynus; species Rhinophrynus dorsalis. The sequence goes on along the minus strand of CM074726.1, from coordinate 136,994,234 downwards.
CGCATTCTCCGTTGGCGGCTCCAGCCGCATTGTCCACATCTCATAGTGCCTCCGTTGAAGCAAGTTTCCCTCTGGTTAGTGGCTCAGCCACTGGTGGGTCTGGGCGGCCCAGCCACCTCTGTTTCGGGGCTCCGGTGGCGGGTGAGGTCATTTTTGGGTGCACGTCCAAAAGCATTGACATGCGCTCCATTTAAAGGGACAGTCACCTATTGGTTGCTCCTCCTCTTCCTGCTACATCTCCTATGTAAATTGCCCGGACACAGGGCTTAGTTGCCCTTTCGTTTGTGTCCAGTGCAGTTCTATTGTTTGGGCTCTGTGTATGATTCAGCTTGTCTGACTTATGGCTCTGTCCGAGTACCCGCTCCGTGTATGACCCTTGGCTTGTTGGACATCCATTCTGGTGCAGATCTGCAGCTCTGGCAGACTAACTGTTCCGTGTGTCGCTCATGGCTTTGGCTGACTACCCGCTACGTGTATGACCTCTGGCTTATCTGACTATCCGTTCTGGTGTTGACCTGGGGCTCTGTCCACTGCATATCCAGCATACCAACGCTTCAGTGGACATCCGTTCTGGTGCAAACCTGTAGCTCTGGCTGACGGCCCACTCTGTGCATGATCTCAGGCTTGTCTTACCACCCAGTCTAGTGCTGACCTGTGGCTCTATCTACTACCTTGCGTGTGGCCTTCCATTCAGTAGATAACCAATCTGGTGCAGGCTTGTGGCTTTGGCAGACTCCTTCCTGTTGCCTCCCTACTTTGCCGGCTCTCTCAGGTGCAGACCTGAGACCTTGGTTACCCTTATCTCTGTCTGGCTACTCCCAGGTGCGGACCTGAGGTATTGCAGACTCTCCTGTTCCTTTGCTGGGACACGGTTTTCTATAGAATCACACGGTAGCAGGCTTTTATTCCTGGTAGTCGTCTCTTGAACCGTTGTATGCTTCTCTTCGATCTTGCATATTGATTTACTGTCTTGTGATATCTCTGTATATTTTCTGCCTTAATAAAGTTGGTGTTACCTTAAGTACTCGTCCTGTGTTTCCTTGCTGGTACCGTGACAGCATCTGGCTCCACCACCTCAGCAACCCCCGACACAAACTGCCCCTTTAGCTGCTGCCACTTCCGCTCTGGCTGCCAATGGTGATCCTAATGTTGCTAGAGGCATGACTGGGTCTGCCCAGCTTCCTCAGAATTATGGGGGGTGACTATAAGTAGTGCAGAGGTTTCCTGAACCAGGTCGGTATCTGTCTGGAGATGGTACCACAGTCCTTCCCATCTGATAGGAGTAAGATGGGCCTTGTGATTTCCTTAATCTCTGACAGGGCATTGGCATGGGCTAGTCCCCTTTGGGAGATGCAGAAACCTATTCTATACAATTACCCTGAGTTTGTGGCATCCTCTAAAAGGATATTTGATGTACCGGCTCGCTCCTCTTCGGCTGCCAGGCAACTAATATCCATCCGGCAGGGTACAAGGATGGTTTCGGATTATGCCATAGAGTTTCATACCCTGGCAGCTGAGGCTGGATGGAATAATGAGGCTATCATGGCTGCTTTCTCTAATGGGCTTTCGGATATGGTTAAGATGAGATTGCAGCCTGGGAACTCCCCCAGTGATTTAGAGGAACTGGCCTCATATTACATCCTGATTGACTTCCAAATCCATGAGAGACCTTCCTTCAGGGAGCGCCTGTGCAGGCATCCCATCCGTTTAGCTCCAAGCTTTTCATCCCCACCCGTGCCTCCCTCTCCTCCTGCACCTCCTAGTCTCGAAACCTGAGGCGATGTGGAGCCCATGCAGCTTGGGTTCACTCACCGTTCATTTGTGGAAAGGGCCTTTTAGGAGGAGGGAGGGCCTGTGCCTTTACTACGGTTAAGCAGGGCACGAACTGTGAACTTGCCCCACACATCCAGGAAATGCCCACACCTAAGGCTCTATAGGGGACAGACCTTAGGTGACGTCTCAGCGTCCCCGGCTATCTTTAAGGATTATCCACTAGTCTTCATTGGGCTCTCTTGGGGCAAGATATCCATTATTTCAAAGGCACTCATTGGCTCCGGTGCAATGGGCCTCTTTATCGACAGTGCCTTCAACCAGAAGCACTCCATCCCATTGCAGCTCCGTACCATTCCACTTGCCATTGAGGCGATTGATGGCAGACTGTTACGGGTTTTTACGACACTCAGACCAAGGTTAAAAATAAAACACAGTTTTATTGAGGTAAAAATAAGGAACAGTGCCCCTGGGGGCCAGAATAGGTAATCACAGGTATAGGCAAGTAATGGATGTAGTACAGGCCCAATATAATAGGAGCAAATAGCACTCAACGGAATCAATGAAGGTAAAGGGTTAATGCCCAATACAAATAATCAGTCTCTTTTGTGGTGATTAGCCAACGCCCGGTGAATATAAACAGTCCCAGTAGTAGTGCAATAGGCAAGCGCTAGCAGTGTGACTGGATCACTACCAGATAGCTGTATTGTAATATGCCCAATAGTTTAGCAAGGACTGACTGGAGCTAGAACCAATGCCACCACTTGGGTGCAATAACGGGGAAGAGACACTGAAAAAGCCAATGGAACCAGAGCCAGGAGCACCCCTTAGGTGCGGTAACGGAGGAGACACTGCATATACAAATGGGACCAGAGCCAAGAGCACCCCTTAGGTGCGGTAACGGAGGAGACACTGCACAAGCAAATATAATGTGAGCCAAACGCACTTCCTGGTACGGTATGATGGTACAACACTGTGAGCAATAGGAGACCAGAGCCAAGACACCCTTCCGGTGCCGAAACGGAGCAACACACTGCAAGAGCTAACGGACTGCCCAATAGCACCACTCGGTGCAACGACTGCAAGGAAACGAGCACCGTAGTTGGAGATATTGCTCTGCTAGTGTAAATGGATAGGTTCGGTGATAGAGGCAACAAGCTCATCAAGTGTTAAACAGCTCAGAATCGAAGGCAGCAAGCTTGGCAAGTGTACACAGACAGGCTCGATAACGGAGGCAACAAGCACGGCAAGTGTATCTGACAGGCTCGGTAACGGAGGCAACAGCTCAGCAGGTATTCTCTGACAGACTCGGTAACGGAGGCAACAAGCTCTGCAAGTGTACAGACAGGCTCAATAACGGAGGCCACAGCTCAGCAGAGGAAGCGTGATCAGTCAGTGCAACACTACTAGCACAGTTCAGAATGTTGCCAGGCAAGCAATCCAAATCTCGCAGGAACACTGGAAGCAATCACGGAGCAGGAACGTCAGCCAGAGCCGGGTCAATCATGGAGCAGGAGCGTCAGCCAGAGCCGGGTCAATCACGGAGCAGGAATGTCAGCCAGAGCCGGGTGTCACTGTTTGTTAAGACTCTCAGACGTAAAGTTAGGTAAAAACACAACTTTATTGAAAAGTTTAGGACAATCCCATAGGATCTCATACATATACATACACATACATAGAAATGACAGGAAAGTGGTAATAATAGCGAGTAAGGCTCTACCGGCCCTGCCAATATACCAGGCAAGGCAGCCTGGGCAAGCAATGGAAAGGTGGCTCTACCGACTCTGCCAATATACTGCGCAAGGTAGCCTATCAGATTACAAGGAGAAACAGGCTCAACCGGCCCTGCCAATATACCGGGCAAGGCACCCTAACAGACTATCAGGAATATACAGGCTCTACCGGCCCTGCCAATATACCGGGCAAGGCAGCCTAACGGATCACCATATGATACAGGCTCTACTGACCTTGCCAATATACCGGGCAAGGCAGCCTAATGGAACACCGTAAGATATAGGCTCTACCGGCCTTGCCAATACCGGGTAAGGCAACCCCAAAATGGAAACGACTGGAAGGTTCTACCGGCCTTACCAATATACCGGGCAAGGCAGCCTTAGAGGAGATGGTGCCAACCACTATGGCCTCAATGACTGTCAGATGACAATGACAGTATGGAGATGGTATATAGAGGCTATGAGAGCTAGTGGTAATACCAGGTATTCTGCACACACCAGTACCCGTGTACTGGAAGAATAACTAGCTGTGCAGGACTGGACAGCGTGCAGTGAACCAATGCCCACGTACCAGGGACCGTCAGTTCAATAATGTCAGCTGTGACAAAGGAGCGAACCAGCGCCCGCACGCTGGGAACCAACAATCTCAATGTATATTAAGCCGTAAGGCAGTGGAGCGAACCAGCGCCCATGCACTGGGAACCGACAGACTTAATGTATAGTAAGCCACAAGGCAGTGGAGCGAACCAGCGCTCAACCATATCACAGTTAAAAACGCCTACCCTATTCCACTTATTACCGAGCTATTTGATCGATTGAAAGGGTCCCAGGTAGTTACTAAGCTCGACCAGCGAGGGGCATATAATTTGGTATGGGTAAAGGAGGGCCATGAATGGAAAACAGCACTTAACACCAGGAGCGGGCATTACGAATAACTCGTAATGCCCTTTGGTCTCTGCAATGTTCCCACGGTTTTCCAGGAATTCCTCCGGGACATGCTCCAACAATGCGTGGTGGTATACTTAGAAGACATTCTAATCCATTCCTCCTCCATGGAAAGCCACCACACAGATATAAACCGAGTTCTGCAAAGATTAATAGAAAAGAACCTATTTTGTAAATTAGAGAAGTGAGAGTTCCACCGCAAACAGGTCACCTTCTTGGGGTATGGAATTTCAGAGGTCGGTTTTGCTATGGACCCTGAGAAACTCTCGGCTGCTCTCGAGTGGCTGCAACCCGCTCTCTTCAACATTTCCTCGGATTCGCTAACTACTATAGGAAATTTATCTGCAATTTTTTTCTCTATTGTAAAACCCCTTACCAACATGACCAAAAAAGACGCTAACTCCACTCACTGGTCCCCAGAAGCCATCAAGACATTTGCTTGAGGGAACTTCCATGCCAGTCCTAATCCTCACTGATCATAAAAACCTCACCTACCTCTCTGCGGCTAAGCACTTGTCTCCAAGGCAGGCCATATGGGCCATATGGGCATTATTTTTGTCGCTTTTTAATTATGTGGTCTCGTACCTGCCGGGTACCAAAAATGTCCAGGCTGATGCCCTATCTAGACAGTTCTTGGGCGCTAAAGAGGAGAGTCTTCCTAGTTCTATGATTCCTTATAGGATCGAGTACTGGCCTCCATACGTACCAGCATAACATCTCCCCTTGGGGAGACAATATAGACTGCCTATGCACCTGCTGAGACTCCCTCTGGGGTCTGTTTTGTACCTGTTAACCTCCGTACCAAGGTATTTTCAACCTACCATAATACTAAGTCAGCAGGGCATCCCAGAAAAAAACAGGTTCTTTGGTTGGTTTCCCGTCTCTTCTGGTGGCCAGAACTTAACAGAGATATTGCTGCATTTGTTGCTGCCTGTTCAGTCTGTTCACATACCAAATCACCTCATCACCTTCCAGTGGGCCTTCTCCAACCCATACCTAATGGGGTGAAGCCATGTTCACACCTTGCCATGGACTTCACAGTCAACATCCCTCTGTCTAACGGTAACACAATCCTCTTGGTTGTTGACTGATTTTCTAAGATGCTCCACTGCATACCATTCAAAAAACTCCCATTTGCTAAAGAGTTGACAACGGTCTTTATCAAAGAGGTCTATCAGCCACATGGGTTTCCGAAAGCCAGAATTTCTGACTGGGGTAGCCTGTTTGTCTTGAGATTCTGGATGGCCTTCTGTGTGCAACTAGGTATCCAACTCTCTTTCTCCTCGGCCTATGACCCGCAATTGAATGGGGCTGCAAAAAGGGCTAATCAGACCATCAGAATAACTGGCAGGACCTGCTACCTGGGGTGGAGTTTGCTCATAACAGTGATGTCTCGGCTTCTACCCAGCTCTCCCCCTTCATGGTGAATTATGGGTATCAGCCCTCCATGATTCCAGATTTGTTCACTCCCCAGGGGATTCCAGTACCGGAGGATTCAAGAGTAACTGCAACGCTCACAACAATTCCAGGAGCTCCAGGCCAATTGCAAATGCCAGGGTCTGGTTGTACTCCAGAGATCTCCAGCTCTGACTGCCCTCTCAGAAACTGGCTCCCTGTTTTGTGGGGCCTTTCCGTATCCTATGACGTGTGAACCCTGTGGCATATGCCCTAGACCTCCCTCCCAATATGCAGATACACAATGTGTTTGATGTCTCACTGCTGAAACCCCTGGTATGTAATTGTTTTACTACGATCACTCCTCGACCCCATTCAGTGACCAATGACAGCCATGAGGAGTTCAAGGTCTGTTCTATAGTTGACTATCGTAGGTTCCGAGGGAGGCTTCAATATTTGGCCCATTGGAAGGGGTACGGTCCAGAGGAGCGCTCATGGGTTCCAGCAGCGGACATGCATGCCCCCGCCTCTGTGCTTTCCATGCACGCTTTCCCCTCAAACCTGGTCCTGCCCCGTGGGGGGGGGGTTGTTGAGGGGGGGTACTGTCAAGGTTTGGCTGACCTGCTCTAACTCTGCTGTTGATTACTGCTGCCTGCGCTAATCTAGAGCTCTTCTGTTTATTGTATTCCTGGGTCAGGCTGACTCAGCTGACCTCTCTGTGATTACTCACCTGACTGTTATCAGCCAACTCCTTCCAGGGTATTTAAAGCAGCTTGGCTCACTTCCTCCTTGCCCTTGTGTTGTTGGTGCTGGCTGCTGTGCATTCTCCTATGCTCCTGCTTATCCGTGTATGACCTGGCTTCCTCTGATGACCCTTCTGGCTCCTGACTCTGACATCACTGACTTTTGTGTTCCTGACCCCAGCTTGTCTTTGGTTTATGCTCCTGGATCACCATTCTGTTTCTTTTTTTTTTTTGTTACTTTAATAATGGTGTTTTGCATTTTTATATTTTGTGTCTATCTGGTTCCTGGTACCTAACGTGTAAAATTATGTACTTCCTTTCTGGTTTATCCATTTATGTAACGTGTTGTAGGAAGCCCTCTATTGCTCTAAACCAGGAGTGGACAGTCTGTTGCTTTTCCAGGGTTGGTGGGATACAGCCATCATCCTCAGCTCGCCACTTAAACTTCAACTGACAATGAATGCAGGGTGATAAAGCAGTAACTGAATTCTTCTATAATGTTCTATTTAGAAGAAAAACTGAGACATTAATAGTAGAACAGTTACCGTTTAAAATCGTCCCCTCAGTGGAAGCATCCATCTTGACAGGATTTGCATGATTTTTCCTTCACGTTAATTTAGTCCATCACTTTAATATAAACTGATATTTTCTGGCAGCCTCAGAAGGAGGTGTGAGGAGGAGGTGATTTCAGAACAGTAAGTAATTATAGGAGGCAAATTATAGCCAAGTTGATACCTTTATTGGCTAACTAAGCATTTTAAGAGATATGTTTTCATACTTATCTGTATAACATGCCTGAGGAAGAGACTTAAAAGGTCTTGAAATCTTGCATCCTAAATCTGATTAGTTAGCCAATAAAGATATCAACTTGACTATAATTGCCTCCTGTATTTCTATGGCTAACACAGCACCAACTCTGTTAAGCAATTATACAGGCAGTGGTAATCAGTTTGGAAAACTCAACTCCTCTGGGTTAAAGTGTCCCTAACTACTTAACCAGCAATCTCTGAGACCATTGTTTTAGGAAGCAATGCATTGTAGACCTCTCTGGAATTCCCTGGGTTAAAAGCACCATTTAAATTAATGGAAACTCAGGAAATCTTTATTTCTTCCCTACGGTGAAGTTGAAGAATTACTTTGGTTCATCTAAGTATATCCACATCACTGATCCACATCACTGACTGACTACTGAATGACAAATCAAGGTAATTGTAGGACTTTTCAAAGCACAAAGGGATTTGGGAAATCTAAGCTGGACCTTCTCTTCTGCTGTCAATTTTATATTTTGGTCTTATGGATTTTACAAAAGACTGAAAAGTTATGGGAGATAATTTACTCAATTTAGAACATAAGAAAAAAGCACCAAAACACCTCAGCAGACTAATTTTATATCCTGGTGTAAAAACAGAAGTACCTTTCAATTTAAATGTATCAGAATAGGAGTGGTTTTGGAAAGAAAAATGAAAGGAAAAGGGGAAACCTTGCCAGAGATCATCATCACTGATGACAGGCTGTCACAAAAGGTAAGAAGCAACAGGATTTGAAATCCCAGAACATGGCAGGGGTCTGATATCAGACATATGGCATCGTGTGAGGGATGACAGCAGACTAAAATATTCTGAGAAGGTAGAACAATTTTTTTTTACTGTAACAAGGAAATTTGGCTTGGTAGTGCACATTTATTTCATAAAACATTTACTAAAATGTGAGTGAAAAAGAAATGTAATATATTACTCCAAATGTGTTGATTTTTCATGTTATGCATAATTATCATCACTTTTTCAAAAGCTGGTGTTAGATGTCACCAGATTTTAGCAATAACTGATTATGTTCATTTCCTTTGTATGTGCTGTATAAAAACAGGGTTTGTCACCTGAGGCTTCATGCATAATTTTGACACCTTGCGCACTGATGACATGGCAGTTTTCCATTGGTCAGTGATGGAAAGCTACTGTATTCTTATAGGCTGGTTTAATAAGAAGAAATAGAGCAAATTTGAGGTAAACCACTGCATCAAAAGAAACACAATTATTTAAAAAGTTTCAAAGCTATGGCACTTCTATAGCTTTCAAGAGGTTAAAATCTCATTTCAGTGTATTGCATGTACTAAGATACATTGAATAGATTCAAAGTTGTAAATGTACAAATATTATTCCACACAACAACCCCCCCCCTCCAAAATTGTTTATTTTTTCATAGGACTAGTTTTTATTTATTTATTTATTTTTTAAAACACAAGAGAAAAAAATAAAAATGACCTACTGGCTTAATGCCATCAGGTCATGTTGGCCAGTGACCACTGTCAAATGTTCTCCTGAGTCCTGAGTTGCAACTGCTGTTCGTACTGCTGCTTCTGAGTTGTTTAAGCAGCAGGATGATTAGGCTGCTGAAAGGGAATGGGATCAACAATAACAGTAACATGGAAGATGGATGATGAAGGTTCCATTTGCCACGACTGGCTCCAGTGATGTGCCTGAGGCAGTAGCAGCAGAATAAGTAGCCCCCAGTATTTGTGGAGAAAAGAATACGTTTGCCATTAAATCTTCTCCACCTGCCCCTCCTCCAAAATCATCATGAGTGTGTTGTTATTAGAATATATTTTTTCCCTTGAGAGCAGGATCAGTGGGTCTCCTCAGCTACTGCAATGTGCAAAGTATGTATGTGGTAAATAAAATCTGGGGGAACAACTGTATCCAAACACCATGACACCCAAAAGGCAGCTGATCTGTGCTCCTGCTGGTGGTGGTGGTATTCATTTTCAGCTGGCTCTCCTCACCCAACACAGTTCTGGCCTCTTCAGGATCATGTTCCACCTGGACACTGTGGTGAAGAGAAGGGGAGGACTCCCAGTCCCAGGGTCAGTAGAATGGTGTTGGATCCCTTGACCGCTAGTCTGGATGCTGTAAAATGTTTCCCCTACCACTCCGGCTGATTCACCATTACTGCTACTACTAACACCAACCACATCAAGTTCAGCTGAAGAGTCTTCCTCCTCAGTCTCACAGTCACTAGTAATATCAGGATATTGTTGATTACCCCCTCCTTCACTCATAAGGCTAACAAGCTGTTGGACCTTAGTAGCAGTAGTACTAGCAGTGGCAGGACTGCTTGGGAATGGCAAGTGTGATTTAGGGTCCCTTGCTGTCACACTTGGCATCATTTTCTCCTCCCCCCTCCCGAGTACTATAAGAAACAGTAGCAGCAGGCAAAGTATTGGTGGCAGCAGGTTCAGCACTGGCAGCAGGTTCAGTACTAGCAACAAGTTCAACACTTGTGGCTGCAGTTACAGATATGGTGGCACTGGCAGCAGGGACAGCACATCTGGCAACAGGTACAACACTAGTGGCTGCAGTTACAGATATGGTGGCACTGGCAGCAGGGACAGCACATCTGGCAACAGGTAGAACACTAGTGGCTGCAGGATCAGAAATGGTGGCACTGGCAGCAGGGGCAGCACATCTGGCAACAGGTACAACATTAGTGGCTGCAGTTACAGAAATGGTGGCACTGGCAGCAGGGGCAGCACGTCTGGCAACAGGTACAACACTAGTGGCTGCAGTTACAGAAATGGTGGCACTGACAGCAGGGGCAGCACGTCTGGCAACAGGTACAACGCTAGTGGCTGCAGGATCAGAAATGGTTCCACTGGCAACAGGGGCAGCATGTCTGGCAACAGGTACAACACTTGTGGCTGCAGGAACAGCAATGGTGGCACTGGCAGCAGGGGCAGAACGTCTGGCAACAGGTACAACACTAGTGGCTGCAGTTACAGAAATGGTGGCACTATCAGCAGGGGCAGCACGTCTAGCAACAGGTACAACACTAGTGGCTGCAGTTACAGAAATGGTGGCACTGGCAACAGGGGCAGCACGACTGGCAACAGGTAAAACACTAGTGGCTGAAGTTACAGAAATGGTGGCACTGGCAAAAGGGGCAGACTGTCTGGCAACAGGTACAACATTAGCGGCTGCAGGGTCAGAAATGGTAGCACGGGCAGCACGTCTGGCAACAGGTACAACACTTGTGGCTGCAGGATCAGAACTGGTGGCACTGGCAGCAGGGGCAGCACGTCTGGCAACAGGTACAACACTAGTGGCTGCAGGATCAGAAATGGTGGCACTGGCAGCAGGGGCAGCACTTCTGGCAACAAGTACAACACTAGTGGCTGCAGTTACAGAAATGGTGGCACTGGCAACAGGGGCAGAACGTCTGGCAACAGGTACAACACTAGTGGCTGCAGTTACAGAAATGGTGGCACTGTCAGCAGGGGCAGCATGCCTGGCAAGAGGTACAACACTAGTGGCTGCAGTTACAGAAATGGTGGCACTGGCAACAGGGGCAGCACATCTTGCAGAAGGCACAGGCAGCTGACCTTTCCTGCTCTTACTATCCTTTTCTCCCTTCCCATTCCCTTTTCTCCCTTCCTTCCCTTTCCTCCCTTCCTTACCTTTTCTCCCTTCCTTCCCATTCCCTTTTCTCCCTCCCTTTTTAGTAAATTCCCCAAGATCCCTTGGAGCGATTTAGGGGGACTGGACAGCATTTGTTTAGTACTGCTAGTCACTTCCTCATCCTCCTCCTCAGACTCAGTGGACACATAATAAGGGTCCTTCCAGTTCCTCGTTTTGCTGCTCATAGTGATAGGAGTCACTATGAGCCTCTCCTGCCTCAATTTTTCCTAAATATCACAAGAGAACAGCACAGCACGTCAATCTCGCCCTGTAGCTGCTACTATTGTGTCTGCCTTCGGCGAAAGATTTTGGGCAATGGGTGAAAGATGCGAAAATTTTAACCGCTAGTTTTAAAGTGGATTTTCTCACAAAAAAGCGGATAACAACATGGTTTTCGCGAAATTTCCCACAGGAACATGGTGACAACTTTCGCCCACCCCTATTAGTTTCTACATTTCTGTAGCAACATGTAAAATAGATTATTAGCTTAGCTTTAGATTGCATATAATATTGTCTGACCAGACCTCACCTTTAACTGGGGACACATTTAAAAAATGCATACTGCAGGTCTATTTTGATTTCAGTGCATCCACGAAAATTGGCTTATTTCTTACATAGTAATGGATGAAAATTCTATTTTTTTCTTTGAGGAATTCTGGTGGAAAACCAGCAATTTGCTCATTTTTACAGAAAAATACCTTTGCATATAAACCTTTCTCCGACATGAAGTTACTGCAGGAATATTGCTGATTTCCATGTAATGGGGAGGTCATGTTAGTATGTGTGGTTTTAGCCTTACCAAAGTATTGGGACAAAGCTGAAAGGTCGGTATGTGTGGCTGTAAGTCTACCAGTGCAATGGGGCACAGTTGGGGAGACATTATATGTGGTTCTATGGCAACAATGGGACATGGCTGGATGGGCTTACTATTTGTGGTTCTATGGCTACCAGTGCAGTAGTTAAAAATTAGAGGTCAGTATGTGCACTTCAATGAGTAATGTGGGGTCATTACTTGGGTTCAGTAAAGCAGTGGTTCTCAACAAGCAGACTACCACTTCCATCATTCCCAGCAGCTGGAGGGACTCACGTTGCCCATCCTGACTACCAGACAGTGAGACAAGGCTTGGTGGTCAGTATGTGTGGCTCTATGGCTACCATGGGACCAGGCTGGGGGTCAGTATGTTTGGCTCTATGGCTACCATGGGACCAGGCCAGGGGTCAGTAAAGCAGTGGTGGGCAAAGTGAGGTTCTCCAGCTGCTGCCAATCTATAACTCCCATCATTCGTTGGTAGCAGCTATAGAACCTCAAATTGGCCATCCCGACTAACAGACAGTGGAACACAGCTGAGTGGTTGGTATGTGTGGTTCTATGGGCACCATGGAACAAGGCTGGTAGGTCAGTATGTGCGGCTCTGTGGCCATTGTTAGACAAGGAGGGGGATAGCATATGTGGTCATATGCTACCACTGCAGTGGGGCAAGGCTGGTTTGTCAGTTTGTGGGGTAAATATGGGACAAAACTAGGTATCAGTGGTTCTATGGCTACCAGTGCTGTGGCACACAGCTGGGGGTCTGTATATGTGTGGTCCAATGCCTACCAGTGCAGTGGCACAAAGCTGGGGGTCAGTATATGTAGTTCTATGGCTTCTAGCGCAGCGGGATATGGATGTGAGTCAGTATATGTGATTCTGTGGCTACCAGTGCAGTGGGATATGACTGGGGTCAGCATATGTGGTTCTATGGCTACCAGTGCAGTGGGACAAGGATTGGAATCACGGAGGTAAAAAAACAGAAGAATTGTTCTTTTCATGGGAATTGCCACAAAAGGTGTAAAGTGTCATTTTTATCACTTTCCTCTTTATGATTGAAATTGTTGTCCATCCCTATTACTTTCACTTTCTAAAAGTCAGGTTTAGCCAGCTTAATATAATAGGATAAATTCTGCTTTTGTGCATGTTTGTCTTTGATGCCATTACATTAGTTAGTAGTATTTGGTACTGGGTTCAATGAGATGTATGTATAAACACAAAGTGTACAATTCTGGAACAAGGCAAATGCAATACAAAAAATCGGGAGCTTTTAAGCCTTTGAATGCTAGAGAGTACAAACAATGCATTGGAGACCTTTCTAGCATTTAGTGGGTTAAAAGCCTCATTTCAATCAATGGAAATGTTATATTTCTCCCCTAAAGTTCTGATTCTTTTGTCCAGAATTGCACCAAAATACGTTTAAACAAAAGGCCCAATGTCTCCTTTCCTCAGTCTGGCCATCAAGCAAAATATGTTTGCACATCCCTTCAGTAGGAAATGTTAGACCACCCATGCTGTTCTCCTGTATCCATCCAGTGGATAGATTGCATGGTTTGCTTCAGGGCACATCATCCACACATGGTTAAGTTATTCCCACCCCACCATGGATCCTGCAGAGACAGGCAGCTATGATGAGCATTGCGTTATTTAAAGTTAACATCTGTACACATTGTTATGGCTGCAACTTCACAGTGACCATTGCCAGGCTCCTAAAAGCCACAGCAAGCTGTGTCTTGGGAAGATGTCAATCAAAATAGCTGTCCATGTGAACCTCACCAAAAGCGTAATACATAATATTTTTTACAGACTATTGTGTTGCTGTGGCACAGTGCCATGTGCGAATAATAACTTAATCTAATTCATAAGCCATGAGAGGACTTTAAACCAGGACAGGTCCAACCATATAGGTGACCTAGGCAGCTGCCTATGGCACTGAGGTGCAAGGGGTGCTGTACTCAGGGCTGCCATCCAGATCATTGTGTGTTTATGAAAAACATACTATAGGGAATGCACAAGAACTGGGCTCCTCCACCCCTTTACATGCTCTGTAGTGCAAGTTACTTAAGGGCATGGTGACCCACATTTAAACTCCACTGTTCTACCTTCTGCCCAGTCTCTCACCTTCCTCTCTCAGCCCCACTTCTTCCCTCATTCTGTCCTTCCGTCCCATCTCCCTGTCCTTCTATCTACATGTTCTTAATTTTCTCATTCATCTCTAATTCATCCCTCTCATTCATCTCTAAAACCCTCTCATCCCCTTCCTCCCTCAGGACCTCTTCTACATTACCCATCTACCTGTCTCTCCCCTTGTCTCTGCTCCCTTCCTCAGTCTCTTACTGATCTCTTTCAGGAACATATAATTTAAATGGCATATTTATAGGTCACTCCCTTTTAGGACCAAAGAGTGCTTACCTAGGGCACCAAAAAGAACTGCGCTTGCCCTGTTTTAATGGTATTTGCACCAGTGGTGGTAGATAGGGTGATTTAGACAATAATGAAGAATGTTTTAAGGGAGGAGAGTATTGGTGGTAAAAGGGATGAAAAGGGTAGAAAGAGAGGTGTACCTTATATGAATGTCTTGGTAAACATTGGCCTAGGACTGGACTGGGTAACCTTTTAGAAACATTTACAAACTGGAGTTTGCCACCACTGTACTAAGGATTACAGCCTTCTTGCTGCTGTTGTACTACAAGCTCCATTATACCCAGCTGCTTTCTGGCCTGGTGAGTGATGGTAGCCGAGTGCCACTGTTACCTGCTAATCTAGAATATGTTTTTTGGGGGATTTCAGCACTATAAATTCACTTCTCTAATCCTTGTACCTTAGCCAGTCATGATATTAGAAGAGAGGAAGGGAATCTCATCTGAAATGCAGACAACAAAACCCACTTCCAAAGCAAAGAGACTTAAAGGGATAGTAATGTTTCACAAAAATAGTAGTTCCAATTAATCTTCATAGTATTTGGGCCATGGTGAGTGTTATTTCACTACTGTCAGAGTTGTAGTTCAAGAGGAATTGAATGCTAAAGTATCCCCCTTCCACCCCTTTTACTGACGTAACACTGCTCACCTCAGAACAGAAAGGTGGTGTCCAGATGGCTTGCAGAGAGGGACAATCTTCAATTAACATAAGGGAAAAAACAGTCAAGGGGCAGGGTTTTCATTTTTCTAAAAGTAAGAATATTGTCCTTTGCTGTGAGCTGTCTGGTCTTAAAGGGATAGTAATGTTTCATAATACAAGCAGCTCTAATTAATCATCATAGTATTTGGACCTTGGAAAGTGTTATTTCAATTCTGTCAGAGTTGTAGTTCAAGAGTAATTCAATGATACAGTATCCCCCTCCCGCCTCTTTTACTGATGTAACACTTTTCATCCAGAGCAGAAGGGAGGTGCCCAGGTAGATTGCAGAGAGAGATTGCAGAGAAGGACAATCTTCAATTAAAATAAGGGAAAAACCTGAAAAGCTTGTCATGGGGGGCAGGGCTTTCATTGTTTTCATTGTAAGAAGACTGTCCCCTGCTGTTATCTGTCTGGTCTTACAACCAGATCCACATCTGAGAAGAGATGGCTTACACTAGGTAAAAAGGGCGGGAGGGGGAAACTTTGCTTGTGAATATCTCTAAAACCATAAAGGTTTGAGAGATAAGACTTATATCATTCGTCATATTTTTAATGCCTACAAAATAAAATAAAGTTAAAACGAAGTATTACTATCCCTTTAAGAACAGATTCCACATCTGAGCTGAGCAGTGTTACATCAGTAAAAGGGGTGGGAGGGGGACACTTTATCATTCAATTACTCTTGAACTACAACTGACAGTATTGAAATAACACTCTCCATGGCCCAAATACTATGAAGATTAATTAGAGCTGCTTTTTTTTTTGTGAATCCTTACTATCCCTTTAAGAAATGGGTTTGAACAACAAGAATACTAAGAAAACTCCAGGTACCAGCTGAATGTAGGCTCACATTGTCTTGTTATCTGATCACCAGCATGTAATGGAAGGGACATTGCCAATCCCATGTAGTGATGACCACATTCAAAAATGAATACAAGAATAAGGCCACTACTATTTGGGATCATCAGAAATTCATATAATACTTTTATGAGACACTTCATAGAAGACACTTTCATGAATATGTTGAGTGCTGGTTTCAAGGTCACCTGTTTGTGACTTTTTGCTTTTGCATGTGTTTTTGAATTGAACCATTTCATTTTGTATAAATTATAGAACTCTGTGTAGTAATAATAATAATAATATACTCTGGCCATAAAATCCTATTAGCCTCTATGCCCTAGCACCTTCAGTTAGCCCTGCATACCATGTCCATGTAGACGGACATGACAATTGCTAGTAGGACCACAAGATTCACACTGCTTAGTGCACATGGTTATCTTAACCTTTTGAGTACCAGAAGGTTATCCAACGCATTGCTGAACAATGCATCGGAAACCTTTCTGGCACTCAACAGGTTAACACTCTAAGGACCAGAGGGGTGTGTAGCGCATTGCATTGGTAAGTAGTTTGGTTCTTAACTCCTTTAGGTTCTTGCCATAGTGACGTCCGCGCGCCTGCGCTGTCACACTCTTTTGGAGCCGGCCGGCTCCTAGCAACGCCTCCTAGACCCAGCTGGGACTGACAGCGCAGGTTTGTGGACGTCATTATGGCAAGGTGTCCGCGCTCCGTCCTGCTGTCAGTCCGGGAAGAATAGCGATTTCTCTTTAATCTGGTAATGATTCTGGCGACTAGCGCTACTGAGCAGCTAGTCACCAGATGGGCAATTATGTGGTGCAATGTTATTATTGGGTGGTAGTTCCACTTTAAGGATTTCTGTAGAATTGTGTCGTTCTGAGAAGTAATATAACTATTATTAAGTTAATCGCCACCTGCCTTATTATTGCAGGGTGACTTTACGTATGGTGATAGTTCCACTTTAATTCACAATGTCACACAATGAGGAACACATGAACCCAAGCTGTGCTGGTTCTTTTTGTTCAGATTTTTTTTAAAAAATGGGAAAACAAGATAAGTGGGGAGAAATTTTTATTTGTTAAAAAAACATATGTTACACATTAAAAACAAACGGCAGCATCATTAACTACAAATGCTGAAGAAATCTATAAATATTTTCACTAGGAACAATCCTCCTGAAAATGTCAGCTTCCTAGCATAAAAAGTTCAAACATGAACCATAGCTACATTTATATTTAACATTTCTATTTTCTACTAACAACATTTGACATCTACAAAATATAAATGAGAACAAACTGAGGGGGTGTATTTTTCAGAAATGGAGCAATTATGGAGCAACAAACTGCAAAAGAGGGGGAAATCAAAATCCCAAAATTCCTATTGGTCGTTTAGCCCTTTTTTTTAGTACCAGAGAGATATCCAATGCATTGCAATATTCTGACACACAAAGGGTTAATACTTTAAAGCAGAGATGGGTAAAATACAGCATGTGGAGCAGATCAGGACTATGGGCTATATTTATCTAGGCCTTGGGTCGGGCTGACTGTACACACATGACTACTGTACTGAGGAAAATATCACTTGTGGCTTTATCTGCAGGGAAAATGAAACCCTGTATGAAACCTGTGCTTTGATGTAAAATGTATCACACTAACAGTGCAGAGAGATAGCACTGACACTGACAGTAAACCACATCTCACTCAGGAAGGAGGGGTCTACTAGTTTTGGAAGAGGTAAGGAGTGTATACAGACTGTTTGGCCAAAATAACTTCCTCTGCCTTGAAATAACACTAATGCCAAAAAATAAACAATTTGATATAACTTTTATTCATAGATGACACCCTGAAATATGAGCCTGTCCTGTTCAGAGATCATTGATTAAATGCTGTTGATGCTGAGATTACCGCCTGGTGTTATTTTAGTCAGACCAGCTCTTATCTTATCTCAGGCCATTTACAGATAATCCTGGACAACAAATGGAAGCATGGAAAAAAGGCAGGAATGTATGCTCCCTTATAAGATTAGACTTTATGCCTCAGAAAACAAATAGATTTTTTACAGATTTTAACATTCAGAATAGGAAATTAAAGTGTATATAACCTGAATGTATATATAACAGCAGTGAGCTGGAGACCTTGCTAGCATTCAAGGGGTTCAATCTCCCCATTTAACCCTCTGAGTGATGGAGACGTATCCAATGCATTGTGTTGCAATGTTCTGGATACCTCTCTGACAGCCAAAGGGTTAAATCAATGGGTGATTTTAGTCACCCTATGATTCAGTTGGTTTGTTCCATAATTGGTCCCATTCTGCATTGCACATCAGCCTCAGAGACACAAACACACACATTAAAATTGACCCAATCTTTACAATAAAATCCCAAAAGGGATCCTATTGAAAGCATATGGGCATGTTCTGTACAGATTATATGTATAACCCTTTGAGTGCCAGAGGGGTGCGTAATGCATTGCAAAGCAATGTGTTGGATACCCTTCTAGCACTCAAAGGGTTAAATACAATTTGGAGCACTTCTTGGGCAAGCAACTGCACCATAGAGGACAAATAGTAATCACTAATGATTTAAGTTGAGCTATCAACCAAAAGAAAGCTATAGATCACATCTAGCATTCAAGGGGTTTAAATTCCAATTTAAATCACTGTTAATTTGGGGAAGGGGGTTATCTGTCAGCTACTGTGAAGTTGGTTTGCCTCAGAATGACCCCACATTATACCTAAGGGTAAACGTTTCTTGTAAAAAATCAGTAACACATAATAAAAGTTGTATATTGCCTATGATCCAGCAATAAACAGTACACGTGTCTGTGGGTGAAAGAACTACAATGGCACTGGTGGGATTGTTACATCATTGACTCTTTAGAGTTGCCTGTTCTCGCATTGCTTCTTCTCTCCATTTAGCCTTTCTCTCCATATTTTTTTGAATAAGTGTATTGTCTTCTTTTTGTGCCTGCAAATGAAAAACAAATCAATATTAATGAAGGACTAATGATGGTACAAATATGAAGCAACATATAGTACTATGCGCACATCAACATGTACGTCTATAGAATGCTGTATAACATGCACCTGCTTCTTTTCCAATGTTCACTGTTGTGTTCAAAAGGAATAGCACTCTTCTGTTCTATGTACAATTATAGTTACACTTTATCATGCTAATCAGTACACTAAAGAAGGCTAACAGCAATTCATTAGGGTGTTTAAATACATATGCATAAAGCAGTGATCAACAGAAATGCACCACTTGTGTTGGGGATGTGGGTGCAAATCTATCTATCTATCTATCTATCTATCTATCTATCTATCTATCTATCTATCTATCTATCTAACTATGTCTGTCTGTCTGTCTATCTATCTTTCTGTCCATCTTTCTAATCTTTCCATGACCAGCCCTTTTAAGGTGGAGCTGTTGCACCCCTAACACGTAATCTAGAACATTCGGGGCACCCCTAACATTTTTATTGTAATTTATCATGCGCATAATGATGCGCATGATATAAATATGCAGTTATTATTAGGTCTTATAATCATAATAACAACACTAAACATATTGTGCATAACAATTTCTATAAATCTTTATTTAAAAGGCCATTGTTGTTAGGCTTTATAGAAAACACAGGGCACCCCAAGTTTATGTCCGTGGCACACCAAAGTGCCACGGCACCCTGGTTGAGAATCACTGTTCTGGACCAATGAAATTACCCATGCTTTACTCAGAATGAAAAGCCCTATATATAAGGACATAGCACTCCTGATTTCACAAGATAAAAATTTCTGGGTGCCATACAGTACAACTGTTGTTAATACAGTTATAAAGAAACAAAAGGTTATATTCTGTATGTCTGTAATATCTGGCTTATATCCTAATTCGGCCATTTTATTTTTCAGTCTGCATATCTAGGTACTGGCCATCTTATTTAACCCCTTGGAAGCTAGACAGATCTTCCATGCACTGCAAAGCGATACACCAGATACTTTTCTACCATCCAAGGGGTTAGGAGTTTTTTTTTCTGTTCGTGTGTTAAAGGGGAACTATCACCCCGCAATAACTTAAGCTTCACTGATTGCTCATCTGGCGACTAGCTGCTTAGTAGCGCTAGTCGCCAGAAATATTACCTGGTTCAGCAGATATCGGCGTTTTACCGATGGTGACAGGAGCAGGAAGCACGGACGTCTCTTCACAGTGACGTCCGTGCGCCTGCGCTGTCATTCCCTTTTGCACCGCAGGGTGCAAAAGGGACTGACAGCGCAGGCACACGGACGTCACTGTGAAGAGACGTCCGTGCTTCCTGCTCCTGTCACCATCGGTAAAACGCCGATATCTGCTGAACCGGGTAATATTTCTGGCGACTAGCGCTACTAAGCAGCTAGTCGCCAGATGAGCAATCAGTGAAGCTTAAGTTATTGCGGGGTGATAGTTCCCCTTTAAAGTTTAAGGGCATATTCTGTACCACACAGTGGATGGGACTGGGGTCATGTTAGGACGGAGGGTGTGGCTGTGGGCAGGGCTAATGACAGGAACACGATGCTCACATCCTCCTTTCAAGAACAAACAATAAAGTTATTTGTTGATATGTGCACTGAAAAGGATAAAACTTAAAAACTTACTTTTTTGCCAGATATTACCATGGCGATGCAGCCAATAATTGTGCCAGCAATCATTGCATAGCAGGTCTTTATTCTAACATTATTTCTGGCAGCCGAGAGGACCTCACATCTATAGATGAAAGGAAAAAAATAAACTTTAATTTGTGCAATTTTCTATGTATAAAATGTACATATTCCAAATGAGACAATGAAATACTTGGTGGCTGTTTGAGTACAATTGTCACCTGTAAATCAGAGTACATGTTTGTAGACACCAGGAAGAAAACTATTTTTATACTATGTTACAAAAATGTAGCAGAAGTGGACACTCAACCCCTACTTTTCCTACAAAGCTGTTGCTGTGACATACTCTGAAAACTTTTAGGGCAGAGGTAGTCAAATGTTAGCCCTCCAGCTGTTGAGAATTACAACTCCCAGACAAAGGCTGGTTGGGGATGATAGCAGTTGTAGTGCCCAACAGCTCGAGGTCCAACAATTGACTACATATATTTTAGGGCCTTCTGTTTCAAACATTGGTGGGAAACTTGAGGCTCTCTAACGTTCAAGACTACAATTCCCATCTTTCCCAGCCAGCCTACTGAATAGCTGCAGAGCCTCAGGTTGTCCACCAATAAATAATACAGATGGTCTTAACTTACAACTGGAGCAATTCTGAGCAAACAAAGTACACTACAGGGGACACATAAACATTCCAAGAAATTCGAATAACTTAAAGGGCAATTACCTGTGAACATTAAAAATTAGCTGATCCTGAGATCTTTATAAGATTAACCCCTTAAGGACCAATGATATTCCAGGACCATCATGGCTGTCTGGCACTTAAGGATCAGTGACAGTCCTGGCACATCATGAATCCATTTCACTAAAAAAAATGCCCTGTAATCCTTAACTGCTGGCCATGGTCCTTAAGGGGTTAAGCCAGATTTCTGGCACTGTGATCCTACTTGTTCCAACCCAGAGGTCATCCAATCAGTCCTCAAGGATGACTTAACATACTACAGCTTGGAGATCGCAGTTTGAACACCTACAAGACAAGCAGGACTGCTCCATCTACCTCCTGGTAGTAATGCACCAACATAGAGATTAAAGAAGCAGCTAACTGGTGCATCTATGTAGTAGGCATCACTGAATGTTCCTACCCAGAAAATTGGCCCCTTAATCCTGAAAACTGGGTCAACACAGTGAGTCTCACCATTAAACCAGGTATGGCAATTGTGTTTTACTTAGTTTCCCTTAGAAGGAGACATGGTAAATAGCCTGGGTCTGAGCTGTGTAGCCTCAAAGCTGCTCGTTTCAGCCATTTTGGGGGATCAAACTTGTCGGCAGGAAAGAACGAAGCCCGGAAGTTTAAGGATAGAAAACTTCTGTGCGTTGCATGCACAGCCCTATAGATGGCAGTGGTTGGATTAGACAATCCATTCACACCAGCCAATGGCAATGGTGGCCAACAAGTGGCCCTTAAAGCCTTCTCCTGTGGCCCCCAGTCTGTTCTCTGGTGCAATAAGAAGATGAGATAAGGTCCCTCTCCACCATCACTTGCCCTATTTTCACTCCCAGAAAGGCCACATGGTCTTTTCCTTTAGTCTCACAGCATGCTTTCCTTTACACTAATCATGCTCCCTTTTAAAGGGGAACTACCACCCCGCAATAACTTTACATGTATTCAGTCTTCATCTGGCGACTAGCTGCTTAGCAGCGCTAGTCGCCAGAAATATTACCTGGTCCCAAAGATTTTGCAGTTTTTCCGAGGCTCAAAAAGGGACTGACAGCACAGGCGCATGGACGTCACTGTGACGAGATGTCCGTGCTTCCTGCTCCTGTGAGCCTCGGAAAAACTGCAAAATCTTTGGAACCAGGTAATATTTCTGGCGACTAGCGCTACTAAGCAGCTAGTCGCCAGATGAAGACTGAATACATGTACAGTTAAAGTTACTGCGGGGTGGTGGTTCCCCTTTAACTTCTTGGGTGCTAGAGAGGTCATTGATGTATTACAAAGCAATACCTTGAAGACCTCTTGAGCATCCAAGCAGTTAATTTGTTTTTTTCTGCCCCTGCTTAGATTTTTATGGATGTACAGCCCCTTGAGGGACTTGAGTACCATATTTGTGGCCCTCGGAGTAAATCACCGAACCCTAGTCTTTGGGGACTGCCAGGTTGTGTACCATGTGATGGTGAACCATACCTGGGAACTCTCTGGATTTTCCATGGACACTCCGGTTTTTAAAGTGAATTACCGGGTCTCTGGGATTATATTTATAAATGGAACGCTACATGCCTAACCATTATAGCATATAATTCAAATTGTAACTAACCAAATACATTTCTGTTTGCGTGTCCGGAGCACCCCACACAGTTCCGGCCAGGAGACTTCGACAAATGAGACGACACAGAAGTGGAGCGCTTCCACAGAATCAAAAACAAAAGATGAATCAGTTTTTGTAATAGAGGACTTGCTAACTATTTCAAAAATTGCTTCATCTTTTGTTTTTGATTTGTTTTTGATCTTAAATGTTTTTGTTTAAGTAAGAGTGTTTTTGTAATACTTTTTTTTAACATGAATTGGACTTCATGGCTGCTCGCTGATCGGTGGGTCCGTGGAAGCACACCACATCTGTGTCGTACCGGGTCTCTGGGGACAGACACTGATTCTCTGGGGATGGGGCGGGACAGACCTACAGATAGGGCACTATCCACATGATAGTTGGCCTTTAAATTTAACTTTTAACCTCTTGAATGTCAGAGGTCTCAAATGCATTATTATTATGCAGAACCTCTCTAGAATGCACAGGGTTAAAACTAAAGTCCAATTTAAATTCTGGAACTTTAAGTTGTCCTCTATAGTGTATCTCCTTTTCTACAAAATCGCTCATCTTTCCTTTGTGCATCCAGAAGAAAATCTGGTATATTCTGACTTAGGAAATATGTAGTGCTTTGGAGGAGGGAGGTAGAAACATATCACTGACTCACCACCACATTAATAATGACTGGACAACTGTACATGTAATATTAAAGATCTTTTACTACAGGGGATAAGTAACAAGGTCCCCAAAATCAAAATTGTTTTAAAATTGACTTTTAACTCCTTGAATACTAGAGAGCTCTCTAGCATTCAATGGTTAAAACCCCTATTTAAAGGAGCAGTAGACTTTTTTATGAAAACATAAATATTGTATGGGGTTTTCTGTTGAGTAAAATAAGAGCACTCCCACTGCTGAGAGTTATTACAGTTTAAACACTTTTTTTTTTTTTAATTTGCAGTGTCCTCTAGTGGTCAAATTCCAAATAGTTATCCTCTTTCATTCTAATGGAGTGAAAAGTCATTGACATACAGTTCTCCATATAATGTGATAGAAACTGCCTAGCCACTTCCTGTCAGTTATAACAATCAGGAAGTAAGCACAGTAAATTCACTTCTGATTATTTGAACTTTTGTAACTTCTGAATATAACAACTGACAGCAGTAGGAGTGACCTTGTTTTACTCATCAGGAAAAGCTCTATAACATATAGGTTTTCATAAAAAAAGTTTACTGCTTCTTTAAATCACTGGGAATTTTCATCTGTCCGTTATGGTGTAGCTTCTTTACACCAACATTTTTCGTTTTCAGGACACAGTCCTTAACCCTTTGAGTGCCAGAGGGGTATGCATGTTGCGCAAACCTCTGACACTCAAAGGGTTAATGCACTGCAAAATGTGTGCACGATTTGTTGTGAAAGGGTGTGATAATGCCGGCTGGTACAACTGTATATCTTCATTATGACACACCCAGACTTAACCTTTTTGATTGTCAAATGGTCTGGCAGTAAAAGGGGTATTATGGCATACTAGTGTAAAAGCCCGTGTACACGGGCCAAGGTCCGGGTGATGTTAACCCTTTGCGTGCCAAAGGGTTAAGAGGCCGGTCCTGCTCTGCGTCCTGCCGCAGTCATGCACTGTAGAGATTACCCAAAAGCACAGAATGCTACCAGGACAGAACTCCCAGCAATCCGTGCTCCCAGCATTCTGTGCATTCGGGCTGTCTCTACTGTGCATGACGGCTTCTGACAAACATTCTAGCAAATTATTATATAGGATAGGCAGTGTATGATTTTCTTCCTTCTAATACATGTGTAGAATTGTATATAAAAGTACTACTTACGAAATATATTCTGGGATTTCTTCTTGCTTTTTGAAACGTCCAGACCACAAAAGCACCTTTTTATCGAAGTTTGTAGGCTTTTTCTGATTTCTGAATAGATGTTGACCTTAAATGAACACAGAGAAACAGCCATGTTGAGTTTTTTAAACAGGTCTTCGGACAGCCATCAGTATAATATTCTGTTTCAGTTTTCATTTTTCTTAACCCCTTAAATGCTAGTTAACTATTATGTATTGCAGAGCAATGTGTTAGAGAGAGCTCCATGCATTAGACAGCATACAGAAGAACAGACTACTCCTTTTGATAGAATGATTCTTCTATGAATTGGCTACTTCTCTAGAATCTATGGGGTTACCCCCCCCCCCACACACACACACACAAATATGTCATGTTTAAACTTGCAAGTGCCAAATGGGGTTTCTAAGTCTCCTCCACTGGGAACAGACTAAGCAAAAAGTCAGGGGCTGCACTGTGCATCACTACCAGACTTTTTAGAGGTTAGAAAAGAGACCCTGGAAGTCTACAGATCTCAGTCACAAACTGTTCGGTTGTGTGCACTGCCCCGCATGAACATGCTGTGCTGGCCTTTTAAGCCACATACAGTGGTCTACTGGTACCTGCTTTGTGCAGGACAGGAAACTGTCCTAAGAGATGCAGCATAGATGCACCTGGGGTCTCTTTTCAGACTCCCATTGTGCCCCCCCCAATAAGTAGCATGCCTTGCCCACAAGTTTATTTTATTCTGAAAGTACACAGCTTATTTTACTTGCAAGAGAGGTATCCATCTCTATAGGACACTCAAATGGTTAACAACTTGAATGCTAGAAAGGTCTCCAAAGGACTGGAAAACTATCTAGCATTCAATGGGTTATTTAAATTAATTGCAATTGTATTTCTCCTCTGTGTTGTAATTGTCCCAGAATCGCTCATCTGTTCTTTGTGTATAAGTCCGTTAGCCCCTTAGTGACGAGAGACTGGTGATGTGTCAGGACTATCACTCAAATCCGTCCTTTATGGAGAGGTGACGATGCTTGCACGTCAAGACTTCATGATTGCAACTGTGATCATGTCAGGCAGGCTGTATGTGACTGCTCCAGGACCGGAGCTGTCAGTTTCAGCCTTTCCCCGGGGGCTTGGTACATGTGATCACTGCTACGGTGATCACATGTGCTGGTGGAGCCAATAACAAAGGCAATGGAAATATACATTCCATCTGTCACTGTTCTCTGACTCTCTCTTCCTCACTGTGATCATGAGAAAGAGAGAAGCAGAAAACAGAGCTCCCAACATATCAATGGCCAAAGAGAGCAAGCTTTTATTCTAAGTTTTGGTGCTGGGGGCCGAACTAAGGATAGGTCACTTGATGACCTACTGCCACTCCTTTGTGTTTCTGTTAAATTATTTGAAGCAAGACCAAATAATTTTACTTACACAGACTAATTTATAAACACATATACTAACATTTAAACAAACATTAATATGAAATGTATTGCTGTGAAGCAACGTGATACACTTATTTACACACCACACAGTCTAATCTTCTAAATACAGGGACACAGGGTGGGAAAGAGGAACAAAGGGATTTTCATCTCAGTGGGGCAGTACACAGGGGTATCCACAGAAATGTTTCCGGGGGGGCAAAGCCATAATATGACCCCCAGGCCAGCCCATCAAGCCCCTTTGTTTATATGGAGGGGTTAATTGTAAGGGATGCAAGTGCCCCCCCTACGGACACCCATGTCAGTACCCCTTAAAAAGGGACAAGTGGGTGGTATTAACGAAAATGCATACCTTTTATCCGGTCCTTTTAAAAATGAACCAGTGGAGCACAAATGATCACAGGAAAACCTATAAAAATGTTGGGGTTTTTTCCCACCATTTTTTTAAATATTATTATCAATGGTGGGTTATACATACAACTATGGTATTAAAAGAAAGCCCTACTAATGCTGAAAAAATGGTATTTCATTTGTGTGGATATACTGAATGGATTAGGCGGATAATATGGTTGAACAAAGGTATACTAAAAAAAGGCTGAAATTGCTTGTCCGCTAGTGTAAAAAAGCCCTAATCATTAAGGGGTTAACGTATACATTAGAGTTTACAAAGTACCATTTTAAAAATAGGGCCCTTGCAGAAGGGTCCAGTTACCTTTTTAGCTGAGGCTACAAAAATTACACTCACAAAATGCAAACTCAGCTAAACCAGAGTTTTGTCTCCCTTCCCCCTCATCATTAATCTGCCTGCTTTCCCATTATCAGACAGACAAAACACAGAACCAAGAGGGGGTAGCCTGGCTGTTCAGGTTGCTGATTAGGAAGCACAGAGACCTAGTTCAATTCCTGTGTCATGTATCTTATCTCCCAATGCCTCGCACCAAACACAAGAGCTGAATTCAACAAAAGTCAACATTATTGCATGACGTAAGGTGTGTTATGCTGCAAAAATATGTATTGTACTATTCAATTTATTATTAACCCTTTCAGTGTCAAAGGGGTGGCCCACACCACTCTGGCTCTCAAAACGTTATTTTTTTGAGACGAAAAATTTAAGTATGAGGTAAAAATGCTCATAATTATTCAGTAATAGCAAAAAATTCAGTAAGTGGAGATAAAAGCAGAGTGTTCTAATTTTGGGGGATACCTCCATGGCTTGAAATATTACTTACTGTGGTACTGTTGCTAATAGCTATCTAAAAACTGATTTGTATACAGCACCACAATATATTTTGAGGCCATGGGGTAATGCACCCAAAAATGAAAGTTTGAGCAGTAATCATTTTTGAATTAAACACCTCCTAGCATTGGGCGTGCCCTTGATCTACTAAGCAGGATAAAGTCTGAGATATATATTTTATATATCAACTCTTTGAGTGGCAGAGTGCCACCCAAAGGGTTAAGCAATACATTGTCTTTAAAAAATACTGTACAGATGCCCAAGGAAATCAAACGGTTAAATCTTACATTGCCAGTTGTCAGCAACTTATATAATCATGCACTGCAGGCCACTAAGGCAATGGAAGAGTTAAAAGTTCAAGGCCATGGGAGTCAACAAAGCACTGAATTGCACAGCAGGACCACAAGGAACCCCAAAGCTTATCTCTTTCAGAACTAGGAATATCAGCAAAACAATAAATGATGCATTGTAGGCTCATCGGTCAGTCAAGGGTTAAACTTTCATAGAAAGATCAGCTAACAAAACATGTAAAATGTGTTCATTCCACTGAGGTACTCAAAGGGTTAATCCTTTCACAGCCAGCAGTGTTTGCAAAATAATAACCATTTTAGTGCCACAGGGGTGCGCAACACAAATTCTCATCTAGCACTCAAAGGGTTAAAAACGAGACCTATTTGGTTATTAACCCTTTGAGTGCCTGAGAGATGCACAACGCATTGAAAAGTAATGCCCCCTCTGGCACTCAAAGGGTTAAAAGCGACACGTGAAAAAACTACATCCCATGCTTATCTGGTCATTAGCCATTTGCGTGCAGGAGAGGTTGCAACGCTTCAGAGCTCTCAATAGCATACAAAGGGTTAAACTAGAATTTCACCAAAGTGACTGCACAGTGCTTTACAAACGTATAATCGCACTAACATGACAACTGTAAGCAGCAGGCAAGGATGTATCCAATCTTTCTTAAAACTTTTGAGTGCCAGAGGGGTGTGCAATGGGTTGCACACCCCTCTGGCACTCAAAGGGTTAACGTGTTAGCTCTACTTACCTGTAAATTGTGTATTATAGCTGGGTTTCAGCTCCTTCACAGCCTGGCAGTATGGTCTCCCTTGTATGGCTTTGCAACCAGCATTATACATGTTTCTTGCCAGAGACTGGAATCTCATAACATTGAAGGTAGACATGGTGTTTGCAGTGCGATCTCACGCTATTAGTCACTCTGTAGTCTCAGACCGATTCCTCTTCTTTCTCTGGACTGTTTGCACTCGCTGCTACTTAAAGCTTTGTCTGGGCTTCGTGCCAACTATGTGCACTGCACGTCACTGCAGGAAACACACATATGGTAATTATTATTGCACTGGAACATGCAGATTTCCCTGAGTCATAGTGACTGCTTCTAGTGTTGTCAGGTAAAGGATGGTCTGTTATGTGCAGCAGGAAAGGGAACCCAGACTGTGCACGTACACACTCTGCTACTTGCAGGAACACCATAAATGCCACTTGGTCTGTAGGTCAAACAAACAGGCGTTCAAAGGCTCAGTTAACTGACTGCATGTGAACTCCGTGCTCTGCAATGCAGTGGAGACTAAAAATGAGACATCTGAAGAGCACACATTTTATTTTTTCCCTAAACTGTACTCTTATTGTGTTTTTGCCCCTTGTATAATAAATAATGTTTTGCATAGCAGTGTTCATACATTGCACACCTCTCTGGCGCTCAAAGGGTTAAATATCTGTGAATGCATATAAATGCAAAGGGATAGTAATACACAACGCATCACATACTATTCTGAGGCTCAATAAAAAGAGGATGCCTTCTGGGGAGGCCCACTTGCACCATGGAGGAAAGAGGGGCATTGCTAGGAAGGAGCGTGCTACAGTATTTTGCAGGTTCTACAGGAATAGCGTCCTACACAGGGTTTCTTGTAGCTCATTATTGCCTTACACAGAGAGGCACATCATACTGATCCTGTCAAATTAGCAGTCCAGCAACGTAGTGCCAGGCAATTTCGGTCTGAACAAGACAAACGGCCATCCCCAGACTGACATTACGGCCTTGTTGAGCCTCGTCACTGAGGTGCAACTGATCTCTCTTTGACACTCAAAGGGTTAAAGCGGAACTATCACCCTATATTAAGTCCCCCCCCCCAATAATAGGCATATGGTGATCAGTTTATGAACAGCGCTATTATCGGGCACAAATACCGCAATCTGAAGTAATCCTCCTTCTGAGACCGGTGGCCAGCCTTGCACGCAGACATCTTGGGTTAGAGACGTCTGCACACCTGCACTGTCTGTCTCTGTCTCCTCTAGGAGGCAATGCATGGGACCTTAAGGTACCGGAAGGAACTGACGTCGCAGGTGCGCAGATGGCTCTAAAGCAAGAAGCCTGTCCGTCAGTCTTAGAAAAAGGAGGATTACTACAGAACTTGGTGCTTGTGCCCAATAATAGCGCTGTTAAGAAACAAATCGCCATATGCCTAATTATTGGGAGTGGGACTTAATATAGGGTGATAGTTCAGCTTTAAATATTTAGTAATACAGACAGTTACTCTTTTGGTGTTCGAGAAATCCCTGATAGGTTAACCCTTTCAGACCCTTAATGAACTATGGGGATACATTTAACCCTTTGAGTGCCATAGTGGTATCCAGTAGGACACTAAAAAGGGCTGTATGTTTAAAAGAAAAATGGAGGCGTTCTGGGGAAAACGATTACACTGTAGGGGAGAGCTAAAAAATCTAAACATTCCCATTGATTTAAATAGATATTTTAACCTTTTGAATGCCAGAGAGGTGTCCAATGCTTGGCAGCACATTGGAGACCGTTCTAGCATTTAGGGGGTTAAGATCCCCATTTGAATCAATGGGAATTTTTAGTTCTCCCCTACAGTGCAAGTGGTTTGCCCCAGAACGCCATTTGAGTGCCACAGATGTATTGCATTATATTCCTTTCTGGCAATGAATGGGTTAAATATACTCCCCACAGGGTTAAGAAAATCTCATTTTAAAACTGCGATGCAAAATAAGTTGCTAATGCAATTTATATACATGTCTGAAAAATAACCGATATGACTATCTGCCATGTGATTTTAACAGCGATATGTATGACCACAAAGTGCCTCAATTCTGGGGCATACCAACTGCACAACAGGGAACAATAAAAGTATTGATTTCATTTAATGTGCTTTTAACTCATCGAATGCTGGAGAGGTCTCACATGCATTACAAAGTATTTTGCTGAAGACGGATCTAGCATTAAAATGATTAAAATAAATCAGTGAATACTCCTCTTTCTTTTTACACACAAAGCCAAATATTTTTTACAAAATAATATTTATCCCTATGATTAGACACTTTCCTAGAACAGATTAACCCTTTAACACCTTAAGGACCCTTGACGGTCCTGCCATGTCTTGGGTAGATTTGCGTTAAGGACCCAAGAAGTGTCAGGACCGTCATGGAATTCAGGGCTCTCTGCACTCCGTTCGGGGAGCCCTGCACCGGAAGCGAGGGAAAAAAAATGGTCCGGGGTCATTAAGTGATGACTGCATGTGTGATCGTCCGTCTTTAAGGGGTTAAGGTCTTTAAAGGATTACATTTACTCTTGTAATAATTTGAATCTATCCATCCCTATCCACCTTCATTAAAGGGATAGTATTGCCGTAAAATAACTACAGCTAATCTTGCAGGCGATAAAAAGTTTAACTAAATACCCCAAGTCCCATCTCGCAAACCTTTATGGTTTGAGAGATATTCGGGACCAAAGTTCCCCTCCCTCCACTTCCCCTGACGTCAGCACTCAAGCTGACTGCAGGGGAATCCGATCCCGGGACTGTCTGAGACTCTTCAGCAGAGCTGCGATCACGTTACTGAAATAGAAATCCTAAACTGGAACAGTCTACAAAGCGTGATTGGTTTGCAAACACACTTTGTAGACTGTTCCAGTTGTGGATTTCTATTTCAGTAACATGATCACAGCTCTGCTGAAGAGCCACAGACGGTCCCGGGACCGGATTCCCCTGCAGTCAACCTGAGCACTGATGTCAGGGAAAGGGAAGGGAGGGGGAACTTTGGTCCCAAATATCTCTCAAACTATAAAGGTTTGAGAGATGGGACTTGGGGTATTTAGTTTACATTTTTACCACCTGCAAGATTGGCTTTAGTTATTTTATGGCAATACTATCCCTTTAATTCCATACAGTGCTGCAGCAGCGACTGATGAACTGGTGTATGGCTATTGCATAAGGAAAGGGAGTAGGGTAACCAAACATCTAGATTTGCTTGAGACAGACCTGTGTTTTATGCTTATGTCCCACGTCTTGGTCATCCCCCTCCAGGAGAATACACAGTCCCAGAATGAAGACTACAGAAAACAGAATTCTAAACACTAGAGGTAGAATTTCCCATTTCTGTGACAGAAAATGGTGCCTGTGCTGGGCAACAAGAAAATGTCAGCAAATCTGTAGCGTAGTCATATGGATTCTCACTCTAGTGTTAAGGACTCTGTGCTTGGGTGACCACATGCCCTGGATTCCTCAGAACAGTCCAGATTTTAAATGTGTGCCCCATGTCCTGGGCAGCCCCTTTCTGGGACATTACAAGTTTCCATAATGAAGACTCCAGAGCACAGAGTTCTAAACACTAGAAAGAGAAACTGTACATTTCCTAGTACAACAGAAAGTGATGCCTCTGCTGGGCTACAAGAAAATGGCTTCCAGGCAAAGCAACAAAAACTAGAGAGAGAGAGTTGAGCCTTGAACAGTTGAGCCTTGAAACAGAAGCTGCAGTGCAATTTTTGCTGTAGTGTAATGCTAGTTTAAGGCTTTGAGAACGATATACATTTTCTTGTAGCCCACCACATACATCTCTTTCTGCCACAGCTACCAATGGGCAGTTCACCTTTTAGTGTTAATTACTTTGGCAGATGAAGAACAAGCTGTTCACTGATGTCCAGTGATGTACTGTGACCCTTCCCACACAGCTGCCCTAGAGCTGAGTACATATTCTGCTGCTTCTGTCTTCTCAGAATGGAAATGTGGTTACAGCACTCTGTGCATAGGCCATTTTATTCAATCCCAGCACAGGTTCCCCTCTCTGTCACAGCACTTAGTAGTCAGTTTTCCTTCTAGTATAATCATACCTGGGAACTCTCCAGTTTTGCCCCGGAGACTCCGGATTTCAGACTGAATTACCGGGTCTCCGGGGCAATGTGTTGATCACTGGGTGGGCAGAGTTTAAATAGAAACTCTGCTCACTTGTGCTCCGTCCCACCTGGTTCCTCCCACTCCCCACCCTCTTAGATACATTTTGCAGGGATTTTTTTTGTCCCGCCCCCCCTCTGCGACTAAGCCCTGCCCCTTTTTTGACGCGAATCGCGTCATTTTCCTCCCAGGTCGGCACTGACAGGGTTACCCTCCGGGTAGCCCTGTTTCAAAAGTTCCCAGGTAAGAGTGTAATGTTTCCCAAATCTCTCCTTAATAGCATACCTCCCAATATTTCAGATTGCCAAAGAGGGACACTTGTGTTTTATGGGGTTTTGCTAGGAACATGGACAGTGGGCAGGGTATTACCGATCATTTTTAGGTTATTTCATGACATACTGACACCTCCTTGTGTAACCTAATAAATGACTTATAACAAGACCAAAGTAGTTTATTTACGCAGACTCATTTATAAACTCAAAAAATGACATTTAAACAAACATTAATGTTAGTTTTATTGCTGTAGAGCGGTATGATACACTTATATACACACACCACACAGTTTGATTTTCTAAAAAGAGGGACTTCAGGGTGGGGAAGAGGGACAGAGGGATTTGGGTCTAAAAGAGGGACTGTCCCTCCTAAAGAGGGATACTTGGTAGTTATGCAATAGAGCTTGACAGGCCATGTCTTTAGGATCTCCCTACTTGTGCACCGAAGAGTTAAATGAATGAGGTTCTGATTAACTCACCTGTACTTTGACAGGGGAATCCTACAAACATGGCCTTATAGAGTCCCTAAAGATAGTGGCCTGTATAAAACCAAACCTGGGGTTATTCTGGACTAAACCCACTGCACCATAGGGGACAAATAAAAGTTCCTAAATTGCCATGCACTTGAGTAGAGCTTGTTTAACCCCTTGAATGATAGAGAGGTTTCCAATGCATTGCTTAGCGCTCATAGGGTTACAAATATCATCACTGTGAAAGAAACATGATACATCTGCAAATATACTACAAGTAAATTACTACTCAACTATACTGCTAGGTCAATTCATCAAAAGATAAGACATAAGAGTCAGTGTTTGTTTCCTTAAGATAACAATTTAAGTGATGCAATGGCACAAAGGTCTGTCCAAGTGCTACATCATTAGCCACAAATGAGAAAAAAACTATATTTATTCTAACGGGAAAATAATCAGTTTGGGTTTTGTAAAAAAATTAAAAAAAAATCACATCAAATGGTTTTGTTAACCCTAGACTTGTGCATGAAAAACATTTTCGGTAAAATTCGATTTTGGACACATTTTTTTGTCGTGCAGAGGATCCGCATTTTGGACCAGACCTGTTCAGCTCAATCCAAATTATTCTGTCAAATTTAACTTGCTTTAACCCCTTAAGGACCAGCATGTGAACGCGTGGCCGGCACATGAGGACCACAGGGCTTTTTTTTATTTCTTCACTTCCAGTTCAGAGCGTCTGGAGCGGCGTGCAGCCATGCCGTGAGCCCTGAACTCCATGACGTGCCAGGACTGTCACTGGTCCTGGAAGTCAGTGGTCGTTAAGGGGTTAAAAAATCACTCTCCCGTGCGGTAGCAATAAGGTACTAGGCCTGCCTACCTGCCTACACAACTGTGAGACTGGCTGTGTCACTCTGAAAACTATTACAGTAAAACAAATTGCTAATATTTTTTATATTTTGCACAGGAACCAAGATGATTCTCCCTTGCAGTGGCAGTAAGGTACTAATGCTGCCTTCCTAAGCCTATGCTACCTGCCTGCCTACACAACAACTGGACACTCTACTCTCTCTCTGAGCTCCAACAATGGACTAACAGGAAATGCAGGCTGTCTGGGTGTCTGATGTGTCATTAGTCCAACGCCCATCATGAAGCTAATTGGACTAGAGAGGGAGGGAAAGTATGGAGGGAAAGTATCACGCACGCGGGTAGTCGTTGCAGAATTTCCTACATTTTCGATGACATTCTGAACCAGGGCTGTTCGGATTCGGTTTTAAAAAAAAACGAATTAGTTTTTCCTTCCAGATGGCCCGAATGACGCCAAATGACCCTTATTCGTCTGAATTCTGAAATCGGATGAACCGATTCGCAGAAAGTCTAGTTAACCCCCTAGATTCTGGGTAGGCAACCTTTGGCCTTTGGCAGGTTGGGGATGATGGGAGTTGTAATCTCCAACTGCAGGAAAGCCAAATGTTGCTGACCACTGCCCTCAACGCTTGAGAAGTCCCCTGCACTTTGGCTACTTGTTAAATGGTTACTGACTTGTTAGGGTATTAATATTACAGAGGTGACTTTGTAGCAATGACCAAGTTGCAGTTAGTAGTAACCCACCATTTTGTGGTTTCAATACTATGCAACATTATATGGTGGATGTAAGAAGTGACAGTCATTCAATGGGGAATCCTCAGAACTCTCAGGAATTCACTCTGAGATTCAGGATTTTGAGCCAAATCTCAGGGTGCGTGGTCACATTTTTAGGGTGACAGAGTCAAATGTTACCTGATGTAAGATCGTCACCAGTTCAATTCTTATTTAACCTCTAAATTTGTACAGTTTTATCATGTTAAGGGTCTGTGGGGACTGATTTGGGCAACTCTGGGTTAGAGAAATCGGGCATAGTATATTGCCTAGAAACTAGGTTGTGAAGTTTATGGGTTAATAGAAATCAGGGTCAGCTCATTTTGAAAGTTCCAGGTATTTTAATAAGCCTTATGTACACAAAGTAAAGAGGAACAATTCTGGGTTAAACCAGCTTCACCATAGAGGCCAATTAATAAAAATGGCCATTGATTTAAATTGGACTTTTAAGCATATGAGTGCAATGTGGTGAGCAGCACAGTGCTTTGCAATGCTTTTCTCACCCCTCTGGTATTCAAAGATATTAAATATTAGTGAGGCCTCCAATGTATTAAAGGGATTAAAAGCCCCTTTTAAATCAACTAGTATATATTTTTATCTGTTCCTGTGTATCACGGTGCCCGTGATTGCCCTGGAGCGACATTGTTTACATGCTACTGTCGCTCTTGCTGAGTCGCTATTCTTATAGGGCACCACGCTGATGAGGTCATTGCTCCACCTACCCATCAGGGTTTTTAAACCTCTCTCTGTATCACTCCTGTTACCCTTTCATGGTGTACCTGAGCTTAGTTCTGTGTGTTGCTACCATTCCTGTGTATTACCTGGCTACGTCTGACTACCCGTTCTGGTTCTGACTCCTGGCTCATCTGACTACCTGTTCCGGTTCTGACTCCTGGCTCATCTGACTACCTGTTCTGGTGCTGACTCCTGGCTCATCTGACTACCTGTTCCGGTGCTGACTCCTGGATCGTCTGACTACCCGTTCCAGTGCTGACTCCTGGCTCGTCTGACTACACGTTCCGGTTCTGACCTCTGGCTCCACTGACTACCTGTTCCGGTTGCCACCGTTGGCGACGTCTGACTATCCGATCCGGTGTGACCCTGGGTTGCCTGCTTGTTTACCCTTGCGTTACTCTCATTGCCTTCCCGTTATACGGGTTGGTAGTTGTTATGCCTGTTGCTTGCTGCCTTGCGCTTGCTTCCGTGGAAGCTTCGCTTGTCGGTCACCCCGTGTGTCTGACCTCCCGTGGTCGTACCAGTCCATGTTGCCTAGCCTTCCTCTGTTGGCTAACGCCTTGTGTTTCCCCTGTGGGGATACTGGTCTGCTCCGTTTATTGCCGACTGTGTGCTTGGGAGTGCTCTGCACTGCCCTCACTCTTACGTTACCCAGGGCCATTCCGTTGTCACCCACCTGTCCTGTGAAGGGTGAGGAAAGTGCCTACACTGTTCCTCCCTGGTCTCATGAAGGTGTGCCATCCTATCAGGGTACATTTTGCTCTGCACTATACCCACCTAACTGTAGTCAAGGGCCATTCCATTGTTATCCACCTGTCCTGTGAAGGGTGAGGAAAGTGCCTACACTGTTCCTCTCTGGTTTCGTGAAGTTGTGCCATTATCTACTGCCAATTACTTCAGTTTCTTACTACTGTGTGTCATTTATTTGCCTGTTGCCTTACACCCTGTTTTTTCATTTAATAAAATTTTACATTAAGTTCATGTGTACTTGTCAGTGTGTTATTCCTAGTCACTCTATGACACTATGGTACAATTGGTTTGATCCAGAATTGCTTCTCTTTTGTTTTGTGCTTAGGATCCACTGTTGTCATGTCTTATGCATGGGGTAATGGTTCAAGAAAAACACAGACAACTAATTATGGGTTTTAACTCAGGCCACAGCTTTATTTGAAATACATACTACACATTTTACCATAAATTTTAACCTAGCCTTTAAGCCCTTGCCAATCCATCATTTGATAGGCCTTACCTGCCTATCCCTCCTTTTGAGCCCCTAGGCTCACCCCAATCTTGTTTTACCTTACCGCACCCCATTAGCTGGTCAATGCAGCTCAATGAGGCCGGTGTCTAAACCTGCGACACAGTCCAGGTGTCATTGCCCCTAGGCTGCTGGCCTGCCATCATCATGGAACCATATGCAACTTAATGACCTTCTCCACATTGGCAAGGGCCCAAAGCGCCCACAAGCTGTGACATAGAAAACATACAGACCGCAACAAGTGAGGACCCCAGAACAACCACCCCATAGTACAGCCAGAAGGGAGGGAGGGAAGCTGTTCCATCTTAGCATTATAAAGGAAGTGACAGCTAGTCAACCTCTATATATATATTAACCCACCTCCTCCTCACCTCACTTCCTGTCCCTACCCACTAACTTATTTCTTGCCTCCCCCAGCTAAGAAATGTTTCCCCTTCTTATTCTTCACGGGGAGTTTTTTCTTATCAGTTTCAGCACTGTCCCTGCACAGTGCATGTAGGTACACAGCACACCTGGGAACTCTGTCTTGATCGGCCCTGGGAACTCCAGTTTTCAATGTTTAGTGCAGAATATCTGTAGCTCCTTTCCTCTTTACTTTCAATGCATACATTATATACTACTTACCTGTATTCTGTTCATCTTGCTTAAACACATCATTTTGATCCTCCCACCCCAGCACTCCATAACCATACCTGGGAGCCTCCTTATCAATGGTCCCTGGAGAAACACCCAAATGTCACTATTCACATCAGAACGTAGATAGGGCTTAATCAAAGAGACAAAAGTTGGAGGGTTTAGTGGTGGTGTTATTGCTTAAATGGGTGGGAATGTGGGAGGAACAGGGTGGGAGTGGGCAGTGGGGACTCAACTCATAAAGCTGGTGAATCAGCCTCTGTCCCCCGAGACTCAGTAATTTATTCTGAAAACTGGAGGCCTCCAAAGAAGATCTGGAAAGTTCCCAGGTGTGTCCATAACTCAGGGGTTAGCGACCCTAAGCCTTTACTGTGAACTGCAACTCCCATAATTTCCAGCCATCTGACAGCTAGATAGGGTGATGTAAATTGTAGTCCTCAACAGCTGGAGGACCTCACATTGCCCACCCCTGTCTTAAGCTGTCTGGGCAAACTGCAGCAGCAGTTTCTTGGAGAGCATTATGTTAGTACAACAGACAATCCTATGTCACTTCAACAACTTACAGGGGCCAGAATGATTAAATGGCCTGCGGATTAATAATTGGACAATGAAAGTCACCCTGTGACCAAGGCCTTTAATCCCATGAATGCATGTCAGACCTAAAGACTGAAACAAAGCTTCACTCCTACAACGTCTGTCCATCCTGCATTGACAACAAGGAACTCAAGGAAGATGCATGAAAATTAAACTTGTGTAATCCACCACATAGAGGACTATATATTATATGTTCAGGTGATTAGCACATCAGTAGAATTGTTGACCTGTTGACCAGGCCTTTATTTTTATGTCTGAAGAAAAATAACATTTTCATTTCCATTCCTACATACAATATCAGAGCTGTCTGCTGCTCTTTTCAGCTATGATGTGGTTTACAAAGATGTGGGTCCTTCTCTGAACCACATCAGGACACAGCTACTGAATTTTACCACATACAGGAGGGCTGTATGGTAATGAGGTATATTTTAATAAGCTAAAGAAGAACAATGCTTCACATTGCTTCAATAAATAAATCAATCTGGATTATGCAGTTGGTTTGATTCAGAATTGTTCCTTTTAACTTATTGAATATGGTTCATGGTGTGGTAAACAGTTCCATTTTGTGGACCCGGCCTGATGCCCCCAAGGCAGTCTTCTACTCCAAGTGTATTTCATGTTGTTTCTATGTTTCTTGGACTGTAGCAAAGTGTATATAGGCAAATGGTGAGTGTTGACAAACTGTCACACCTACCTACTGTTGTGGTTTTGTTCAGATTCAGAAATATGTGATTTGACTGGTACCAGCAACAGTATGTCATCTTACCTTGGTAAACAAATTCAAGATGCCTTTGGAGTCAAGAAGACTAATGATTGTATTACTGAAAGCCTTTTTCCCTCTACACTTCTGCATGACAGAAAGGAGTGAGTGTGTATGTTTGAGTGTATGCATGATGATATGAACACATTGCTAGAAGATTTCGCACCTTCCAGGGATAAGTTTTGCTGCATTTCCTCTTCAAAGTAATTTCTGTATAAATGAAGAATATAGCTCAATTTCCTCAGAAATTCCAGTCAGGAGGAAATGCTACGTTCTGAACATCCCTATTACTGGCATCCACAGTTTAAAAACATAGAACATTATATTAGAAGAAATGAATGCCCGGTATACTCAGCTTTCTTAAAAAGCAAAAATATTTATTGGTTCCAAAGTTAAAAGCAAGTATCCAAGTTGCAAACTGGGGAGACTTCTTGTAATATAATGTTCTCAGATTCTGATTTAACTTGTGGTAGTACTGGAGTGGCAGGAGGCAAATATAGTCAAGCTGATACCTTTATTGGCTAACTTAGCAGGTTTAGGATGCAAGCTTTCAAGACCTCTTAAGTCTCTTCCTGTTAACATACCAATAAAGGTATCAACTTGACTATATTTGCCTCCTGTATTTCTAAGGCTAACCCAGTACCAACTCTCATCTGTACTGGAGGGAAGCAAAGACTGTGCAATGCAGGACATCCTGGAACATCCCCTGTTATTGCAGATAGAGGTATGTCTCATTGCCTTAGATCTGCAGGATTATAAGGAATAGGAGAAGAATCATAACCTGATAGAGTGCATGTCATACACCTGCATGGAATATTATAGACAGATATCTTTAACCCACTTGCAACTTGTGGGTGGGCTGAGATGCAATCAACAGAGTTCACCAGGATGAATA
This sequence comes from Rhinophrynus dorsalis, assembly GCA_037306005.1. Classification (NCBI taxonomy): domain Eukaryota; kingdom Metazoa; phylum Chordata; class Amphibia; order Anura; family Rhinophrynidae; genus Rhinophrynus; species Rhinophrynus dorsalis. The sequence continues at coordinate 136,954,530 of CM074726.1, read as the reverse complement.
TAGTTTTTTTCACAGTTTAATATGGTTTAATTGCACCTGACAACGAGGAAATAATTTTTACATTTGCAAAACATTAATCAGTCATGTACGCTAGCTAGGTATATTCATCTATAAACATAATACGTGGGAACATTATAATAATTGCGTTAGAAACACACATCAAATTACTCAGTGAATGGAAAAACTCATTGGCATACAAGGTGCAATGCTTTGCAGACAGAAAGGCTAGTTGTTTGTTATGATCTATGAATAACCATGTCTGTCCTCCATCCCCCTCTCCCCTCCCCCCTTGATGCAAAGCTTTTAACAGACCAGCTTTTTTTCTCTGTCCAGTTACTCTGTGCTCCTAACCCCCTCCCATCTGGCTACTGGCTGGCTGAGGTTAAGGGGAAATGTAATCAAATAGCTGGACAGTCTCACATTTTCAATAGTAAAAGGCATTTTCATACCTGGGAACTCTCCGGATTTGCCCCGGAGACTCCGGTTCTGACAGAGCTTTACCGGGTCTCCGGGGCAGAGGCTGATTCCTCCGGATGTGGAGAGTTTCTATTGAAACTCTGCCACATCTACTTTTTCTCCCGTTGTGCCTCCGTCCCCAGCCTTCTGTGTGACACATTTAACCCTCTGAGTACCAGAGAGGTACGGAATGCATTGCTTTGCAATGCATTCCGTACCACTCTGGCCCTCAAAGGGTTAAATCCCCCCAACACTCGAGTTAAGCCCCGCCCCTTTTTGACACGATTAGCGTCATTTTTTTTACCCCCTGCTGAACAGAGGACTACCCTCCGGGTAGCCCTCAACTGAAAGTTCCCAGGTATGGGCATTTTTGATCAGGGAAGTTGTACTTAGACCACCTCCAGTCCTCTATGTCCCTCAAATCTATTCAGGCTTTCTTATGGATCTCTACTGCATGTTTGATCATGTTCTTGAATCCCTTGGATTCATTGCAATGTATTGGAGACCTATATCACATACCTCCCAGGTGTCCCTCTTTAGGAGGGACAGACCCTCTTTTAGACCCAAATCCCTCTGTCGCTCTTTCCCACTCTGATGTCCCTCTTTTTAGGAGATCAGACTGAGTGGTGTGTAGATAAGTGTATCACATTGCTCCACAGCAATAAAACTCACATTAATGTTTGTTTAAATGCCAGTATATGTGTTTATAAATTAGTCTGTGTAAATAAAATACTTTGGTCTTGTTATAAGTCATTTATTAGGTTACACAAAGAGGTATGAATAGGTAATGAAATAGCCTAAAAATCCCCGGTAATGCCCCACCCACCAGCCATGCCCCCAGCAACACCCCCTAAAACACAAGTGTGCCTCTTTGGCAATTTGAAATGGTGGGAGGTATGATATCATCCAAGGGATTAAAGAGAGATATTTGTGAACATTCAGTTATCTGTCTTGTTTGGGGTAAATGTTTTTCAGCAGTGCATACTAATTCTGCAAGTCAGATGTGCTCCTGGCATTTTCAGTGAATAGAAGAATTATTGCAAAGTGCAATCAAACTCCCATAAGTGTGTTAACTGAATATATGTTTTAGACATCAGCTGCTCACTTCTATTACCCCTGTTAATGAAGACAAACTACTGTCGGTAGTTTTAAGTCACAGCTTGGTATTCTATTACCTGTGCTGTGACAAACTACCGACAGGTAAAAATGCACAACGGGTGCTAAATTACTGCCCACTGAAAACAGTGAAAAAGCAGATGAATTTGTATTCAGTTACATGAGGTGGCTATTAAAGTTAAGGAACGCTCAATTGTTGCGTTAAAGTTGCGCCTAGCAAACTTTGAGGGCTTGATGCTATTACCACCAGTAAAACTGGTGGTAATAGTAAAAAAAAAGGCTGAGCAATAAACTAAGATATGTATCTCATCTATTCTATAGATGATGAGATACATGGAACAAAGAGGGTTGGTGTCCAAAATTCACGTTTTGGTCAAATACTTGTTGGTTTTTGTTCCCACAACTTGCTCTAAATAAAGCGAATTGTGAGAACATCAAGGGGAAAAAAGCCAACTCTTGTTGTTTGACAATGTCCTGCAGTAGCCACACCTCCCAGCCAATCAGCTTCCAGCTGGTGGGTTCAAGAGGGATGACAAAATGTGCATTTGTGAACCCTCCGGTTAGAAGCTGATTGGCTGGGAGTTGTGGTTACTGCTGGGCAAATTCTGTGCCCTGCATAACCTTAAATTACAGCCAGTGGGAGCATAGGAACCATTCTGAACAGGCACTGGCCATATAAAAGCCAATCAATGTTCAAATTTCCCAAAACGCGGATCTGGCAACAGCCGAAAGCAGCGGCGACAGCAACAAGGAAATTACATGGGGGCATTGCATCTAAAGTATTCTTCTGGTTTTCAACAGACAGACTTAACTTGAAAGAAGATGGAGACATGAAGAAAGAGGATGAAGAATGAAGATGAAAAGTGAAGAAAGAAGATGAATAAAAAAGAAGCTTAGAAAAGAAGACTTAAAGAGGAATTCCAGCATGCAGAAGACTTCACTGGACCTCAGACTTACAGGTAAGTGTTACAGCTTTGGGGTATGTGTCAGGGGATAGTGTTAAGGCTAGTATTGTTTAACTTTATTGTTTCTGTTAGATGTAGTGTAGAGCCAGGGCTAGGGTTCATTTTTAGGAGGGTGGGAGAAGGTAACTTTATAGCTCACTGTCGATGTTTGACACTGTGTCAATCATCGAGAGTTAGCTAGTTTCCTTTGATGTTCACACTATCATGCTATTTAGCATGAGTTGTGGGACAAAAAGCTGCAATGAGAGTTAGGCCGCAACATGGGTTTTTGCTACCAACACTCATTGTGGTGGATGCTGGCTAAGCAATGGAATTCCAAAGGTTCAACTATGTGTGTAATACCTGGAACTTCATCGACCACTAACAATGGCCTTAGTGCCATTAATAGTATGGAGCCTCAGATCTATATCTTTTCTCTCCTTTCAATATACTCCAGATACTGATGTTTGTACATGTAATATTCTCTTCTTTGTAAGGGAAATTATACTGACCATCCTTTTGTTGATATACTATCATGATATCCATCCCAAGTTCAACTGTACTGGGTAGGTGGCAAACTTATGGTCAAGATATGTGTGTATAAGGGAGGTGATCTATTTTTTTTACTCATTTACTAATTATTTTTAAAGTAGAACTGTTAGTTTAGAACAAATAGGTGATTCTGAAAGAGCTTTAAAAATCACCTATACTATAGTTGATTTATCCAGGTTAGAGACTACATCAGTTGCCCTTGTTCCCCATTTCCATCCAATATTGCAGAGCTTGATACCTAGACACTGATAGCCCTGCTTTGGAAGCACCTTGCGTCTGGTGAGTTATGCCTAAGGTCTCTCTTAGTATGGCAGCATATTGCCAACTGGTCCAAGAGCAGATTTCCAAAGCACTGATCAGAGGTTGGTGGCCATCCAGAAAGATGGTCACACCTACCTGAGAGCCTTCTGAAAGAGCTTTCAAAATTGACTATGCTACAGTTAGTAATTTTTTTGTATTTAAAACAATAATGTATGAGATATTAACTGTATTTATTTGTCAGTTTATTGTAAATTAAAACATAATGTCCATAATAACTGCCAGATACTAAAATTCCACACTGCTCTCCCTCCCACCTCCTACTATCTGCCACCCAGATACTGACATTCCACACTGCTCTCCCTCTCACCTGTCATTCTCTGCCAGCTATATACTAACATTCTACATTGCTCTCCCTACCAGCTGCCACTCTCTGCCAGCCAGATACTAACATCACACACTACTCTTCCTCCCAGCTGCCACTCTCTGACAGCCAGATACTAACATCACAAACTGCTCTCTTTGCAGGCCAGTACTAGCTCATTTGCATAATCTGAAAAATAACATGACATGTCTCATAAACTATTATTGCATGAAATAAAAAATTGCTAGCATAAATAGAGGTGATTCTAAAAGTGCTGTCAAAAGTACCTATTTGTTACAATGTGACAGTTTTTCTTTAAGCTTAATTTTATTGATTTTCATATATAAACTCTGTACAATAGACTGGCAGAATAAGAACAATTTTTATTTTTTTTCTGGGGCATCTTAGGAGTATCATAGAGGAAGGGCAAGTTAGATGTTAAGAGAAAGATACAAAGGGAAAGGAAAATCAAAACGGAAGAGTGAGAATAATGGAAAACCAAACAATAGAAATGACTGTCCCAGGAGGCTAAAGAAGAGTATCAGCATGACTCTTACTGAGTAGGGGGAAGTAGGCTAGGTTATGTGGAGAGAAATGAAAATCACCGATTGGCTTAACGGAGTTGTAGAAGGTCATTAGTAGTAGGGCTTATAGTTAGGAGAGCACTGTTTTTTTCCTCTTTTCATTTAGCTAGGTTAGGGGCTACATTGGTTGTCCTTGTTCCCAAGCCCCATTCAGCATGGCTGATTTTGATAACAAGGTGCAGCTATTCCTGTTGTGGCAGATTGGCAGGGGTTGGAGACTCTCAGAGGGGAGAGTAGCTGTCCAGAAGCCCCTCTTCATTCATGCAGTAATTTCCTTAATGTACCACCTGGGTATTACCATGGCAAAGGAGCAAGGCATGCAGCAGATTCTTCACAGGTTAGTGAGTCCACATCTATGGATTTTTATAGTTTCTCTAAAGTTCATTTTAGAATTCTTAGGTCTTGTAGTTATAGTAGTGGAGATAGTGTAGACATGTATTCTCCATTCTCATTTCAGCCGTTCCAGGTCCAGGTTTCTGAAGCGTACTTTTGACAGTTCAGTAGCTAGCAGGACTTTTATTTGTGATTCCAGTTATCTGTTCACAGTGCTAACACAGAAATACCACACCCAGAGAGGTCCAGCATAACCCATTGTTACAACTTACCTGGACTTCAGCATCATCTGCAGGCGCGAGGCTTCAAGCATGCTGCAGGCCTTTTTTTTTTTTATCTGTTTGCTTCCTGTAGTCTCCTCCTACCTATTTCCTTCTACCTACTTCCTCCCTCTGAGCTGCTCTGCCCACATACTTCCTGTGGAGGGGTTTAAAAGGCAGACTGAGTCCTGACTCAGTTGCACCTGCGTTGTTGTGTATAGCAGTTCTGTTACCTTGGGCTCCTTGTATGACCTGGCTAGTCCTCCATCCACCCTGGTGCTGACCTGTGACTCTGTCTGACTATTCTTTTGCTACTCCCCTATAAGTGGACACCCGACCTGGTGCAGACCTGTGGCTCTGGCTGACTACCTGAACTGTGTATGACCAGACTTGTCTGACTACCCCCTCTGGTGCTGACTTGTGGCTCTGTCTGACTACTCTTACGTGTATTCCTCCTATCTTAGCAAACACCCAATCTTGTGCGGACCTGGGGCTCTGGTAGACTTGCCTTATAACTTACTGCAGGCTTGAGTCAGTGCTCGCTCCCTACTGACTGCAGGCTTGAGTCAGTATTCACTCCCTACTGACTGTAGGTGGGAGTCAGTGTTGCCTCTAACTGACTGCAGGCTTGAGTCAGTACACTCTCCCGTCGGATCAAGATCCTGGGTTCCTGATTCCTGTTGAGACTACCAGTGGCTAAGGCCTAGTCTCCGGCTTGGTGGTTAGGCCACGCAAGCTATTATTCTTGATAGCAGGCTTGCTGGCTTGTACCCCTTGCTAGTTTATATTGTATTATTGTATATATTTCTGTATTTCATTTTCACTAACATACTGCATTAACCATACCGTACTGACTTCTGAACTTCTCTGGGTAACCCTGACACCCATGTAGTGCAACCCAGGGATGATAGATAGTGTGAGTTTGATTGTTTGCAGTCTCTTTGAAGAGGGATTCTGAGTATAATGGCTTAAGAAACATGCATAGGTTGATGGGGAAAAGGATAGTCGCATTTCTGGTTCTGGTTACAGGGTACTGGTGTTTGGGGATAGTGTGCATAGGGCAACCTTTTCTAGGGAGTTAGCAGCTTGCAATTGCATTAATGTAAGACTGAGAAGCTGGAATATGTGGATATTTGTTTTTTAGTTTCAGTTGTTGAGCAAATGGTTGATGGGGAGAGGCAATGGGAACGGTCAGAGGGTCAGGGATCAAAGACCCATAGTGAGCATTGACTGACTAGAAGCCGAGGCCTTTTATTTCCACTCTGTTCTACTTGGTTTCTGTTAAATGGCATGGTTTGGGCCTGGGCAAATAATAGTGATTTAAATAACACAGTTACCAGGTCATTTTACATAGTGAGAGGAGTCAAATTATCATGAATAGAAGTGGAGTGCAGATTCACCTGAGAGATAGAATAAAAATCCTTCTGATAAGCAATAAAACTGAGTGGACAAGAGGGATAGATCCAATGCACAATATTGGCTAGTTATCTACGGTTCCCAGGATTCTTCATATTTGGGTTGTGATGTGAGCATTTTAATGGTCTATGATTTTTCTCTATTTTATGAGACATTTATAACTCTTCAAGGGATAATCAGCTGTAAGACGTTTTTAAGAACTTCTGCTCCTGGTGAAATTGTGAAAAGGGGCCACAAATTGAGGATGTTTATTGTGATCCATTTAATCCCTTGGATGTTAGCTATTTCTCCAGCACATTACTTTGAAATCCTTTGGAAACGTCTCTAGCATCCAAGATGTTAAGTTGATTATAGTACTTCCTTACACCCAACCATCTTCTCAATGCTATGGAGAGGTCTCTTTTCTTCAGAATTTAACACCCAGTTTGTAGGAAAAGAACTGCTAAATGTAACTTGACCTTTATCTATACCACATTTGATCAACTCTGCAGTTCTAGAAAGGGCTTCCTACATTTTCATATCCTCTCATATAGCCATTGAAGTATAGTGTCAGTGCAATTCAGTACATCAGCTAACATTTCTTTTATACCACAATCTTTCAAAACAACTTAGGTCTATTCTTCAGCTCTCCGGAAGAGACAGAAGGGGTGTTATGCACTAAGGTGTGATAAAGAGGCGATAAACTGGTGATGACTTCTTCAGTGATATCACTTCTCCAGTTCCTATATTATTCCATGGAGACTTTGCAGTAAGACAGTGTTTCTCAACCAGGGTGCCGTGGCGCTTTGGTGTGCCAAGGATATCCAGTTAGGGAGCTCCATTGTATCTATAAGGCTTTGACAAAAATGTGAATGTAGACTTCCAGTTGTATATTTAAGGATATTACTATACACAATATGTTTATTTTAGTTGTGAGGTCTAACAATAACTCTATATTTATGTATTTTTAACCTTCATTACACCCTTGACAAATGACATAAAATGATAGGAGTGCCCCAAAAATGTCAGACTGCATGTTAAGAGTACCTTGAGCAAAAAAAGCTTGAGAACCACTACACTAAGCTCTCCAAAACTTAAGAAATGCTAGTGAATAGGCTCCATAGAATAACACTGGAAGAGTGAAATCACTGGAAAAGTCATCTCCACTTTATCACACCTTAGTGAATAATCCCTAAATTGTCTTGAAATATTTATTTCTAAAGCTGCTCAGCCAATGAAAACATCGCTTTTACTCTACCAGGCTCCTGCTTGATGTTACTTGTAATCTTTTTGTCACTATCCTATTCCTTAGGACAGTGGTTCTCAACTCCTGTCCTCAGGACTCACTAACAGGTCAGGATTTGATGATTTCCTTGTTAGAGCACAGGTGAGTTAATCAATGTGAATGAGCCTCTGATTACCACACCTGTGCTCTAGCAGAGAAATCCCTAAGTCCTGGCCTGTTAGTGGGTCCCGAGGACCGGAGTTGAGAACCACTGCCTTAGGACCACTGGTTTCTCATGATCCAACTAAGCCTAATTTCAGTTCTCATTTGTCATGTGTCATGCTTTCATCTCTCCTTTCCTTCAACACTCCAGCTGAGCTTTATTGTCCCAATCTACCAATTCTCTCTCAGCCAGTGTTCAATCTAATTGAGCACAGGTGAGAGACCTAGCTCTGAAAGAGTTACAAAGTACTGTTTTTACAGGGCTACATTGGAATAACAGATGTACAATGCTGCCCTGCCCAGTTTTAATTACTTTTTTAACTGATTCAGTTCGGGGTTGCTTCCCTGTGCTCACATAGAGGGAATCTGCTCACTGCTCAGTGATAGAGGTTTCTATCAAAAGTTATTAATGCTCAAACTAGCATATTTTGTGAGAAGACGAGTACTCCATTTTTGTAGCCTTTTCATTTTATTTTAAAACAGAAGATATTTTCTGCCACTCAAACTGTCATAAAAGTGCACGTTTTTCCTTACTGATGAACTTTCTAGTAGTGGCAGTATCCTTATTTTACTCAGCTGGAAAAGCCTTGCAAAATATTTATGCTCCATAGTAATTCTTATTATCTCTTTAATCCTACCATGCTATGATATAAAAGCTTGTATACAATCTGACTAAGTTCTAGCCACTCCAGCTGGATTCCTATAGCCCTGTAACTGCTAACCTGCTCTGAACAATTCCATATCTCAAAGCTTTCAATCCTTCTGAGCTCATTACAAGTTTTCTGTTTTGGAAGAAGTGGATTTGGTCTTTACAGTTTAGCATATCACAGTTTTTTTCATCCTCAGATTCCTTTATTCTTTGTTAGTGCAAGTAAATTAACACCACATTATGTATCCATCATAACATCATGATGATTCTGTTGCGGTAGTCACACAGTTCTGAATACTATTTGTTACCCAGTATTTTAGTAAAACTCACAGGGATAAAATTATTATTATGTATTATTATTATCATCACAAGCCATGGTCAAATAATGAACTTATAGGATCGGTCCAGAAACCTAGTCGAGATCAAAACACTAGAAAGAAGAATACAGGTATGAAGAGTCTCTGACAAACTAAACAATTAAGCAATGCTAGTTAATCCAAATTTGTTTTAAAGGAAAAAAATACTGTGCTCACACTATTAAAGAGGTCATGCTCATGATTGACCAAATGTAGATCACAAAACCACACTGGAGTAAGCATAGTTATGCACAGATATTGTTACTGAAAATAGGATAGAGGTGGATGTTAAGCTAGAGATTGTGGCAAAGACTGAATAATAATTATAATAATAATCTTTATTTATATAGCGCTAATTTATTTCACAGCGCTTTACAATAGGGGACAGACATACAGAGGTATTAAATAGTACAAATCATATATGGAGAACAGAAGGATCAGAGGGTCCTGCTCGTGAGAGCTTACAGTCTAGAGGAAGGTGATTAGGACACAGAAGGTGTAAGTGCTATTGGGTGTAAGTGCCTCCTGCCACATGAGCTGCCTGTCAGTGGGTGGGAGAGAGAAGTGCTAGTGAGTGTAGTGGTCTAGGGAATGGTTGGTTCTTGGTGATAATATTTATGGAGGCAGTTGATATGCTTCCCTGTAGGGGTGAGTTTTCAGGGAGCGTCTGAAGATCTGAAAGCTAGGGGAGAGTCTGATGGGGCGGGGGAGGGAATTCCAGAGCTGAGGTGCAGCACGGGAGAAGTCCTGTAGGCGGGAGTGGGAGGATGTGGGAGGATGTAATGAAAGATGTGGAGAGGAGAAGGTCATGTGCAGAACGAAGATGGCAAGAGGGAGTGTATTTGGCTGAACTGGATATCAGATCTGAAAAGCAACCACTCTGAGCAGACAGTTGTAGGAATTAACTGTAGGTAAGCTTTTAGTTTTACAGGGAGATGACTCCAGGGCTATATTTCCCATTAGGCAGAGTAGACAACCAACTAAGGGTCAAGAAAAGCAAAACCTACACCATAGTGATTGCTGCAAATTGTATAACATAAATTACTTCTAATAATAACCACATGATACCTTACTCATTTTTAAAGTAGTAGTTGCATTGCAAAACATTTTTAAAGCATGTTCAAGCTTGTCTGCCACACTAATGAACCCCAGTTTTAGTCAAGTCCAAACTAATATGATTTTACCATTTCAAATGGTTAATTTTTAAGAACATGATAAGTAGAGGGCAATAAAAAGTTGCAAGAAGTATGTTTTTATAGTAAAGGGCATGTTACATAAAACCCTCATTATCCAATATTTGACCCAGAAGTCAAAATGTACCATTTGCTTTTAGTCAATGATATGTGGTTGTGGAGTGAGGAGATCTCACAACACTACTTACTGATAAACAATGAAATTGGTATCTTTTATATAATGATCCCCACTTTAATTCTGAGTACAATTTATTTTTAAGGCTTCTTGGGAAGGAAGAAGATTGTAGTGCGAGGGGTTGGGAGTCTTGGAGTTCTGTAGCAAAGAATTATATATGACAGTGGACATGATATCCAGTGCTGATTAAAGAGTCATTTTGGAGAGCCAATACACAGAGAATTAACTAAAAGGGGACATTAGGAATTTCTTTCTCAGATTATGCTATGGGTGAGTTTATATGTAGTAGGTGTTAGCCTTCTTTTAAAGGGATAGCAATGTTTCAAAATAAAAGCAGCTTCAATTAATCTTCATAGTATTGGGGCCATAGAGAGTGTTATTTCAGTACTGTCAGAGTTGTAGTTCAAGTGTAATTGAGTGATAAAGTTTCCCCTTCCCGCCCCTTTTACCTAGTGTAAGCTACCTCCCCTCAGATGTGGAATCTGGTCTTAAGACCAGACAGCTCACAACAAGGGACAATCTTCTTACTTTGAGAACAATGAAAACCCTGCCCCCATTGACAGGTTTTCCCTTATGTTAATTGAAGATTTTCCCTCTCTGCAAGCTATCTGGACACCACCTTTCTGATCTGAGGTGAGCAGTGTTACATCAGTAAAAGGGGCAGGAGAGGGATACTTTATCATTCAATTACTCTTGAACTACAACTCTGACAGTATTGAAATAACACTCTCCATGGCCCAAATACTACGAATATTAATTGGAGCTGCTTTTATTTTGAAACATTACTATCCCTTTAACCCCAGGATGTTGTAAAGCAATATGTTGGTCACTTCTCAAGTATACAAGGGGTTAATGTTTAGACCTTTATTTTTGTGATTGATATATATATATATATATATATATATATATATATATATATATATATATATATAATATGTCTGTGAGTGTGTGTATAAGTGTACGTGTGGTTCTGTGTGTGTGTGTCAGTTTGTGTGTACATTTCCACGTTTACAGTAAAACACATAAAAGTCCCAGCCATGCCATTCCAGGAATTCTATTGGCTCCTGGTCAAATGTGTACTTGAAACCTTTTTCGAGCTCCATCATACTGTGCAGATTCTACACCAGCAGAACAAAATGTATCATGGTCGTAGTGATCATAATATTTTCAACCCATGGATGTTAGAGAGATGAAGCAATTCACGGGAGACATCTCTAGAACCCAAAGGGTTAAAGCACCGAGAGCACTACTGAATGTCTAGCCACGTACTTGGCTGCTACTGAAAACTTTGTTTGGCTTCCTCTAGAAAGCACTAATCCAGAAAACAGCTTTCATTTATTTTATTGAATTACCAGCAAATTAGGCTGAACACTTAATGCATTGCTTCTCCTTTCATTATGTTTATTTCTTGTGGGAGGCAAACAACAAAGTCATTATTAGCAGCAAGTTTCTTTTGTTTAATATCATTAAAATCACATTCTGAGAAACATAAAAGCTGCCTGTGCTCAAAGAGGTTTGCCATCCCCTGCGGTGGGCTGCGGGTATCTGGTATGATTCTCCTTCTGCCATCTGTCTGCCATATATCACTGCGCTGCGCCATTCTGCCTTATACCCCAGCAATGTCACTAATCTATTACTTCATCTACTACTATCATTTTATTTTCTTTATTGCTTTTGTTAATTGGTTTAGAATGATAAATTCCCTTTAAAGGGATAGTAATGTTTCATAATAAAAGCAGCTCTAATTAATCATCATAGTATTTGGACTTTGGAGAGTGTTATTTCAATTCTGTCAGAGTTGTAGTTCAAGAGTAATTCAATGACAAAGTATCCCCCTCCCGCCCCTTTTACTGATGTAACACTGCTCAGCCAGAGCAGAAGGGAGGTGCCCAGGTAGATTGCACAGAGGGACAATCTTCAATTAAGATAAGGAAAAAACCTGAAAAGCTTGTCAAGGGGGGCAGGGTTTTCATTGTTCTCATAGGAAGAAGATTGTCCACTGCTGTTATCTGTCTGGTCTATGGACTGCATTCCACATCTGAGAAGAGATGGCTTACACTAGGTAAAAGGGGCGGGAGGGGAAACTTTGCTTGTGAATATCTATCAAACCATAAAGGTTTGAGAGATAAGACTTATATCGTTCTTCATGTTATTTTTTGATGCCTACAAAATAAAACAAAAATAAAACGAAGTATTACTATCCCTTTAAAAAGAAAAAAAAAAAAAAAAAAATATATATATATATATATGTATAAATGTACCTCCAGGGGTCTGCTACCATCTATAGGCTATAAGGTATCTAATAGCCAAAATGGGTAATACAAAGAAAACAAAAGATAGAGAGGTAGGTATAAATAATAATTTACAAGATCAATAAACACTTATAAACCGGTATACAATAACAAATACAATAAATAGATAAAAGTAATGGATCTTTATGTACAAAGTGTATGAATGAAGAGCAAAGTGATCTCCCTTGAAGTCAGATGGCACCCTAAATAATGATATAAATGGCTACTGTAATAAGGCAAATAATGAGCACCTCTTCCATCTAATGTTTGAAGAACACTGCTAGCAGGCAAAGGTATGTCCAACTTTCTCTCCCGCCTGTGAAGCAATGGCCCCTCATGTGCCTCGTGTGTATAGGTGGCAGAAGCTGGTGGTATCTGTACCGTATACTGATACCGATAAACACTGTGTTCTCACTTGAAACAAAACTCTTCATTCTTATGCTGCAGAGGTCTGATATAGCTGGCAGAGGGTAACAAAAAAGCACTTAATGGGACTATCCCAAGTATTGATGGTCCCTGTGCAGCAATGTCAGTATAGGGTAGATGAATTAGAAATGTACTCAATAAATACATGTTTCATGTCTGACTCAGACACTTCCAGAACAATCTTACATTGACACAAACATACGTGAACACATATCCAAACACATGCACACATACTAAACCTTACCTTGCTATGCCATCGAAGCAGATCTCTCATCTACCAGATCTTTTAAATACACTCAGCTATTCAACTACAGGTTATACTGATACTTGTTTTATCACCATATCCCCCATACACTGCAAAAGGAAGTTCTGAAGTACACTCAAGTGATACATTAAAGGCTGCCACCTTATGCCTTTAAAGGGATAGTAATACTTCGTTTTATCTTTATTTTTTATTTTGTAGGTATTAAAAAAACATGAAGGACGATATAAGTCTTATCTCTCAAACCTTTATGGTTTAAGAGATATTCACAAGCAAAGTATCCCCCCCCCGTTCAGCCAGATCAGAAGGGAGGTGCCCAGGTAGACTGCAGAGAGGGACAATCTTCAATTAAGATAAGGGAAAAAGCTGAAAAACTTGTCAAGGGGGGAAGGGCTTTCATTCTTTTCATACAAAGAAGATTGTCCCCTTCTGTTATCTGTCTGGTTGGTGCCCAGGTAGACTGCAGAGAGGGACAATCTTCAATTAAGATAAGGGAAAAAGCTGAAAAACTTGTCAAGGGGGGAAGGGCTTTCATTCTTTTCATACAAAGAAGATTGTCCCCTTCTGTTATCTGTCTGGTCTTACAACCAGATTCACATCTGAGAAGAGATGGCTTACACTAGGTAAAAGGGGCGGGAGGGGGAAACTTTGCTTGTGAATATCTCTCAAACCATAAAGGTTTGAGAGATAAGAGTTATATCGTTCTTCATGTTTTTTTAATCCCTACAAAATAAAATAAAGATAAAACGAAGTATTACTATCCCTTTAAAACCAAACACATATGAAGTATACACTCTGCAGGGTTGCATGGAAGCTATTCCAAACCTGTAGTAATTATTGTTGTCCTGCAACAGTACATTTTTCTTATGTGTTCACTATTAAAGGTATGAGGTGGCAACCTTAGATTTCTTTATCATCTGCAGTTGTATCCAGCCTCTTATGGCTGGAGCATGCAGCCAAATAAGTCATTTAACAAGTCTCCTGACTTAAACTGTTGGCATGACAATCACGTGCTGCATGACAGCGCGAGTTTGTCAAGTCGCTCTTGAAAGGATGCACACAATGTTAGGACAAACCAACACCTGGCCTGGCTACTGCAACGTGTCCTAAGCGGGAGCTGCACTGGGAGAACCCACACCCGGCCCGGCTACTCCTCTTCTTGGGCTTAACCAATCGAAGAGCACTTTCTGGGCTGCTTCTGATCACTCTCTCTGCGAGGTTTTAACCCTAATGGAAAGTAAAATGACGTGTGGCAAACCCTCACAGAAGCCAGGGATAAGGAACTGGGAGAATGCTCCCTTTCTTCCGAGACTGTGGAGAGTAACCACTAAGTATCTGGGTAAGCCCCAAGGAAATAGTGGAATCAGCCACTCGGTGGCTCTGCTGACACCATGGTACTGCACCCAAAGATAGGCCCAAGGAAAGTCGGAGGCTCAATTATTACTTGCATCTGAGCAAATAGGAGCAAGACAATAAAGGAGATAACTGGGGAACGTAGTAGGACACGGTTACCTACAGCATACTAGGACTGCTAAAACCCCCCCGGAGGGGAATAATCCACAAACAATATGTAAGCCTTGCAATACCTTAGTAGAGGGAAACACACAGTAGCGTAGTCGGCCAGTCCGGGGTCATACACAGAATCTCAGTAAATGGTATCTGAAAGGAGAAGAGCTACTCGAAGCCAGACAGGCCAGGGTCCTAACACTGTGTGCGTCCTTTCAAACACGACATGACAATCTCATTGTTACGGTTTTCTGACACACAGACCAGGATGTAACGTAAAATACACTTTATTGAAATAAAAATGAACAACACTGCCCCTAGGGGCTAGTAAAGTTAAGAACAGGCAATATGAACAGAGGATGGGGTAAACTACAAACAGTAGTGCATAGAGGGTTAAGTGGAGCAACTGGTAAGGCTCAGGCTAGATTGACCAACGCCCAGAGGATATATAGCAGTCTATGGTAACAGTCTTTAAATGTAGATCAGGAACTCAGGAAAAGCGCTGTAACACTCTTGAAGCATAAACAGGATGAGTCCCTGTTGCTCTAAGCTGAGCCCGTACCACCACAGTGGGCTTATGAGGATTGCAACTGCCAAATTGATGTAACCAGAATAGGAATCGCCCTGAATGAGTATCGAGTAACCCTGCGTCTGCCACTGAAGTATGCCAGCCCTTGGGAGGCCACAGTAGAACGGAATTGCCCAAGCTATGAAGAGCCGATGCACAGAGTAGTGCAGTTGGGATAAAACACTTTGAGCGAATGAGGTACTGCCCAGACACCCACAAGGTGTGACCCAGAATCCTTGTTGCAAGAGCGAATGGACTACCAGTGTCAACCAGCGTGATCACGATGCTCACCGGGCATCGAACAGGCGGAGCTCTGCAAGGACTGGTATAGCGTAAAGCGGAGGCTCAAATGTGTTAAGGCTCAGAGAATCACCGGAGCTTGGCAATGAATCAAATGGCACGTAATCGGAGGCTACCGGCAGTGCAAGGGTTAATCTGGTACATTTGAAATGCTCAACGAGAACAAGGCAGGCAACCTCGGCTGCAGCGTAATGAGCTAGGAAACAGAGAACAGTCAGAATGTCGCCAGCGCGACCGGAGTACACAGGAGCAGCAACCGGACAGGAACAGTAGCCGGAACCGGATGACTGAGTCGCGGGAACACCACCGGAGCTTGTAGCAGTCACGGAGCAGGATCAGAAGCCAGAACCGGGTCGAATCACGGAGCGGAGTCGTCAGCCAGAGCCGGGTCGGATCACGGTGCAGGGTCGTCAGCCAGAGCCGGGTCAGTTCACGGTGCAGGGTCGTCAGCCAGAGCCGGGTCAGTTCACGGTGCAAGGTCGTCAGCCAGAACCGGGTCAGTTCACGGTGCAAGGTCGTCAGCCAGAACCGGGTCAGTTCACGGTGCAGGGTCGTCAGCCAGAGCCGGGTCAGTTCACGGTGCAGGAGCAGAAGGAGAGTCAGACTAGCCGGGTCGGTACACAGGAGACACTGGAGATCAATAACAAGGCGCAGCAACACAACACCACGAAAGGGCAATTGACAAGTGCCCAAGCCTCAGTATATAAAGGCACATCCTGGGCGGACCAATCAGACTCCTCCAATGCAAATGCATACCTACAGAGATTGACAGGGAATCACGGGGACCATGATAGTACCCCCCTCTCAAAGACCCCCTCCCCTGCCAGAGGGTCTAGGTTTATGGGGATATTTAGAGTGAAAGTTGCGCATCAGTCGTGGAGCATGAAGATCCGTATGATCTACCCAAGACCGCTCCTCAGGCCCATAACCTTTCCAGTGGACCAAATATTGCAACTTGCCTCTAAATCTCCTGGAGTCAATTATGCTCTGAATTTCGTATTCCTCTTGGCCTTGTACATTCACCGGCCCAGGACCCACCGGCGTGGTAGTATAACGATTGCACACCAAGGGCTTAAAAAGGGACACATGAAACACATTATGAATACGCATAGCCCTGGGGAGCTCCAATGCGTATGCTACGGGGTTGACCTTGCGAATGATCTTAAAAGGACCAATGAACCGGGGAGCCAGTTTGTTTGAAGGTACTTGCAGGTTAAGATTCCTGGAGGAGAGCCATACCCTGTCCCCAACCTGGTAGGAGACCGCTGGAAGGCGTCTGCGATTAGCATGCCGCTGATGTCTCAGGAAGGACTGACTGAGGGACCGTTGTACCTGTGCCCAAGTGGAACGGAGCTGCTCCATGTGCTCATCCAGAGCCGGAATCTGTTGGGACTGAAATGAGTCCAGGAGTAGGCAGGGTTGGAACCCATAATTAACTAGGAACGGAGAACTCCCAGACGATGAATTAACCGCACAGTTCCTGGCGAACTCCGCCCATGGCAACAGGTCAGACCAGTTATCATGATGATCAGTCACGAAGCAGCACAAATACTGCTCAATTCCCTGATTGGCACGCTCAGCGGCCCCATTGGTCTGGGGATGGTAGGCAGAGGAAAATGACAATTGAATGCCCATCTGGGCACAGAATGCCCTCCAGAATATAGACACAAACTGGCTTCCCCGATCAGACACTATCACACTAGGAACCCCGTGCAAGCGGAATACCTCCCTGGCGAAAATTACTGCCAATTCCTGGGCCGATGGGAGACCAGAGAGGGGCACGAAATGAGCCATTTTGGAGAACCTATCTACCACCATCAGAATGAAAGTGTAGCCCTTAGACAAAGGCAGCTCTCCCAAGAAATCGATGGATATATGGGACCAGGGACGGTCGCCATTGGGTACTGGCTGGAGTAACCCCACGGGGAGATGTCTGGGAGTTTTAGCACGGGCACAGATAGCACAGGCAGCGGTAAATGCGAAGCAGTCTGCTCTCAGAGAAGGCCACCAGAATGTTCGTGCCAATGACCAAACCAACTGATCCCTGCCAATGTGCCCAGCCGCCTTAGATGAGTGATAGGTCTCGAGTAACTGGGTGCGAAATGGTTCGTCCACAAAACATCTGCCAACTGGGGTTTCAGGAGGTGCCCGTGCTTGTGAAGCCAAGATTTGCTCCCCCAGTGGTGAAGTGATGTTGGTACGAATAGTGGCCAGGATCTTATCTGGCTGAATTATAGGCACTGGCGCTTCATCCCTCTCAATGTCTGAGCAGAATTGTCTGGAAAGAGCATCTGCTCTAATGTTTTTGGACCCCGGCAAGTAGGAGACTATGAAATTAAATCTTGACAAGAAGAGAGCCCAACGAGCCTGGCGAGAAGACAGCCTTTTCGCCTCAGACAAGTACATTAGATTTTTATGGTCAGTGAGAATTAAGACAGGGGTCCTAGTGCCTTCCAGGAGATGTCGCCATTCTTTCAAAGCCAAGATGATAGCCAACAATTCCCTATCACCAAATTCATAATGGCTTTGGGCACTAGACAGTTTTTTGGAAAAAAATCCGCATGGTCTCAGGTTACCTCCCTCCCTGGGTCGTTGGGAGAGAACTGCCCCTACCCCAACCTCGGAGGCATCAACTTCCAGGGTAAAAGGCAGAGTAGGATTAGGATGGCACAGAATAGGGGCAGATGCGAATGTCTGCTTGAGAGTAACAAAGGCCTGTTCAGCTGCCTCAGACCATTGAGAGGGATTTGCGCCCTTATGCGTTAAGTCAGAGAGAGGTTTAGTAATCGTAGAAAAGTTCTGAATGAATTTTCTGTAATAGTTGGCAAAGCCCAGGAATCTTTGAATAGATTTTAGCCCCTTGGGTCGTGGCCAGTTAAGGACTGCAGCCAACTTCTCTTGGTCCATAGCTATGCCATCTCTAGAAATCACGAAACCCAAAAAGGGTACTTGAGAACAGTGAAATTCACATTTTTCGAATTTACAGAACAATTTGTTCTTGCGTAATCAAAGCAATACCTCAGAAACATCCTGTATATGCTGGGATAAATTAGCTGAGTGGATCAAAATATCGTCCAGATATTCCACTACACAGGACTGTAACATATCGCGGAAGATATCGTTGATGAACTCTTGGAATACGGCAGGTGCGTTACATAATCCGAATGGCATGACTAGGTATTCGTAGTGCCCTGACCTTGTATTGAAGGCTGTCTTCCACTCATCACCGGCCTTGATCCTTATTAAATTGTAGGCAGCTCGTAAATCGAGTTTAGTAAAAATAGAGGAGCCTTTCAGCCTATCAAATAACTCTGTGATGAGTGGAATGGGGTAAGCATTTTTGGACATGATCTTATTGAGCCCACGGTAATCAATACAAGGTCGCAACTCGCCATTTTTCTTTTTCACAAAAAAGAACCCTGCACCTGCCGGAGAGGATGATTTGCGAATAATCCCTCTTTTGAGAGCATCCTCAATGTATTCCTCCATTGCCTTAGTCTCATCACATGACAATGGGTACGTCCTACCCCTCGGTGGAACCACTCCCTGGGGCAAATCAATAGCGCAATCACATAGCCAATGCTGCGGCAGAGCGCTAGCCTCCCCTTTACTGAAAACGTCGCTGAACTTGCTGTATTCAGCTGGCAGAGAAGGGGAGGTACACAGAATCTTAACGGGCCGAGATAGACAATGATTTGTGCAGTATTCTGACCATGCTTTGATTTCACATGTCTGCCAGTCAAACTGGGGATTGTGCACTGACAACCAAGGGAACCCCAGAATGACCGCATGATGGGGTGAACGGATAATCTGAAAACGAACTTCCTCCTTATGGAGGGCCCCCACAGTCATAGTGAGGAGAGTAGTCTCCATTGTGAAGAGTGCTGGTTCAAGAGGTCTGCCATCAATAGCCTCAATGGCTAACGGAGTATCTCTTTCAGACAGAGAAATATTATGTCTTTCAGCAAATGCCTGGTCCATGAAATAGCCAGCAGCACCAGAATCTACCAGGGCAAGTGCTTCCACAACCTGGTTGCCTAGCAGAAAACTCACAGGTATAGTGGGTTTCAAGGAGCAAGAATCTGAGGACAACTGTACTCCACCTAGGGCCTGTCCCCCAAGGTACCCTAGGTGCGTGCGTTTCCCGGCCTCACCGGACAGGTGCGCAACAAATGCCCACTTTTGCCACAATATAGGCATAATCCTTGTCTTTTATGATACGCCCTCTCCTCCTTAGTCAGTCTAGTAAAACCAATCTGCATAGGTTCCCCAGTATCAGGTACACGGACCGGAGGAATGGGAGGAGAGGGTGGGTTAAACAATCTCTCATGCCCATGGATTTTGGAAGTTGCCCTCTTAGTCAAGCGCCTCTCGCGCATACGAGTATCAATGAGTATCACATATTTGATGTACTCATCCACATCGGTAGGTACCTCCCTGGCAGCAATTTCATCTTTGATAGCATCCGAGAGCCCTTGGGCAAATGCTGCCAGGAGTGCCTCATTATTCCATGCCACCTCTGCAGCTAGAATCCGAAATTCTAAAGCATATTCGGCTGCAGTCTGATCGCCCATTTGCATTGACAACAGTTTTTTTGCCGTGGACGTAGCTCGCCCAGGTACCTCAAAAACTCTACGGAACTGTTTAACAAATTCTTTAAAGCACAAAGTGCAAGGCTTAGCCTGTTCCCATAACGGATTTGCCCATGCCAGGGCTTTGCCAGTTAATAGGGATACCATGAACCCCACCTTGCTACGGTCACTCGGAAAGGCATGAGGTGTAAGTTCGAGGAAGATCTCTAGCTGATTAAGGAAACCCCTGCACAGAGTGGGTTCACCATCGTATCTTACTGGTAACGGCGCCGCCACAGTTAGACTTTTCTGCGGGACCAAGCATTGACCAGAACTAGTATCCGGTGTCATGACTGGGGGGACCACCGGATTTTGATTCGGCTTATCAAGATGTACCGTACGTTCAAGCAAGGTCTGCATGGCCAATGCCAACTGATCTAGGCGTTGCTCGTGAACATCCATCCTCCAGTGGAGGTTCTGTGTATTACCGTCACTCTTCCCGTCTGAGGTCATGGCCCTTTCGTACTGTTACGGTTTTCTGACACACGGACCAGGATGTAACGTAAAATACACTTTATTGAAATAAAAATGAACAACACTGCCCCTAGGGGCTAGTAAAGTTAAGAACAGGCAATATGAACAGAGGATGGGGTAAACTACAAACAGTAGTGCATAGAGGGTTAAGTGGAGCAACTGGTAAGGCTCAGGCTAGATTGACCAACGCCCAGGCGATATATAGCAGTCTATGGTAACAGTCTTTAAATGTAGATCAGGAACTCAGGAAAAGCGCTGTAACACTCTTGAAGCATAAACAGGATGAGTCCCTGTTGCTCTAAGCTGAGCCCGTACCACCACAGTGGGCTTATGAGGATTGCAACTGCCAAATTGATGTAACCAGAATAGGAATCGCCCTGAATGAGTATCGAGTAACCCTGCGTCTGCCACTGAAGTATGCCAGCCCTTGGGAGGCCACAGTAGAATGGAATTGCCCAAGCTATGAAGAGCCGATGCACAGAGTAGTGCAGTTGGGATAAAACACTTTGAGCGAATGAGGTACTGCCCAGACACCCACAAGGTGTGACCCAGAATCCTTGTTGCAAGAGCGAATGGACTACCAGTGTCAACCAGCGTGATCACGATGCTCACCGGGCATCGAACAGGCGGAGCTCTGCAAGGACTGGTATAGCGTAAAGCGGAGGCTCAAATGTGTTAAGGCTCAGAGAATCACCGGAGCTTGGCAATGAATCAAATGGCACGTAATCGTAGGCTACCGGCAGTGCAAGGGTTAATCTGGTACATTTGAAATGCTCAACGAGAACAAGGCAGGCAACCTCGGCTGCAGCGTAATGAGCTAGGAAACAGAGAACAGTCAGAATGTCGCCAGCGCGACCGGAGTACACAGGAGCAGCAACCGGACAGGAACAGTAGCCGGAACCGGATGACTGAGTCGCGGGAACACCACCGGAGCTTGGAGCAGTCACGAGCAGGATCAGGAGCCAGAACCGGGTCGAATCACGGAGCGGAGTCGTCAGCCAGAGCCGGGTCGGATCACGGTGCAGGGTCGTCAGCCAGAGCCGGGTCAGTTCACGGTGCAGGGTCGTCAGCCAGAGCCGGGTCAGTTCACGGTGCAAGGTCGTCAGCCAGAACCGGGTCAGTTCACGGTGCAAGGTCGTCAGCCAGAACCGGGTCAGTTCACGGTGCAGGGTCGTCAGCCAGAGCCGGGTCAGTTCACAGTGCAGGAGCAGAAGGAGAGTCAGACTAGCCGGGTCGGTACACAGGAGACACTGGAGATCAATAACAAGGCGCAGCAACACAACACCACGAAAGGGCAATTGACAAGTGCCCAAGCCTCAGTATATAAAGGCACATCCTGGGCGGACCAATCAGACTCCTCCAATGCAAATGCATACCTACAGAGATTGACAGGGAATCACGGGGACCGTGATACTCATGCTTTCATGCAGAGTGAGGTTGTTATGCTGATATTTTAAGTCAGGCAGCTTGTTAAATGCCTCATTTGGTCGCGCAATCCTTCACATGCGACCATTTAAATGAATACCTGTGGTGTGTCGGCCGGCATAGTTGCGGCCACCTCCGCATTGCTGACATCATGAAACAGGCACTGGCAAGGACACCTGTTTATAGGACTACTCTGTGTGGCCTAATTGTGTCTCGCCTTCTCCTGCTCTTTTATAAACCTCCCTGGGCCTGGGAGTCATTGACTTTAGGTGGTGTTCCTGATAATGTCTCTTGCGCTCCGTTGTGACCTGTGCCCTCCTGAGAATCTGCTCTGTGTATGACCCCGGTTTGTATGACTACCCACATCGGTTCTGACCTGTGGCTCTGGCTGACTAACTCATTCCATGTATGACCCCAGCTTGTCTGACTACCCACATCGGTTATGACCTGTGGCTGTGGCTGACTAACTTGCTCCATGTAGTCCCCAGTTTGTCTGACCTCTATCTCTTGCAGCCTATAGCTCCCTGGCTTGTCTGACCTGTGGCTCTGGCTGACTACTGGCTCTATACTCTCTGAACTTGCCTGACCATCAGTCTCAGTGTTTCATGGTTCAGGTCTGCTCTTGCTCCCTTTTGCCTCTGGTCATGTGACCCAGGGTGGAGACTTGTGCCTCATTTACCATTCCCTCTGGTGTTCCACCTGCACTATAGCCCTAGTCTCCGGTATCTCGCAGTAGTGCAGTGAGCGGCACAGTGTGCAGCTCTGGGTAGGAGCCTTGGTCCTATCATCCTGTGTTCTGGGGTTGTGTGGGCTATACTATTATTACTGTACTTATTAATAAAGGTGGATTTATATTTGTGCCTGTCTTTATTTGCCTGATTACAGTGACAAGAGATTATGCTAATTGAGTCATGCTATGAAGGCACTTCCTGTTTTAGCCTTATATTACCTCTGCTGCTCAGTGGCACTAAGTTAACCCCTTTGGTCTTAGTGTATGTGTACAATGCAGTGCTGAGCAGTGTCAGTGAGTGGGAGATGTAAAGTAGGACTAAGATAGGAAGCGTACTACTGCTTTAATCAGCAACATTTATACACCTAAATAACTCAAAAAAGTAGTTGTCTAAATAAAAATAGTTAATACAACCCATAGGTCATTTAGAAAGCACCTTCAAAATCACCATAGTTGTTTTTAGGTGATAGTGTCCCATTAATGCTTTATGAAGGAGTCTTAGGACTCAATTTACATAGCAATCTTGATGTATTAGATGGGATAGTTTTGTCTGCAAACTGTGAAATATAAGAGAATATCCTTTCTAGGGCTCCTTTTCAAGGACAACAGAACTATAGCACCCCCCCCCCCCGCCATAGTTCTGTTAAATGTGACCATTCATTCCATTACTCCTGCATTCCATAACAGATTCAGAACAGAAGGGACATATCTGATGGCATCCTAAGTGAGCAACAGCAAATATTAATTGTTAGGTCCTCATTGTTCAGACATTCATTGCATTTGTGGTGAGCATTGTGCTATTAAACCATTCTCATCTGAAAGGTCTATACAAGGCCTTATAGGCCACAGTGCGGAGATTTTAGTCACCCTTGTGAAAAGCGCCATAGACCAGTATTGTATCTTTCAAAACAGGCAACATTATTAATGCAGTATTGTCGCACTGGTGTTGTCTGTGTTAAAGGGCCTAAATAAAAGCACAGTGGTTACCTAATATCTGGAAATTAACCATCTTCGTGTCACTATGTAAGAGTTCACAAACAAAATTAACTGAAGCTCCCTGCTCAAATCACTGCTTCATGACTGCCCTCCCATGTCCTGTCCCCTTCCCTCCATCTCTGCTCCCCTGACTGCCAACATATTACACTGTGACCCCTTCCTGCCTATGAAGATCACCCTCCACTGTCTCCTTTTCCCTGCCCACAGACATCACCCTCCCCTGTATCTCCTTCTCTATCTTACACGCCAACATCACCTTAGTCCCATTCCTTGCATCATGTCATAATCACCTTCTTCTGCATCCCTATCCTGCCAACATCACCCTCCCCTGTGCCCCCTTCTCTGCTTACTGTGTCTGGCATCTTTATGTTTACCCTTCTAGTCCAGTTGATTCCTCTGGCAGTCTCTCTGGCAGTACATGGTTTTGGATTTATGCGATTTTTGTTTATCCAAGGTATAGAGAATATACTGTACCATATAAGCGTATTCTAGATGCTACATCCCAGGATAAACGTATCTGGCTCTGTACAGATATATATATATATATATATATATATATATATATATATATATATATTTTTTTTTTTTTTTTTTTTTTTTTTTTTTTTTTCTGGGACCTATTGTGTAGCAGGGTTAGCGAGGGTTTCACTTATCAATAGTGTGTCTCGTACTTGGTTAAAAAGTATAAGCATAGTCCGTCACTTTGTTACAGGTCTTTTATATAAATCCTAGATTTATAATAATTTTTTTCTGTATACATATCGTTAATAGTGTTGAGCGAGCGTGCTCGGCCGATGCTCGGATCGGCTCGAGCATCGCTCTGCTCGGCACATGGTGGTACTCGTCGAGTACCGCCATGTGCTCGCCCGCCATGTTCGGGTGGCGGGGATCTGTGCCGGAAGAGGCACAGATCTGAAGACGCTCCGCTGGACCACCAGGGACTGGAGGTACGGGGGCATTGCGGAGATGAAGGGGGCATTGCGGAGATGAAGGGGGACATTGTGGAAGAGGGGCATAGAGTCTATGCCCCTCTTCCACAATGTCCCCCTTCATCTTCGCTATGCCCCTCTTCCACAATGTCCCCCTTCATCTCCTCTATGCCCCTCTTCCACAATGTCCCCCTTCATCTCCGCTATGCCCCTCTTCCACAATGTCCCCCTTCATCTCCTCTATGCCATAGAGGAGATGAAGGGGGACATTGTGGAAGAGGGGCATAGCGGAGATGAAGGGGGACATTGTGGAAGAGGGGCATAGCGGAGATGAAGGGGGACATTGTGGAAGAGGGGCATAGCGGAGATGAAGGGGGCATAGCGGAGATGAAGGGGGACATTGCGGAGCTGAAGGGGGCATTCGGAGATGAAGGGGGCATAGCGGAGATGAAGGGGGGCATTGACCAGGCACCCTCCCCTCATCAGAGCAGGGGGTGCCTGGTATAATGCTCGTGTCGCCCCATTGGATTCAATGGGGCTCGGGTGCTCGGCCGAGCACTCAAGCCTCAGGGGGTGCTCGGTCAGAGCACCCGAGCACCCGAGCATCGGGGTGCTCGCTCAACACTAATCGTTAACTCTTTTAGAATTATAAAATTGGGGTGGGGGTTATTGAGCTTTTTGAGTGATTTCTATGTGAGTGTATACACACGGGATTGGATCCCGCATATACTTATTTCAAGTTATGTCATCTAGCCAGCCAAGTAGATATGTCTCAAACAGACAGGAGTTGATTCTCAGTTATCTGGGATCTTCTGGTCCGATGTTGTAGATCTGGAGTCTGGGCGAGACTGTGTCTGTTTGGGAGGTTCGGTTTGGGATGTGGGGTTTTAGATCCCTTCTGTATGCACCAATATAACATTTGGTATTCTTTTGAAACAGATACAGATATTCCTCTAATTTAGGCAATTGGGATTGAAGAATTGCTGATTTGAGATTATGTGCATCAATATGCATCGTTAACATTATCTATCCTGTTTGCACATAATCATATATATGTGTTATATAGTCAGATTGTATACGGATATCGGATAATCCAGATTTTTATATACAATTTGGATATACGATTGTTATTATTGTTCTGGTATAGATCCTGATGGTGTGAATTTTTTTCTTTGTTCCAAGATTTTTTAATGGAACATTCCTTGTTTCTCTCATTTTTCTTTTTCCTCAACTCGAGTAGTTCTTATTTTATAGTTGTGTATACAGGATTCTTTCATTACTGTTTGGAGGTGTGGTGTGTGGTATTTTGATATTGAACGGCTTCAGTTAGTTTTTGGACAGGTACATCCAACCATTGTGCTATGTTTGTATTTAGAAATTAACCTGAATCCTCCTCACTTCCATATGCAGCACAGTATCCATAAAGACGCTCAGGATGTCTAGGAGAAAGCCGCAGACCCACTTTACACCTACAAATGTATG
The DNA here is from genome assembly GCA_037306005.1 of Rhinophrynus dorsalis. Classification (NCBI taxonomy): domain Eukaryota; kingdom Metazoa; phylum Chordata; class Amphibia; order Anura; family Rhinophrynidae; genus Rhinophrynus; species Rhinophrynus dorsalis. Next base: position 136,928,428 of record CM074726.1, on the reverse strand, counting down.
TTTGAGCGTAGATTTGCTTAGGTTCTCTAGACTGTAAGCTCTTCTGGGTAAAGACCTCACTACCTCTTGTTTTTGTCTGACACAGTCATTGTTACTTGCGTTAGACTTTATTGTTTATCACCTCATTGTTCAGAGCTGCAGAATATTAATAATAATTATCATAATAATGTGAAGAACAATCTATTAGAATATGGTCCTCATTTAGTGCTGATGTCTATGAATTCCTGACATCTGTTCCAGTTATGAATAGAGCTTTGTCATTGTTTTTGTGTCTCTGGTGCAGGACAAAACAAGTTTGTACATCATAAGTTCTTTCATGAGAGTGAAAGAAAACATTCTGTAAATGTGAAGTACTCACATGAGCAAAATCATTCCCCAAGTCAGCTCAAACAACCTGTTCTTCCACATCACACAACATACAGTGCCTTACAGCCCCAGACTGGCATCTCTAGGCAAGGCACAAAGGGAGCCTCTAACTCTGCAAATGGCCTAGCCCTACTCATTATATGACCCATCAAACCCCACACTCATACTCTGGCTATACATACAAAGAAAGTGGAGGAATTCTGGGGCAAACCAACTGCCTCATAGGGAACAAATTGAAAAAAAAAAAACAAATAAATCTGATTTATTTACCCTTTTGAGTTCCAGAGAGACATGTAGCACACCCCTCTGGCACACTAAGGGTAAATGTTGCATTAATATAGTTGAATGCCAGAGAGCTCTACAATACATTGCTTTGCAGTGCGTTGGAGACCTATCTAGAATTCAAATGGTTAAAAGCCTAATTTAAATCAATAGGAATTTTTATTTGCCACATTGGGGGCAAATAGGATCTAGGACTCTGCTGCAAAATAATATTGTGCCCTCAGTTTACTGCAAAATATCAGAAAATCCAACGCCATTTCTATTTTCAGTATTTGTTGGTCCCTAGAGTTGTCTTGGTCCAGGTAATTTTCATGTGCTGCTCCAATGGTTGTTCAGCCACTGATCTGACACCAATAATGCAACTGGTTTGCTCCAGAACAGCTCTAGTTTAACTTTGCGCATGTAGCTCGCTGTTATTTATGGTAAAAAAGATAACAAAAGATAAATTAGGAGCTTTATGGTTAAAGTGTACCTACATCAACATCAGCAGATGTATAAAAGAGCAAAAATGGAAGAACCCAGCAGAACAAGGTGATGTAGGCCGCAGTGCTGCACTTCAAAGAACATTCTAAGGAAGTGTCCTTTCTCAAGCTCTAATGGCCAAATAATTGTCGCTAATAATTTATATGCAGGGCCAGATTTACCAATGAGTAGAGTAGGCAACTGTCTAGAGTTCCAAACTTTTAGGGGGGGCTTCAACTTTGCTGGCCACACCCACATTCTGAACTGTGGGTGGGCTAGGACAATTTCAGTATCCCTGCTACAGTTTTATTCCCCTTTACTGGCTATTATTTAACTCCTTGGATGTTAGAGAGACTGGAGATCTCTGTAGCATGCAAGGGGTTAAAGCTTTTTTGTAATTGCTTGTTATAGGCCAAAGGTATTTTTTGTTCCAGAAAATAGTAGATAGGACTGGGGGTGGGGCCATGTGAAGAATGAGAGCATGGCTATGGGTGGAGCTAAGGGCATCTAGTATTCCTTCATGGCAGAAGAAGGCTACACCAGTATATAGCAATATATTCTTCAAGCAGGCAAAAGTGTAATTCATTAAGGTAAAAACATGATTACTTTATTGTAAAAAAACATATAAAAACATACTTGCTGACAGTGATGAACATAGGAGAACAGAAATAAGTCTGACGGAATGGCACAAAATACAAGTATGGTGTGTATACAGGTGAGTGCTTTTCACACTCAAACATGCTTATTCATGACCAGACATTTTCGTTTGTTCATAAATAAGCACATGTAAGTGCAAAACGCATTGACCTATATACACGCCGTACTAATATTTTTTGTACAATAATGTGATCATGTTTTACCTTAATGGATTACATTTTTGCCTGTTTGAAAATACATTGCTATGTACTGGTGCAGCCTTTTTCTGCCAAGAATATTTATGCTGGGTATAGGAGATATCCCCCAGCTTGCACTGTATCGTTACTACATTAATAGGCACAGAGTTATGCTGGTGTATTCCATGAAGAGTTTCATTCTACATATTATCATGGCTTTTACACTTTAGGAGTGTTGAATAACACTTGAGCTGCTGAATTCTGTGCTGCATCTAGTATTCCTTGCCTAGGGGCACCTGAGATGTATATACAACCCTCTTTATTTGGATGACAGATCCATCTTGAATGCATTGCTTCCCAATGTGTTAGAGACTTCTTTAGTATTAGTGCAGTGTCCAGCCCTATTGCACTGTTACAAGACCTGGGGCTTTATACATGAGATCTGAGGGCTTTAATCACTCCACCAGTATCTAGCAATCACCTGCCCTGTAGCATCCAAGGGGTTAACCCTCTGAGTGCCAGAGTGGTACAAAATGCATTGCAAAGCAATGCTTTCTGTCCCACTCTGGCACTCAAAGGGTTAAACATTTGAGTGCCAGGAGGTATGCAACGCATTGGCCCCCTTGCACTCAAAGGGTTAAGCAGTAAATCAGCAGGGTTTAAAAATGGTTGTTTGCTAATCATCAATGTTGTTAAAGGGATAGTAATGTTTCACAAAAACAGCAGCTCCAATTAATCTTCATAGTATTTGGGCTATGGACAGTTATTACAATACTGTCAGAGTTGTAGTTCAAGAGTAATTGAAGGATAAAGTTTCCCCTCCCGCTCCTTTTACCTAGTGTAAACCATATCTTCTCAGATGTGGAATCTGGTTGCTAGACCAGACAGATAACAGCAGGGGACAATCTTCTTCCTATGAGAACAATGAAAGCCCTGCCCCCCTTGACAAGTTTTTCAGGTTTTTCCCTTATCTTAATTGAAGATTGTCCCTCTCTGTAGTCTACCTGGGCACCTCCCTTCTGATCTGGCTGAGCAGTGTTACATTAGTAAAAGGGGCGGGAGGGGGACACTTTGTCATTGAATTACTCTTGAACTACAACTCTGACAGAATTGAAATAACACTCTCCAAGGTCCAAATACTATGATGATTAATTAGAGCTGCTTTTATTATGAAACACTACTATCCCTTTAAATGAATTAAGGAGTCATAATCCTGAAAATGCATGGAAGGGATTTATTCCTTTAAGAAAAAAAGCATTTGTGCCATCTGCCTAATTTCTAGCCCTTGGATGCAAGTGACATCTTCAGTGAATTTGTTTTCTATAGACTGGAACAACACTGCAGCATCCAACTGGTTAAAGAAATGCTAAAGTACAAGATACTCTTACTTAGGGGTTGCATCATTCAGTAACATATGCAACAGTGATAGTAATGCATAATATGGAGAAAAAAATATATATATATATTCCAATATTTTCCTGCTGAATAAAACAAAGGCTCTCCAACTGCTGAACAATGTGTTATTCAAATTGTTTTGCAGGTCACGATTGTATTTTTCGGGTGCAGCCTTAACTTTTATATTGGTTTTGCTACAGCAGTTTGTGGACAGGTCTGGTCAGTGGATCATAAAACTCCATAGGATTCTGTATCAACAGAGCCACTGTAAAACGTCAGGCCATGGTGGTACTGCACCCCAAAATGCAAGATTGTGCTTTTGCATGAAACATCTTGTCAGCAGTTCACTTGTTTTACTCAGCAGAATAAACCCTGTGATACATCCCTTTAAGATTCATGGACCTTCTGTATAAAGGCAAAGAGAGGTTATTCTGAGGCAAAACAACTGCACTGTAAGGAAGGTTGGGAATAAGTGGGGTGTTGTTCCCAACAGCAAGTGGTCAAACAATTGACTACCCCTGGATTGTAGTGTTCATGAGTATAGTATACTGTAGTTCTGATGAAGACCATTAAGGGGCACTTAGAAAGTGACTAATAAAAGTGATCATTGGGGATGTTATAGATCAGAGCCAAGCAGCATTCAGCACTACAGCTATTGTGAACTAAAACTCCTATCATATCCCCAAAAAGCCAACAATAGTGGGAGTTCTTCAACAGCTGGACATAAAGATTGCCTTGTTCCCTACCCCTATTATAGAGCTTGGTATAGGAAAGTATCCTGTTATACAGAAGAATGTTATAACACCTCTTCATGAGATACAGCTCATGTATCCAGCCTGTTGGAACCTGTCTGAGAATAGAATGTGCGTGCTACCTTTAGTGTGGTACAGTACAGTATAAATGAACTAGGTCATACTATTCAGACTCTTCCATACATGTTATACTTAAAGGGAACAACACCAACAGGAATAAGTGGCTCTCTTTTATATAACACAAGACCTCCCCTTAACTGTGGACATATCGAAAATGTATACTGCCGGGCTGTTTTGATTTCATATATCTAAATATAATATGGAAGCACTTTGAAGTTAAAAGCAAGTATATATTTCCTAGTCTTGGTATATCAAAGTTTTGGCTCATCACCAAGCCTTTGTTAAGCTCATATAATAGATTATGAATTGCTTCTGCTTGAGGTAAAGTTGACTGATCCCCTTGCAATAACAAACCTCCCAACATCTGAAATGGCCAAAGAGGGACATTTTTATTTTAGGTGCTGTTGCTGGGAGTGTAGATTATGTGCATGGCATTACTGAGAATTTTTAGGCTATTTCATGACCTATTTCTACCACTTTGTGTAACTGAACAAGTAATTTTGCACAAGCTCAAAGAATTTTGTTTACACAGTCTAATTTATAAACACATATGTTGATGTTTATACAGACATTAACCCCTTAAGGACCATTGCCGTGCCAGGACCGTCACGGCGGTCCGGCACTTAAGGACCAATGACGGTCCTGGAACGGCATGGAGTTCAGGGCTCCCAGCGCGGCCGCACGCCGCTCCGGAAGCCCTGAAACAGAAGCAATAATTTTTAAAAAAATGCTCCTTGGTCCGCAAGTGCCGGACGCTTGTGCGCGTGTCGGTCCTTAAGGGGTTAATGTTAGTTTTATTACTACAGAGCAATGTGATACACTTATTTACACACCACACAGTCAGATCTCCTAAAGAGAGGGACACCAGGGTAAGAAAAAGGGACAGAGGGATTTGGGTCTCAAAGAGGGACTGTCCCTCCTAAAGAGGGACACTTGGGAGGTATGCATTAAGCCATGGGACTGTTCCTTGCATTATAATCTAAACCAGTTGCTTATGAAATATGCATAGACCAGGGCTACATAGGAACCACTGCAGAGTAACCTTTGGCTCTCCAGCTGTTTATGCACTACCAATTATAATCATATTCAGACAGCAATCCAACTCTTGCAGACATACAATTGCCATCATCCTTTGACAAGGTGAAGATAATGAAAGCTGTAGTCCAGCAGCTGAAAAACAAAAGGGAGCCCACATATGTAATAAGGCTGCAGTGATTCCTATGAAAACCTTCATAAAAGGTTATTTTAATTGATTAGGTGGCATTCTGATAAACCACATGTGCATACTGTGAAGGGACAGGGGTCCTGCACCTGCAGTCCAGGGTACCCAACCCCTCGATACTTCCCACTCATCTCAGGGATAACTCTTTGCTTAGTTTTTACAAAGATTGTAAACCCAGAACACACGTGGGTCCACTCACTGCAACAGTTTTGGCATTCGCTCAGGAAAGAATGTAACAAGTGGCTGTAGTTGGTACTACTACTGATCGGTAGACTGAGGGTTAAGTACTGGAAATAGGATTATCCAGATAGACAAAAAGATTGTTTATTGTAGGCACACAAGCATAGGACAACAACTGCAGGCAAATAAAAAGGACTAAATTGTAAAGCGTTCACACTTCCACTCTTCTCTCCTTTGTATACTAGTAAAAGTGTTCAAATTGGCAGGGGTTCCACTTAATACTCACAGTCCATATTGGTTTATGCTGGAGTTTGAACACAGTCAAAACAGAGGTAGGAATGGGCACAGAGCCCACTGCACATTCATCAGGCACTGGCTTGCATGAAGCTTATTTGTACCTTGCAGTCCTGGAAGAGATCATCCACAGTACACTTTTCTTATTGTTGGGCCATAGCCAATGGAGTTTAGCTTTATGACCCCCAACATTTTCATGAGAACATCAGGGCACTTTTCGTGGCTGCAGCTGCCATAGCTTGGTTTACAGAGCACCTCAGCACAACTGGAAGAGGAACCCAGCCACTTCAGTGCTCACTCACCCTAAGTCTTCCTGTGAGGGCACACACCAGCCCGAGTTAACCCAGTACTGCCTTAGCAAGCACATGGGTCAGTCAAAATCCAGATTGCCCCCCAGGCCTCTCTTCATTCAAGAGAGTCCCTACCCCACTTCTACATCCTCAGCTCTCTTCTCACTTAGTTTCTCTCTTAGATTTTCCTTGCTACTCCCCTCCAGGATCTGATATCAAAGCTAACATTTATAATATATAGATTTTGCATAGTGTTCTCTATGTGGGGGAGGAACACACATTCAGCTCACATAGGTTTTCTAATCCCCTGCATTTGTCCAGGTGTCAAATGCCTTTCCTCAAATTGTGCTATTGATCCAAAGGTGGCTATTTCATAACACTGAATCTGTTGTGTTAGCTAGATTCCATGGCACCATCACTCAGAGGACATTAATGTTCTCAACGATGGGAAAACATAGTGAAGACAAAGAGTCACTGAAAACAGACAGCATTTGTTCTCAGGGTGACCACCATTCCGTCAACATTCCCAAAAAATCTGTATGGTCACTCTGCCCCTCTGACACCACAAAGCCCCATCCCATGGAATCCCCAGGTAAAAGGAACCCGCTACAAACATTATCTTTTAACTTGATAATGTGATTTTTTTTTCCTTTTTGTTCTTAAAATGCAGTTTATTTAAAATGTATTAACATCAGCATCCTAATTTTAAAGATCTACTCACTGAATTTAACCCCTTATGGACTGGTCACACGGTCAGCACTTAAGGACCACTGAGAATTTTTTTTCCTAACTGATTCAGGGCTCGCCAAACGGTGTGCAGCTGCACGGGGAGCCATGACGTGCCAGGACTGACATGGGTCCTTATCGCACGTTGGATCCATGACGGTGCTGGCATGTCATGGGTCTTTAAGGGGTTAAGACTGATATATGTCAATGGATTAAGCCATGCTTATTTAATATTTGTTAATATTATTAACCCCTTAAGGACAATGGACTTACCTGGTACATCCCGCAGAAACTGTCACTTAGTGACAATGAACGTACCAGGTACGTCCTGGAAATCTGGGTCCCCGCGAGGCTGCACACCGTTTGGGGACTCCAGAATCATTTTAAGAAAAAAAAATGTACCACGGGCGTTAAGTGCCAGCTGCGTGTGCACATGGCTGGTCACTAAGGTGTTAATAATTATGCCATAATGGCATAATGTATCGCTACACTGCAGTCTTAAATTCAGTGAGTATATCTTCAAAATGAGCACGCTGATATTAATACATTTACATACCCCTCCGGCATTCCAAGGGTTAAGGCCAGCATTTCTTGGATGCATTATTTTTGGGGCATGTTTAATTGGACTTTTTTTTCCCTTTCAGTGGCATCTTTTTGGACAAAGAAGAGGATTAGAAGACAGAAGATCAGAAGAATGAAGATAAGAACGAAGAAGACTGAAGATAGAAGATTAAAGAAGACTGACAGTGAATGACAGGTAAGTGTTATACAGCTCTTGGGTATGGGTGTTAGGGTAGTGTTAGGGCTAGTATTGTTTCACTTTATTGTTGAGATAGTGTAGAGTTAGTGTTTGGGAGGCTGACTGTTTTTCATTCAAGCTAGGTGTCAAGCATCTAGTGTTAGTTATTGTCCTCTGATGTTCCCATTTCTCACGCTATTTAGCTTGGGTTTTGGGAACATAAAACACATAATGAATGTTTGGCCAAAATTCAGGTTCTTTGGCCCAATGTTCGTTGTGCTTTCTGTTGGTAGAGCAATTGAATACCTGGGTTGACACAGTTTTTGTACCAGTTGGTAGTCATGTTTGCCCTACAGACTGTTTTACTGTGCCCAGTTGAGTTGAGGTCTCAGTGAGAAATGAGCAATACTTGCAAAATAATTTTTATTTTTACCCAGTGGTATGGGATCTTCTGTGACCAGGACTGGATTTACATCTCAGGTGCCCCTAGGCACAACACCCTCTGGCGCCCCTAGCACCGCCCCTAACCACACCCATCATTTAGCCACACCCATTCACAGCAAAACATATTTTTAGATTTATTCTTCACACTGTACCAACGCATTAAATATCTTAAACTCACTACATGATGTTCCCATCAACCAAGCCAACCAAGAAAAGGATAAACCTGAATAAAATGAATATCTTACTCTTTGGTCCGCTCTACTCCATTCCATTTCCTTGACCTGCTCTCCTCCCTTCCATATCCTCCAGTCCACTCCCTTTCTTCCATATCCTCCAGTCCTCTCCCTCCCTTCCATATCCTCCAGTCCTCTGCATCCCTTCCATATCCTCCAGTCCACTCCCTCTCTTCCATATCCTCCAGTCCACGCCTTCCCTTCCATATCCTCCAGTCCTCTCCCTCCCTTCCATATCCTCCAGTCCACGCCTTCCCTTCCATATCCTCCAGTCCACTCCCTCTCTTCCTTTCCCTCTGGCCCTCTCCTACTTCCTGTGAAAAACTAAAATTGCGAGGATGAAGGACACACATACTGTACTTGAGGCTGTTGGGGGGGCTACTGTCACTGCTGCCGCCTCCGCCAGGTCCTCCCACCAGTAACTTGTGGCCTGCTGTCTATGTACTGCGCCGCCGCTCACACACGTTCCCGCTCAGGAGGTAGACCGGTTCTTGTGTTTTTTATGCAGCCGCGCATACTACTCTGTAGTACGCGGCTGCGTTTGATTACATGTGCTGATGTTGCAGGAGCTCCGATCTGATCAATGAGCAGAGAGCAGTGCAGGTGCAGCAGTGGGTCACATGGGGCGGCCCAGACAGCTCAGGTACTAAGTGTGAACCGGGAACAATTTGAATTGCACGAATTTGCAACAAAGCGTCCTTGGAGACGCGCCACGCACGGCGAGGGAGCACTATTATTATTTAAAACCTGCCAGGGAGCAATCACATTATAAAGTGGACGGGCAGGTGGGCATGACAGTGCCATTGTCAGGCGCCCCTGAAAATCGGGCGCCCTAGGCAAGTGCCTTGTCTGCCTATTGACAAATCCGGCCCTGAGGCTGGCGAATAAAGCTTGGCAACCTCTGATCTAAAGTTATCCCCCCACCAAAAAAAAAAAAAAAGGTAAAGGCAGTGGTAAAGGAAGTTTTTGGATGCAGCACTGCAGAGGATGCAGTGCACTTGTACTACAACTGCAGGCAATTCCTTATGGAATTTATATATACTCTGCACAGGCTTACAATACATTAGATCAGGGAAGGGGGTGCAAGCTTTGTCTCTCTCCAGCTCCTGTAGACTACAGCTTCATAAACCTGAAATTATGTTTCATGAGCTTTGCTCTGTTTCCCTAATTATGGAACTCTGATAAGAGATACTCAAATTGTCTCAAACCTTGGCACGTATTTTGTTAAGTATACCTGCATGTGACTCCACTATAATGACTAGTAAACACCATCCAATTAAAATGTTTATTATCTACTTAACAAGGACAGAGGTTGCTGTGTCACAGACAGGGCCGGATTTGCCATAAGGCAGAGTAGGCATCTGCCTACAGGCGCACCCCACAGAGGGGCACCTGTCATTGAGATAAAAAAAAAAAAAAAAAATTATATATTTTTGTTCTGTGCACAGTAACAACCCGCCCACCGCATGGTAAGGTCCGTGCCTTCTTCGGCTCAGACAGAAGGCACAGACCTGTAGCTGCTGTTGCTCCCTCGTTGGCTCTAATGCTGAGTGCTGGGAGATGACATCATGTCCCAGTGCTCTGCATTCCTAAAGAGACCGCGCGGGAGCAACAGCAGCTACAGTAGGTGTCACAGACATCTACCACTGGACCACAAGGAAGGTAGGAAACGTAGATGGGAGGCAAAGTGGGAGCAATGTGAAGATGATGTGGGCAATGTGGAGATGATGGGGGCAAGTTGGAGCTGATGGGGGCAATGTGAGGGCAATATGGAGCTTTTGGGGTAGAAGTTGGAGCTGATGGCAATATGGAACTGATGGGGGGCAATGTGAGGGCTATATGGATATGGGGGTAATGTGGAGATTTGGAGCATTGTGGAGGTGTCCAGTGGAGATGGCAAATGGGGGGGCACTTCAGATTTCTGTGCCTACAGGCTCCTGAGATGTAAATCCGACCCTGTGTGTAAGTATAAAGTATATAATCCCAGTTAGGTGTTAGTGTTCCTTTAATACTGTGTCACACCTGATGAAAGCACACAAAAATGTCAGGTATGTCACTGGTATAGCATACTTTCATTGCAGATGTTCCCAGCACTCAAGAGTATTCAGAGTAAGTATTTTTTTTCTTCATAAATTCTGACATTCTTACAAATATTTATCATTCAAATAGAAACTTCTTGGGGACAAACATTTATGAAAGACTCCTTATGTAAGGTCCACTCTGTCTCCTAAGTTAGATTTTTCTCCACAATGAAAATCGTTCATGCCCCATGGTGGCAGAGCCTGATCATCCATTATGGCAACCTAGGCTATTGCTTAGGGTCCAGTCAATCAATATGAGGGGCCCTGGCTGCAAGTGATGGGTCATGGAAAGAGGCCAGGCTATCTATATATTTATATTTATCATTTAACCCTTTAAGTTCTAGGGGTATTAAATGTATTAAAAGCCCTTTTTAAATCAGTGGGAAGTTTTGGCATGCTGTATTTACTGCCCATGATGCACTTGGTTTGCAGTATAATTGCACCATTCTTCCCTAACACCTGAGCCTCCTTGAGTTTCCTTTCGTACTTCAGTGGTAAATCAGTCTGTATTCACACTTCTGCTCACAGACTGAACACTCTTCTTGGATTTCTCTGTAAGTGCTGAGCTACACTTCATATAATAGGTATAGGCTTCAGGGTAATAACTACAGGGCCACGGGGGGGTAGCTTAGCATACTGTGCCCATATTATGTTACTAAAACTTCAACTTTAACCATTGGCATGCCATATGGGTAAACAACACGTTGTGAATCAATGCAATGTGTACCCCTCTGGCACTCAAGGGGTTAATGCAGTGATTATATGTTGGCAATCTTGATTGGTGCACCTTGGATCCATGGATGTAATTAAATGGGGTGCAAAGGGTACAGTTGTGTGATGGGGGCTAGTTCAGCTCTGTACTATCTTGCAGTGCAAACTCTTACAATCAGATCAATTTCCCACATTGAAAGGCAGTCTTTAACCCCTTAAGGCCCGGAAGCGCTCGCAGCCGACACTTAAAGACCACTGAACTTTTTTCATTTTTTTTTTTGTGGGGGGAGGCGATCCAACGCAGGGCTCCCTTTAAGGCGTAACATCATCACACACTGCTGCTTCTAGATAAGAATAATGTTGGTGATACCATTCCTTTTTATCTTTAAAGCGGAACTACCACCTCCACTAAAGTCGCCCTGCTATACTTATGCAGGTGGCGACTAGCTTTGTAATCATTAATTTACCTCTCAAAAGTGCTCATGAATAAAGTTATCCTTAAGTTTCGGAGACTGACAGCTAGATTACTGCAACCTGTGCGCCTGCACCGTCATTCTCTTCCGGAGCCATCCGGGCCAGTGCAATGCCTGTGAAGGGTGAAGAGGACTGACAGCGCAGGAGCGCATTCAGGATGCCCGCAGTGATGCCTGGCTTCCAGTCATGGATGTTTAAGGATAACTTTATTTGTGGCATTTTTGAGAGGTAAAATAATGATTACCGTAAAATCTCGGGTATAATATGCACAATTTTACACAACTTCACCTTATGTGAATTGAGGGGGTGAGCATTATACCCGGGAGTTTTTTACCCTTCCCTCCCTTCCCCAGCGCTATCCGATGCTAAAATACCACTTCCTTTCTTCAAAAGTCAAGTCCCCGCATTTTCAAGATTATCAGGCAACATATAAATGATGTCAATCTTCCCCTGCGGGCGGCATGCTTCCATTCGCCGCCTGCTTCCTTCAACTGGCTTTTAGTACCTACCGGCTCCAGCCAATGGTAATGCCCTGTGAGGATCTGAAGGTCCTCACAGGGCAGTATTCAGATCCTCACAGGGCAGTACCATAGCCGAAAGGAAGCGGGCGACAAATGGAAGCAAATACTGTCAAAATACTGCAAACAGCGCTAATAAAATGACAATGACTGTTTTACACCTGATTTCGAAAGAGAGTCCTTTAATACAGTCCTTTACTTGATGGTGCAGCCGTTTTCTCTAGGAACTCCTGTACAAAAGTCCTCCCACGTATGCAAACAGAAAAAAGAAAAGAAAAAGTGCACACAAATCTAAGTGTAGACTGTTACTGAAAAATATATAACACCTCCACCTTCTTCAAAACGTGTTCTCCTTCACTGTGCCAAATGGAAGCATGCCGCCCGCAGGGGATGATTGACATTGTTTATATGTTGCCTGATAATCTTGAAAATGTGGGGACTTGACTTTTGAAGAAAGTAAGTGGTATTTTAGCATCGGATAGCACCTAGGGAGGGAGGGAACGGTTCTGGCAGGCTTATTTTTTTTTTTTTAGTAAGAGGGTAAAACAAGGGTGCATATTAACATAGGCACTCCTGTTGATCCCTAAAATCTTGGGTATAATATAAACCTGCGTATTATACACAGGTGTGTATTATACCTGAGATTTTACGGTAGTATGCTAGTCGCACCTGCCTAAGTATTGCAGGGCGACTTTAGTGGAGGTGGTAGTTCCGCTTTAACCATCTGAACACCCGAGTGATCTTCAGTGCAAATTTTGTGTTAGCATGTGTCATTCAAACCTTCTTAAGACTGTGTGTGTGTGTTTGTGTGTGTGTTTTATATGTATTTGTGTGTGTATGTGTCTGTGTGTGTATGTATTGTGTATGGGTTTGTGTGTTTGTGATTGTGGACCAATAAATGTTCCTTAAATGTTAATCTTTTAGAACAAACATACATGATGCTCCATCTGTCTTATCTTGTCCCTTCCAGACTAACCAGAATGTATACGGACACATAAGATACTTGCTGTAGAGGTTGTGGTTTGAAGAGGTCTTTAAGGACATATGGTGGAAGTGTGAGGAAACATCCCATATTTGGTGTAAAAGTAACAAACTCCTAGCTTTTCTATTAAAGAAAGAAGAAATCCACTTGGGAATATGGGTAGCTTTACTAGGCAAAAAGATAATCTCTTTAACAAAACCTGAGGACCAGTTGGTGACCGGCATTTGCTTGGGAGTTAGGATATGCATTGCAACACAATGGACATCTCCATGTCTCTTATGGTCTATGGTACTTTATAAGCTAAAATATATATGTACTAGTTGAACAGCCCGTTACACGGGCCACAGTGCCACTGCCACCCGGTCAAAGGGCAGTCAAGAGCAGTGGATATTGAACTGTAATATGTTAACAATTGTTTAACTTGTTTGGATATGTATTCATTTGTGTAGTATGTACTTCAATCCTTACAGATTTAATTTATCTTATTGTCTTAGTTTTACATGTTATTGTAATTAGTTTGCTACTAATTCTGTTACTAGTTAAAAATAAAAGTAAAAAAATAAAAAAGTGTTTGTGCGTGTGTGTGTGTGTGTGCCCATCCTCAAAAGTTGCTCCTGGGCACAGCAGGTTCACAATTCAAACTTGCTCCAGAACTTTAAAGGGATAGTAATACTTCATTTTAACTTTATTTTATTTTGTAGGCATTAAAAAAACATGAAGAATGATATAAGTCTTATCTCTGAAACCTTTATGGTTTAAGAGATATTCACAAACAAAGTATCCCCCCCCTGTTCAACCAGATAAGAAGGGAGATGCCCAGGTAGACTGCAGAGAGGGACAATCTTCAATTAAGATAATGGAAAAAGCTGAAAAACTTTTCAAGGGGGGAAGGGCTTTCATTGTTTTCATACAAAGAAAATTGTCCCCTTCTGTTATCTGTACTGTCATACAACCAGACTCACATCTGAGAAGAGATGGCTTACACTAGGAAAAAGGGGCGGGGAGGGGAACTTTGCTTGTGAATATCTCATAAACCATAAAGGTTTGAGAGATAAGACTTATATCATTCTTCATGTTTTTTTAATGCCTACAAAATAAAATAAAGTTAAAACGAAGTGTTACTATCCCTTTAAATAAAGTTTCTGTTGGTGCCCATTATTCAGACTTGCTTCAAATCATGTGGATGTAAGATCTAACTTTGAACAGGTTAATCTATCATTAGCTCATTAGAATATGCTTCATGGACAAGCTCTCTCTGCCTGTTATTTTCATCTTTGTGATCATGAAAATTGAAGCACTAATAACATGATCTGAATGTTCATCAACTAGGGTGCCTAGTTGTAAGATCCTCCTCCAATATACTTGTCACTCCCATAATGAGGAGTTATCGGCAGGACAGTTTTAATAATAAAGGAAAAGTGGCGTATTGCCCACCATGGGAAGCCCCCGATCACTCAACAGGTGGTCAGTATTTACCAGTATATATATTACTGTAATTCCAGTTTATTTAATCCTTTGAGGACTAGGGAGTATGCAATGTAATGCATTGTACAACCCTCTGTTCTTCAAATGGTTGACAATTTATATACCTCATGTACTGGACTGGATGCTGAAGGCTGGTTGGGATGATGGGTGTTGTAAACCCTTTGGTTCCCAGGGATATGTGGTGGCAAGGAGTCAGTCTAATAAAGAGTAAAACCAGCACTCTGCTTCCTGCCCTTACAGTTTGTGGCTCTAAGGATGAGTGAAATGATTCTGATTGTAAATTCATTGTTTGCATGAATGATTCCATTTTGCAAGATATGAAACACATTTAAAGAAACAGGTGTTTTGTTTCATATTTCATTTCCTCCATTTAACAATCAGCAGGAAACACAACAACATTACGTCCTGAAAAGACAAATAAAATAGTTACTTCCTTTCCCCCGGCTTCTTTTCTCCCCACTCCTTCTCTGTTGCCACTTCAATGCTGTCCACTGCTATCGATCCTCCCTGCAGGCCTCCCTCCACCTTCTTTGTCCCTGTTTCTACAACCATCCTCCCTACGCTCCCAGCTGTGACTTCCTTGTTCCCTTGTGCTGCCTCACCTCTCCCCTGGCTCACCAGTGCCATATCGTTACTCCCCACTGATGCCACTTATCTCCCTATCCTCCTCTCTGCCACATAGTTCTTGCTCCCTACAGCTGCCTCCACTCTCCAGTGTCACCCCATGCTCTCCATTGCAACCTCTTCTCTCCTCATGCTCCCTGCTGCCACCTCCTTGCTTTCAGCTGAGGCCTCTTGTCTTCCCAGGCTTCCCACTGCTGCCTTCTGTCTACACATGCTTGCAGTTGCTACCCCCTTTTTTCCTGCCTGCATGCCCCCCTGAACCAACTACACTCTTTTGAATACTCCTGAGGCTGCCCCCTCTCTTTTGTAGACAGTTGCCTATTCCACCCCATTCAGTGCACCGTGAACCTTCTTTCTCTCCCACTTTACCCCTTTCCCTATCAGTTTCTTCCAACACGACGATCCATTCTTAATAAACTTGGCAGAACTCATCATTTTTTCAAGATCCTCAGAATCGATCCACTAACCAGGGGTGTCCATGTTTCTTAACTGGTGGGCCATATAATCAGAAATCCGTACTTGGGAGGGCTGCATTTTTTAATTAAAATGGAGGATTATAACCTGTTAGATTTTGATCAAGCTAATCAGAATACTGATATTTATCATAATTAACTTTTATGTATGTGTGCATATATATAGAGAAAGAGAGAGGGAGAGAGAGAGAGTGTACAACTAGTTTACAACTGTAAACTAGACCCTACTGGTTCGTGTGGGCTAAAAATCTCAGGTGGGCCTCACCCTAGGGTGAAGTGTGCCATATTTGGTCCACAGGCCATATGGTGAACAGCCATGTACCAAACAAATGTCTGAGGCTTCTCTCCTCTATAGGAAGGAGGTCTCCAATGCAGTGCAAAACAATACCTTGCAGATGTATTTAGCATCTACAGAGTTAACTAATCACATAAGCAAATGTTAGAGCTTCCAGGAGAGCAATAAATTGGCAAAAGGAAAGCTTGTTTTGCTATAATAATTCTCATAGTGAGAGAGCCCAGTGTTGACTACTATGTCATCTATATCATCTAAGCTGGTGTGCTAGCTCAGTGGTAAATGCCCTGACTGCAGAGCTTGCTCTAACTGCACGGTTGCAGGTTTGAATCCCAGCAGGGTCAGCTCCGCCCCTTCATCCTTCCAAGATCGACAACTGAGTACCATTGAATGGGTAATAATAACATCTATTATTCGGCTGCTGGTTTGGTTATTTCTGAAAACGCTTTGCGTCCTACTGGGAGAATGGCACTATATAAATACTTGATGTTATTATTAAATACACCAGATATCTGCTTATTTAGTCTGTAAAGTGCTAAAATTTCTACCAGAAGGACTCCAGTTACAGCATTTCAAGGGTTCCTTGGGCACCTCCTGGTTAGAACAAGCAGGAATATATCACCTGAAATCTACGTTCTGTGGAACGTTACAGGTTAATATTTCAAAGATCTCAGGGTCAGCTCATTTTGAAAGCTCCCAGCCATGGGTGTGTAAGGCATTACAACACTGACACTGCCTGATATTGCCTGAAATATCAGTGTAAGGCAGCAAATATAGAAAGGCCAATCCTGTGTGTAGGCAGCGACACCTAACACTGATCATATTACAGTCTGCATAGGGTGAAAACAGGGACATATGCACATATTAAAGTGGAGAAACTCAGAGGTAAACTAATTGCACTGCAGAGGACAAATAAGAATCCCAGTTGACTTAAATTTGGCTTTTAACCCCTTGAATGCAGACATTCAAAGTGTTAAAAGCTCCATTTAACTCAAAGGACATTTTGGGGATTGCAATTTGTTCCTTATACTGCAGTTATTCTGTTCCAGAATGACTCCATTCTTTATTTGTTTATATGACCATTTGCATGGAATGTTAATGCACGGAGTACAGTTCCCTGATCTGTGTTATGACATTATGGAACTGAAATGATAAACAGAATGTTGGAAGTGTCTGAGTTAAGATATGTGAGCGGAAATAGCAGCTTGATAAGAGGAGAAAGTGAAAGGAGCAGATACGAGACTATAAGAAGTGTCGGCATCTTGTGGTTGTTAATGATATAAGTAGCAATAAACTAAACAAACCCGTCCCAGACTAAACTTCAGATTGGTTAAAGGGGAAACTTCATTAGGAAAAGAATGTTGTTTTCAGCTCTAATACAACATTGTCAAATTTTGGCAATCAACCCAGTCATGTTAACTCATAAGTTTTGCTACCAATTCCCATTTATTAATTTTTCCTATACAACCCCCTCCCCAGCCTCCTGCTCTGCACTGCTAAAAAGCCACGGTGTATGTAGGATTAACATACAGAGACAGCCTGGAAGGGTAGTGAGTGACAGGGAAGTGAAGATGTTGAACATCTATTAGGTTTTAGAGCAGCTGCGCAAACAGGGCTGCATTTAACCCCTTAACAACCCTTGACAGTCATAGTACGTCATGGGTCGATCTGAGTTAACGACCCATGATGTACTATGACCGTCATGGAATTCCGTGTTCCCCCCGTGGCTGAACGCCGTTCAGGAAGTCCGGAACCAGAATTTGAAAAAAAAAACTGCTCCGTGGTCCTTAAGTGACCGCGCCGTGCCGATTGGCCTGTCGTTAAGGGGTTAAACACTGGTGGGTCCTGGGCAAAGATCATGCTAATGGGCTCCCCCTTTACAATCCAGAGGGGAAAGGACTAGCACGTACCATCTGAGAGCAGTGTATATGGTTGTAAGTGATAAAAATAAGTGTACTTACAAGCTGCATACATGCAAGTATAAAGAAAAAGTCACTTAATATGGCTGTAGATGTACCAAAGTCGATAGATGTAATAATCAGGGTCCAGTGCTTTGTGCAAGCAGTGTCCAATAACCACAGGTATTATACTATAGAGACATACAAAGAACACACCCAATCTTAGAGTGTAACTGTGAAATATAAATGTACCAAAAAGGCCCCTAAGTGGGCTAGATTCACCAAATGGTCTCTTGTATGTCTGTGTCTCAAAGCCCGACCCGGCTTAAGGCCACTGATGTAAAAGATTGATAGCTGAAATACTTAAAGTTTCAAATCTGGATGAGGTCACTGTCAGGTCCGATAATATACTTGGGTATCCTTGGTACGGAAACACAAAGGACAGATCTAAGAGTGAATCTGTAAACCCATAGAGTCCCAAAGGAGACCCCCTAAAAAGACCAGACTCACCGGAAGGTGACTTGTATGCTTGCCTCTAAAGCCCAACCCGGCTCACAGTCACAAGAAGCCAACCAAAGCAAAGGTAATGTCAAACAATATAAAGTGTTTATTGGCATAAAAATCCCTATGCATTTCGTAGATTTATCTACTTTGTCAGGGGAACAATCCCACTTGTATATACAAAATAAATTAATAAATACGTTGAAGTTTTCTCTAGAGTTGCTCTACATGGTTCTTATAGTAACTAGAAATATGTTATCATGTGACTTAGTGGCAAAGTGGCTCTGGAGTTTTGATTTAGTATTTTATAACATTTACTGGGATGAATGTACAAGTCCACTAGATAGCCACATGTCATTGGTCTCAGTGGGTGCACTTAAAGGGATAGTAATACTTAAGTATTACTAATCCCTATAGTAAAGTCCTATTAAAAATAAATGTATTTCCCCCAGTGTCATCTCTCAAACCTTTATGGTTTGAGAGATATCGCCCCTAAAGTTACCCTCTCCCTCCCCCCTTCCCCGAAGTCAGCGTTGTAGCTGACTGAAGGGAAATCTGGTCATAGATCATCAGGTGGCTCTGCAGCAGAGCCGTGATCGCGTTAATAAAAAAAAAAATCACTAAAACGGTCTTCTACGTGTGCTTGCAAACCAAGCACACGTAGAAGACCATTTCAGTGAAAGTTTTCTTTATTATTAATGCGATCGCGGCTGTGCTGGAGAGCCACCTGAAAGTCATACGACTGGCTTCCCTGCAGTCAGCTAGAATGCTGACTATGGGGAAGGGGAGGGAGAGGGCAACTTTAGGAGCGATTATCTCTCACACTATAAAGGTTTGAGAGATGACACGGTGACTGGGGCAATACATTTATTTTTAATAGGACTTTAATATAGGGATTAATAATACTTAAGTATCACTATCCCTTTAAGAGCATGTACTGTAGTTTATGATCTCTGTAGTACATACAGGTGGACATACTCATCCAGCATTAGACTTTAATATCAGCAAGGCCTGTAGCCTGCTCCATAACATATGCAGGGAAACTGCCAGTGATGGACAACAAGTTGTCTATGTGTTGACATTACTTGGATTAGATTTTATATCTTTTAAGAAATGCCCAGAAATGCCCACAGACTGCCTCACTGTCCTTCCCTTGGCACAAATGGTGTTAAGGCGAGACATTTTGGCATATGTAAACATTTTATAAATAAATAAATAAATATGCATCTTAGTAAATTAGTTTTAGACTGACGCAGGTACTTAACAGCGATTGCAATGTGTGATTTAACGTGGAATTGACAGCATTCATTCACCTCAACGATTTAAAAGGCCCATTTATGTAAAAAGAAATTTTAGGAATGTTTCTTTCCTATGGTGAAAGAGCTGGCCAGACAAGTTTACTCCTTCACCTTCAGGGCTTCACACACACACACACACACACACAAGATAGACAGATAGATAGATAGATAGATAGATAGATAGATAGATAGATAGATAGATAGATAGATAGATAGTCAGTGTGTGAGTCTTCCTAGGGGCTCCATCTAGTATATATCTAGGGCCCAGTTAGGGGTGGCATTATGCCGGGGTGGCATTTGCCAGGGTATTACCACCTTCTCTAAGTAACACCTTATCAAAGTATGGAGAGTTATACAAGAGAGTTGGACAGGAGAGGGGACAGGAAAGAAACACAGCTGCTCCAGAACACCTACTGATTAATACAGGCAAGTGAATAAAGAGGAATTGGAGAAAATAGATAATTTTATACTGGTTATATTTAATTAATTTTTAATCTCAGCTGGTTTGTCTATCTGTATGCACCCTGTGAGCCTTGTCATATGCATGCCAACATGAACATATTACTTCTATGTGTACTAACCATTCCACTATTAATACAGATTTCCTCTTGTCCTTGCAACCATGCCCAGCACCCTCATCATACCATACTAATACACCATGGACTTCTGCATACATGTGCACTCCCTTCTGAATGCTGGTGGAGAGTATTAAAAACAAGCTCACCCTCCCCCAGTAATTATAGCAACAGACGCACCCTCTCACTATATGCTCACAGAAAACAAAACACCAAATTTTTAATGCATTCTATTACTTGCTTTGGCAAATGACATAGAAACCAACCCTGGCCCTCAAATAGCAATAAATGGCAACCTCCCCTTTAAAAAGGGTCTGTCTTTTGTGCACTGCAACATACGCAGTATACTGCCCAAAATGGATGAACTAAAAGCATGGTGTTATGCATACAAACCTAAAATTCTTATTCTTACTGAATCCTGGTTATCCCCAAAAATACCTGATACTGCTGTTGCCATAGATGGATACTCATGCTTTCGAAAAGACCGTGCAAAGCGAGGAGGAGGGGTAATCATATACATACAGGAATCAGTAAACTTTACACTTCTAAATGACTCTCATAACTCTGATTCTTATGAATACATTGCTGGCAAAATTTGTCTTCCATATTCAAAACAAATCATAATTGTAGGCATCTACAGACCACCAAATACCCCAGCACATACCCTTTCAGACATAGCACAACACCTAAAGGGGATTGCCACTCAAAACAAGAAAAGCGAGCTGGTGGTTCTTGGAGACTTTAATATAAATTGGCTAGACTCCAGGAATGAAAAATTTTGTTCATTGTTTAAAACATTGAATTTATCACAACTAATCTCCTCCCCTACTCGCATAAATCCTAAAACATCCAACCATACTCTGCTAGACTGGATCCTTTCATCCTGCACAAGCAGAATCCAAGACTCAGGCGTACTAGCAAATGTGTTTAGCGATCACTCCATAGTTTACTGTGTCCGCAAAATAAAACCAGTCAAGTCATGTTCCAAAGTCATACTCACAAGATCATTTAAAAATTTTAATCTTCAGTCCTTCCTAAATGACTTAAGAAATTGCTCATGGCAGAGAATACAGCTAATACCAGACCTAGACTCAACGATAGAATTCTTTAACTCTGAATTTTTACAGGTCTGTAATACACATGCCCCACTAAGAAAGATCAGGGTTAGGGGGGCACATCTACCCTGGGTCTCAGCTGACTTGATTCAATTATACAGTCTCAGAGATGCCTTGTGGACAAAATTTAAACAAACCGGCTCCGCATATGATCACACTGCATACAGACAATTAAGGAATACATGTACAAAACAAACAAAATTAGCAAAAGCACAATATTTCACTGACAACTTAAACAGTAACATTTCAAAGCCAGCCAACTTTTGGAAGGTTATTAAAAACCTTTATAACCCTCCTAATCATACTCACCCATCAACTATAATCATAGATAATGAAACAATACAATGCCCCACAGCCATAGCCAATGCATTTAACAGCTACTTTATTGGATGTGCCACCACCCTGATTACACAAAACAAAGATAACTCAGAAGTTCAGCCATCTACAGAACATTCACTGGCACCTGTTGCCCGGCCCAGTTCTGAATATGAATTCAATTTCATGCCAGTAAATGAAAGCGAAATATATGATCACCTCCTCAATCCAAAAATGAAATGCCAATCTAGCCCTGACAAACTACCAACAATGCTATTAAAGCTCAGTGCTATGGTAATGGCCAAACCGATTGCTTCTTTAATTAATACCTCTTTGGCAACAGGGTACATGCCCAAATCCTGGAAGGTGGCTAGAGTTGTGCCTATCCACAAAAGTGGGGATAAAAGTGTAGTATCAAACTATAGACCAATATCCCTACTCCCCACTTTATCCAAAATCCTAGAGAAATGTGTACATGTGCAACTAAATAAATATTACCAACAGACTAGTTTTTTCACCCCTCTTCAATCAGGCTTTCGACCAAATCACTCAACAGTCACGGCCCTCCTAAAAGTAACCAACGATATCCAGACGGGCATGGAAAATGGTGACCTCACAGGAGCCATTTTCCTAGATTTTGCCAAGGCCTTTGACACAGTAGACCATAATATTCTTATAAATAAACTCCAAAGATCAGGACTGGGTAATAATTCTCTAAACTGGTTCCGATCCTATTTATCAGACAGAATGCAGTATGTGTCAGTTGCTGGCAATGACTCCCTTACTCTCAAAGTAACAAGTGGAGTTCCTCAAGGCTCCATTCTTGGCCCGCTTCTGTTTTCTCTTTTTATAAATGATCTTCCCAAGGTTTGCAAATCATCTTCAGTACACATGTATGCAGACGACACCATTCTCTATACTAAAAACTCAAACATATCACACCTTGAAGACATATTACAACATGATTTCTGCGAGGTTGAAAGATGGATAGCAAGGAACAAACTGTTCTTAAACACAGACAAAACTGTCACAATGATATTTGGCACAAAACACAAACTGCGTAATCTCGGCAATACCCAAATATCCATTGTAACGGAGTCTAATCGTAATTTGGCCCCAGTGGACTCCTACAAATATCTTGGTATGTGGCTTGACCCCAGCCTCACTTTTGGACATCATATTGACAAGTTAACTTCCAAGCTTTATCCCAAAATCGGTGCTCTTTTTAGACACAAATCATGTTTAAGTCCCCTGGTAAGAAAACGTATTGTGCAACAGATGTTGCTGCCTGTCATAGACTATGGTGATGTAGTTTATGCTCCAGCCCCAGAAATCCATCTTAGTAAACTTGACACCCTGTATAATTCAATATGCCGCTTTAGCCTTCAATGTAATTACACTACTCATCGCTGTGATATGTTAAAAGAACTAAATTGGTTAACACTCAAATCTAGACGTGCCCTTCACCTTTCTTGCTTAGTACACAACCACTTCTCTGGAAAACTACCAGACTACCTGAGCAGTATGCTCACTCCTGCTCTACATACTAAGTATAACCTCCGCTCCACCGCAATCAACTCGCTACGTATACCGCAATACAAGAAAGAAGCAGGAAGAGCCGCCTTCTCCTACAGAGCGCCAATGGCCTGGAACTATCTGCCTGAAATAACCAGATCTGCTCCCAGTCTAAAATCCTTAAAAGTAAATGCTTCTCTATATCTAAAAACAGAGTGTAACTGTTTATAATTCTAAAATTTCCATATGAATATTTGTATGTATATTTAATAACATGTAATATATAGTGTTTCTCAATTTGTATAAATAAGCAACCCTCTACTGTAAACTGTCCAGGACATACTTGAAAACGAGAGAAATCTCAATGTATTCTTCCTGGTAAAACATTTTCTAAATAAATAGATAGACTCAGCCAAGGGTACTCCAACACTGGTTGTGAAGCAAAAGAATATGAGTTTATTGCATCCATGCCAGCCTACTTAAATGTACATTTTTTCATTGGACGTGCTCCTAATTTATCAAATAATTTTAGTATGTTACTGTATTTTTGTGAGTGCCACTGATATATATACATATATATATATATATATATATATATATAATAGCAATGTGGGACGGCGTTGGCCATCATGTTATGACTGTTGGGCATACATTTGTGAATATATATATATATATATATATATTTATTTATATACAAACACACACACACACATATGCATACATACAAGCATACATACACACATGTACACACCTACAGGTAGTGGGGTCTGCTGGCTAGAGGGGTCACTTTCATACTCTTTGTAATTAGATGCTTGCTGCTTCCCACTGCACTTTGCCAGCTGCTTCCCAGCAAGCTTCCTAACTACTCTTTGCCTGTGCTGGTGGCCAAACACATGTTATTAGTCATTTCCAAAAGTTTATTAATCCGGAGAACATTCTCACAGACTACATGTGCCAGATTGGTTTTCAGCCATGTTAGGCAAACACAGCCACTTCCACAGATTGCATAATTTAGCAGAAGGAAAGCCCAGAACATCTACACTGACGACAGGTCCTGCTTGTGTGTCACGTGACATATCCCTTGCCTGCGTCCTGAGTAAAGGACAGCTATCTCCAGGATAGTGTCCTATTGCCATGTATGCTCTCTTGGGAGCAAACAAGCCGATGAAGCCGGGGTTGCATTGTGAGCTCTGGTGGACCAACAGGGAAGCATGAGCCTGAATAGATGCCCCTGATACACCTCCATTGGTCCCACAAGGTGAGTCTGAAGTGCAAAACTGAAGTCTCACAGTTCCATTTCCTATCCCCAAGAGAGTGCTGGCAGCATGTGGTTGGGGAGGGATTCAATCAAGTTGCCCATTTCTACTGTCATTTAATCCCACTAACCTAGCCCATCCCCTTTTAAAGTTGACATTAATGTTGAGAAGTAAGAAACTACAGAGCTTACAATTTAAATAAAGCTACATAGTGATACTATGGAGCTTACAAGGGAAATGGATTATGCTACTAGTGTAGCTCTATTTGCATTGGAGAGTGAGGCAGTGACCCACCCGCCCAGACATATGAACTGCCCAGGAGGCAATTGTCCCCCTGCCCCCAGATAAGCCCTCCTCTTCCAGTCCTGCATGATGCAGGTCTCCAAAGACCCTCTGCATGGGGTTTGAAGGCCAATCACAGTGGGTCTATGGGGACTATGCATGCATCCCAGGAGTTTGAGGCTGAGAGAGACATAATTCTGGGTTGTTTTCCAGACAAAGGGATCAGCTTTCTGCCCCCCCCCAAATGGCTAATAGAAGTGGACTGGACAGTGCAAACCCAGGGTTTTTTACTAAGCCTGCTCCCATAGTAAAAGGAAATAATTGCCCTTGAAGATGGTCAGTTAATTTTAGACTACTGATTATGTTTTGTTAGCCATTTATTTGAAAAATAAAGAGCTCTGGAGAAAAATATCATTTTTAATGGCACATTGTTTTTAACAATGTGTGAAATTGGCCTTAATTTATTGGTAGCCCAGTGTGGCACTTTATGCTAAATAGATGTTGTTCTAGGTCAGTTTTACTACACACTGTGCTGTGGACAACTCTAATAGCACAGCAAGTGATATGTTTGCATAGAATTAACATAAAGACCCTCTCCGTGCCGTCAAACTAAAAGTTAATTTCTCAAAATGTATTTTACAGAAAAATGACTAGTATAATATATAAGGAAATTATCTGTAAAACAAGCAAAACATATCTTGATTAAAGGTCCATTTTAACCCCTTGAGTAGGAGTTGAATAACAATGATCCTCAAGGGATCCTCAAGAGGGCAATATTCCATAAGATAACCAGGCGATAGGCTAGAGCAAACCAACTCCATCTTAAGGGAAAAATGACATTTTACAAATATGCAGGGATTTGAAAAGGGTTTTATAACCTCTTGAATGCTAGAGAGGTCTCCAACATTGAAGAGGTTATAAGCCCAATTTAAGTAATAGGTAATTTCCATTTGTTCCCTATGGTGAAGTTGGTTTGCTTTAGAATTTCACTGGTTTAACTCATTGTATTTGTCCCAAAGTTCTTTCAACTTATGGAAACATTTATCTATACGTATAAAAATCTAAATGGTTTCTGGTTTGCTGTAAGCCATGCCCAGGGGCTTTACAAAGTTGGAGTTATACTCCCCTTTATGCATCCAATGAGATGTGGCTAAGTGCATAGTGTATTTTCCGATTGGCTGAGAGGAGGACGCCCTGCCTCTTCAGCCAAACGGAATACACTTGCAAAAAAAAATTCTGACCTTGTGATGGGGCATCAGGATGCCTCCTGATGACCCGAGCTACTGATCTCTCAGCCGATACATCCAGGAGATCAATAGAGGCAACACAGGGAAACATCATGGTTTCCCTGCTTCCATCCTACCCAAACTACCAGGTAGACGTGGGATCAGGGAACGCCTCCTACATAGATGTGATAGGCTTTCCCGATATCACTCACTCCTGCCTGGTACTTTGGGAAGGATGAAAGAAGGGGAACCTTGTTGCTTCCATGTGCCACCTCTATTGATCTGCCAGATGAATCAGTTGAGAGATCAGTAGCTGGGTGGCATCAGGAGGTGTCCTGATGCCCCAGCACCGTGTCTGGTTTTAAAAATAAAAAAACAGAACAAAAAAAGCATAGAGTTAATCATACAGGTGAAGGCAACATGATCTATTATATGGATGTAACTTGTAAATTTAATTTAGTGTCTCTCTATTGTGTAATTCTTGGTATATACTGATTTAAACTGTTATCAATCTGAAATCTGGTTGAGCACGTAATTACTATTATCTTCAATTATAACCATACATTTACATTGTGCTAAATCCAGTAAGTACAAAACTTCATACCAGACCTTAAACTGGTGAGCTAAGAAACATATAAGTGACACATACAGTACTTAGCAATTTGATGACCAGAGGGATATGCTTCACATTGCAGTAACAGCCAAAGTTCACTGACTGTAAAGAACTCATCTTTCAGGAAGTTTAATTGTGAAGTCAGGTGTGGCAATAAAACATATAGTCATGTGTGTCACATTATTGTACTTTAAGCAAGTAGCTGTACTGAGTATATATTGTAAATGAGCAAAGTTCAATGCATGAGATGGTGCACAAAAAAACACATTTAGGTACAGAGAACAGAGATCATTATCTATGAGTAACGCACACATCAATATGCTGATTTGCAAAGCCCCTCGTTCAGAGGATGAGCAAGATATATATATATATATATATATATATATATATATATATCAATTTGTATATAGCAGGCCAAATATATCTCAGTTGCCTGTAGTAAAGGCAACTTTAGCCCTGCCCATAGTCATGCCCCTAATTTTCACAACCTTGCCTCCAGCCA
This sequence comes from Rhinophrynus dorsalis, assembly GCA_037306005.1. Classification (NCBI taxonomy): domain Eukaryota; kingdom Metazoa; phylum Chordata; class Amphibia; order Anura; family Rhinophrynidae; genus Rhinophrynus; species Rhinophrynus dorsalis. The sequence goes on along the minus strand of CM074726.1, from coordinate 136,901,354 downwards.
CAACTGTTATTGCCAGACACAAGAAAAACATTAGAACCAGGATTAGTAAGTGGTTGGATCTGTAGCTGTTGGGGACTACAAAATTTGTCTAAAAACTTAACATTTTAACAGTATATAAACTAGTATATAAACTGACTAACAGAAAACCAGGAGCTGGTGTCTTGTGCAGTAACAATGTAATTGTACTGGCTAAGCCCACATGACAGCAAATACGACCCGTCCCATAAAATGTGTCATCCTACCCTTGACTTCAGTCATCACAAGGCATCTGTCTTCCACCTATGTTGTCTATGGCTGTGAAACTTCCAGTTACAATACTACTGCTGCTGAGTGGTGAAATGGATAATTCCCCAGGTGAAAGTAAAAGTTGTTAGCAGGCTGAGACCCTTTGCCCATGACACTAACCACCTGCTTGTAAAACTGGGAAATGCCAGTGGGTGGTAACAAATAACATCAGTTCTTTAAAAGCTCTGTTTCAACAACACAACAGGCCAGCATGTCAATTTCCAACATTTTGGCAAGTTTTATAAAACTGGCTTCCTGGAAGGAAGCTAACTCTTACATTTCATGCAATAAAAACTGTTTAAAAATTAGCTGGCATTGCTCCTTTTTAACCAGTGCCTTCCATCCTGGACTCTGACATCGTAACATTGCTCCCAGAAATAGAATGAAACAGTAAGGAATACAGTGAAACGTAGTAGACAAATTATACACTGAAAACAAAATAATGAACCCTAACTGTAGGGAAAACTAAATAATAAATTATTAAACCTCCTCATTGTTGGAAAATAAAGCAAAAAAAGTGAGACAGGAATTGAAGAGAGACAGTGAAGTGAGGCAGAGTGTCTGTTCATCTGAACTTTGCAGTTTCAAGAACTATCTAGTTAAATATTCTACAGATGATGAGCCTTCATCACGCATGGCATACTGTACTAAAAGCCTTTGTAGTCTCCTACTACTCACAGTTAGCCTGACCCCCATCTTCTGAGGAAGTCTCGTTATCTGGAAAGGAAGTGTAAGATTCTGGATGGTGAAGACAGCCTATTTGTAGTGTGAGGATCATAGCATGTCATGGTAAACCTGCTTCCAGAAATAGAGAGAAACAACAAGGAATACAGTGAAACCCAAAGGATAAATTATTTGTTACAGAAAAAAATAATGAACTCTAAACATAGGCAAAATCAAATAAGCAATGAATACATTCCCTCAGTGTAGGAAAATAAAGCAAGAAAGGTGAGACTGAGATTGAAGTGACTGGCCTTCATTTTTATGGCTATGAAATGGTAAGTGTAGAGAAAAAAAACAGAGCAGAAGAAACTTGCCCTTCCCTACCTCAGATGATTGGCCTTGGATAGGAGTGGAACTGCATCTTTGATCATGAGTAAGAGCTGGATGCGTGAAACAAGTTGATCAGAAGTGAGGGTCTGAAACACCTGACTGGTAACCGCATGTAAGTCTTTCCTATCTCTGGATATGGGTTGCAACGATGAAAGGTATTTTTAATGAAGAATTTTTCCATAATAAAATACATGAATGTTTGTACATTATCAGAGTCTTGTAGTGAAATTAACGGTGATGGTGCTGGCTCATCCTTGCTTCTCATAGGAGTGGAACATGTTAGAGCCCAGGAAAACATATATGGGGAAGAGGACACCTATTGATCTATAAAAATTAAGCCTTCCCCAAGAAAATAAAGTGCATCACAACTATGAAGCTCTAATACCAAGACACAGACCATACTGAGAATCATGTCATACATAATAATCATACAGGTACACCATCTACCAATACCATCTTGTTAGTAAACAAAAAACAAAGAGGCCTGGAAAAATGAAGAGTACTGTGTCACATGCTAAACAAGTGAAAACTCTTCTACTGTTATTACTCAGCAGGATCAAACATATACTAGTGTATGTCACATAAACAATTACAGCATGAGGCAGCTTCACATAGTATACTGACTAACCTGTTATCTATGTTTTGGCAGTGCACCTAGAGATAAAGACTGAAATCTTTCCTCCCTCTGTGAACATGTCAGTATTAGTGACAGGCATGGAGGGTAAGGGATACAAAGATAACAGCCCCGGTTAGGCTGGAGCATATAATGTAAAGCACACATGGTGGAGATGCACTAAGGTTTGATAAAGAGATTATAAAGCAACATGACTACTCCAGTGATATCACTTCTCTAGTTCCTATGTGGGAGAGCTCTGCCTGGGTTCCATAGAAAATCAAAGAAACTGGAAAAGTGATTTCAGTGGAGAAGTCATCTCCACACCATCACCTCTTTATCATACCTTAGTGCATAACCCCGATGGTAGTCATCTTGGTTCCATGCTCCACAATGTGCCTCCATATGATACTGTATGTAAAGACAGTTCCTGTCAATGAGAGAGTACGTTGTTGTGTTGTCCAAAATACCCCTTCTCACACATTTTAAATGGTATAGAAATTTTATGTGGAGGTAGAGATTTAGTTCATGGATGGTGTATAAGGTCTAGGGAGTATCTCATGTTCCGTCCTTGATGCAACTGACAGAAAATAAAAAATAAAATACTAAGATCTCCCATAGGGAGAGACGGAAAAAAGACACTATGTGGAGACCGCTCTACAGACTCCTTGATGGCACTTAACGACCCATGATGTGCCAGGACCATCATAGGTAAACTTCCCATAAGGACCCATGATGGTCTTGGCACATCATGAGTTAAATGATAGCAGCGTGTCTCATTGCGCGCTGCTATCACTCTGCACAGGCTGAAACTGAGCTCTCCAGGACCGGAGCGCTAAGTTTCAGTCCTTCTGTGTTCTGCCAGTACATGAGATCGCTCCTACAGAGGTCACATGGCAATGTGAGGGTTGCCTCTTCATCCTTTTCAAGGGATAGTAATACTTCGTTTTAACTTTATTTTATTATGAATCTCTCATAACTGACTAGTATTAAAGGGTTGAGGTAACCGCCATAACTGCTGCCTCTTCTCTCACATAGCACTTCTTTGTTTACAATGCTTTTGTCCCTTCCCCCATCACTCACATAGCATTTTCTTATCCCTGGAGATTCCTGGTGCACTGAAAAAACACTCTGCATTCAACTTGAACAAAATATCTGGCTGAACTGGCAGGAATTCCAACTCCTCCTCCATCCAGCTTGAACAAAGGTCATTCCCATGTATCTGTTAGTTTATGTGTAGGCTTTTTTCCCTCTCAATTTCACTCTGCACAGGCTGAAACTGAGCTCTCCAGGACCGGAGCGCTCAGTTTCAGTCCTTCTCTGTTCTCCCAGTACATGAGATAGATCCTACAGAGGTCACATGGCAATGTAAGGGTTGCCTCTTCATCCTTTTCAAGGGATAGTAATACTTCGTTTTAACTTTATTTTATTTTGCAGGCATTAAAAAAATGTGAAGAATGATATAAGTCTTATCTCTCAAACTTTTATGGTTTAAGAGATATTCACAAGCAAAGTTTCCTCCTCCTGCCCCTTTTACCTAGTGTAAGCCATCTCTTCTCAGATGGGGAATGCAGTCCATAGACCAGACAGATAACAGCAGGGGACAATCTTCTTACAATGAAAACAATGAAAGCCCTGCCCGCCTTGACAAGCTTTTCAGGTTTTTCCTTGTCTTAATTGAAGATTGTCCCTCTCTGCAATCTACCTGGGCACCTCCCTTCTGCTCTGGCTGAAAAGTGTTACATCATTAAAAGGGGTGGGAGGGGGGCACTTTGTCATTGAATTACTCTTGAACTACAACTCTGACAGAATTGAAATAACACTCTCCAAAGTCCAAATACTATGATGATTAATTAGAGCTGCTTTTATTATGAAACATTACTATCCCTTTAATATTGGTCAGTTCATAAAGATGTATTTTGCATTGCAAATGTCTATTTGTAGTCTAGCAGGAGCTACAGAAATATAGGTTGACCACCCTGCTCTAAGGCTATTGTACTGTTTTCTATGCAGCTCTGCAGTATGAATCTCTCATAACTGACTAGTATTAAAGGCTTGAGGTAACCGCCATAACTGCTGCCTCTTCTCTCACATAGCACTTCTTTGTTTACAATGCTTTTGTCCCTTCCCCCATCACTCACATAGCATTTTCTTATCCCTGGAGATTCCTGGTGCACTGAAAAAACACTCTGAATTCAACTTGAACAAAATATCTGGCTGAACTGGCAGGAATTCCAACTCCTCCTCCATCCAGCTTGAACAAAGGTCATTCCCATGTATCTGTTAGTTTATGTGTAGGCTTTTTTCCCTGTGCATCCTACTCCAGGTCTACCCAAGCATCCTAATTTCCTTTCCCTTTTCCCACTCTGTTCTTATCCACTCTTATTTTACTTCCAGAATAAAACCATATACAATTGATAGGGTTCATTTTCCTCCAAGCACAAATTTCCAGGACTCCTTTGCGAAGAAATTCCCAAAGATGTAAATTCTGGTGAAAATTACCTATGGAAGATTTAGCACATTGACTTCAAAGGGTGAAATTTTCCTGTGCCCTGGTCCCAATGCTCTCAGGCCATGTTTCACCATTCCGTCCCATGTACATGTCACCATGTACTCATGTCATATCACAAGCATTTGTTGTCGCACACAATCAAAGTCTTTTCTTTCATTTTGCAGCAGATGTCAGCTGAAAGAGCCTACTTACAACAATTCCAAAACATGACTAACATAACAATAGTGCTGTGGCAATGAAATGCTTTTAAAGTTCTCTTATATTTCTCATATGCTGGTGAGATGGCTCAGTTGGTTAATGCACCACCTCAAGGTCACAGGTTCTAGTCCCAGCAGGGTCAAATCAGCCTTCCATCCTTCCGACACAGATAAATAAACTGAGTACCATTAAACTGGGTAATAATAAAATCTATACCCCAGGACATAAAATGTATCCTTCTCGGTAAAATACTTTGATATTATTATCTACAACCATTCTATGTATATATGTTAACGAATTGATTTAAAAATACAAAATATAAATAAAACAAAGATATGGACACCTCTTATCTGCTCCACCTAGTTATATATTGGTTATCCCCCTAGTTCAAAGCAACATAATAAAAAAGAGGGGAGCAAAAAATAACTAATTTAAAGGGGAAGATGGAATTGATGAGTAAGGAGAACTAGTATCTTGAAAAGAAATCTAAGAACATGTAATTTAAATGGAAGAAAAATGGTTTTGGTGAAGCAGACTAAATATTTAAGAAATAGGTAGGACTATGAACAAGGATTAGAGAGAGGGAATAGAAACAAAGCTAAACACTCCATAGTAACTACAGATCCCTCTATGTTCATGAAGAGAGACAGCGAAGGCCACAGACGATAAGGAATAGAGTTCATGGTACATGATTTCCAAATTGGTTAAGAAATTAACACTAAATAGATTTTTTTGAAAACCCCATAAACATTTTTTACACATCCTCTCCCTTAAGGAGGGCAGGGGAAGGGGTCTAGGACTCTTTCCCATGAGCATCTATTGATTAATATAGGGGCTCCTGACCCCACATTTATCATGTTTCTTTGTTTTTTTGTTTTACATCCTCAATCAGTTAGGGAGTGAAAGGGGTCCTGGAATTTTTTAGCTTGATGTGGGGACTCCAGACCCCAAAATCATTTTCTTTTTAATATTACTTTGCCAGTGTATGATTCTGTATGGGCTCACATTGATTTCATTGATTTCATTCTTTGGTGTGTAGTTGTAAGATAATAGCATAGTAACATAGTAAATTAGGTTGAATAAAGACACAAGTCCATCAAGTTCAGCCTTTGCCTCATACCCCAGTAACTGAGAATTATATAGCTTTCCTGCTACCAATTAAATTAGTCTTTATCAGACCTTCCTGATCTGCCTACTATTATACAGTATAACCCTGTATGTTCACTATTGAAAGAAATGTATCTAATCTTCTCTTAAATGTATCCATTGTATCTGCCATAACCACCTCCTTGGGCAAGGAATTCCACAATTTAACAGACCTTACTGTAAAAAAAAACCCTTCCTCTGCTGAAGTCTAAACCTCCTTTCCTCTAATCTCAAGGGGTGTCCCATGGTCACCTGATCTGGTCTTGGAATAAATAGCTCACCTCAGAGATCCTTGTATTGACCTCTCATATACTTGTACAATGTGATAAGATCTCCTCTTAGTCGTCTTTTGTCTAGAGTAAATAAACCAAGTTTTTCTAGTCGTTCCTCATATGTCAAGTCCTCCATTCCCTTAATTAATTTTGTTGCTCTTCACTGTACCCTCTCTAGTTCTAGTATATCCTTTTTCAGAACCGGTGCCCAAAATTGCACTGCATACTCAAGGTGAGGTCTTACCAATGATTTGTACAATGGCAAAATAATGTTATCCACTCTTGCTTCAATACCCATTTTTATGCAAGATAGGATTTTGTTTGCCTTTACTTCTGCTGTTTGACACTGGTCACTGTTTCCAAGTCTGTAGTTGACAAGGATACCCAGGTCTTTCTCTTGCAATGAGTCCCCTAAAATGATATAATTAAGTTCATAAGTAGCCTTGGGATTATTTCCTCCCAAATGCATGACTTTACACTTTCCCACATTAAACTGCATATTCCATTTGTTGCCCAGTCTGCCTTTTTATGTAAATCCCTCTGTAGAGAGCAAATATCCTGTTCTGAATTAATTACCCTGCATAATTTAATGTCATCTGCAAATATTGATATTTTGTTTTCTATATTTATTTCCATATCATTTATAAACATGTTAAAAAGCAGTGGACCAAGTACTGAACCCTGAGGTACTCCACTCTCCACCTTAATTGTATTGGTGAATTGTCCATTTACAACCACACACTGGGTACGACTATTTTCTCTTCTGCAAAGGAAATGTTTTTTCTACTTCCAACACAATTCCATTGATCTCAAGGAGTTCTACTAAATATGGGGTAATATGTGCACTGGGTTGAGTCTGGTTCTCTATCAACTATATAGGCAATATTGAATTCATTTGGAGGGGGTCATAGTTGGTAATTTTTAAGTTTATGAAGGATTTCATTAGTAATTCCATGAGGAAGAGATTCTTCTTTAACCCTTTGAGTGCCAGAGGGGTACACAATGTGGTGCGTACACCTCTGGCACTCAAAGGGCTGTGGGATTCCTTGACTTAATTCTGAGTTAAGAAAAAAGAGAGAATAACCTTATTATAAACTCACAACAATTCTTATTCTTATTAAAAACACAACCACCTTCCCAAATGGTGCAATCATATTCCATCTGTCTTCCTTGATAGGCTTAATCTGAATTGCAACAATTCTATTAAATCTGAACAATAAATGTATACATTTTAAAAGAAAGGGTTTTGGAATAAATCATCCTCAGAAAGTAAAAGATGAAGACTGAAAGAAAACAAATTAATTAGATTGAAATTTTGTTCTAAAGAAATAGATTTCCATTAAGCTGCAGCAATGCTACATTTGTCACACATTATAACCAAGCCGCCTCCTCAACCCAAAGAATAGATCAAAAAATAAGAGAGATTGTGGTTAATAAGCACTGGCAAATGGATGATTTTCTCATCTTCATTTCTGTGTTGGAATTTGACCTCAACTGTCCTCTATAGACCCCACTTGGAACAAACACCAGGGGGAGATGCATTAAGGTTTGATAAAGTGGCGATAAAGCAGAGATAGCTCCTCCAGTGTGATAAACTCTCCAAATCCTATGTTATTCTATAGAATCCATGCACTAATGGTGTGATGCAGGAAATGTGTGCAAACACTATTTCCCGTGTGAAAACCACTAGGGAATAGGTTTGCGCATAATTTTGTTGAATTGCACATGAAAATTCAAGATTAGCGAACGGCTGCGTATATTTTTTTTGTGGGTGTGGCTAAGATTAACGAATCTGTGTGAGTGGAATAGAGAATGCTGCTAATGCAGGAAGTGGTATTGCAAATTAATTTATACATCTGTGTAGTGTTGTCGTAAAATGGAATTTTTTATGCTCAATTCAAGAAGCGTTCGGTATTTAGCTTCCTGGATTAGAACATGAGCAAAATCTATCTGTGCACAAAAATTTCTTTATCCATTGAGAACGTTTCTTGCATTGCGCCATAAGTTCCCTATGGTCTGAGAGGTCTTATAGGTTCCATAGAATAGCACAGGAATGGGAGAACTGATATCACTTGAAAAGTTATCTCTGCTTTATCACCACTTTATCACACCTAAGTGCATTTTCTCCCAGGTTACCAAAATCACTTTATTTTGCTAAGGTGGTTGATATTTTTTTCATAGTTGCCATTCTTGACTAATCAACAGTGATGTAGATGGGGCTCACCTCAGCCCTGGTACTTTATGCATTCAGGGTAAAGCCAGTGCACTACTCTGGTTTACATTAATGCACGACTAGAAAAGTAACAGACCATCCACAATTTCTATAAAATCTAATGGCTGTTTGCGATGATGGAGAGCCAAAGGCAGCACAAAACCTGTTTATCTAGCCAATTCAGCTAACAAAAAAATAAATAAATAAACAAATGCTTATCTGGCTACATCTCATTAAAGGTGGGAAGATAATCGGTGAGATGCGTGATAAAGAGGAGATAGAGTGGAGATGACTTCTCCAAGTCCTATGTTTTTCTATGGAGCCAATGCACTAAAATGTATCCAAATTTGGAGATCTTAGTGAATTGACTCCATAGAATAACAAAGGAACTGGAGAAGTGATATCCCTGAAGAAGTTATCTCCACTTCATCACCTCTTTATCACACGTTAGTGCATAACCCTGAATGACTCCTAAATATATGACATATAAAACACATAGAACTGGAGGAAAGCCAGTGTGTTGTGGCTCCTATACAGTTAAAGACAACAAAATCTTGCTTATATTCATATGAATAGCATCAATGTGTTGGAGACCTCTCTAGCATTTAAGGGGTTAAAGACGTGATTTAAATAGAGGTGCAGCTTTTTTGCGCCAGGAAAGAGCCTCTTTCTTTTGTGTATAAGGAGCCTGGAGTAAGTTAAAGAGATAGTAATACTTAATATGTAAAACATTTATGTTATTTGTTTTATCCCCCTGAGTAAAACAAGGGTATTCCAACTGCTGAAAGGTGTTTTATTCAATAGTTATTACAGTTCAAACATGATTTTTTTCAGGTGTAGTATCAAAATGGGCTGATATTTTACAGTGGAGCTGTTGCTACATCATCCTATGGATCATTTACCATAAATCTCCACAGGATGGTGTAGCAACAGCGCCACTGTACAATTTCAGGCCACTGTGGTACTGCACTTAAAAATCCAATAACTTTTGGATAAAACACATTTCAGCAGTGGGAGCCTTGTTTTACTCTGGGGGATAAACCCTATACATATTTTTTACACATTTCAAGTATTACCATCCCTTTAATGCATCCCATAGTCTTTGTCTCAGTAAAGTAGACTCTATTCAGTGGATCTCAACCAGTGGACTGTGGCACACTCATGCTCCATGAATGTTGGGTTTCAAATATATGTATAGATTTCCATTATTCCTTTTAAAGGGATTAGGTGGCTATAGTAACAGCTGCCCCTTCCCCCCTGTTTGCAGTGTTGCTGTTCCTTCCCCCCGTTCCTCACATACCATTCCATCCTCCCTGGAGAGTCTTCCTGGTCTGACACATTAATCTTCCTTCATTAGCAGCCCAAAATGCAAAGCATAACATAGAGGGTGGGTGGGGGTTGCTTTAGATATTGTTTAAATCCCAAAATGATGGGCTAGAAGATAAAAGTACATCACTTAGGGCCATATGTTCAAAGAAGTAACAAGCTGTTTGTAACAACATTTTAGAATAGAGTTTTGTTGGGCTCATTAATATTTTCAGAGAGTGTTGATTGTGTTTGGAAATATTTTGTTTTGTCATGGAAATACGATTCCTGACTGAAATTGTCATATGTACTACAAAAATGTTGTAACTAAAGACAAAAATGTCGATAAATAGGTATGGTAATTGTGCTTTTGTTGTGTTTCCTTCAAAATTAAAGGTTTCTCACATTCAGAACTTCATATTCCCTCCACTTTTTTCTTAACGTACAAATTTTGTCTTTCGCAAGACATTTTTTTGTCGTTGTATACAACAAATTTTCTTTTCCTCTATACGACACTGGAGAATAGTTTAGCCACGCCCTTGCCACACACCTTTGCCCGACAATTCGTACACAAGGACATTACTAGTTTTTTGACGTATACTCTATAGAAAATATGTCGTTCGTACATACAATTACTTATTTTTGTCGTTCATACAACTATTTTTTGTCATTATCTCTTTGAACATATGGCTCTTAGGGGTGTATGCACAAAAGATTAGCAACTCTGGGGCAAACCAACTGCACTATGGATAAGAAAGGAAACGTCCTTTTAGTTTAAATGGAACTTTTAACCCCTATCATTCAAGGGGATAAAAGCCTTGTTTAAGGCAATGAGAATGTTTATTTGCCCCTATGGTGCAGTTGGTTTTCCCCAGAATTACTCCAGGGTCGAGATACAATAAGGTTCGATAAGTGCTCAGGATTGCGATGCTGTGTGGGATCTGTGTTTGCACCATCATATCCCCGTCAATCCGTGACCAATCATCAGTCATTACCATCAATCCTCCATGCCTTTCACAGATTTACGATTTTGCATTGATCACATCGGCAATGGCTCATTTCCATATGGAAATGCAAGATAACGAACCATTATCGTATTCATGTGATACATGCACTAAACTCCAATCGAAGCCACTGCTGTCGGAGAGTTCGCAGTCTCAACATTGTCTAGCTGAGGTTGGCAATGTTGGGGTCTCCCCATAGCTTCCTATGCAGTAACAGGCCTCATTGAATCATAAGAACTTAAGGTTGTCCTACTGCTGGTGATGTGTAAAGGCTGCCCTCCCTTACATATTGTCAGCAGTGCGACAATCCTGAATTCTGAGTGCATTCTCCACTTACTCACTGAGTGAGAAGGGAGAATCTGCTCAGACTTCAGCACTACAAACAGCCTAATTCACCTAACACTTTGAGTGCCATAGGCCTGTGTATTGCACATCATGTAGCACTGAAAGGGTTATACCAAGCTCCATTCCTCTGCAATATAGAGTTCTTACATATCCCAGTATTCACATCCCTTTCTCCCCAGCAGGATACTTTCATCATTTATATTCACCATTTTACCACAATTCCTCCATCTGCCCTCACCAACACTCCCTTTCACCACTCTGACCTCCTCCTCCCATTAACCATCTTGTGTGTGTCTTTCTCTGTTTCTCCCATTCACTACTCTGTGTCTATCTTTTTCCTTCCCTTTCATCACTTTGCTGCCCCATTCACCCCTCTGTGTCTATCTTCCTCTTTCCCTTTCATTACTTTGCCATCCCATTTACCCCTCTGTGTTTATCTTTCTCCCTTCCTTTCACCACTCTTCCCATTCGCCACTCTGTATCTATATTTTTCCCTTCCTTTCTCCTTCCCTTTCGCTACTCTACTCCACCCATTTGCCACTCTGTGTCTACCTTTCTCCACTCTTCCACTCCCATTCCCCATTGTGTCTATCCTTCTCCCTCCCTTTCACAACTCTTCTCCTCCCATTCACCACGTTATGTCTATCTTTTTCCCTCCCTTTCACCACTCTGCCCTTCTTATTTGTTGCTCAGTGCTTATATTTCTCCCTTTTGCCACTCTTCTCCTCCCATTCCCCACTCTATGTCTATCTTTTTCCCTCCCTTTCACCACTTTACCCCTCCCATTCGCCACTCTGTGTCTAACTTTATCCCTCCTTTCACCATATTGCCACTGCCATTCACCACTCTGTGTCTATGTTTCTCCTTCCCTTTCACCACTCTTCCCCTCCCATTCACCACTCTTTGTTATTAGTGATGATCGAGCACCCCAATGCTCGGGTGTTCGGGTGCTCTGACCGAGCGCCCCCGGAGGCTCGAGTGCTCGGCCGAGCACCCGAGCCCCATTGAAGTCAATGGGAGGACTCGAGCATTACACCAGGCACCCCCTGCTCTGATGAGGGGAGGGTGCCTGGTCCATAGGAAAAGGGCAGAAAATGATGGAAAAACACAAAAGAGAGAAGCGCACACGATCTAAGTGTAGACTGTAATGTCAATATATGGAATCCTCTACCAGATAATCACCTGTGAGCTCACAAAATGTCTACTCACATTTCCATGAGGCTATACCGGCCTCTCAGTGAATAAGCCTCCACTGGATCACCTCCAGTGCGGGTATCTGTATCACTCCTGTTCCAGATCTTTCCACCGGTCTTCCCAATATCTCCCAATATTCCTCCTCACCCAGAGTAGATGGAGATGATGTAATACTCCTCAGGATTCAAAAACTCCAACTAATACTCTATATCTAATGAGGACTAATGAATATACAAAAGGAAGGGGAAGACTATATGGAGTAATACAGTCCCAAAAACACAATAACTGTGGGCCACTAATGAAATAGGAACCACACACTAGATCAAATGGTTCTCCATAAAAACATACATTTATTATAAAAAATAAATCACATAAAACACACATATATGTGCATATACATAGACTGAATACTATATAAAAAAATATAATCAATATAAAATGATCTCCAAAAGAGATAAAACAATACTCTCACCCTACGCGTTACGTGATATGTTATCACTTCCTCAGGGGTCTATCTGCTGGTACCACATTGCATCTTGATCCCTTATATACTTGCATAAACTCTATTTGGCGCCAAAACAATACAAACAACACAAAACATACTGACTTGCCTCTAATTAAACTTCCTCTCGATCCTCTTCCTCCCCTTGAACCGCACACTACATAAAACGGATATCCGCATCCATACTTCCTCCCCCTAAACCACAGAAACCCTCTCCCTATGACACCGGACATCCGCTTTCACACTTCCTCCCTCTGAATCGCAAACAACCTCTCCTTTGAACCGCTACAATCCCCGCCCTCTTCCGCTAACGCAACCATCACAATCCTCCCACTTCACACACCGGATCTCTCCCACTGCTACCAAACTACCCTTCACACATACCTCCCTCCACCAACAACCACCACCCAGTCCAGAGCCCTCTAACACACCACCAGGAGACCGTTGCCCGCCGGACACCCAACCCAAACGGCTCCTGGCCACTCGAACAACTCCCAACCTACTCCAGACAGCACCACGAAACAGGACTCCCTACCACACCCGCCGCAACAACACCCAGTAAGACCGCAAATTCCCAACTCGCCACCACATTCACCACTCCACAACCCACACGAGTTCCGATCCCCTACTGTCCCTCTCAAATCACAAATCTCTCTTACTCCACGCTGATACACATTCTCTCCACCATACTTCCGTTTCCCCATCCCTTCACCCCAACTCCAACAATCCAACTGATCATCACCTTCCCCAAATTGAACATGCATCCACTTATCCTATCCAACATTCCATTTACTTACACTGCTATACATCAAATCTCATACTATCAATAAACTCCATAAGTTCCATAAGCACACAAATCTACCTCTCAACCACCCAAATATTTCTCACAATCTACTCTTAATACACACAACAATTTTAAAGGGCCAGGTGCATGTGGAACCAGCAAACAAATACTACAAAGAAAATGTTCTTACAAACAATCAAAATTATCCCCACAGAAAATACCCACTTCCGTCTCCTCATTGAGACCCTCTGGAACCATAACACCCAATTTATGTATCCAGAGGGACTCTTTTCTACATAAAACCTGAAATCTATTATGGACAGTAATTGGTATATGTATCCAGAAACAAGAAATGGACAAAAGTGTTGCTAAACATTTTAATTCGTGTCAAATAGGGAAAGAGTATGGGTTCACTGTTCAAGGAATAGAACATATACCAATTACTGTCCATAATAGATTTCAGGTTTTATGTAGAAAAGAGTCCCTCTGGATACATAAATTGGGTGTTATGGTTCCAGAGGGTCTCAATGAGGAGACGGAAGTGGGTATTTTCTGTGGGGATAATTTTGATTGTTTGTAAGAACATTTTCTTTGTAGTATTTGTTTGCTGGTTCCACATGCACCTGGCCCTTTAAAATTGTTGTGTGTATTAAGAGTAGATTGTGAGAAATATTTGGGTGGTTGAGAGGTAGATTTGTGTGCTTATGGAACTTATGGAGTTTATTGATAGTATGAGATTTGATGTATAGCAGTGTAAGTAAATGGAATGTTGGATAGGATAAGTGGATGCATGTTCAATTTGGGGAAGGTGATGATCAGTTGGATTGTTGGAGTTGGGGTGAAGGGATGGGGAAACGGAAGTATGGTGGAGAGAATGTGTATCAGCGTGGAGTAAGAGAGATTTGTGATTTGAGAGGGACAGTAGGGGATCGGAACTCGTGTGGGTTGTGGAGTGGTGAATGTGGTGGCGAGTTGGGAATTTGCGGTCTTACTGGGTGTTGTTGCGGCGGGTGTGGTAGGGAGTCCTGTTTCGTGGTGCTGTCTGGAGTAGGTTGGGAGTTGTTCGAGTGGCCAGGAGCCGTTGTGTGGCTGGGTGTCAGGGTTGGGTGTCCGGCGGGCAACGGTCTCCTGGTGGTGTGTTAGAGGGCTCTGGACTGGGTGGTGGTTGTTGGTGGAGGGAGGTATGTGTGAAGGGTAGTTTGGTAGCAGTGGGAGAGATCCGGTGTGTGAAGTGGGAGGATTGTGATGGTTGCGTTAGCGGAAGAGGGCGGGGATTGTAGCGGTTCAAAGGAGAGGTTGTTTACGATTCAGAGGGAGGAAGTGTGAAAGCGGATGTCCGGTGTCATAGGGAGAGGGTTTCTGTGGTTTAGGGGGAGGAAGTATGGATGCGGATATCCGTTTTATGTAGTGTGCGGTTCAAGGGGAGGAAGAGGATCGAGAGGAAGTTTAATTAGAGGCAAGTCAGTATGTTTTGTGTTTGTATTGTTTTGGCGCCAAATAGAGTTTATGCAAGTATATAAGGGATCAAGATGCAATGTGGTACCAGTAGATAGACCCCTGAGGAAGTGATAACATATCACGTAACGCGTAGGGTGAGAGTATTGTTTTATCTCTTTTGGAGATCATTTTATATTGATTATATTTTTTTATATAGTATTCAGTCTATGTATATGCACATATATGTGTGTTTTATGTGATTTATTTTTTATAATAAATGTATGTTTTTATGGAGAACCATTTGATCTAGTGTGTGGTTCCTATTTCATTAGTGGCCCACAGTTATTGTGTTTTTGGGACTGTATTACTCCATATAGTCTTCCCCTTCCTTTTGTATATTCATTAGTCCTCATTAGATATAGAGTATTAGTTGGAGTTTTTGAATCCTGAGGAGTATTACATCATCTCCATCTACTCTGGGTGAGGAGGAATATTGGGAGATATTGGGAAGACCGGTGGAAAGATCTGGAACAGGAGTGATACAGATACCCGCACTGGAGGTGATCCAGTGGAGGCTTATTCACTGAGAGGCCGGTATAGCCTCATGGAAATGTGAGTAGACATTTTGTGAGCTCACAGGTGATTATCTGGTAGAGGATTCCATATATTGACATTACAGTCTACACTTAGATCGTGTGCGCATCTCTCTTTTGTGTTTTTCTACATGTATTGGAAGTCAAATACCAGCGACTGATGTTGGGAGGCGGCACCGTGAAAGTGGAAGTAAAAAGAGATTTTTCAAGAAGGCTGGACTAGAGACTTTGGGTTTATTTTATTTATTTTATTTATATTAATTTTCATTATTATTATCTTTTTCCCTTTTGAAGGGTTTATATATATATTTTGTATATTACATATTGTTCATTTTCACTACAATATTGTTGTTGTATATCCAAATTAGAGACCTCTCAATAGTGAGCGCTGATATATTTAGAATTGTAGAAAATGATGGAAACACCACAGAAATGGTTCAGGGACAGCATAGGGAGGATGTCTGGATGCATCTTGGACTCCAACGTCGCTGCTGGGAACGATGTTTCGCCCGGAGTATGCCATTTTTACAGACTGACCGTAAAACACACAAAAAGGAAGATAAAAACGACTTTAGGCGAAAAATTGTTACCAAACAGTATTTGCTGTATATTTACTTGTATATCATCTGCAAATTCTGCAAAAAATTTCATAGATTTTTCGGAACTGGGGCCATGATTAAGAGGGAAACGTGCGCAGAGGCAAAGTCTGCAAAAAATTTCATCGATTTTTCGGAACTGGGGCCATGATTAAGAGGGAAACGTGCGCAGAGGCAAATTCTGCAAAAAATTTCATCGATTTTTCGGAACTGGGGCCATGATTAAGAGGGAAACGTGCGCAGAGGCAAATTCTGCAAAAAATTTCATCGATTTTTCGGAACTGGGGCCATGATTAAGAGGGAAACGTGCGCAGAGTAAAGCAGGTGTTCAACGTGGTTATGGCCCGGGTAAGGTGCAGCATTCAGGAACGGAGGCCGCAGCTACCACAGGTTTTACAACATGTCCGTTTGCCCTTGTTAAGTCCAAAATTTATAGTTGGAACAGTGGGGTCTGATCCATTCAGTAAAAGTGACGAAGTGACTTAGTGGATGAAGCCAAGAACTACCTTCTGCTCTGTCGAACACCCCAGCCCTATTTAATTCAATGGGAGGACCTGAGGCACTCCGATACAACCTGTATATCACAAAATGGAGGGCCTCATTCACATTGTGGTACAATAGTTCAGGTAGTGGTCCAACACTCATAAAGCCTATGCACTAAGTGAAAGGGCTGCCAAAAATTAGACTGCAATGTCACTACAATACACCCTTTATTACACATAAAGGAGGGCATCATACACACCCTTGAAAAATTAGGATTAATGGCCTGCTGGTGACCCTCTAAAACATTATGGGTGAGGGTCTGCTGCGGAGCTGACCATCCTAAACATTATATGCGAAGGCCCGCTAGTGAGCTGACGCTATAAAACATTATATGAGAGGGCCCGCTAGAGAGCTGACCCAATAAAACATTATATAAGAAGGCCCGCTGGTGAGCTGACCTATACAAAAAGTTGTCAAACAGGGCCCGCTGGTGAGCTGGCCCTATATAAAAATTATATCACAGGGCCCGCTGGTGAGCTGGCCCTATATAAAAATTATATCACAGGGTATATGGAAGACAGTCAACCATATACCCGTTTTTTGGGTGGAAGGGGTGAATGGGAATACAGAGTATTCCCATCATTGTAAATAACATATATAAAGTCACTTTATATTCACCCGGGGCTTTCCTCCAGTGGAGTGGAGAAGTCAGGGGAAATCCAGGCCTTGTTCATTTTTATAAGTGTCAACCTATCAGCATTTTTGGTGGAAAGGCGGATACGCTTATCTGTTATGATGCCACCAGCAGCACTAAATACCCGCTCAGACAGAACGCTGGCGGCAGGGCAGGCCAGCACCTCCAAGGCGTAGAGTGCCAGTTCATACCACATGTCCAGCTTGGACACCCAGTATTTATAAGGCACAGAGGGATCAGTGAGGACGCTGACACGGTCTGCTACGTACTCCTTCACCATCTTCCAAAACTTTTCCCTCCTTGTGACACTAGGCTGCGCATCAGGGTGAGGGTGCTGGCGGGGTGTCATGAAGGTGTCCCACGCCTTGGAGAGTGTTGCCCTGCCTTTGTCGGAACTGCTGTGTGCTCCCCTTTTCTCCCCTTCTCGGTTGGCCAAGGTAGCACGTACTCTGCCGCCAGCGTTGTCAGATGGAAAATTTTGGAGCAATTTTTCAACAAGAACCTTCTGGTATTGCACCATTTTGCTTGTCCTCTCCACCGGAGGAATGAGAGATGAGAAATTCTCTTTGTAGCGGGGGTCCAGAAGGGTGAACACCCAGTAATCCGTGTTGTCTAAAATGCGTATAACGCGTGGGTCACGGGAAAGGCAGCCTAACATAAAGTCAGCCATGTGTGCCAGAGTACCAACAGGCAAGATTTCGCTGTCCTCACCAGGAGGATGACTCTCAATCTCCTCATCCTCTTCCTCCTCTTCTGCCCACCCACGCTGAAGAGATGGAACTAAAGTTCCATGGCTACCCTCTGTAGCGGAGGCAACCGTGTCTTCCTCCTCCTCCTCCTCCTCCTCCGCCTCCTCCAATTGTCGCTGAGAAGACGAAGTGAGGGTGCTCTGGCTATCACCTTGTGTAAGCTCTTCCTCCCCCATTTCCACCTCTTCCACATGCAAAGCGTCGGTTTTAATTGTGAGCAGCGAGCGTTTCAGTAGACACAGAAGTGGGATGGTGACACTGATAATAGCGTTATCGCCGCTCACCATCTGTGTCGATTCCTCAAAATTGCGTAAAACCTCGCAGAGGTCTGACATCCATTCCCACTCCTCACTTCTGATTACAGGAAGTTGAACGGAGAGGCGACGACCGTGTAACAGCTGGTACTCCACTACTGCCCTCTGCTGCTCACAAAGCCGGGCCAACATGTGGAAGGTGGAGTTCCAGCGCGTGCTCACGTCACACAGCAGCCGGTGAGCTGGCAATTGTAAGTGCTGCTGCAGCTTCAACAGGCCGGCTGAAGCTGTAGATGACTTACGGAAATGTGCACACACGCGGCGCACCTTGGTCAAGAGATAATGCAAATTGGGGTAGGTTTTTAGAAATCGCTGAACCACTAAATTAAATACATGCGCTAGGCATGGTAAGTGTGTGAGCTTGCCGAGCTCCAAAGCCGCCACCAAGTTACGCCCATTATCACACACAACCATGCCTGGTTGCAGGTTGAGTGGCGAGAGCCACTGCTCGGTCTGGTGACTAATCCCCTGCAACAGCTCTGAGGCCGTGTGCTGTTTGTCCCCAAGGCAGATCAGCTTCAGCACGGCCTGTTGACGCTTCCCCACTGCAGTGCTAAACTGCTTCCAGCTACCGGCTGATGGGTGAGTGGCGCTGCGCGCAGAGAATTTGGAGGTGGAAACGGAGGAGGAGGAGGAGGAGCCAATAACGTAGGTGCTGGTGGAAACCCTGATGGAGGTAGGGCCCGCAATCCTCGGCGTGGGTAGCACCTGTGCCATCCCAGGGTCCGAGTCGCTCCCAGCCTCCACGACATTCACCCAGTGTGCCGTCAGGGAAATGTAGCGTCCCTGGCCACAAGCACTTGTCCATGTGTCAGTCGTTAAGTGGACCTTCCCAGTAACTGCGTTGGTCAGGGCACGGGTGATGTTACGGGACACATGGTGGTGTAATGCGGGGACGGCACACCGGGAAAAGTAGTGGCGGCTGGGGACTGCGTACCGAGGGACAGCTGTTGCCATCAGGCTGCGGAAGGACTCAGTTTCCACAAGCCTAAATGGCAGCATTTCGATGGCCAGTAATTTGGAAAGGTGTGAGGTTAGTGCTATGGCCTGTGGGTGGGTGGCTGGGTATTTTCGCTTGCGCTCAAATGCCTGGGGTAACGACATTTGGACGCTGCGCTGGGACAGGGAAGTGGATGTGGTCGCTGATGGTGCTTCAGATGGTACAGGTGCAGGGCGGGAGGTATGCGGGCCTGCGCCTTCGACAGGCGATTGGCCGGCACCGAAAACAGGGGAAGAGGAGGCAGTGGTGTGGCCTGCAGACACAGATTGGCGATCCGGGCGTTCCTCCCACTTATTACGGTGCTTGGATGCCATGTGTCGGATCATGCTGGTGGTGGTGAGGTTTCTAGTGTTCATGCCTCGGCTCATTCTGGTGTGGCACAGGTTGCAAACTACAATTTTTTTGTCGTCCGCACTTTCCTTAAAAAAACGCCATACCGCGGAACACCTAGCCCTTGGCAAGGGAGATTTACGCAAGGGGGTGCTCCGTGGAACATTTGCGGGCCGGTTTGGTGCGGTCCGCCTTCTTTCTTTAGCCACACCACTGCCTCTTCCAGCCTGTTGCGGTGCTGCAGATGGCTCACCCTCAGGACTGCTGTCATCGCTCGGCTCTCCACCTTCCCAGGTGGGGTCAGTGACCTCATCGTCCACCAAGTCCTCCTCCACTTCCTCACTCTGATCATCCTCCTCATTTCTTGATCCCACCACATACTCAGTCATTGACAACTGTGTATCATCCTCCTCATCAAGGTCTTGAGACAGTAATAGTGGTTGATTTGATGGCAACTGTGTCTCATCATCATCATCATCCACTTCCTTTGACCTTAAATGCCTTTCCCCTCTGTCATCTTCTTGTGATTGGGTACCCTCTAGAGGTTGTGAATCAGGGCACAAGATCTCATGTTCCTCTGCAAGCGTGCTTGGAGAGAGGTTCAAATGAAGGATTGGTGATGAGACGAGCTCCTCACTATATCCCAGTGTGGGATCACTTCTTTGGCCAGACCCTCTATGGTGGGAGGAAGGATGATCAGGGTGAGGATTGTGTTGACCAGACTCTTGGCTACTGAGAGTGGACTTGGTGGAAGACAGGGTGGTGCTTAACCGACTGGAAGCAGTATCAGCTGAAATCCAACCGACCACCTGTTCGCAGTGGTCTGACCTCGAGAGTGATGTCCTGCGACGCCCTGTAAACTGAGACATGAAGCTAGGTATGGTGGATGTCTTTCTTTCTTGTGCTCTGGCACCAGGCACAGTTTCTCCGCGTCCTGACCCGCGCCCTGAACTATCAGGATCACGTCCACTTGCCCGTCCCTTTTTACCCGCCTTCTTCATATTACACGGAATATGTGCTGCTAATCTGCAACTTTGCACACTAAACAGAATGTGCTGCTAATCTGCGGCTAGGCACAGTGAACGGAATATGTGACGTTTAATTTTTACACTTTGCACACTAAACAGAATGTGCTGCTAATCTGCAGCTAGGCACAGTGAACGGAATATGTGACGTTTATTTTTTACACTTTGCACACTAAACAGAATGTGCTGCTAATCTGCAACTTTGCACACTAAACAGAATGTGCTGCTAATCTGCGGCTAGGCACAGTGAACGGAATATGTGACGTTTATTTTTTACACTTTCCACACTAAACAGAATGTGCTGCTAATCTGCAACTTTGCACACTAAACAGAATGTGTTGCTAATCTGCAACTTTGCACACTAAACAGAATGTGCTGCTAATCTGCGGCTAGGCACAGTGAACGGAATATGTGACGTTTATGTTTTACACTTTGCACACTAAACAGAATGTGCTGCTAATCTGCGGCTAGGCACAGTGAAAGGAATATGTGACGTTTATTTTTTATACTTTCCACACTAAACAGAATGTGCTGCTAATCTGCAACTTTGCACACTAAACAGAATGTGCTGCTAATCTGCGGCTAGGCACAGTGAACGGAATATGTGACGTTTATTTTTTACACTTTCCACACTAAACAGAATGTGCTGCTAATCTGCAACTTTGCACACTAAACAGAATGTGTTGCTAATCTGCAACTTTGCACACTAAACAGAATGTGCTGCTAATCTGCGGCTAAGCACAGTGAACGGAATATGTGACGTTTATGTTTTACACTTTGCACACTAAACAGAATGTGCTGCTAATCTGCGGCTAGGCACAGTGAAAGGAATATGTGACGTTTATTTTTTACACTTTCCACACTAAACAGAATGTGCTGCTAATCTGCATCTTTGCACACTAAACAGAATGTGCTGCTAATCTGCGGCTAGGCACAGTGAACGGAATATGTGACGTTTATTTTTTACACTTTGCACACTAAACAGAATGTGCTGCTAATCTGCAACTTTGCACACTAAACAGAATGTGCTGCTAATCTGCGGCTAGGCACAGTGAAAGGAATATGTGACGTTTATTTTTTACACTTTCCACACTAAACAGAATGTGCTGCTAATCTGCAACTTTGCACGCTAAACAGAATGTGCTGCTAATCTGCGGCTAGGCACAGTGAACGGAATATGTGACGTTTATTTTTTACACTTTGCACACTAAACAGAATGTGCTGCTAATCTGCAACTTTGTACACTAAACAGAATGTGCTGCTAATCTGCGGCTAGGCACAGTGAAAGGAATATGTGACGTTTATTTTTTACACTTTCCACACTAAACAGAATGTGCTGCTAATCTGCAACTTTGCACACTAAACAGAATGTGCTGCTAATCTGCAACTTTGCACACTAAACAGAATGTGCTGCTAATCTGCAACTTTGCACACTAAACAGAATGTGCTGCTAATCTGCAACTTTGCACACTAAACAGAATGTGCTGCTAATCTGCGGCTAGGCACAGTGAACAGAATATGTGACGTTTTTTTTTTTAATTTTTGCCCCCCCAAACAAAATATAACTGCTGCCCCCACACACCACAGTCCTAAAAAGGACTTTTGGGTCTTTATATGTTGTTCCAACACTTTTCTTCTCCCTACACTGACTTTCCCTTCCTATCCTCATCTCTCCCTGGCTAAGACTGAGCCGAACCCGCTGGTCAGGTGCTATACAGCACCCGATCACGGGTTCTGGCCAGCCAATCAGTGTAATGCCAGCAGCCAACATGGCTGCTGGCATTACACTGATGTCAGAGCCTCCCCGCACGTTTATTGGCTGCGCAGCAGCCGCGAAACGTGCGGGGAGGAGACCCGAACATGGCGGGCGAGCACATGCGGTACTCGTACAAGTACCGCCATGTGCCGAGCAGAGCGATGCTCGAGCCGAACCGAGCTTCGGCCGAGCATGCTCGCTCATCACTATTTGTTATCTTTCTCCCTTCCTTTTGCCACTTAGCCCTTCCCATTACTCATTCTCTATCTTTTTCCCTCCCATTCACAACTCTGTGTCTGTCTTTCTCCCTCCCAGTCTCCTCTCTGTGTCTGTCTTTCTCCCTCCCACTCTCCTCTCTGTGTCTGTCTTTCTCCTTCCAATTCTCCATTCTGTGTCTGTCTTTCTCCCTCCCATTCTTAACTCTGTGTCTCTCTTTCTCCCTTCCATTCTGTACTCTGTCTGTCTTTATCCCTCCTCCCATTCTCCACTCTGTGTCTTTCTTTCTCTCTCCCATTTTCCACTCTGTGTCTGTCTTTCTCCCTCCTCCCATTCAGCACTCTGTGTCTTTCTCCCTCCCATTCTTCACTCTGTGTCTGTCTTTCTCCCTTCCATTCTGCACTCTGTCTGTCTTTATCCCTCCTCCCGTTCTCCACTCTGTGTCTGTCTTTCTCTCTCCCATTCTCCACTCTGTGTCTGTCTTTCTCTCTCCCATTCTCCACTCTGTGTCTGTCTTTATCCCTCCCTCCCATTCAACATTCTGTGTCTTACATATCCCAATATTCACATCTCCCGGCTTCTCCCCTTCAGGAGCTTTCCATCATTTATTGCCACTAACAACTGCATTGGCACAGTGTTGCTAGTTGAGTGCCAGAGAGGTGTCCAATGACTTGCATCACAAGGCACTCAAAGGTTAAAAAAATAAAATAAAATGCTATTTTATTTGAAAATCCCCAATTTTTGTTCCCAACAACTCCATTTCTGTGTGTGTGAAACAGACAGACAAGAGAGTGGTGAAAAAGATGGAGAAGATAGACAGAGTGGTGAATGGGAAGGAAGGAGAAAGTCAGAAACAGAGTGGTGAGTGGGGGCAGGGGGGCAGAGTGGGTAAAGGGAGGAGGGGGACAGAGTGTCAAATGGGATGGAGAAAGACAGCTATAGAGTGGTGAAAGGGGGGAGAGGGAGCAGAGTGGTAAAAGAGAGGAGGGAGACAAAATGGAGAGTAGGAGGGATGGAGAAAGACAGACACGGTCTCAGATGGTATGAGGGGGACAGAGTGTCAAATGGTAGAGAGAAAGACATATACAGAGTGAAAGGGGGGTGAGGACAGAGTGGCAAAAGAGAGGGGGGAGAAAGACAGGCACAGAGTAGAGAATGGGAGGGACAGAAGAAGACAGACACACACAGTGGCTAGTGGGGGGGGGAGGATAAAAGAGAGAGAGTGGTGAAAGGGAGGGAAGAATCAGAGTGACAAATGGGCGGGAGGTAGAAAGACAGACAGAGTGGCAAACAAGAGGAGTGGGGGGCAGAGAGGAGAAAGCAAGTGATGACGAGGAGAGGTGGATGAAAGAGGGGAAAGACATGTGGCAAAATGGTGAATATAAATGATGGAAAGCTCCTGCAAGTGAGAAGGGGATGTGAATACTAGGACTCTTTATTGCAGAGGAACAGAGCTCAATATATTGATGTTTGTCTAGTGGGAGATTGTACGTTTCTAACTCTTTAAGTGCCACAGAGGTGAGCAATGCACATTTCTATGATACTCAAAGTTTGAACTGAATGATGCTGTTTATCTTGCTGAAGTATGAGCGGATCCTCTCAGCCCCGGGGGGCTGGGGGGCAGTGGATAAATGAGGATGCAGAGAGAATGCACTAGGATTTCAAGGTTGTTGAATTGCTGGCGATGCATAAGGGATAGCATCCCTCACACGTTTCCAGCAGTTCCACAACGCTGTATGTCCAGGAGGAGCTTCCCCCTCCCCTTGCATTCTTAATACCACCTAAAAACAACTTTGGTGATTTTGAAAGAACTTTCACGATCAGCTGTAAGTTTTATTAGTAATTTTTTATTTAGAAAACTATTTTGTTAGTTAATTAAATCGCAAGATTATGGTAATAAAGTCATGCCATGCAGGCACTTCCCACCTTATCCCTACATTCTTGCAAAATCTCGGGTATAATACACATATTTTTACTCCGTTTTGCTGTATGTGAAGTGGAGGGTGAGTATTATACACAAGTGAAAAAAAAAGCCCCCCAAAAAATTAAAATACCCCCCTCAACCACCCTTCCCCTTCCCAGTCTCCCCCATCTCAATATTAATACTTGACTGCTCCATTTTCTGCAATTAGAACCCCCCTTTGACATCCAGGACTTCCCCCCAATCTGGATGCAGCTGGTGGCATTCCTGCGCTCACCATCCGCTTCCTCTATGCTGCCTTACTGAGAAAAATGTTAAAGCCCACCTTTATAACCAGGATCCCCCCCCTTTCTGGAGGCAGCCATGAAATAGGGGAAGAGGGCGACATTCTTGCATTTGCCACCCGCTTCTTCTAGCTCTTGGAACTCCTCAGGACCTACTATAGATTCAATGCGCATGCTCCACTCTATTTATTTCACCACTACAGCCCTCAGAAGAAGTAATATTGTGCTGGGAAATGTTGCACCATATTGAACATAGGAGAAAAATGTGTTGGAATAGGAGAAAAGTGTGTTGGAATAGGAGAAAAGTGTGTTGAATAGGAGAAAAATGTGTTAGAATCGGATAACAATGTGGGAATAGGAAAAACATTTGCTGGAATAGGTGAAACTTTCTCATGTAAAGTGCTGTTTTCCCGCTTTTTTTACCTAGCTCATTGCATTGAAATCAATGGAAAGAAAAATTTTTCCCCACCACATAAAAGTTTTCTCTACTTTTCTCCAGCCGTATAAAAGGTGTCAGCCTCTCACAGCAGCCATTCTGTGTTTATGAGAGGAGAGAGCAGCATGTTTTTGAGCTAGAGGAGATAGGCAAATAAAGGGGAATTGAAGTTTAGTTTAGGGGGTCTTTTATGTAGGACGTTTGTTCTCTGTATTAGGGGAGACTGGGGACGAAGAAGGTAGGAAGCAGGTTGACCCCAAGTACCCCAAAATTTGATGTGACTGACTGGCAAGACACAGACAGCTGGAGTCCAGTTTGCTTGCTTATTGTTCTTTTATTGTCTGTGTTGGGGAAGTCTGAAGTTTTTTGGATAGTTTTTTGGAAGTTTTTTGGTTAAGATAGGGTAGACAAAAATAAAACATAAATAATTAAAAAATAAATATATTAGACAGCTGACTGGGAGCCTGATGTGAGCTCTGTGACTGAGGCAGACTTGATAGACAGCAGACGACATTGAGAATTTTGTTGAGGGCCAAGGCGAGACATCACACTCCATCAGTTGTGTACTGTAGAGAGTAAAAATACACACAGTAGTTGCATAATGTCTAGCAAATGCACAAGAGGCAGGGGAGGGGGAAAGGTGGAGCAGTGCAGGGATGTGGGAGTAAAGTGGCAGTTCAAAAACTGGTTGGTGCAGCATGTGCAATAAAAGATGATGATCCCTCTCCTCCTTGCACTTTGTCAAGGTCCCCCAATCACACCACGCCAGTCCCCAACCACCACTACTATAAACATCTGCCACATTGTAGGTTGTACTTTATTTTTTTTCATCACTTGACATCATCATGAAAATGTGCCAGTGTCACTTAAGCAGGAAGTTAGTGTTGTGGGCAAAGGACAAATGCACTCTGTATGCTAACGGACTTTTCAAGGTATATGTTGTAGTAGGACAACTTTAACTTCCAGCCATTTATTTCTCCCGTGCAACCCTCAGTAGAAGTAATATTGTGCTGGGACATGTTGTACCATATTAAACATAGGCTAAAAATGTGTTGAATAGGAGAAAAATGCGTAAGAATTGGATAAAAATGTGGGAATAGGCAAAACATATGCTGGAATAGGTGAAAAGGAGGAAAATTTTACATTGGAGAAAAGGAGAACACTTTCGTTTCCCGAAAAAAGAGAAAAATTGTCAGTTTTCGCAAAAAGTCATGCGTCAAATTTTTCACACTTTTCATCCACATTTATGTTGTCTATTTAGGTTGTCTGCTTAGTCAACAAGTATATTGTGCGACTCAACTAGGGGTTTGATACTATTACCACCAGTAAAATGGGTTGTTATAGCAAAAACAGTAGCGCCAAAAAAAATCAACCTTGTACCCCTGCTATTCTATTGCTGAAGAGGTACATGGCAAAAAGAGTGTTGTTGTCCAAAACTGAATTTGTGGCAAAATGCTCGTTATGTTTTTTTGTTCCCACAACTTGCTTTAAGTGTCAAACAATGAGAGTGCACTAAAAGTAGTCAGAAAATATAACAGTTACTTGTCAACCAGAGGTGTAACAATAGTGGTCGCAGGGGTCGCACCCGCGACCGGGTCCATCATGCCGCCCCCTATGACCCACCAGCCCAGTGCCACGGACCTCTAGCAGCTGAGCTTTCCCTCGTCGGCACTCTAGTAATACAGAGAGCTGGGAGATTACATAATCTCCCAGCACTATGCATTACTGAAGAGAGGATCTCGCAGGAGCTCCAGCTCTTAATAGAGGTCTGTGCTGAAGGAGGCACAGACCTCTCTTGCCACTCCGCTGGACCGCCAGGGAGGTAGGATATGGACACTGGGGGCAATGTGGAGAGTTGGGGGCAATGTATAGAGGACATTGGGGGCCCCATGGCAATTTTTGCACCAGAGCCATGTGAATTCTAGTTATGCCTCTGCTGTCATCCATTGTCTGGCTTCTTCATCAATCTTTTCTTCTTTCTTCTCTTCTGTCTTCATTTCTTCAGTGTCCTTTTCTTCCTTTGATCTTCTTTCTTCATTTCTTCATTCTTGCTTTAAAATAAAATAATATCCATTAGTGATTTGTCTTTTTAAAAAAATAATCCCCCATAGATGCTACTGTTACTATTGGTGGCATCTTAACGTTCATATTAAATATAAATATTATTATTCCATTTTCTGTGTCCATATGCATTTAAAGTGTAAATCCAATAACCCCCATGCCTCCGCTGGTGATGGAAGGTATTTGGACTGGCACAGAAGGATACTTATGACCTCTCGGGCCATTGCCCGAGTCAGATTGCCAGAATTGTGTGGTCCTGGCACATCATGGTCCCTGCGAGTCTACATGCTCCTCGGGAACCCCTGAATCCATTTAGCCAAAAAAAAAAAAAAAGCTCTATGGTCCTGTCTTTAAGGTGTTAAAGACATCAAGGCTGATGTATTAACACTTCAAAGGAGAAGTAATAACTCCAAATAATTCCCATTTACCTACTATGGCCTTTAAATTCTGTAGGCCCCTATAATTATTTTTCTTGTGCCTTGGTTCAAGAGACTTTCAATAAATTCTGGATGTCCTGTCCTTGGAGGCATACATGTCAGTTGCTGGCAGGACCACAGGGCACAAACTCTGCTCACTGTACATAGTAATTTTAACCCTTTAAGGACCAGAGAGGTGTGCAATGCATTGCACACACATTTGGTCCTTAAAGGGTTAAAAAGGTTAATTTACTTTGTCTGTTCAGTTAAAAAAAAAATCGTCAGCAACTGTCATGGACATATGGTATCCAGGACTGATTGAAGGCACAAGGGATAAGTTAAATGGGCCATTAGGATTTTCTGGTCATGGTAAAGCAAGTGAGGGTATTATGGGGGTGATGGTCTTCTTTATGGACCGATAGATGAGCAGCATATTTCAAACCAATGAATTGCACACCCCACTGCATTGAGAAGAACTAGGCAATTGTGGAGCAAACCAGCTGCACCATAGGGGACAAAAGTCCCCCAAATCCCTTTGGTTTAAATGGAGCTTATAAATACTTGAATTCAAGAGGGGTCTTCAATGAATTGTGAAACACTTAAGGGGTTAAAAGCTCTGTTTAGCATAATTGGAAGTTTTAGGAGTCCCCAGTTGTGCAGTTGGTTTGTCCCATAGTTACTCCAGTTCCCCTCTACCTCATTATTTCAGAAGGGAGTTGCCTGAGACCACATCCTTGTGCCCTGCTCTGTTTGGCAGCTCTGTTCAACCAGCTGTGCAGGCCACCAGGGGAGGGCTGGCCTGGGGGGCAGGGAGGCAATTGCCCCCTGGGCTGGTCATATGTCTGGACCACTGGGCCACTGCCTCACTAAGTCTCCCACCTTCTGCTGTAAATAAAGCTACACTAGTGATATCACAGAGCTTACAACCCAAATGGAACTACACCAGTGATACGCTGAGCTACAATCCAAATGGAGTTACACTAGTAGCATAACCAATTTCCCTTGTAAGCTCACTGATATCACTAGTGTAGCGCCATTTCAACTGTAAGCTCTGTAGTATCAGGTGTAGCCCCATTTCCGCTGTAATCTATGCAAGGTAGACTGGGACAGCGGGCTTGAATGGTAATAGAAATGGGCCACTTCATTGTTTTTGCCCCCCAGGCCACAATTTGCCAGCCCTCCCCTGCAGGCCACAAGGTTGAGTTCAGGCCGGGAAGACAGTTCCGCACATGCGCAGGAAGAAGACTGTGAAGTACAGAGTAGAATCCAGATTCCTGGCTGGCTGGCTGGTGAGTTGACTGTGACTGAGGTGGGAATTGAACTATTATAGGGCGTAGTATGTGATGGTGGGTGGCCAATGTGGGGCATTGTGGAGTGGAGGTGGATACAATGGGGGCAGTGTGGAAGTGGACAATGGAGGCATGTGGAGGTAGCTAACCACTAATGTGGAGATGGATGACCAGTGTGGAAGTGGACAATGTGGGGCATTGTGGAATGGAGGTGGATACAGTGGGGGCAATGTGGAAGCGGACAGTGGAGGCATGTGGAAGTGGCTAATCACTAATGTGTAGATGGATGGACAATGGGGAGGCAGAGTGGAGGTGGACAGTTATGGGAGCGATGTGGAGGTCAGGCTAATGTGGAGGTGGCCCATGGGGGCCAATGTGGAAGTGGCCAATGGGGGCCAATGTGGAGGTGACCAATGGGGGCCAATGTGGAGGTGGCCAATGGGAGCTAATGTGGAGCTTGCTAATGTGGAGGTGGCTTATGTGGAGGTGGCCAATGGGGGATAATTTGGAGGTGACCAGTGGGGGCCAATGTGGAGTTGGCCAATGGGGGCCAATGTGGAAGTGGCCAATGGAGGCCAATGTGGAGTTGGCCAATGGGGGCCAATGTGGAAGTGGCCAATGGGGGCCAATGTGGAAGTGGCCAATGGGGTCCAATGTGGAGGTGGCCAATGGGACCTAATGTGGAGGTGACCAATAGAGGCTAATGTGGAGCTGGCCAATGGAGGTTAATGTGGAGCTGGCTAATGTGGAGGTGGCTTATGTGGAGGTGGCCAATGGGGGCTAATTTGGAGGTGGCCAGTGAGGGCTAATGTGGACCTGGCTAATGTGGAGGTGGCTTATGTGGAGTTGGCCAGTGGGGGCTAATTTGGAGGTGGCCAGTGGGGGCTAATTTGGAGGTGGCCAGTGGGGGCTAATTTGGAGGTGGCCAGTGGGGGCTAATGTGGAGGTGGCCAGTGGGGGCTAACGTGGAGGTGGCCAATGGAGCATTGTGGAGTTTGACAATGGGGGAAATGTGGTCAGAGGGCCCCATGGCAATTTTCGCACCAGGGCCCGGTGGTTTCTAGTTATGCCTCTGAATCTCTCTCAGACTGGAATCAGTGGCAGTCTGGGAAATGCTCATGCCATGTGACATGATAGACAAGCAGGGGGTGCCACAGGAGGATATAAGTCATGCAAATCATGTAAAAAAAGAGGAGGACTTGCCCATGAGTGGGGGTGGGGCCTAACAACACATCAAAGAAGTGGGAGGAACTGGGTGGGAAAGGATGAGAAGTGGGAGGGAAATGGGAGGAACAGGCTGGGAACCAAGGAGAAGTGGGAGGGAAATGGAAGGAACGGGGTGGGAAGGAGAAGAAGTGGGAGGAACAGGCTGGGAAGGAGCAGGCATGGGCAGAGTTTCGGAGAATCAGCCTCTGCCCCGGAGACCGGGTAATGCAGTCCCAAAACCGGAGTCTCCGGTGCAAATCCAGGGAGTTCCCAGGTATGTAGAAAGTTACTTGGTGATCTTCCCCACTTGTCTCTAGAATCAGTTTTGTCATGATAGTTTTCCTGAGTAAGGTTTGGGATGAGAGGGAATCTAACTTCAAGATTTAAAGTAGCAGTGCACATTTATTATAAAACAGGAAAAAATGTTATAGGTCTTTTCCTGCTGAAAAAAAAAAAGTGTACTTCACCTCTGAAATATATTTATTTCCATAATTATTACAAGTAAAATTGTTGTTTTTATAGACTAAACTGTTAAGAACATACTTAAGAACTGTATTGTATGCTGGGGGAGGGTGATGGACTACTGCCTGTGGTTCTCTATAGAATGTTATAGGAACAGCTCCACCATATTGTGTCGGTTTTATCTGCAATAACTTTAAAATAAAGCAACTGCCTGCAGTGGGACTGCCTTGTTTTACTGAACACGAAAATCTCTGAAACATATTTTGTTTTGTTTTGTTTTTAATAATAAAACTTTTGTTTAAAAATGACTGGGTAGAGTAGCACATTCCTTACACTGCTCTCTTCTGCTTTACTCACGATAATTTATAAATACCAGTTAGGTATTATTGAATGCATTTTTTTTTTTATCTGCCTATGGTATACAAATATACATTAGGCTGTGGATATGCTCCAAATAGGTTATAATGTATAAACGATTTCTCTTTCTATACAATCTTGAAGTTTTCATATAGATTTTAATGAATGCAATCTAAAACATTGCCACAAGAGGGCACTAGAAGCACATTGGACTTTATCGTTCTTAGGAAATGTACTCTATACATGTTTACTATTTCAGAAAGGTTTTTTTTACATGTCTTGATACTTTGAATTGACATGAATTACATTTCGGAAGTAATAAGAATATGCCATATTAAAGGATGTTTTACCTCTTACCTTTGCCCAGGCAGTTCAGACAAATAGAATTAAATGATGAAGGAAATACCCCCCCCCAAAAAAACAAACAAAAATACCTTGGTTCGTTGCCGGAAGCCTGATAAGATCTGTGTTGTAGACCTTTCTAGCATCCAGTGGGTTAAAATGTTGCAGTGAAACATTCATGGAATAAATATACATTGAAATACATATTTTGTTGTCTAATTCTAATGAAAAACCATGAAGCGGGTCTTTTGGTGCTGTATCTCACAGCAGGAAAGACTGACCTATGACACTTCAGACTTACAGTTCATTCTCCTTTTGTGGGAGAATCGAGGGTGCAACAGGGAGGTCTCTTTCAGACCCACATTCCACTAGGGCTCACAGCTACAGCCCCAGCATCATTGGTAGGTCTTCTACCACGTGAGCTGGCCTTCCGACTGGGCACTATCCTGGTGATAACTGGCCGTTAACGCTTTGAGTGCCAGAGTGGTAGCCAACTCATTGCATTGCAATGTGTTAGATACCTCTCTGGCACTTAAAGCATTAAATTAATAAAATAAATCACTGGGAGCATGTACTAATATGATTCTTCACTAAACTAGTCCCTGGAATTACTTTCTTAACCCTATACCTGCCTAATGCCAATTTAATAAACTATTTACCCTAAACATTGTCCTCTGTATGCCACTTGTGCCAAGAGGGTGCAGTGGGGAACTGTACAGGGGGGAGATGCACTAGGGCGTGATAAACAGGTAACTTCTCCAGTGATACCACTTCTCCAATTCCTATGTTATTCGGAGCCAATGCACTAAGATCTCTCCCACTTTGGACATCTTAGTGCATAGGATCTATAGAATAACATATGAACTGGAGAAGTGATATAATTGGAGAAGTCATCTCCGCTTTATGACTTGATCACTCCTTAGTGCATAACCCCCTGGTACTTGTAGTATGGAGCTCACATTATCTTTGTACAACAGACTGAGGGCAGTATGTTCAAATAAAAAGTGAAATAAATCTGTATCAACCCAACTGCACCATAGAAGAAGAATAACAATACTTAACCCCTTAAGGACCAGGTGACATGCTATGACTGTCATGGTCCTTATACCCTTAAGGACCAGTGATGGGAGCACGTCACATACTTTTTACTTACGGTGCTCCTGGTAGAGCTCTGTAAGTAAAAATGAGGACTAAAATCGACCACTCCAAGACTGGAGCAATCTCTTTCAGGCTTCAAAGCAGTGCGCCAGTACGAGTAACCGGTCACGTGTACCGGCACGTTGGCAAGGATCAAAGTGGTCCTTAAGAGAAGGTAACTTTCCTGGACCACTGGGCCTTAAGGGGTTAAAATTCCCATTGATTTAAATGAGGCTTTTAAATCCCCTGAGATCTAGAGAGGTATCCAACAAGTTGTGAAGCAATGCATTGGAGACCTCTCTGGCATTCAGGGGGTTAAAATCACCATTTAAAGGGACAGTTCTACCTTATTTTGACTTTAAATATTCTGCAAGTGCATAATATGTAAAATCAGATATAGCTTTCTGTTAAAGGGATAGTAATGTTTCATAATAAAAGCAGCTCTAATTAATCATCATAGTATTTGGACTTTGGAGAGTGTTATTTCAATTCTGTCAGAGTTGTAGTTTAGGAGTAATTGAATGACAAAGTGTCCCCCTCCCGCCCCTTTTACTGATATAACACTACTCAGCCAGATCAGAAGGGAGGTGCCCAGGTAGATTGCAGAGAGGGACAATCTTCAATTAAGATAAGGGAAAAACCTGAAAAGCTTGTCAAGGGGGGGCAGGGATTTCATTGTTTTCATAGGAAGAAGATTGTCCCCTTCTGTTATCTGTCTGGTCTATGGACTGCATTCCACATCTGAGAAGAGATGACTTACACTAGGTAAAAGGGGTGGGAGGGGGAAACTTTGCTTGTGAATATCTCATAAACTATAAAGGTTTGAGAGATAAGACTTATATCATTCTTCATGTTTTTTTAATGCCTACAGAATAAAATAAAGTTAAAACAAAGTATTACTATCCCTTTAAGTGTTGTGCAAGCAGGGAGAGTGCAACAATGTAAGTCAGTAAAACAAGGTAAAAAAACAGCCCCTATAGCAAGGCCATATTTACATCCCAGAGGCCCCTAATCATGGCACTTAATGTGCTCTTAGCTCTGCCCATGGACACCCCCCATTCCACATATGACCCTGCCCCCAAAAATACCCTTCTCCAATAACAAGAAGGACAAAAAAACTTTTAACCTCTTGTTCTGCAGTGCATTGGAGATCTCTGTAGCATCCAAAGGTTTAAATAATAACCCATAAAGTGGAATATACACTGGTGCAGGGACATTGAGATTGCTGTGCCCACACCCACAATTCAGAATGTGGGTGTGGCCAGCACAGGTTAGGCACCTCCCCTCATCCCTGAAGTGCCAGGCAATTCTCCTCTGAAGGAGAGAAACAGTTAAAATTATAGTAATGATTAATATGGAAAAAATAATATTGATGAATAAAGGAATCCCCACTACTGAGAGGTGCTTTACTTAAATCTGTTGTAGCTCAAACTTTCATTTTTTTGGTTGCAGTACCTAAATGGCCTGAAATTTTAAAGGGGTGCTGTTTCTACAACATCGTATGGAGGTTTATGGTCAATTTGATCAGAGCTGTCCATAGACTGCTATAGCAACACTACCATAATATTTCAGGCCATCGAGGTACTGCACTCTAATGCAAGTCTCAGCAGCTGTAATGCTTGAATAAAACTTCTCAGCAGTGAGAGTACCACGTTTTACCCAGCAGGATAAACCCTGATTATATATACATGTATATATAATATACATACCGGTGGGGAAGCACTCTCGTTTTCAGTTTGCTAAATTGCCTGAGTGCTAGTGCAGCAGCAGACAACGTATAATCCAAGAAGCAGAAGCACAATCAGGACTTCAAAGGTTAAATGTTATTGAGTAATTTTATTTAGTCAATGTTTCAGATGTCTACATGGCACCCTTCACCAGGACAAGAAACAAGTAAATGAGTGATCCCTTATAAACCCCCAAACAGTGTTTTGGTGCCCAAAACGAGCATCTAGTGTCCCTAATTAAATACTTAACTTAAATGTATACATATGAGGATAAGCTTATCCCCTACATTATTTCTGGTCTGGATTAGTTCACAGTATATGTTTGTGCACTCTTAGGTAATCTAAAAGCGTTGTTTCGCTTACTGAGATTAGATGTATTGCTGGATACATGGATCGTGTACCATTATCAAACAGACGGCCTCATATAGCTATGTATAGGGGTATTTAGGTGTCACATTTAGAGTCCAATTCGATAGTCATTCCTTCAGGCAATAGTGTCCACATTAACTCTTTACCAAACAAGTCAAAGGCGAGGACAACCGTTTGCCGTTTGTTATGAATTACACTCCAGGGTCTGAACAGTTAGCAAAAAGCATACACCAACAATGGACACTCATTTCCACAGATCCCGCACTACCCTTTGCTGACAATCCACCACCACACATTGAGTACCGCAGGGGCAAAACATTAAGAGACCTTTTGATGCAACCAGACATGTTGCCAATATCAACCACAACCAACACAACAAGTGAAAGAGGCAATTGGCTACCGGGAGCACAGAAGAAAACTGGATGCTTCAAATGCATCAACTGCACCACATGCAACAGCATGTTGAGTGGAACCTTCTTTCATCATCTGCATACTAATGCTAAGGTACAGACTACAGATTAAACACAGGGTCACCTGTACCAGTGACCACACTGTATATATATTATGTCCGTGCAGACTTTATTATGTCGGCAAAGCTGAAACAACATTTTGTGAACGAATGACCAACCATCGGTCTACCATC
The DNA here is from genome assembly GCA_037306005.1 of Rhinophrynus dorsalis. NCBI lineage: Eukaryota > Metazoa > Chordata > Amphibia > Anura > Rhinophrynidae > Rhinophrynus > Rhinophrynus dorsalis. The sequence goes on along the minus strand of CM074726.1, from coordinate 136,866,086 downwards.
AGGGCAGCAATAACCACTGTCCATACAGATAAACCTATCCCACGACATTTTATCAATTTCCATCATCTACTACCATCAATCAATACTATGATCATTGATCAGGTGCCAACCATGAACAGGGGTGGTAACTGCAGGATTAAGCTTCTACAAAGAGAGACGTATTGGAGCCATCACTTGGACACGGTGGCACCTAGGGGCCTAAATGAGAAATTGACCTTCTCAGCTTTCTACTAAAAACACTTTAGCCTTTATGATGTGGACCTAGATGTAACTATAGGACTTCTTTCCAGCATGTCTGGATCCACAGGGTACTCTGACCTAACAACCACGGTATACTACAACCACCACCTACTCTATTTAAAGACCAGTGCAGACTGGCTATTTTCCTATATCTCTACCTACAAACATCAGTGGCAAGGTACGAAATAGGACTAATCTCCAGCACCTGGGACTAAACATTATACTAATAATTCTTCTGTAGTGGATTGAGCACAACCATTTTTATCTGGTGACTAACAGATGCACTAAGAGATATACAGCACAATTATGGTCATCGTGATGCATATGGGTACTTATCATGTACCTTTATATGTACATAGACATTATAAATAACTTTCTATGATTTGTGGCTTGAACTATACTTAAATCCAAGCCTGGTATGGCTAGTTACTGACATTCTTGTCCTAAGCCTCTCTTACCCATGATTCTCCCTGATAACCCTGATGGATATGAGATTGACATTGTTGTTTCCCATCTGGATACATATTGGAACTTTGTACTGATGCTCTTTTGCTTCTGACAACTCTAGCCTACACTATTTCTTCATAGTGCAGACAAAAGATAATGTGGACACTATTGACTGAAGGTGTGACTATAGAATCGGACTCTAAATTTGACACTTAAACACCCCATACATAGCGACATGAGGCCGTCATAATTAACAGACTTCTTTTGTCTTTAATTCTGAATTGTTAGTGTTGCACCCACCACTGGGGTAAACGCATGTACGTGCTTGCTCAATTAATGTATCACACATGAAATATGTAGGTACAGTGTTCTTGATACAATATAACACACGCACACTTTAGAAGGCTTTATCCTACACACTATAGACTTTTGATAATGGTACACGATCCATGTATCTAGCAATATATCTAGTTTCAGTAAGCAAAACAACGCTTTTAGATTATCTAAGAGTACACGAACATATACTGTGAACTAATCCAGACCAGAAATAATACAGGCAGTTTACTGATGACTAACTACAATTCATTGAGTGACGGGTCTCAACCGTATCCCACAGCAGTCCCATTATTGTTATTCTCGCCATATATATGCTTATACAAATGCTACATTGAAATGTATCTGCTATGCGCTCATACAGTGTAGTTTGCTCCAATTAGCTGTCCTTCTAATTACAGCTAATTGTCCTCTGCACACAGTACAGACCAAAACGAAGTGTCTCCAGCACATGCCGCAGCATAACTCACATGCGGTGAGCATATAGCATCACGATACATAGCATTAAGCGACAGCTGAGACTTTAGGCTTATAACTTGACTGGATGGTATATAGCCAGCACAACTACTTACATACACGGCTCATACAGTGAACACACGATAAGAAGTATCCATATTATCACTTATAATCGTGTACATGTATTAGACAATTGTTGTAGCTGGAATGCTCTATATTCGTGTGTATTTGTTTATATTTGAATTTTAACCAGTACTTATTCAATGTAGGGGTTAAGCTTATCCTCACATGTATACATTTAAGTTAAGTATTTAATTAGAGACACTAAATGCTTGTTTTGGGCGCCAAAACACTGTTTGGGGGTTTATAAGAGATCACTCATTTGCTTGTTTCTTGTCCTGATGAAGGGTGCCATGTAGACATCTGAAATGTTGACTAAATAAAATTCTTCAATAACATTTAACCTTTGAAGTCCTGATTGTGCGTCTGCTTTTTGGATTATACGTCGTCTGCTGCTGCACTAGCACCCAGGCAATTTAGCAAACAGAATAAGAGAGTGCTTCCCCACCGGTATCTGTATTCTATATACATGTATATATAATCAGGGTTTATCCTGCTGGGTAAAACGTGGTACTCCCACTGCTGAGAAGTTTTATTCAAGCATTATAGTTGCTCAGACTTGCATTAGAGTGCAGTACCTCGATATGTATATATTTTTTTATTAAGCATTACTATCCCTTGAACCCCAGTCATATATTTTGGCCTCCTTGGACACCAGCAGTGAGCTGCAACTTTTCTGTTTAGGCACAGGAGAGCAGGAGTTCCATGTCTGAATTCATCTACACTCTGGGGGTTCTCCTGTCCAGAGATTAATTACAATCTTTAGTTTAGCCCAAGCACACATTTACTTGGATATTGTGTCAATAAGGTTTTTTTTTTGCTTTTGTTTGTGTCAACAAGAGTGATATGGGGTTGGATGAACTTGATGGAAGCTTGTCGTTTTTCAGCCTCATTACTATGTTACTATGTTATTGATTTGAACTTTAGTAATCTATTAGATTAATTTTACAGACAGGTGTGCACTTGTATTTACCTTCACCCAAACTATGTAATCTTTTATCCTGACATATAAACAAAAGGCATGTTTGCTCCCTGAACAACTAAATAAAGATCCTTCATTCTCAAACAGTTCTAAATGCAGGGTCAGCAAGGACTGGCTGTGAGCCTTAGGGCCACATGTTCAAAAGAAAAGTGAAGGAATTTTGGGGCAAACCATTTGTACTATAGGGGAGAACTAAAACGTCCCCCTGCAGTGAACACCAGCTAACCCCAGGTGTACACTGTGTGCACAATTATTAGGCAAGTTGCATTTTTGAGGATTTGTTTTATTACTGAACTACAGTGCTCGCCATCAAACCAAAATGTTAAGAAACCTTAAACCTGAATGTTTAAGAAAGTAAAAGTGAGGTTTGGGCTTTCTTAGGAGAATATCTATGTGTGCACAATTATTGGGTAACTATTAGTGTGCAGAATTATTATGCAACTAAATGAAAAACGATAATTTTCCCATTTTACGTGTTTAATTTCATCTATTAAAGTGAGAAAACAACTCAAAATTTGCAAATAAACATTTGTAACATTTCCAAAAAAAAATCAGTGACCAATATAGCCACACTTCTTTTCAATAACAGTCATAAGCCTTGCATTCATGGATTCTGTCAGTTTCTTGATCTGTTGACGATCAACTTTTTGTGCAGCAGCAACCACAGCCTCCCAGACACTGTTCAGAGAGGTGTATTGTTTTCTTTCAGCATAAAGCTGCTGTTTAAGAAGGGCCCACAAGTTCTCAATAGGGTTTAGGTCAGGTGAGTAAGGGGGCCATGTCATTATTTTATCATCTTTAAGGCCTTTACAGGCTAGCCACGCACTGGAGTACTTCGATGCATGTGATGGAGCATTGTCCTGCATAAAAATCATGGTCTTCTTGAAAGATAAAGACTTTTTCCTGTACCACTGCTTGAAGAAAGTCTTCTAAAAACTGGCAGTAGGTTTGGGAGTTGAGTTTGAGTCCATCATCAACCTCAAAAGGTCCAACTAGCTCATCTTTGATAATACCAGCCCATACCAGTACCCCTCCTCCACCTTGCTGGCATCTGAGTCGAAGTAGAACTCTGTGCCTGTTACTGATCCAGCCACAGGCCCATCCATCTGGAACGTCAAGAGTCAATCAGTCCATAAAACCTTTGAAAAATCCGTCTTCAGATATTTCTTGGCCCAGTCTTGACGTTTCAACTTATGTGTTGTGTTCAATGATGGTTGGGTTTCAGCTTCCCTTACCGTGGCCATGTCTCTGACCACTGAACACCTAGTACTTCTGGACACTTCAAGTAGGTTGCAGTCCTGGAATATGTCAGCACTGGAGGATAATGGGTTTCTGGTAGCTTCATTTTTGATTCTTTTCAAATCTCTGGCAGATAATTTGTGTCCTTTTTTCTCAACATGTTTCTTGCGACCCTGTTGACTATTTGCAACAAAAAGTTTAATGGTTCTGTGATCAAGCCCAAATATCTTAGTAATTTCAAGAGTGCTGTATCCCTCTGAAAGACTTTTTACAATTTTTGACTTTTCAGAGTCAGTTATATCTCTTTTTCTTCCTAATAATTATGCACACCTTGACATAGGGTGTTCATCTCCTTAGGCCATACCCTCTTTCATTACACAAATACTGTCACGGTTTTTGAAGACTCTCAGACTTAAGGTTTGGTAAAATAATGTAACTTTATTAAAAGTTAAAGGCAGTCCCCGTAGGGTAAACATACATAACAATACAACAGTAATAGAACATACAATAGGTTCTACCGGCCTTGCCTAAATACCGGGCAAGGCAACCCAAGTGACAGTTTTAATGACAGGCTCTTCCAGCCTTACCTATACCGGGTAAGGCAACCGTGAGATGACGTATACCGGTTATACCGGCCTTACCAATACCGGGCAAGGCAGCCCAATGGAATGCGGAATGTAGGCTCTACCAGCTCTGCCAATACCGGGTAAGGCAACCTTAGAGATGGTGAATACAAGGTTCTACCGGCCTTACCAATACTGGGCAGGGCAGCCCAAAGGAGTACTGTAGTAGGGTCTACCGGCCCTGCCAATACCGGGTGAGGCAAACTACAGGATGGATCATCAAGGTTCTACCAGCCTCACCAATACCGGGCAGGGCAGCCTGAGCACGTAGACCAGCTGTCAGGTGACTACGACAGCAGAGAGCATAAGTATAGAGACCTAAAACAGCAGAAGTCTATTGCCAGGGATAATCAGACAACTGCAAGGAAGTGGACAGCGACTGACCACAGTACTGGATGTTCAGGAGCAAACCAACGTCCGCACGTTGGGACTAATGGTAAATAGCGCCACCAGGTTTAATGGAACAAACCAGCGACCGCACACTGGAACCAACAATGTATATCACAACCAGGTTTAGTGGAGCAAACCAGCGTCCGCACGCTGGGACCAACAATGTATATCGCAACCAGGTTTACTGGAGCAAACCAGCGTCCGCACGCTGGAACCAACAATGTATATCACAACCAGGTTTCGTGGAGCAAACCAGCGTCCGCACGCTGGAACCAACAATGTATATCGCAACCAGGTTTAGTGGAGCAAACCAGCGTCCACACGCTGGAGCCAATAAGGTATCTCGCAATAAGTTCAGTGGAGTAAACCAGCGTCCGCACGCTGGGACCAACAATGCATATCGCAACCAGGTTTAGTGGAGTAAATCAGCGTCCACATGCTGGAACCAACAATGTATATCGCAACCAGGTTTAGTGGAGTAAACCTGCTTCCGCACGCTGGAACCAACATTGTGTATTGCAACCGGGTTTAGTGGAGCAAACCAGCGTCCGCCCGCTGGAACCAACAATGTGTACTGTAATCAGGTTAGTGGAGTAAACCAGCGTCCGCACGCTGGAACCAACAATGTATATTGCAACCAGGTTTAGTGGAGTAAACCAGCGTCCGCACACTGGAACCAACAATGAATATTACAACCAGGTTTAGTGGAGTAAACCAGCGCCCGCACGCTGGAACCAACAATGTGTATGCAATAGCGAGGAGAACAATGTCGCCGGAGCGACAGCTGGAGAGCGAGACTCAGGAACTCATACAGGTTAACCCGCACGGTGCTGGAGCACAGGAACCCTGGAATACAGGCACACAGGAACGCTGAAACACTGGAACACCGGAACGTTAGCATACAGGAACACTGGAACGCTGGAGCACCGGAACATTAACGTACAGGAACACTGGAACCCTGGAACACCGGAACGTAAACGTACAGGAACACTGGAACACTGGAACACCGGAACGTAGCATACATGAACACTGGAAACAGGCCCAGAGATCTGACAAGCAGGTCAGGCAGAGTGGAGTCAGAAACACCACGAAAGGGCAACCTGGAAGTGCTCAACCTGGGTTTAAAAAGGCTGTGTGAGGAGGGCTAATGACAGACAGCCAATCACGAATACTCAGCAAGTGACAGACACAGAGCTGCACGAATCACAGGCACCGTGATAAATACACATCACCTGATATGCTTAAATCCAATTAGCATTCAAGTTTATACAGCTTGGAGTTGGAAAATATGCATAAAAATAATAATATGCTCAAAATACTCACTTGCTTAATAATTGTGCACAGTGTATGTTTTGGCCTTGTTGGGCCTTGTCAGTGAGGTGCAGCTGGATTTCTTAGGTGCTGAGTGCAAGGGGTCCACGTCTATATTACCCTTTACTCTCAGGGAGACCCCCTAAGAGAATTCAAAATACGCATACAAAATGTCAGAGACTTCTGAGGATGAAGAAACAGCACAATTGCCTGTTCTGCGGCTAATCACCAATCAGAAGCATCATGTTTTAGCTCTCTAGTTCCATTCCAGAGGAGAAATTTCCACATACATATTAAACTAATCCTACCCAAAAGGGTGGTCCAGTTCCAAACTAAGGGGCAAGTCCCCTCTGCACAGCAACACCAGCTATCCCCAGACATAAATTTCGGCCTTGTTGGGCCTCGTCAGTGAGGTGCAGCTAGATTCCATAGGCACTGAGAGCAAGGGGTCCATGTATGGATTACACTTCACTCTTCAGGAGACCTCCTAAGAGTAATTAAAATACACATACAAAATGTGAGAGGCTTTTGGGAATGAGCAAACAGTACAATGGCCTGTTCTGCAGCTAGTCACCGCTCAGAAGCATCACATTTTAGCTCTCTAGTGCCATAACAGAGGAGACATTTCCACGGACATATTAGACTAATCTCACTCAAAAGGGCTGTCTAGCTCCAAAATGACAGGCAAGTCCCCTCTGCATGGGAACACCAGCTAACCCCAGGTGTACTTTTCAGCCTTGTTAGACTTTGTCAGTGAAGTGCAGCTGGATTCCCTAGGCAATGAGAGCAAGGGAGATATTGTCAGCAATAGACAGATATTGTTTTCTGTATAAGAAATAAGAGCTGAACCAGGTTAGAGAATGATTATCCAGTCCTGAACTTTTGAGCTTATTCATCAGACTATTATCATCTACTGTATCAAAAGTATTTGCAAAATCTTGAAAAATACCTCCATTAAGGTCACCATCATCCATGCCTCTCTGGATATCGTTGCAAGCTTTTAGAAGTGCTGTGACTGTTGAATGACTTGAACGAAAGCCTGAATGAAGTTGGACAGTCAGCAGTACAGCTGCATGTGGACACATTTTTCCAGGTCTTTACATTATGTGCAGAGTAAGGATATTGGTTTGTAATATGATACCACATGGTTATCACCACATTTTTTAGGTACAAAATAGCATATTGCCAGGCTTTTGGCATATACTTGGATGACAAGTGGGCATTAATTAGGGATGCAATGGGATGAGCAGTGACTGAGGTACTGACCTTTAGAAACCTTGCTATCCAGGTCCATTTTTTTGGTTGAGGAGGTGGTCATATATTTCACTATTGGATACTGGCATAAAACTGAATTCTGCAGGACTCTGATCCTTCTGTTCTCCACATCTGATTATACTATTTAATACTTCTGTATGTCTATTCCCTATTGCACAGCGCTGCGGAATTAGTTGGCACTATATAAATAAAGAATAATAATAATAGTACTGTTGGACCAGAGAGAAAGTGCTGGAGACTGTTCAATGCATGTTTCTACTTCAGAATTACATTTGCTTGTGTAATCAGGGAAGTCACACATCCAACAAGGTAGTTGTTAAAAGCATTAACTATATATATAGAACATTTAATTCAATTCAGTATCACAAGCGATTTGAGAACCTAAGAAGGTGGCCTGTGGAGTCAAGAAACGTGTACAAAGTCATGTCTCTCATGCACTCTTTATCTCTTTATAGTAAAACACTATCTAAACTGCTTTGTTGGAATTCAGCAGGAGATGTAGCCCTGTGCGTCATTCTATAAGCAGTGGACATAAGGGAAAAATGCCTAAAAATACCAACGTCTATATGGATTGGTTTAAAAGGCAATAATCCCTCATATATATACCCCAGGAGAAGACCAGCCGTTGAACCTGAGACTGCATTGTGAGCCCCCTGGACCAACAGAGACACAGAAAAGAGGACTGAAAATGGACCTCCAATGTTCCCAAATTGTTTCTGCTGGAAGAGACTGAACTGCAAGACTGAAGTCTCACAGTTCAGTTTCCTGTCCTGTGCAATGAATGTCCCCATAGACCAGTGGTGGGCAATATGAGGCCCACCAGTTGCTACCAGAATACAACTTCGCCACCAGCCCTGTAATAGACCAATTGTATCAGGCTTGGAAGCCTGAAATAGAGGTTTTTTGGAAGTGAGCATGCAACCACAGATGTTCATACTTGGGAGCCTTCTTATTCCACATACCCAGAGAAACACTGTAGAGCTGACAGAAGAACACTATAGAATCAGACACACTAAAGAAAGGATCTAGTATCCTGAAATGTGTTGGTTTAGTTCAAATTGTGTTTTTAGTGTTTTTTTAATTTGGATCATTAATAAATTGTCTTTTAAAATCAACTGCTCACTATGTGGTTTGGAACATCATGAAGCGGGATGTTTTGTGCACCTGTACAGGGGCAGGTTGATAAATCCCCTGTCGCTTTAAACCGGTTGTGAGGAATTCAACTGGTTTGTATGGAATTATGAATAACCAGACTTTTTATAATATTGAAAGATTGCTATATGTTAGAAAGCACCCCTCTCTGTTTTTTTCATTTCACTGAAGGGCTAAGGATGGGAGTGTCTAGTTTGACTTTTGTGTCATATTGTGAGCATGGCTTAATCAGGTGGGCATTGGTGGGTGGTTGCAGGAGGCATTTGGAATGAAATGGGTGTGAAAGGAAGGGAGGCTGTTGAACAGACTGGAAAGTGGATGGGGATATAGGTGAACTCACCAGCCTCTGTGCTGCTATTTCAATCTGAAAAACAGAGAATTCTCAGGTATGCAGATGGGGGCCATTTTTGGAGTTGCACAGTGCATCCCTGGACATCTTACTGTGTCTGGATGTACAGGAGCAGATTTAGTAAAATGTGTTAATGTCCTTTAAAAAAAAGGATCCCCCAGGAGCTGAGCTGTCCTCTATGCCATTTATTGTCATCCTATATAATAATTCGCTAGGATGTTTGTCACGATGCAGTCGGGCAGTCTATACTGCGTATGATTGCATCGCATGAGTGAGGCAATGCAAGACTGCTTCTCATGGAGCAGTGAGGTAGCGGCATCTTAACCCTTTGAGTGCCAGAGAGGTATGCAATGCATTGCAAAGCAATGCGTTGCGTACCCCTCTGGCACTCAAGGGGTTAACATTACCCAGACTTTGACCCGTGTACACGGGCTTTTACATTAGTATTTAATACTTCAATTTCTGTACTAAATATTACACTAGAAGAATATGTTCCTGACTTGTCTTAGTTTTTCTTACAATTAGCAGGTCTGTAGCAGTCTACAGCATTCAGTTTATCTTGAGCATGCGTTCCATTAGTGTTATTGATTTGACCTTTACTAATCTATTAGATTAATATTATAGACTGATAGTAATTTGTATTTGCTTCCAGATTGGATGGGGAACCCAACCTACTGACTGTTATATGTTGAAAACAAACACCACCTGTAACTGGAGATATAGGTAAGGGGTGTTATCCAAAGCTGGAGATATCTTAGTGCAGTGGCTCCATTGAATAACACAGAAACTGGAGAAGTTATCTCCACTTTATCACCTCTTTTCCATCTTTTTTGTATTTTCCCATGGATACAGCTAGAACTTTAAGTATTTAACATTTTAAATGCCAGAGAGCTGTGTAACCCTTGCTTTTCAAGGTGTAGCACACCCCTCTGGCACTCACTGGTTTAAGCAATGCACTGCTCACTTCTTTTGTTCTTAAAGGGATAGTAATGTTTCACAAAAACAGCAGCTCCAATTAATCTTCATAGTATTTGTGCCATAGAGAGTGTTATTTCATTACTGTCAGAGTTGTAGTTCAAGAGTAATTGAATGATAAAGTATTCCCCTCCCGCCACTTTTACCTAGTGTGAGCCACCTCCCCTCAGATGTGGAATCTGGTACACAGACCAGACAGCTCACAGCAAGTGACAATCTTCTTACTGTGAGAACGATGAAAGCCCTGCCCCCTTGACAGGTTTTTCCCTCATGTTAATTGAAGATTGTCCCTCTCTATAATCCACCTGGACTCCACCCTTCTGCTCTGCCAGAGGGCACTCAAAGGGTTAAAAAAATAAGTAAATAATGAAGCACCAATTAATTGCAGGACACTTGACCATCCATACAATCAGTGACTAAAGTAGGAGAATTAGTCCAACTCACTTTCTGCACACATATGTTAGTTGAAAAAAAATCATATGTAACAGAGTGTATAAGTGCTTTACTACATACCAGGGCATGAACAATGCCATTATTAAAATTTCGATATGAAGAATCCAGAACTTGTTTCAAAATAAAGCAGCTCCAATTAATCTTCATAGTATTTGGGCCATTGAGAGTGTTATTTCAGTACTGTCAGAGTTGTAGTTCAAGAGTAATTGAATGATAAAGTATCCCTCTCCTGTCCCTTTTACAGATGTAATACTGCTCACCTCAGAACTGAAAGGTAGTGTCCAGTTGGCTTCCAGAGAGGAGCAATCTTCAATTAGCATAAGGGAAAAACCTGGAAAACCTGTCAAGGGGCAGGGTTTCCCTTATACTCACAGTGAGAAGATTGTCCCTTGCTGTGAGCTGTCTGGTCTTAAGACCAGATTCCAAATACAAGAGGAGTTGGCTTATACTAGGTAAAAAGGGCGGGAGGGGGATCATTTATCATTCAATTATTTATGAACTACAACTCTGACAGTAATGAAATAATACTCTCCATGGTCTAAATACTATAAAGATTAATTGGAGCTGCTTTTATTTTGAAACGTTACAATCCCTTTAACCATAACATCTGTAAACATAAATGGGTAAATTAGGTTCCATCAAACTAAAATACCAAGAGGTAAATGCAGACAGGTTGACCAGTCAGATGTTTGAAAGGTCACTCTATGTCCATTGTGCAAGTAAGGAGATAGAACAACACCACCCAACTGTGTCAACTAACTAGTCAAATAATGCATAGGATTCTATATACAAAGTCTTATCAAAGTCTTTACTAACCCAAAGCCATTTAGGTAAGAAACATTAAGGAAAATGGATGGGGCTTATGTCTATAGGATTTCTCATTCATATTTCTTAAAATTATTATCTTTTGTAAGTGTGAGCTAAAGGCAGTGTGAAATGGAGGTCAGTAAATACAGTCATGACCTTCAGAGAGTCTGCCCATTGTAGCATAGCATTAATCTAATTAATCTTCATAGTATTTGGGCTTTGGAGAGAGTAATTTCAATTCTGTCAGAGTTGTAATTCAAGAGTAATTAAATTATAATGTATCCCCCTCCCACCCCATCTACTGATGTAACACTGCTCAGCTTAGAGCAGCAGGGAGTGTCCAGGTAGAATGCAGAGAGGGACAATCTTCAATTAAGATAAGGGAAAAAGCTGAAAAACCTGTCAAGGGGGGCAGGGATTTCATTGTTCTCACAGTAGAATATTGACCCTTGCTGGATTCCACTGGATTCCACATCTGAAGAGTGGAGGCTTACACTAGGTAAAAGGGGCGGGAGGGGGAAACTTTATCATTCAATTACTCTTGAACTACAACTCGGACAGTATTGCAATATCACTCTCTGTGGCTCAAATACTATGAAGCTGTTTTTGTGAAACATTACTATCACTTTAATCCACTGAAGGTAGAACCAGTGAAACAATATGAAATACTGATACCAAACCAGCAGCTTGTTTTGGATAATGGGATTTGTAGTTCCCTAAAGCTGCAGGTCCAAAGATTTACTAACCCTGCTGTAACCAATAGCCTGCTAATGCTATTTAGGTCTGGTGCAAGGGTAATACACACACTAAGTAAGCCTTCAGGCTGTCCCTTCCCAAATAAAAAACAAAACAAAAACTAATGTTACAGTTCACCACCGCTTAACCTCTTGAGTGCAAGAAGGAAGTCCAACACAAACTCCTCTTGCATTCAGAGGCCTACTGAGATCCCAGAAATAAACAGATGTCTTAATATGGATACACATTCTACAACACCAAATATCCTCATTTCCGTTAGAGTACTGAGAAGCCAGACCAATGAAGCAGGTGGAGGTATTCCCACCTTTAGAAATGCCCCTGCTGTCTACCTCTGATTCTGCTACCCTAGTTTGCAAAAATTTTGCATTGGCTCAGATGTAATTCACTGCTTTATTGTAAGACAGAAGCAGATTTGAAATGTTTATTAGAGACATTATTAACATTAGTGTTGAGCGAGCATGCTCGGCCGATGCTCGGATCGGCTCGAGCATCGCTCTGCTCGGCACATGGCGGTACTCGTCGAGTACCGCCATGTGCTCGCCCGCCATGTTCGGGTGGCGGGGATCTGTGCCGGAGGAGGCACAGATCTGAAGACGCTCCGCTGGACCACCAGGGACTGGAGGTACGGGGGCATTGCGGAGATGAAGGGGGACAGTGTGGAGATGAAGGGGGACATTGTGGAAGAGGGGCATAGCGGAGATGAAGGGGGACATTGTGGAAGAGGGGCATAGACTCTATGCCCCTCTTCCACAATGTCCCCCTTCATCTCCGCTATGCCCCTCTTCCACAATGTCCCCCTTCATCTCCGCTATGCCCCTCTTCCACAATGTCCCCCTTCATCTCCTCTATGCCCCTCTTCCACAATGTCCCCCTTCATCTCCGCTATGCCCCTCTTCCACAATGTCCCCCTTCATCTCCTCTATGCCATAGAGGAGATGAAGGGGGACATTGTGGAAGAGGGGCATAGTGGAGATGAAGGGGGACATTGTGGAAGAGGGGCATAGAGGAGATGAAGGGGGACATTGCGGAGATGAAGGGGGACATTGCGGAGATGAAGGGGGGCATTGACCAGGCACCCTCCCCTCATCAGAGCAGGGGGTGCCTGGTGTAATGCTCGTGTCGCCCCATTCTATTCAATGGGGCTCGGGTGCTCGGCCGAGCACTCGAGCCTCAGGGGGTGCTCGGTCAGAGCACCCGAGCATCGGGGTGCTCGCTCAACACTAATTAACATGGAGCCTATTTGGAAAGTTGATCAATAGGCTCTCTCTCCATTTTAACTGCTGATGAAAACATTTCTAAAAGTAGCTTAAAATTCCTTGTTTCAAACACGTATCTGTCATCAGTTCTCAGGTTAACTTCCTGATAGGGGAAACCTGAGCAAAGTCTTTACTTATTTCCTTAGAGATATATGTTCTTATCCTTTTAATAGACAAGACAAAGAAACATCATAATCTCTACGAACTCAAAATTTTCTAGGTAAGAAGAAGCAAAAGCACTAGACAGGTTATTAGTGTAAAGCTAGTTCAGGCTTGTTAAAACACTAATTATCTAGTACAATTATTCTATGTTACTTACCTACTATTTCTTTTAAGCCTATGAGTGCAGTAGGGATGTCCGACAATTTACAATGCATTGCAGAGACTATTGTCATTGTTCTTCTTCTCTGATCACACTTTGTTGTAACTCAGAATGCTAAATCCAGTGCTAAAGGTTCCATCTTTCTCTGTTCTAATGGCAAACTTCAGAAATGAACATTTAAAAAAAAAAAAAAAAAAAAAAAAGGTACTCAGCACTCAAGAATACACGGCATGAAAACAAATAGCATGGGAACAAATGCCAGTCATATACAATAGAACTGAAAATAGAGGCACCTTGGATCAAATTCAGAAATCTAAATAGGAGTAATTCTGGAGCAAACCAACTGCACCTTTGATGAAAAACTAAACTTCCCATTGATTTAAATGGTAGATTTTTATTTGACAATTGTACATTTGGTTTTTCACGGAAATACTCCTCTTTATCTTCTTGAAGATGGCCCTTTAATATAAACTACAATCACAGCACAACGGAAGACTCGAAAAAGGAAAGCTATTCTGAACTCTGTGATCACTGACAGCTTGTAATAGTGTCACTGTATATTCTTGGAGCTGAAGATAGCAACAGCAATATGTTTATGGGTCTGCATTATCTGTTATTAATATGAACCAGCTCAAATCATAATATACATTAGTTTTTCATTATACATGTGTCTATTAATGAATCTCTTTTACATAAAGGCTTTTTCTTCATTGTTAGATTTGTGATTGCCTTCCAGCATGTTAAAATATGAAATATACTTGCCCAACTGGAGGTGAGCACACTAATTCCAGTATTCACCTAGATTTAACTTTTTCAGTATCAAAATGTGCTTTGCAAACTGGATAACTTGTTCATATTTTAATAATTATTTTTTGTTAATTACTACTTACATGTTTCCCTGTAGACACGTACGCACACATTACATATACACACTTTGATACACATTGTATATACGTACACATTTTGACATTCATTACACATACATATACACACACACACCAGTAACATTATTATACACACACACTATGATACCCATTTCACACATCTGCTATGACACCTGTTACATATACACATTATACACTATGACACCCATCTACGCGTCATGATACCTACATACTGTCAGGGTACTTGTGCAGCAGCTGCTCGAGCCGACCACATGTTTCCCCAGCAGCTCCAGCCACATTCTCGGTCCCTTGCCTCCATTGAGGCTTGTCCGCATTCTCTGCCCACTCTCGGTGCCTTGCCTCCATTGAGGCTTGTCCGCATTCTCGTCCTGCTGGTGCTTTGTGCGGCTCCAGCCGCTTCTGCTGCCGGTGTTCTGGCAGGTGGGTGACATCATGTTTGGGCGCACGTCCAAGGACATGGACGTGCGCTCCATTTAAAGGGACAGCCACCGTTTGTCTGCTCTTCCTGCCACTTTACTATTTTTACTGCCTGGACACAGGGCTCAGTCGCCCTTTCGTTGGTGTCCAGTGCAGTTCTATTTCAGTTGCACCCTGTGTATGATTTGGCTTGTCTGACTAACCGACCTGGTGTTGACCTGTGGCTCTGTCTGACTACCCGCTCCGTATATGACCCTTGGCTTTGTTGGATAACCATCCTGGTGCAGACCTGCGGCTCTGGCTGACTACCCGTTCCGTGTTTGACTTCTGGTGTTGACCTGGGGCTCTGTCCACTGCGTATCCAGCATACCAACGCTTCAGTGGACATCCTTTCTGGTGCAAACTTGTGGCTGTGGCTGACTACCCGCTCCGTGCATGACCTCTGGCTTGTCTGACCACCCAAACTGGCGCTGACCTGTGGCTCTATCTAACTATACTTAGTTTGGCCTTCCGTGCAGTTAGATATCCAATCTGGTGTGGGCTTGTGGCTCTGGCAGACTTACTCCTAGTTGCCTTACCATTTGTCTGGCTTCACCCAGATGCAGACCTGAGGCATTGAAGGTTACTCCTTGTCCCATCGCTGGGACATATACCAAGAGAATCATACGGAAGCAGTCTTCTATTTCTGGTAGTTGTCGCTTGCTCCGTTGTACACTTCTCTTTATTACTGTATATTGTGATATTTCTGTTTCATTGTTGCTGCCTAATAAAGTTGGTGTTACCTTTTAGTACTTGTCCCGAGTTTTCTTCCCAAACCATGACACATACACACAAGCACACATACCCTTCACAAACATTGTAGTCTCACATATCAGTTCAAAGAAACTCCAAATTTTCAGCTAATCCGAGGAATCAACTCACAAGCTGAACCACAGTAAGTTTGCATTTCTGCTAGAATGTTTATATTATATAACAGACATCATATGAGAGTTGAGAGGAACAATTATATATTTTTTTATCCGAATTGAATGGGTTTTCCTATTGCTAACTACCAGGCTACTGTAATTATTGTGTAACACAATTTTAGACACTAAGATATAGAAACTTATAATCCTGATTATCCAGCAGTTTACAAACAGCTTATCTCAAACTAATTCATATATTACTCAATTAAGATAACATTCCTGTTGTAGATCTCATACCACTCTTATTTTTAGCATAAATAGAATGTAGATGCCATTGTCTGATTTTCATAATTAATATAAGCAAACTGGGCAAAGTACATACATTTAGTTTTTTTTAACTGCTCTTTACTGCTAGAATAGACAATTACCTTAAGGCAAATATAATTTCCAAGTGAAAGTAGATACACTGGCACTTTGATTATAGCCTCCTCACTACTAACAATTACATCACTAAAGAGACTAAATGATTTATTGTTCAGGTGAGATAACACCTCCGTGTTTACTAAAGGTTGAATGTACAGCTCAGGCTCCCCTAGGTATGACACCCTAAATGCCCTTAAAGGGAAAGTAACATCTCCTAATAATAACCAGTGATTTACCTTACTATGGTAATAAAATATTACAGCCTCTCTGGATTTCTTTTCTTTACCCTTGATTCAAGAGACAACATTGTCAGTCAGTGCTGGATGTCATGTCTATAGGGGCAGCCATGACAGCTGTTAGCATAAGCACAGGACACAAACTTCTTCCTCTGCACATGGTAATCTTAATCCTTTAAGGGCCAAATGGTGTGCATCACATTCATTACAATGCACTGCATATCCACAGGTCCTTAACCCTTTGAGTGCCAGAGGTATATGCAACTCATTGCTTTGCAATACATTGCATATCCCTCTGGCACTCAAAGGGTTAAAGCATTAAGTAACCTTGTGCACTCTGCCTGCTTCAGAATGAAATCACTGCCAGCAACTGTCATGTCTGCCTACACGGACCAGGGCTGGTGCAAGGATTTTTGGCACCCCCTTGACTCTGCCTCTTGTCTCCCGCCCCTGTATGTGTATACGTGTATGTGTTTGTGTGTTCCTTATATGTGTATAAGTGTAAATGTGTGTGTGTTCCCTGTATTTGTCAGTGTGTTTTTGTGTTCCCTATATGCATGCATGAGTGTATGTTCCCAAAAAGTGTATGTGTGTGATGTCTATGTGTGTATCAGTGTGTGTTTCTCTGAATGTGTATTGGTGTGTCATTGCATGTGTTCCTTATATGTGTATAAGTGTGTATATGTATATGTGTGTGTCAGTGTGTGTTCCCTATATGTGTATGTGTCAATGTGTGTGAGTCTCTGTAAGGGTATCAGTATGTAAGTGTGTGTATGCTTCTCTATATGTGTATCAGTGTGTATGTATATGTGTAAAAGTGTGTCAATGTGTATGCTTGTCCGTATGTGTGTGCTGAGTGTGTGTGCTTATCTCTATGTGTATAAGTGTGTATGAATGTGTGTTCTGTATGTGTGTAAAAGTGTGTCAATGTGTATGCTTGTCCGTATGTGTGTGTTGAGTGTGTGTGCTTATCTCTGTGTGTATCAGTGTGTATGAATGTGTGTTCTGTATGTGTGTAAAAGTGTGTCAATGTGTATGCTTGTCCGTATGTGTGTGCTGAGTGTGTGTGCTTATCTCTATGTGTATCAGTGTGTATGAATGTGTGTTCTGTATGTGTGTAAAAGTGTGTCAATGTGTATGCTTGTCCGTATGTGTGTGTTGAGTGTGTGTGCTTATCTCTATGTGTATCAGTGTCGGCAGAACATCCAATTTGTGACCAAATAGTTGAGTAATACATCACTCACATTTTGCATTCTAGAAGTGATTATTTATTTCAATATGCATATGTACGCACTTCTAAAATGGATAAAAAAATCCGTCCATTAAAAGGTAGATATTCTATATTATTAATATTAAATAGGGGAGAAATATAAATGTACCAAAATCCATTTAATATAAATGGGGTCTTTAACTGCTTTAATGCTAGAGAGGTCTCCAATGCTGTCCTCTCTAGCAATCAAGGAGTTAACCCCTTGTGTGTACCCCTCTGGCACTCACAGGGTTAAACGACCCATGCAAATCTGTTATTCTGTGCATAAGTTCTTGTCTTTACAAGAGATCCCCATTTACACGTACTAGAGCACTGACCTAGTAGTCTCATTGCCCCCTCACCTGGGTCTGAGTCAGACCTAGAGAAGTGGCAGCTCAGCTCTCTCTGACAGTGACAGGTACTGGGTTTTCTGGAAGCACCTCTGCAGGGCTGCCAGCTGAAAACTGGATAGATTGTCCTGGACTTGCAGACTTTCTTTGGCTTCCCATTCACTATCCTGACTTTAGACTCACAGTCCTCGTTATCTGTAAAGATCCCAGCTGTCCATAAAGACACCCCTCTCCGCAGCATTGCTGCTCAGCCGGGCACTGCAGTGCTCATTGAAGGTGGCAGGAGGAGGCTTTATAGGCGGTCGCTGTTTTCAGAGCGGCACCTGTCTCTCTACTTTCCATACAGCAGCAGCCGAGGTGTGTTATTGCGCGCCCTAGGCCGGTGCCTACCTCGCCTATAGGTGGCGCCAGCCATGCATTTACCTGATGTCCAGGACTGACTGAAAATGTTATCTCTTAGGTGCAACGACAAAATGCTTAAAGATCATTAGATTTTTCTGGTCATAGTAAGGTAAGTAGAGGTTATTATTAAGTAATGTTACTTCCCCTTTAACCCCACCCTTGGCCACACCCCTTTACTCACTTGACCCCACCCTCAGCCTCACCCGCTTGTGTCTGGGTCAGAAAATACACATTGGGTCTTGGGCTCCAATGAAAAGGGGAGCAATTCTGGTATAGATCAGCTGCACCATAGAGGAGAAACAAGAAATCCCCTTTGATTTAAATGGGGCTTTTCATCCACTGAAAGTACCCTTTAACTCAATGAGTACTTTGGTAATAAGTATGATTTCCTTGGGTGAGATGGAATCTCTCAGAATTTCTTACTTTTCTTTTCTTTTGAACAAACAGCAATTAGTCTGTACCACATACTCACAAATAAGCACTTTGCTGCTAGGAATGTTTCCAGTGTGTTACTTCACAATTTGTTGGTGACCTCTCTGTTTTCCATGAAGTTAAAGGGAAAGTAATACCTCCTAATATTAACTCCGCCCACACACACATTCACATGCCTTAACATGGCCAGAAAATCATAATGGCCGCTGTGGTTTTTTTCTCTTACTCATGTGTTCAAGAGATAACATCTTCAAGCAATCCAGATGTGCAGTTCCTGGAGGCAGACATGACAGTTGCTAGCAAGACTGCAGGATAAAAACTCCACCACTGCACAGTGTTTAACCTCTTGAGTGCCAGATGGGTATGCAATGCATTGCATAGTTAATGCTTTACAGAAAAAAAAATATCAGGATAGACTAAAGGATCTGAAAATGTATAGCTTGGAGGAGAGAAGAGAGAGAGGGGATATGAAATTAACATTCAAATACATAGAAAGATTCAATAAAGTGCAGGGTGAAGTAAATTTCAAAGGATTAAAAATGATAGGACAAGAGGCCATAGTCTAAAACTAGAGGGACACAGGTTTAGACGTAATGTAAGAAAGTTTTATTTCACTCAGAGGGTAGTAGATAGGTGGAATAGCCTACCAGCAGACGTGGTAAAAGTTAATACAGTGATGGAATGTAAGCATGCATGGGATAGGCATAAGGCTGACCTGAACATAAGAAAAGACCAAGGACCAAATAAGGTTTGAGGTTTTTATAGTAGGAAAAATGGGCAGACTAGATGGGCCGAATGGTTCTTATCTGCCATCAAATTCTGTTTCTGTGTTTTTTGCCTTTCACTTGCCAGTGGGGTTATGCACTTGCCTTGCCTCTCACCTTTACAGTGGATATCTTACTTGCTCTGCCTATTGGTAAATCCAGTCCTAATTAGCCTGTGCAGCAGGGTTGTACTAACATCAATCTAGGGCCAATAGCTGGCTGGGGATGAAGGGATGTATCCAACAGCTGGTGTGAGATACTCTAAGGTTAGATAATGGATTTGGATGGTGAGAGATATGGTTTTGTATTTGCTTTGATGACTTCTCAACATAGGCACTAAGATGTCTTTACCACCACATCCCTGTGAATCCATTGTAAACTCTCTAACATCACCATGAATCTGCCAGGCCTTTGCCAGGTTTATGATTTTGCATATTGAAATGCAGGTTAATTAGTTATTGTCATATTCATGTGGGTGTGTTTATATGTTAATGTGGCAATTCACATCATGCACTAAGCTCTGATAGAAGCTTATGCTGTAGGGGTTCACAGTCTATTGGAAAGCAGCATCTGCAGCTGCTCGCCTTCAAAAGGGTTCAGTGCCCCCCCCCCCCGTAGCACTGAAAGGGTTCCAGCTTTCATAGACATAGCTTGGCAGCATTGTTTTTTCATTGCGAGTCTGGCAGAGAAGCTATAACATATTACAGCTTCTCTGCCATTCTCTAATGAGAGAATCAGCTGTTAAGTGGGTTAGCTGCCTATCAGCTGATATATGTAAACAGAGGACTCACAAGGCAATTGCAACAGAGAACCTTGCAAGTCCTATGCATACCTGGGAACTTCTTCTTCTGGACTCCCCGGAAGGGGAGTCCTGTGGTAATGTTGGGGGGTGATAATTGACACAATTTGCGTAAAATGTGCATGGGGCTTAATCATGAGTGGAGAATGGGGCTTAAGGAACAGTAAAAAAATGAGGTCAAATATGCTGGGGATGGAAGAGAAGTGGGAGGGAAATGGGAGGAACATATAGGGCAAGAGCAGAAGAAACTCCTCTCATCGGGAGGAATCAGCCTTTGCCCCAGAGACTTGGTGATGCAGAGTGAAAACCGGAGTCTCTGGGGCAAATCCGGAGGGTTCTCAGCTATGGTCCTATGTTACATGGAAAAGTAAGATAGAGAACAGTGCAACGAAAGAGCTAAGTGTAGAGATGATGGTCCAACACAAAAATAATGAAACAATAAAATCTATTCAAAACAAATGAGTAACAGGATACAAAAAAATGGGGTATATCATCTATTGGGGATACTTGAGGGAAGCAGATTAATAAATAAATAGATAATTAAATAAAATTAATAAAAGGGATACATGTTACAGCAATACTATGTAAAGGGGAAATCTGATAAAAATAAAGCAATTAAGTGAAAAATAATCAAAAGCACAAATATATTGGTAATAAAGGGAAGAAAACAGGTAAAGGATATTAGGGAGGATGGCGCATCCACAGGTATGGGATGAAGTGTAAATTGAAAAACCAGATAATAAGGCTAAATGAGGGCTAAAGGCAAAATGGGTACTTAGGAGAAGAAACAGAGAGGAACATTGGAGGGGGACAGAAAATGATTATTTATATGTAGACATTCAATGTCCTTTCATTAGGATACTTACAGGGGAAAATCCCATTAATATTATAGATACATTTTCCTAAGAGTGAGTGAGTCTATAACGTATCTAGCGAACACAAACATTGTGGCACATATCAACATACTATGAACAACATCATGGGAATAACACTTAAAGGGATAGTAATGTTTCATAATAAAAGCAGCTCTAATTAATCATCATAGTATTTGGACTTTGGAGAGTGTTATTTCAATTCTGTCAGAGTTGTAGTTCCAGAGTAATTCAATGACAAAGTATCCCCCTCCTGCCCCTTTTACTGATGTAACACTGTTCAGCCAGATCAGAAGGGAGGTGCCCAGGTAGACTGCAGAGAGGGACAATCTTCAATTAAGATAAGGGAAAAACCTGAAAAACTTGTCAAGGGGGGCAGGGATTCCATTGTTCTAACAGGAAGAAGATTGTCCCCTTCTGTTATCTGTCTGGTCTTACAACCAGATTCCACATCTGAGAAGAGATTGTTTACACTAGGTAAAAGGGGCGGGAGGGGAAACTTTGCTTGTGAATATCTCTTAAACCATAAAGGTTTGAGAGATAAGACTTATATCGTTCTTCGTGTTTTTTTAATGCCTACAAAATAAAATAAAGATAAAACGAAGTATTACTATCCCTTTAAGTCTGCAACATAGAAAATAACATAAATCCAAAGACTATACAGTATTACGCTATAGAGGCTTAAAAATGGAAAAATCAATAAAAGAAATGCTAAAGAGAAGTATAAGAAACAAGTATATGACTCTTATAAAAATGTGCATATGATAAATGATAAAAATACAAATAAAAATGAAGATGATAGATTATAATGTAATTCCACGTAAGATAATTAAACATTCTCAGTAGTCTCTTCGCCTTACGATCACAAGTAAAAACAGTAATACTTAGGAGGCACTTACACTGATGTAAAAAGGAATTTTATGAAGATAGAAAAAAATGTAGTGGAATAATGGATATGGATATATACGAGACATAATAGTTGCTGATTGCAATAGCAACACATTCACTCTATGATAAGAGTTGGTAGAGCATTTTGTATTAACCCTTTGAGTGCCAGAGGGATATGCAAAGCATTGCAAAGCAGTACATTGAATACACTTTAGCACTCAAAGGGTTAACTCCATAGTAAAGATATACTTTGATACAACACGTATCTCTGGCTAGTGTGTGTTTGCACAGGGCTTTTAATACATTTAACACAGTGACTTCCACTTGTTTCAGGGACCAGAGATAATATACACCAGGGGGAGACATCCTCAATGGAATAAAATGTGCACTCATTTTGTTGCCTGTAGTCTTCACTCTGGTTTCCCTGTATCCTTTAAGCTGTTAACACATCTGCACCTTCTATTTCTTTTTCTTTACCCAACTTCCAACCACTTTGTTGCCCAAATTTGCATTTTTTATAATTATTATTTTATATTCTATTGTGTAGATAAATGAACAGTGGGCTTTTAATGTCAACTGATGTATAGATATTATGGTGCCTATATTATATATATCAATCAATACTGCCAATGTCTGTGAATGTTGGAACCATTTCAGTGACACAGGGGTGTCCTGTGCACATCCCTATGGCACTTAAGGGGTTAGGGAATGATACTGGCATTTGTGGTGCTAATGTCTGACAGCAGAGAATCCCCTCCACTCCCGCCACTTGCCCTTCTTTACATATTGCCAGCATTAATACAACCATGCATTCTAATGATTAACCCTTTGAGTTCCAGAAAGGTAAAGGTACTCAAAGGGTTAAATTCTCCCCCTATCCTTGCATGCTTGCTACTTAGTGCATATGGAGAAGTGAGTTGACTTCTCAGTAGTGAAGCAATAGCCACACATTGCCAGACACACTTTGCACTAGAATCAAAACTTAGTTCATCTCTCCCCTGGAGATATGAAAGTTTCCTAATCCTGTTACAGAGTGTAAGTATAATGGTAACCACAGCTGCACATTTAAATTCTAGATCCTCCTCCTCCTCCTCTCAAAGATGAAGCTGAGACTGGTCACATCTCTATACCACATTCTATGGGCAACTCCAGGGATGTCACAATACAGATGTTCTTATAAGCAATATATCTTATATCTTGCCATACAAAATGTAAGAAGATTACTGTTGGACAGAGCAAAATCAATAGACAAAGGAGATACCATGTATTTTTGGAAAGCTAACATCCCTAAAGAGTGTTCTGGCCACACCTTTAACAGAACTATTCAATCAGTCATTATCGACAGGAGAAGTTCCAGAAGATTGCAAGGTAGCAAATGTGATACCGCTTCACAAAAAAGGTAGAAGGGAAGAGTCTGGTAACTACAGACCAGTAAGTCTTAAGTCAGTATTGGGAAAATTAATGGAAACTATGCTAAAGGAAAGAATTGTTAAATATGTGAACTTAAATGACTTGAAAGATCCCAAAAAGCATGGGTTTGCAGCAGGGAGATCTTGTCAAACTAACCTCATAGATCTTTTGACTGGGTAAATAAAATAATAGACCAAGGGGGAGCAGTAGATATAGCGTATCTAGATTTCAGTAAAGCATTTTACACTGTCCCTTATAGAAGACTCATTAATAAATTGCAGTGTTTGGGTCTGGATGTAAAAATAGTAAAATGGATAAGGCAATGGCTGAGCGACAGCAGACAAAGGGTGGTAGTCAATGTAAAATATTCCGACAAAGGCAATGTTACTAGTGGGGTATCTAAGGGATCTGTACTGGGACCCATTCTTTTTAATATTTTTATTAGTGAGTAGCAATGTGGGACGGCGTTGCCCGTTATGTTATCACTGTTGGGCATATGTGTCTGAAACGTAGACACACTGATAAACACAGGCATATGCAATACACAGGCAGACACATACACACAGTAAGTGGCATAAACATGCAAAAGACATGCACATACACACACACCAGAGATGTACACATGCATGCAACAGACAAATGCACACACATGCGCAACAGGCATACATGCAACAGACATACACATACACACGAGCAACAGACAGACACGACACACACACACACACACAGAGGGGACACTGACACAGTGATAGCGGCCCCCTGCATTGGTATGAAAGTGTTGACCTTTCTGGCATTCAAAGGGTTAACTGGTTTATTGAATGTGTGAGCATATCTGTGCGGGTGGGATGTAGGGTTCCCTTGAATGTGGAAAAGGGTGAACCAAAAATAAGCAGAAATAAGGGGAAAGGAGAGGAAATAAGAGGGGATCACATATATTAAAGTGGCACACAAAGATTTTAATTATAAATTGACATACAGAGTTTAAATGCACCTAATCATGCCACTTGTGGCTTTAACCCTGTAAGCTGCAGAAGTGTGTGTGCAATGCATTGCAAAGCAATGTACTGCGGATCACTCTGGCACCTGAAGGGTTAAACCTCCAGCTCTCTCTCTTATATGTGCTCTCCTAATTTACAAGGTGGTCTCTTCCAGTATCTGAGCTAATAAATGTTTGTACTGCAGCCCTGTGTTATCTCGTGCAGTCAGTGCCGGTAGACTGATAGGAGATGTAACAGGGCTGCAGTGCGATCGATTCTCTTACATGTCGGAAGAGGGTCACCACCTTGTAAATTACTGAGTGAGCAGCTAAAGAATGTGAGTGTGGCTTAACCCTTTGAGTGGCAGAGGAGTACACAATGGATTGCAAAGCAATGCTTTGTGTATCCCTCTTGCACTCAAAGGATTAATGATGTAGGTAAAAAAAACTTGCTTTCCAATGTGTTGAGGACATTTCCAGGCAACATTCAAGGGGTTCACTTACTAATGTAGTGACTATTGAAAACAAGTGTCACTTTTTTACAGTTTGAGTGCCAGAGAAGTACGTAATGCATTGCAGACCAATGCATTGTGTACCCCTCTGGCACTCAAAGGGTTAAAGATCTGCAGAGGGGGTGTTGCAGTAGGCTGGAAGCACATTTTATTTTAAATTCCATAAGTAGTATTCAGCCATTAGTCCCAGAACTTTTTGGCACTAGTGTTCCGTATGCACAAGGGAATCCTATATAATAATTCGCTAAAACGCGTGTAACACCGCTTCATGCGCAGTAGACACTGCTGCTCATGCTGCAGTCATGACTGCCCCGTGACCGGCTGGCAGTGGCACTGTGGCCCGTGTAACGGGCTCTTCAACTAGTGTCTCCTCCCTGTTGTCCAGATTTTGGATAAGGTCGCCTCCAGGGTCCCTCATAAAGGTGCATCAGGACTTCCGCAGGTAGGTAGTGATGCAGCCTCACACCGAGCTCCAGGCTTTCCTGCACAAGACAAGCTGACCGGAGCAGAAATAGACCGTGATAAGAGGTGTGTGTGTGGCTTGTGTGTCTGTGGGGCATGTGTTTGTGTGTCTGTTTTTTTTGTTTTTGTGTGTCTATGTATCACGGTGCCCGTGCTCTTTCAGCCCAGTATGGCCTTTAAATACTAGGTTCTGGCACCTCTCTGGTGCCCTTTCATGGTGTTCCAGTACCAGCGCTTGTTCCTGATTACAGTTTGCTCTCAGTGTATCGGCCCGGCCTGCCTGACTACTCTGCATCTCGTCTACTGCTGTGTACCGACCCGGACTGCCTGACCATTCTGCTTCTCATCTCCTGTGTACCAACACAGCTTGGCTGACGTTCCTGCTCCGTGTACTGACTTGGATTGGCTGACGTTCCTGCTCTGTGTGCACCCGCTCAGTCTCCGGTTGAGGGCAGTGATCCCTTCTCTCTGTCTGTGACAGCTGTGCAGTTTTGGTCTCTGTTGCCTCTGTGTCGCCCTGGCAACATTCCTAGTGGCTTGTCCTACTATCCGCTCCTGTTTTGTTGCCTCCACAGGGCGAGTTGCTCAGTTGCTCTATTCCGTTATTGTCACGTCAGTGCTCAGTTGCTCAGTCTCCATTACTGCCATGGCAGTCTCCAGTCGCCTAGTCTCCGTTACTGCTACGGAAGTGTCCCTGTGGCTCAGAGTCCGTTATTGCCACAACAGAACCTCTGTTGCTCAGTCTCCGTTTATGCCACATCAGTATCCAAGGGCTTGGTCTCCGTTACTGCTATGGCAGTGCTCTATTGCCTGGTCTCCGTTACTGCTACGACAGTGTCCACGTCACTCAGTCTCCGTTACTGCTACGGCAGTGTTCACGTGACCTAGTCTCCGTTACTGCTCCAGCAGTGCTCAAGTTGCTCAGCCTCCGTTACTGCTAAGGCAGTTCGCCATTACCTGTTATACTTATTCTTGGGCGTTACTCGTATTTAAGCTCTTTATCCTAGGTGAGCTTCTTAACAGGCCTTACCACACATGGGACTGTTTACACTTGCTGACTGCTATTAACCCATGCAGTACCGATACACTGGGACTCTTTCAAGATCCGCCTGACCTGTGTCAATATAATGTGTTATGGACTCAATACTTATACTGGACCTGTGTGGGCTCATATATATGTAACCTGTCTTGTGGCTGTACTATATTGAGAATATATTACAGGACCTGTGAGGGTTATTGTATTCCTAATTGTTTAATAAAACTGTGTTTTATCCAAACCTACTGTGTCTGTGTGTCAAACAAACCGTTACAGTATGTGGGGCTTGTGTGTGTAAGTTGGGCTTGTGTGTGTTTGGTGTTGTGTGTGTGTTTGTGGTGTAGGAGTGAATGGCAGCCATTTTTTTTGCACACTTTGATAGTGGTGGGCAGGCTGGAATCACGCCCCCATTGAATTACCCAATGGGAGCAGTAATTCCTCCTTACTGCCGCTTCTGGGTGTGTTTGCCAGGCACAAGTCTTCTTTTATATATATAGATATTGCAAAAGGTCTTCAAGGTAAGGTATGCCTTTTTGCAGATGATACAAAGATCTGCAACAGGATTGACATTCCTAGGGGAATACGCCAAATGACAAATGATTTAGGTAAATTAGAAGAATGGGCAAATGTGTGGCAGCTGCAGTGTAATGTTTATAAATGTAAAAAAAATGCATTTGGGATGTAAAAATCCAAAGGAAAAATATAGTATTAAGGGTACTGTGCTGTCAGAGACAACAGTGGAAAGGGACTTGGGAGTAATTATTTCTAATGATTTAAAAATAGGCAGGCAATGTAACAAAGCTGTGGGGAATGTAAGCAGGGTGCTGGGTTGGATAGGTAGGGGCATTAGTAGCAGAAAAAGGGAAGTGGTTATGCAACTCTACAGATCTCTGGTTAGACCTCACCTAGAGTATTGTGTACAGTACTGGAGACTCCATCTCCAGAAGGCTATATAAATTCTAGAGAAAATCCAGGAAGGGCTACTAAAATGGTAACTGCTTTACAGGAAAAGAAATATCAGGATAGATTAAAGGATCTGAACATGTATAGTCTGTAGGAGAGAAGACATATAGGGGATATGACAGACACATTCAAATACATGAAGGAATTCATCAAAGTGCCAAAGTACATTTCAAAGGAATAAAAATATTGGGACAAGAGGCTATGAACCTAGAGGGGCACAGATTTAGATGTAATGTAAGAAAGTTTTACCTCACTGAGAGGGTAGTAGATAAGTGGAATAGCCTGCCAGCAGATGAGACAGAAATTAAGCATGCATGGGATTGGCATAAGGCTGTTCTGAACATAAGACAACACCAAGGACCAATTAAGGTTAGAGGTTTTTACAGTAGGAAAATAGGCAGACTAGATTGGCTGAATGGTTCTTATCTGTCTAATATGTGTAGAATATCTTAATATGCTATGGAGCCAATGCACTAAGATTTCTCCAACTTTGGATATCTTAGTGTATAGGATCTATAGAATAACATAGGAACTGGAGAATTGAGATCACTATCTCTACCTTATCGCCTCTTTATCACTCCTTGTCTGCTTCCATGGTCATGACAACCGGTACTAATCAGAGATTCATTTTGGGGAACCAGACCATGTAAAATGTATTCTCAGTGACCATTATGATTTTCTGCCAGATTAAAGTAAGCAAATATATTTGTGAACCTGTCACCGTAAGATATAACATTTTTTACAAAGAATTAAAATGTGTCTATATATATATATATATAATTTTTGTTAATTAACCTTTATGGCTTAGTTATCCAATGTGACACTGTATGCTTATTCCCTGCACACAACGACAGTTGGTGCTGTTCAAGGCCAAACATAGTATTCATTGTACTATTAAAAATTACACCAGTGTGTGGACTCTTTCTAAATTCATTCATAGCCCAATATGTAGTAATGCTGGCAAACACAGAAACTCATTATCATAAAGTGCCAAGCACTGCCACCAACAATTACAGTTCAATACCTCAAAATGATTTATATTACAAAGAAAAAGCCAATACATCTTATAGGCAGTTTTAGATTATCCATAAATTAACTAAACTTGACTATTTCTCTATAACATTAACAGACCCATAGATTTTTCCAGCGCATTCAAAGGGGTTAAAAGGAAGTAATCTTCTAGACTGAAGTGTTTCCATTTTAATACTTATTACTCTCTTCCCCTGCAATGTTCTATTTCCACTGAGTCCCAGAATGTGATTTCAGTGTCTGGAATTTCTTCATTTTAGCAACTAAGCTTTACTGACTAAGGGTTTTTTCAAAGCAAAAATTCTTGAAAGTTTAGTCATCAGTGATAACAAAAGTAGTGTTTGGAAGGACAAACACAATGTACAAAGATAAACATTCCTGTGTTATCAGTTGATAGGTACAGTTGCTAAATTCGGGATTTCAGACTTCCAATTTTGTTTTGATTTGTTTTCTTTTTAATTTCAGAATTGTGATGTACCCCGACTACCTCGTGTGCCCTTTGCCCAGCCTGGCACTATTTTCAACTTCCTTATGGTGCCAACCACAAAAGAATTGTCAGGAGCACTTTAATTGTTTGTGGAGGATACAGAAAAGTCTGATTTAATGGCAGCTCTCTCGTATATTGTTTGCTATCACACTTGTTCCAATACAATGAAGGTGAGCAATTCTGAAGCAAACCAGCTGTGCCATGGCAGACAGATAACAGTTCCCCAAATTGTTACCCATTGAATGCTGGAAAGATAATCACTAGTGTTGAGCGAGCATGCTCGGCCGATGCTCGGATCGGCTCGAGCATCGCTCTGCTCGGCACATGGCGGTACTCGTACGAGTACCACATGTGCTCGCCCGCCATGTTCGGGTCTCCTCCCCGCACGTTTTGCGGCTGCTGCGCAGCCAATAAACGTGCAGGGAGGCTCTGACATCGGTGTAATGCCAGCAGCCATGTTGGCTGCTGGCATTACACTGATTGGCTGGCCAGAACCCGTGGTCAGGTGCTGTATAGCACCTGACCATCGAGTTCGGCTCAGTCTGAGCCAGGGAGAGCTGAGGATAGGAAGGGAAAGGCAGTGTAGGGAGGAAAAAACAAAAATTGTGACAAAAAAGAACCAAAAGTCCTTTTTAGGACTACTGTGTGTGGGGGCAGCAGGTTATATTGTGTGTGGGGGGAAAAAAACAAAAAAAAAAAAAAAAAATATTCTGTTTAGTGTGAAAAGTTGCAGATTAGAGCACATTCTGTTTAGTGTGCAAAGTTGCAGATTAGAGCACATTCTGTTTAGTGTACAAAGTTGCAGATTAGAGCACATTCTGTTTAGTGTGCAAAGTTGCAGATTAGAGCACATTCTGTTAAGTCTTCAAACTAAAATATCAAAGTCACGTATTCCATTCAGTGTGCGTCGCCGCAGTTTAGCAGCACATTCTGAGTACTGTGCAGAGTTGCAGAATAGGAAGAAATACTGTTAAGTCTTCAAACTAAAATATCAAAGTCACATATTCCATTCAGTGTGCTTCGCCGCAGTTTAGCAGCACATTCTGTGTACTGTGCAGAGTTGCAGAATAGGAAGAAATACTGTTAAGTCTTCAAACTAAAATATCAAAGTCACATATTCCATTCAGTGTGCTTCGCCGCAGTTTAGCAGCCTATTCTGTGTACTGTGCAGAGTTGCAGAATAGGAAGAAATACTGTTAAGTCTTCAAACTAAAATATCAAAGTCACATATTCCATTCAGTGTGCTTCGCCGCAGTTTAGCAGCCTATTCTGTGTACTGTGCAGAGTTGCAGAATAGGAAGAAATACTGTTAAGTCTTCAAACTAAAATATCAAAGTCACATATTCCATTCAGTGTGTTTCACCGCCGTTTAGCAGCCTATTCTGTGTACTCTGTACAGTTGCAGAATAATAAGAAATACTGTTAAGTTTTCAAACTCAAATATTAAAGTCACATATTCCATTCAGTGTGTTTCACCGCCGTTTAACAGCCTATTCTGTGTACTCTGTACAGTTGCAGAATAATAAGAAATACTGTTAAGTTTTCAAACTCAAATATTAAAGTCACATATTCCATTCAGTGTGTTTCACCGCCGTTTAACAGCCTATTCTGTGTACTCTGTACAGTTGCAGAATAATAAGAAATACTGTTAAGTTTTCAAACTCAAATATTAAAGTCACATATTCCATTCAGTGTGTTTCACCGCCGTTTAACAGCCTATTCTGTGTACTCTGTACAGTTGCAGAATAATAAGAAATACTGTTAAGTTTTCAAACTCAAATATTAAAGTCACATATTCCATTCAGTGTGTTTCACCGCAGTTTAGCAGCCTATTCTGTGTACTCTGTACAGTTGCAGAATAATAAGAAATACTGTTAAATTTTCAAACTCAAATATTAAACTCACATATTCCATTCAGTGTGTTTCACCGCAGTTTAGCAGCCTATTCTGTGTACTCTGCAGAGTTGCAGAATAATAAGAAATACTGTTAAGTTTTCAAACTCAAATATTAAAGTCACATATTCCATTCAGTGTGTTTCACCGCAGTTTAGCAGCCTATTCTGTGTACTCTGCAGAGTTGCAGAATAATAAGAAATACTGTTAAGTTTTCAAACTCAAATATTAAAGTCACATATTCCATTCAGTGTGTTTCACCGCAGTTTAGCAGCCTATTCTGTGTACTCTGTACAGTTGCAGAATAATAAGAAATACTGTTAAGTTTTCAAACTCAAATATTAAAGTCACATATTCCATTCAGTGTGTTTCACCGCCGTTTAACAGCCTATTCTGTGTACTCTGTACAGTTGCAGAATAATAAGAAATACTGTTAAGTTTTCAAACTCAAATATTAAACTCACATATTCCATTCAGTGTGTTTCACCGCAGTTTAACAGCCTATTCTGTGTACTCTGTACAGTTGCAGAATAATAAGAAATACTGTTAAGTTTTCAAACTCAAATATTAAACTCACATATTCCATTCAGTGTGTTTCACCGCAGTTTAGCAGCCTATTCTGTGTACTCTGCAGAGTTGCAGAATAATAAGAAATACTGTTAAGTTTTCAAACTCAAATATTAAAGTCACATATTCTGTGTAAGATGAAGAAGGCGGGTAAAAAGGGACGGGGAAGTGGACGTGATCCTGAAAGTTCAGGGCGCGGGTCAGGACGCGGAGAAACTGTGCCTGGTGCCAGAGCACAAGAAAGAAAGACATCCACCATACCTAGCTTCATGTGTAATTTTACAGGGCGTCGCAGGACATCACTCTCGAGGTCCGACCACTGCGAACAGGTGGTCGGTTGGATGACAGCTGATACTGCTTCCAGTCGGTTAAGCACCACCCTGTCTTCCACCAAGTCCACTCTCAGTAGCCAAGAGTCTGGTCAACATAATCCTCACTCTGATCATCCTTCCTCCCACCATACACGGTCTGGTCAAAGAAGTGATCCCACACTGGGATATAGTGAGGAGCTCGTCTCATCACCAATCCTTCATTTGACCCTCTCTCCAAGCACGCTTGCAGAGGAACATGACATCTTGTGCCCTGATTCACAACCTCTAGAGGCTACCCAATCTCAAGAAGATGACAGATGTGAACGGCATTTAAGGTCAAAGGAAGTAGTGGATGATGATGATGATGATGAGACACAGTTGCCATTAAATCAACCACTATTTCCGTCTCAAGACCTTGTTGAGGAGAATGTTATACAGTTGTCAATGACTGAGTATGTGGTGGGATCAAGACTTGAGGAGGATGATCAGAGTGAGGAAGTGGAGGAGGACTTGGTGGACGATGAGGTGACTGACCCCACCTGGGAAGGTGTAGAGCCGAGCGATGACAGCAGTCCTGAGGGTGAGCCATCTGCAGCACCGCAACAGGCTGGAAGAGGCAGTGGTGTGGCTACAGAAAGAAGGTGGACCGCACCAAACCGGCCCGCAAATGTTCCACGGAGCACCCCCTTGCGTAAATCTACCTTGCCAAGGGGTAGGTGTTCCGCGGTATGGCGTTTTTTTAAGGAAAGTGCGGACGACAAAAGAATTGTAGTTTGCAACCTGTGCCACACCAGAATGAGCCGAGGCATGAACACTAGAAACCTCACCACCACCAGCATGATCCGACACATGGCATCCAAGCACCGTAGTAAGTGGGAGGAACGCCTGGATCGCCCATCTGTGTCTGCAGGCCACACCACTGCCTCCTCTTCCCCTGTTTTCGGTGCCGGCCAATCGCCTGTCGAAGGCGCAGGCCCGCATACCTCCCGCCCTGCACCTGTAGCATCTGAAGCACCATCAGCGACCACATCCACTTCCCTGTCCCAGCACAGCGTCCAAATGTCGTTACCCCAGGCATTTGAGCGCAAGAGAAAGTACCCAGCCACCCACCCACAGGCCATAGCACTAACCTCACACCTTTCCAAATTACTGGCCATCGAAATGCTGCCATTTAGGCTTGTGGACACTGAGTCCTTCCGCAGCCTGATGGCAGCAGCTGTCCCTCGGTACGCGGTCCCCAGCCGCCACTACTTTTCCCGGTGTGCCATCCCCGCATTACACCACCATGTGTCCCGTAACATCACCCGTGCCCTGACCAACGCAGTTACTGGGAAGGTCCACTTAACGACTGACACATGGACAAGTGCTTGTGGCCAGGGACGCTACATTTCCCTGACGGCACACTGGGTGAATGTCGTGGAGGCTGGGAGCGACTCGGACCCTGGGATGGCACGGGTGCTACCCACGCCGAGGATTGCGGGCCCTACCTCCATCAGGGTTTCCACCAGCACCTACGTTATTGGCTCCTCCTCCTCCGTTTCCACCTCCGAATTCTCTACACACACCGCCACTCCCCCATCAGCCAGTAGCTGGAAGCAGTGTAGCACTGCAGTGGGGAAGCGTCAACAGGCCGTGCTGAAGCTGATCTGCCTTGGGGACAAACAGCACACGGCCTCAGAGCTGTTGCAGGGGATTAGTCACCAGACCGAGCAGTGGCTCTCGCCACTCAACCTGCAAGCAGGCATGGTTGTGTGTGATAATGGGCGTAACTTGGTGGCGGCTTTGGAGCTCGGCAAGCTCACACACGTACCATGCCTAGCGCATGTATTTAATTTAGTGGTGCAGCGATTTCTAAAAACCTACCCCAATGTGCATGATCTCTTGACCAAGGTGCGCCGCGTGTGTGCACATTTCCGTAAGTCATCAACAGCTTCAGCCGGCCTGTTGAAGCTGCAGCAGCGCTTACAATTGCCAGCTCACCGGCTGCTGTGTGACGTGAGCACGCGCTGGAACTCCACCTTCCACATGTTGGCCCGGCTTTGTGAGCAGCAGAGGGCAGTAGTGGAGTACCAGCTGTTACACGGTCGTCGCCTCTCCGTTCAACTTCCTGTAATCAGAAGTGAGGAGTGGGAATGGATGTCAGACCTCTGTGAGGTTTTACGCAATTTTGAGGAATCGACACAGATGGTGAGCGGCGATAACGCTATTATCAGTGTAACCATCCCACTTCTGTGTCTACTGAAACGCTCGCTGCTCACAATTAAAACCGACGCTTTGCATGTGGAAGAGGTGGAAATGGGGGAGGAAGAGCTTACACAAGGTGATAGCCAGAGCACCCTCACTTCGTCTTCTCAGCGACAATTGGAGGAGGCGGAGTAGGAGGAGGAGGAGGAGGAGGAGGAGGAAGACACGGTTGTCTCCGCTACAGAGGGTAGCCATGGAACTTTAGTTCCATCTCTTCAGCGTGGGTGGGCAGAAGAGGAGGAAGAGGATGAGGAGATTGAGAGTCATCCTCCTGGTGAGGACAGCGAAATCTTGCCTGTTGGTACTCTGGCACACATGGCTGACTTTATGTTAGGCTGCCTTTCCCGTGACCCACGCGTTACACGCATTTTAGACAACACGGATTACTGGGTGTTCACCCTTCTGGACCCCCGCTACAAAGAGAATTTCTCATCTCTCATTCCTCCGGTGGAGAGGACAAGCAAAATGGTGCAATACCAGAAGGTTCTTGTTGAAAAATTGCTCCAAAATTTTCCATCTGACAACGCTGGCGGCAGAGTACGTGCTACCTTGGCCAACCGAGAAGGGGAGAAAAGGGGAGCACACAGCAGTTCCGAGAAAGGCAGGGCAACACTCTCCAAGGCGTGGGACACCTTCATGACACCCCGCCAGCACCCTCACCCTGATGCGCAGCCTAGTGTCACAAGGAGGGAAAAGTTTTGGAAGATGGTGAAGGAGTACGTAGCAGACCGTGTCAGCGTCCTCAATGATCCCTCTGTGCCTTACAACTACTGGGTGTCCAAGCTGGACACGTGGTATGAACTGGCACTCTATGCCTTGGAGGTGCTGGCCTGCCCTGCCGCCAGCGTTCTGTCTGAGCGGGTATTTAGTGCTGCTGGTGGCATCATAACAGATAAGCGTATCCGCCTTTCCACCGACAATGCTGATAGGTTGACACTTATAAAAATGAACAAGGCCTGGATTTCCCCTGACTTCTCCACTCCACTGGAGGAAAGCCCCGGGGGAACATAAACTCACTTTATATATGTTATTTACAATGATGGGAATACTCTGTATTCCCATTCACCCCTTCCACCCAAAAAACGGGTATATGGTTGACTCTTAATCTTCTCATCCTCCTCCTCCTCTTCCATATGCCCTGGGATATAATTTTTATATAGGGCCAGCTCACCAGCGGGCCCTGTGATATAATTTTTATATAGGGCCAGCTCACCAGCGGGCCCTGTTTGACAATTTTTATATAGGTCAGCTCACCAGCGGGCCTTCTCATATAATGTTTTATTGGGTCAGCTCTCTAGCGGGCCCTCTCATATAATGTTTTATAGCGTCAGCTCACTAGCGGGCCTTCGCATATAATGTTTAGGATGGTCAGCTCTGCAGCAGACCCTCACCCATAATGTTTTAGATGGTTGGCTCAGCGCACGTTTCCCTCTTAATCATGGCCTCAGTTCAATAAAATCAAGGAAATTTTTGGGAGAATTTGCCTCTGTGCACGTTTCCCTCTTAATCATGGCCTCAGTTCTGAAAATCAAGGAAATTTTTGGGAGAATTTGCCTCTGCGCACGTTTCCCTCTTAATCATGGCCTCACTTCCGAAAACCAAGGAAATTTTTGGGAGAATTTGCAGATGATATGCAAGTAAATATACAGCAAATATTGTTTGGTAACAATTTTTCGCCTAAAGTCGTTTTTATTTTCCTTTTTGTGTGTTTTATGATCAGTCTGTAAAAATGGCGTACTACGGGCGAAAGATCGTTCCCAGCAGCGATGTTGGAGTCCAAGATGCATCCAGACATCCTCCCTATGCTGTCCCTGAACCATTTCTGTGGTGTTTCCATCCTTTTCTGCCCTTTTCCTATGGACCAGGCACCCTCCCCTCATCAGAGCAGGGGGTGCCTGGTGTAATGCTCGAGTCCTCCCATTGACTTCAATGGGGCTCGGGTGCTCGGCCGAGCACTCGAGCCTCAGGGGGTGCTCGGTTAGAGCACCCGAACACCCGAGCATTGGGGTGCTCGCTCATCACTAATAATCACCTTGCCAGCATTAAAGGGTTTAAAAGGCCCATTTAAATCAATGTGAGCTATTATTTGTCCACTATGGTGCTGTTGGTTTGCTCCAGAATTATACCTCTTATTGAACAGGGAGCGGATTTCCCAACAGGCAGAGTAGGCAACTGCCTGGAGCTCCAAATTTTGAAGGGCACGTCAGCTGTGCTGGTCACACCCGTACTCTTGAATTGTGGATGTAGCCAGAGCAACCTCAATGTCACTGCACCAGTCTTATACCCCTATACAGACTATTTTTTAACCTCCTTGGATGCT
The DNA here is from genome assembly GCA_037306005.1 of Rhinophrynus dorsalis. Lineage (NCBI taxonomy): Eukaryota > Metazoa > Chordata > Amphibia > Anura > Rhinophrynidae > Rhinophrynus > Rhinophrynus dorsalis. The sequence goes on along the minus strand of CM074726.1, from coordinate 136,829,748 downwards.
AGAGAGATCTCCAATGCACAATATCTTTCTTGTTATAGGACAAGGGTATTTTCTGTGCCAGGAAACAGTGGACGGAACTGGGGGGTGGAGGTTATGTGAGAAAAGGGGGTGTGGCCATGGGTGGAGCTAAGGGCTCCTCTAGCACCCTGTCTAGATACCCAGGATATAAATCTATCTCTTTTATTGAATACACACCATAAATGGTACTTACAGATCTGACAAATGAAAGGAGATGTTATCAAGAAACTAGAATAATTCAGAGGCAAACTGACTGCAACATAGGGGACAAGTAAACATTTCCATGGATTTTATTGGAACTTTAAACTCCTTAAATGCTAGATCAATGCTTTGAGACCTCTTTACCATTCAAGGGGTTAAACACCCCTATATTTAATCTATGGGAATTCATGTCATACATCTGATTTGCCCTAGATTTGCCTCTGCTTCTTAGTACATTGGCCTTACCACCAGTTCAGAGAGGTTCAGAGGGTGCAGTTGTGACAGTACCCAGAATCCAAAGGGGCCCATTGGCTCTGCACTGTCCTGTGATGCCTTATAATCAAACTAGCTTCCTGTCTGGACTGGTAGTCTCTTACATCATAACACACCACTGCTGGCAGGCAGTAAGATAAAAGTGGCATTGGTGAGCCCCTTCCCCTTTTTCCATTTACCCGTTGAGCATCAGAGACATTTACAAGGCATAAAAGCATGATGCAGCAGCTCCATGGTAATTCATATGGAATGCTTTTCCACTCTTTCTTTCTCTTATTACAAAAATACCTTCTAAGGACCTCTAGTGGGTATCTGCATCTTGGTTCTGTGTTGGCATGTTTAAATTTGCTACGGACCATGGAAGAAGGGGAGAGCCTAAGGCCCAGAGGCTTCTAATTATGCCCCTGAATGCGAAGAAAATACCTTTAAACCTTTGAATGCCAGAAAGGTATCCAAAGCATTGTAATACAATGCATCGGATGCCTCTCTGTCAAACAAAGGGTTAAAAGAGGAAATAGTGTGAGTAACCCTGCTACCTTAATATCCAAAGTCATTAATGGTCTGTTCCGCATGCTCACTGTCTCTTTCTGGTCAGTTACTGGCCTCCAGGTACCATGACTGAATCTACAGTCGCCACTTTTTAGCATTTTTAGTTTGCATACAGTCAAACAGGACTGCCCCAAGCTTCTTCCCCCACGTTGTGCAAGAGCTGAAACTACCATTGGCAGCCTTATTCATTCATATGTGTATGAGGTCACAGCAGCCAATAAGATTCAACAGCTGTCTCTCTTGGAGCTCGCAGGGCTCTAAGTTTAAAATACTGATACTGCCAGACGTGGGAATTGCATCATTTAACTAGAAAACGAGACTGGAATTTAACATATGTATTTCAATGGTTTCATTTTAGTTACCTTTTAAAGAAGTGTTGTCAATGACGTGGACTTCTGTGATAGTCATTTTATCTGAATACAGTGATCCACAACATTTGTGGGAACCAACTTCAGAATCGGGAAACTGCCCAAGGAAATATGATTATGTAACTACCAGGTAGACTAACTGGAAGTGATGTCAGTATACTAAGTAAATAGCCTCGAGTCATGATACCTGACACAATAGAAACTACAGTGAAAGGAAGAGCATTTACTTAGTTTTATTTATATTAGTGGATGCTACGCACGCTTTGCTAATAAGGAACAGCATTTTAACCCCATGGATGCTAGAGACACTCTAGCATCCAAGGGGTTAATAAAGCATTAGTCTCGAAAGAAAAGGAAGTTATATACATTTTCTCCTTATGTTCTCAAATCTGGCATTTGTAAATCGTCTTTAATTATAGATCCGTAAAATGTAACCCTTTGAATGCCAGATGGTTCCACAACTCAGTGCAAAGCAATGCGTTGTGCACTCCTCTGGCACTCAAAGGGTTAATCCATCTAGTACATGTGTAGAAAGCTGTACTCTGTTCTATAGACTCACTGTTTGATTATTCGTTTGTGCAGCATATAACAGTGACTGGATCCACAGCAGTTTATGTATTGAGTTTACTATAGACCCATTGTCTGATCAGGTAAGCTTATGTGTTATGTCTGACAGTTTAGAGACAATGCTGCACTATCACGTCTTAGATGTCCATCAACATAGCTGGGAAGTCTCTGGATTTGCCCTGGAGACTCCGGTTTTGCCTCTGTATTATCGGGTCTCCGGGACAGAACCTGATTCTCTGGATGTGAGGAGTTTCTTCTGAAACTCATCCCACATCTGCTCCTTCCCCGTCTGTTTCTCCCATTTCTCCACCTTCTCTCCTATTTCATCTCCTTCCCCAGCGCATTCCTTTCAGGTCAGTGAAGCCCCGCCCCCACTCACGATTAAGCTCTGCCCCCTTTTTATGAGATTTACATCATCTATGTCTCACAGCGGCACCAAAGGAGTCCCTCTTCAGGGAGAACAAAATGAAAAGTTCCCTGGTATGTCCATCAAGCTTGCTAAAAATGGGTACTACTCATATTTATTAATATGTTTCATTTGGTGCTTAAGGAAAAAGCACACTTTCTGTAATCTATTGTGTTCAGTATGTGTACATTTCTGTGGGTCTCTCTGTCCTTGTCTCTCTGAGTCTATGTGTGTGTGCCTTTCTGTGTGCAGGAACGGATTTCCCAGTAGGTAGTATAGGCAGCTTCCTAGAGCTCCAAGTTTTGAAGGGCACCTCAGCTGTGCTGGCCACACTCATATTCTGAATTGTGGGGCTGGCCACAGCAATCTCAATGTCCTTGCACCAGTTTATATACACCTTGGCTAGTACTATATTTATTGTAGAACTATGTGTTGGAGGCCACCAACAAACAGTATTTTAAAACTTTTTAGTATTTGCGTTTTATAGACCAAGGATATTTTCTGAGAAAGAAACAGTGGATGGGACAGGGGTCATGAGCTAAGGGAGCCTAGAGTGCCTTACCTAGGGGAATCTGGGATGTATATCCAGCACTGTCTGTGTGTCTAGCTCTAGCTTTCTCTGCAATTGTCTTTCTCTCTTTCACTTTTTAAATCTAGTATATTTGTAGATCTGAGTTCTGCCAGGAAATAGAGCATTGTCTAGTAAACAGATATACAATTTCCAGAGTCATTTGTTTATCCTATTCCCTCTCGTTGGCATGTTCACACAGACACAATCTATCACATTACTTCTCAGTAGAGTAGTTTTAGTTGTAGTTCAACCAATGGTTATGTGCTAAATTCAAATTCTGAAAAGCTTATTGTTACGGGTGCAGGCTGCTACTGTCGGAGGCAGGGGCCGGAGAGAAGGACTGGGAAGAGTCCCATGCCCTGGAACCAGGGGCGGATTGATCTATCGGGCATTCGGGCATGCCCCGGTGGGCCGGTAGCTGCCTGACAATGGAGGGCCACTCCACAAAATGATTGTGCCAAAGTGTTAGATAGTGACAGCAGTGCAGTGTCACATTCTGAAAGAGGATGCATTTCAAAGGTGCCGTCGGGTGAGCCAGCCACCTGACAGCCTTGTTTGTTTTTATTAACACTCAATACTTAATACAATTTAAAAAAAAAATACACATACCACTATAAATGTTTTCTACAAACAAGTAATTCAGTAGAAAGTCTGTGTGATTTACTCACAGACTGTCTACTGATTGTGCGCAGCTGGAGATCCAAAAGCTCTGGCGCCGGCAACCTAATCCAGTGCTAGAGAGGCTTTTGACACATTGTAAAGCAATATATAAGGACCTCTCTAGCACTCAAGATGTTAACTGGCTTTCTCTACCTGCTTGCTGCTGCTGCCCTGCTCCTCTCCATCGGACTCAGCCTCTCCTTCCAGTCCTCCCACGGACCTTATCTAGCAGTAAGTAAATCACTGACATTCCGTTTTGTCTCTTTTCTTTCTCCTGTCTTCAATTTTTTTTAACCATTTCAGTGCCTGATGGGTATGCAATGCATTGCTTTGCAATGCTTTGTGTACCCCTCTGGCACTGAAAGGGTTAAAGTCCCTACTCATGATCTTATAACTGGGAAAATATTAACAACCCTTTGAATGCCATAGGGATACCCAGTGTGCAAAGCAATGTGTTGGATACTCCACTGGCATTCAAAGGGTGAAAAAGATGTTCAAAGTAAAGGAAAATGTATCTTTGAGCCTTGCTGATCAAGTTAAAGATGATACATTGTGTGCAAATTGTTGCTGAATGAATATACATAATACATTGTATTCTGTTTGCAGGCATGTTATGTTAGCTGTCCTCCTTATGATAGCTGGTTTAGTTTGAATATTTGAATGGGCTTTAAGAGGTTTGATGGATAAGTTGTACCTTTAACCCTTTGAGTGCCAGAGAGTTATACAAAGCATTGGTCTGTTGGGTACCCCCTGGCAATGAAAGAGTTAATACACTGAATGGCTTATGAGATGACCATTGTCCAGCACAATAAAGTTCATCTCTTATATCACTCTAGCTAGGGTACAGAGACAATGAACAGAATATATTTAATGTGTCCCTTTGTTTTTACGCTTTTTAATGAAGTTTATTTTAAATATCAGTTTTTCCCCTATTCACCCATTTCAGTGAGTAGATATGTTTAACCTATTTTGATATGAGTGAAAGGACAACTTCTCTCTCTTTTTTTGAGGAAACCAACTACTAAAACAAGAGGAAATTAAATTTATGCATATTCTGAATATTCCCATTTATTTAAATGTGCCTTTTCACCCATTTAAATGCTACCTCTCTAGTGTTCAAGGAAGTTAAAAACCCCATTGAAATCAATGTCAATAGGCAGAGTTTTAATTTTCCCTGTTTGAGTACTTGGTTTTGTTAAAATGCATCCTCTTTAACTTCATAAGCAAGGCTGAAATTGTACATTTTCTCTTACTTTGAACATCTTTGATTTCAACCCTTTGAGTGGCAGAGGAGTATCCAATACATTGCTTTGCAAACTGAGTATCCCTCTGGCATTCAAAGGATTATTTATGTTCTCCAATTATGAAATCATAATAACTCAGACACACACACACACGTATTTACTGCAGCCTTCTTCTACCCCCAGGTTCCTCCATGTGTCTATACACTTACTATCAACTTACTAACCCCCATATCCTCATAAACAGCACCCTGTGCCATTTAGTAGCATCCCAAATGTGTTCCCAAATATAGTTACTCAATGGCTGCTTCCATATTCCAACCTTTACCCCCAAGCACTTCCCTGTGCCCATTTATAACCACACTGGCCATCAATTGCCCCCAGACATCACTATATTGTAACTACTAGTCCCCATGTGCTTTTGTGTCAATGAATAGCTACATAGTGACCATCATATGCCCCCAAAACAGCCCAGATTGACATCAAAAGTGTCTCCCTGTGAGTGTATATATATATATATACCTGAAGCCTGGACAGAGCATACTGCATCACCACACTATCACATTGCACAGCAGTTCCGATGCAGAAAATGGGTCCTTGGCCCTGCTTCATCAAGTTAAATAGGATTATTTCTGAATAAATTTATAACCACATTGGCCATCAATTGGCCCCAGACATCACTATATTCTACCTACTAGTCCCCATGTGCTTTTGTGTCAATGAATAGCTACATAGTGACCATCCCAAAACAGCCCACATTTACATCAAAAGTGCCCCCCGTGTGTGTGTATATATATATATATATATATATATATATATATATATATATATATATATATAGAAGCTGCTTGTATTAAAGGTAAAAATGATACTGCGTTGACTGTAACACACATTCACATACATAGAGGCAAAGTGTGTCACACACCTGTGTCACTGACTCCTGTGACACACACACACACAATGCCATAATTGCAAGTGGAGTGTGGACATAATTGTTGTTTCTTATAAGGAACATGTTTTTTACTCCCTATGTTTACAGATTGTTCTGAACTGTATGTCCATATTCAATGAAAATTGTTGACAAATGTATGCATCAAAAAAGGAAACATTCTTAAGAAACCAACTATTGAAAGAGGGGGAAATTAAAATTCTGCAACTTTCCATGAATGTAAATGGAGCTTTTAACCCCTTTAATGCTTGAGAGATCTCCTTTGGAGAGCTTTATAGCATTGATGAGGTTAAAAAGACTCCTAGAAATCATTGCGAATTGGTAGAATTGTCTTTCCCCTTGTTTCCCCTGAGTAAAAAACATGTTCCTTATAAGAAACAATTATGTCCACACTCCACTTGCAATTATGGCAGTGTGTGTGTGTGTGTGTGTGTGTGTGTGTGTCACAGGAGTCAGTGACACAGGCGTGTGACACACTTTGCCTCTATGTATGTGAATGTGTGTTACAGTCAACGCAGTATCATTTTTACCTTTACTACAGGCAGCTTCTATATATATATATATATATATATATATATACACACACACACGGGGGGCACTTTTGATGTAAATGTGGGCTGTTTTGGGATGGTCACTATGTAGCTATTCATTGACACAAAAGCACATGGGGACTAGTAGGTAGAATATAGTGATGTCTGGGGCCAATTGATGGCCAATGTGGTTATAAATTTATTCAGAAATAATCCTATTTAACTTGATGAAGCAGGGCCAAGGACCCATTTTCTGCATCGGAACTGCTGTGCAATGTGATAGTGTGGTGATGCAGTATGCTCTGTCCAGGCTTCAACTTGGGTTGATGTTAATAATGTTTTGCTCTTTATCTAGCTTGTGAAACACACACACACACACACACACACACACACACACACACATACTTTTTCTCTCTCTCTCTCTGTTTCCCCAGCCTTTGTCCACTAGGCCTTTAGAGAAGATTATCCTCTGATGCAGAGTATGGCTCATACATTTTTGGTCTGGCTTCTAGAGTCAAACCACATTTGTTTAGCCCTGCCCTTTGCCCTGTTGATCTCATGTATGGTATATTGTGCTGTTGGTTTCATGCAATGGTATACTGGTTTTATGTAATGGTATATTTCTCTTTTGATTTCATGTAATGGTATGCTGCCCTTTTTTGTACTGATGTCATGCAATGGTATATTGTCCTTTGCTCTGTTGGTTTCATATAATGGTATATTGCCCTTAGCTCTACTGATATCTTGAATGCTATATTGCTCTTTTTGATTCATGTAATGGGATATTGTCCTTTGCTTTAGCTGCACTATCATTATCGTAGCATAGTTGTATTTAAACTTAAAGCTCTGTGGTATCACTAGTGTAGATTCTCTGTAGTATGATTTGGGTAGCTCTCTTTTTATGGTAAGCACTTTATTATAAATAACGTATCTTCACTTAGATTATAAATATTTAAAAAATTGTGGGATTTCAAAAATAAGTTGAATACTAAAAATAATCAAATCTGTGTGTCTGCTTCTCTGCTTGCCCAGAGAGTGAGAGTGCATGTGTGCCTGCATGACCAGAGTGAATGTGTGTGTCTGTCTGAATGACATGTGTGGCAATTCTCATTTCTTCTGTTATTATGTATTTATAACACCTTATTTAATATTATTTGCTGCATTCTGCATAGCTTTTTGGTAACCCAGTAGGAAAAGTTTATTTTTACCAAAAGTAGTAATGCATATTACTTTCTTTCCCACAATATAAGGCAATTTTAACTTGTCACTGGATTGCTCGTAATGAATTATGTCTGGCTCCCAAGTACAGTATTTTATAGTTTTACTCACTGCCACATTTAATCCCAAGTAAACAAAAATATTTGAAAACATACCATTACCTTTACACGGGCCTTGATACACTGGGAAAATGTCAAGTTGATTCCTGGTACGAAAAACGTTGAGAATCTGGGGAATTTTCATTTGTCCCCTGTGGTGCAGTTTATTTGCCCTAGAATTTAGCTTCCTGAATGCAGCTCAATGTGTGGTAATATTGGCCCAACACAGAAACTAATCCGCACAAACTGCCACACTTTAAGGTGCGTTTCTCAAAACCAACTATATTATAAATAAGTGTCTAGCACACTATATAGACAGATTTTATCATGGCTGACAAGTCCACTTTCATCCAACTGTTTTTTACTTTATTCTTCTAAAAATATATTATTTGTTTTAGAGTAAAGTAAAAAAGAAAATGAGTAAAAGGAAAGGTGGAGCAGAAAAGCTTCGGGACAAGAAACGTAAACTTTTGTCTGAAACTGCAAAGCAGTGCAGAAATGTTTTTGAAATGATGCAACAGAGACCACTAGATGATGACGCTAATATAGCAAAGCCTGCAACAGAATTACCTGCTGCAAAAGACAAAAATGCAGTGGAGTCACCGATTAACAGGGAAGAACCTGAAACGGCCAAAGAAATTACAGTAGAAGGAAATGAAACACTAGAAATGCATGTGGACTGTGAAGAAACAGGAGTTGGTGTTGGACAAGAACAACCAAGAACTACAACATCTGTGAATTTAAATTTCTTTATAAAACCTCAAGCAATACATCTTAAGCAATTTTTTGCTTACCATCCAGTCCAGCCCAAAAAATTGCCTTCTTTGAAAAATACTGAAAATCTGTTTCAACGAAAAGATGGTTTAAATCGAAAGTGGCTTACATACTCCAAAGACAAAAATGCTCTTTTCTGCACTATTTGTCTTGCACATGGAACCTCCAGTGATAACAGTACATTTACATCAGATTCTGGTTACACACAGTTTAAACCTAAACATATTTATGATAGAATATCAAAACATGAAGGCTCCAGTCAGCATAGAAGATGTGTTGATGCTCACATGATGCATGCTTACAATCGTGATGTTCATTCACTACTTTTCCAAAAGCAAAAAAATATGCATAACCTTAAAGTCGAAAAAAACAGACAAATTGTGTTTAGAGTAATTAAAGTGATCAAATTGATTGGAAAACGTGGCTTAAGTTATAGAGGAAAACGGAATGAAAATGCAAAGCAGCTATTGCAGGAGAATTTAGATCGAGGTAACTTTCTGGAAATGATTATTTTGTTATCAGAATTTGATAGTACTTTACGGGAATACGTTGCAGAAATAACTAAATTATCCAAGTAGAAAAAATTGAAAATAACATTTTTATCAAAGACTACTATAAACTACATAATTGAAATTTTTTCAAAGTTAATGAAAAAACACATTGCCAAAGCAGTTTGTGAAGCAAGCATGTTTTCCATTTAAATAGATACAACACAAGATATTAGTATTGTAGATCAGATGAGCATAGTGCTTCGGTATATGATTCCAGAACAAGCCCCTCAAGAATGCTTGATTGCTGTAACTCCATGTACTTTGACAACTGGTGAAGCTCTGACAGAGGTTCTTTGTAAAAACTTGCAAGATATTGGAATAACCATTGAAAATATAGTTGGCAATGCGACAGATGGTGCTGCAAGTATGCAAGGTGTGTACAACGGTGTTACTGCTCATTTGTCTTCGGTGGCACCTGGTCAAATTCATATTTGGTGTTATGCCCATGTGCTGAATTTAGTCATGATTGATGCAACAGATGCAGTTGATGTTGGAAGTCTTTACTGAACTCAAGTGCAGTTTTCATCAGGGGATCTCATAACCGAATGGATGTCTGGACAGAACTCACAGCAAGAATGCGAGATGTTCGCCGGTTGAACGCTATAGGAAAGACTCGATGGTGGTCAAAAGATTCTATACTGACAAAGATTTTTGGGAGATTTAAGGATCCCTCAGAATGTTTGTTTGTTGTCTTGATAAAGACGTTGGCAACAATTGCATTGAAGAACAAATTGAACAGCGAAGCTCATTTGAAAGCAACAACACTTAAAAACTCTTTAATGACATTTAAAATTATTTTAACAGCACAACTCTTCTTACGAATCTTCCAGTATACTACACCTCTTTCAAAATATCTTCAGACAAAAGGTCTGGATTTGTTGCAAGCACATAAAATGGTGACTGAAACAATCAAAAGTTTAAATGCTATTTCACGTGATTTTGAAGAAGTTAAAATTGCTGCTCAAGAGTTTGTGAAATGGGCCAATGAGAAACTAGAAGAGGAAGATGAAGATGAAATCGCAATGGAACTGCCAACTATGCGTCCAATAAAAAAAAAAAATACTACCTGGAGAAAGATCAAAAGATGAACCCATCGTGGATGCAACTCAAAAATATAAAGTAGAAGTTCACAATCGTGTATTTGATATTATTACGAGTAGTTTGGTTCAACGTTTCTCTCAGAATGGCAGAATATTCGCTGATATGGCATGTCTTGATCCTAGAAATTTCCATGAAGTTCCTAACTTGCCATCAACAAGTTTTAAAGTTTTTAGTAGTAGTGTTTTGCGGTTTAATTCTAATGCAATGCCAAGCCAAATACGTGAAGAGCTGATCGACTTTGCATCAAAGTTTAACAGTCTGAAGAACAGCATCCCAGAAAGCTATGAAGTACTTGTAGCTGATGATTCTGAAGACGAAAACGGTGATGATGACACCACTGACACTAGTGATGAATTATTTACAACAGAGACAAAAATAGAGCACATCAAGACATGTAAGCAGTGTCCACTTTGCTGCTACTTGATATTAGAAAAATACAATTTATTTTCTGGAGCTTACACAGTACTCTTTACTTGTTACAAATATCTCTTGACACTACCAGCTACACAAGTGTCTTGTGAGCGCAGTTTTTCAAAATTAAAGTGTATTAAAACCAGATTACAAAGTTCTTTAACAGCTACAAATCTAGAGGCATTCATGCTTATGTCATGTGAGAATGACATACTTCAACAAATTTCAGAAGAAGAAGTTATTAATACTCTAGCGAATAAACCTGCATATATGAGTTTCTTAAAGTATACGTAATTAGATAATTCTCCCTGACTTTAACATTAGTAATATGACTGTAAGGGAAGGGTGGAGAAATCCCAGGATTAAACATTTTATCTCTGCCTCCTAAAGGTTGGAGGTATTTTATATACATACATCCATTCACTGCCTCCTAAAACTTCTTGATTGATAAGATTATTACAGAGTCTGATTGGCCAAGCTAGCCGTGACTAGCACCACCAGGATTGGTCAGCCAATTCTAGGCACTGGATTGGCCAGGGGTTGAAGCAGAATATTCAAAGATGCTTCAACCCCCTGGCCTTTGTTGTACAATGTGTATTCCAGCCCCTCAGCCCTTTGTCCCAGTGTTTACCTCACAACAGTTCCCTTTTGTCCCAATAATATAATCATGTCTGGTCCATTGTATGATGTGTACACCAAATGTTTATACCATTGTATGTTGTGTTCAGCCCACCATTGTATAGCCCCTCCACCCCTCTTGGCCTTTTGTGTAAACCTGTATAAATATGTGTGTCTTGGTTCAAATAAAGTGTTCTTGTTTTACCCTCACCACTGGTCCTGTCTTGTGATTGAGGGAACCAGCGATACCAGAGCTGAAGTTTGGGAGGCAGTGGTACTGCGACAGCTAGCGTGATGGTGGTACTGACCTGCTGTACCGGGACTCACGTCATTACTGAAGCTCATTCTTGAATGTAATATTCTAATCAATCTTATGAAAACATACTTTGATTACAAAACTATAACATCTTTTTCCTCTTTCCACATGCCATCAAAATCAAACATAGATTATCTGTAATACTCATTCACTGTTAAAGTAGCCATTGCATTCATACTATAATTGCTTCTTACTTTATCTGTGCTTACAAATAGATAGAACATTAATATACACAATGTTTGATAATATCATTCTCAACATACCTCAATTACTGTAAATAATCCAGCATGGCTAACATAGGTGTGATGACCTCATTATCCTCTTATAGACCAACTAGATTAAAGGGATAGTAATGTTTCACAAAAAGAGCAGCTCCAATTAATCTTCATAGTATTTGAGTCATAGAGAGTGTTATTTTAATACTGTAAGAGTTATGGTTCAAGAGAAATTGAAGGATAAAGTTTGGGGGAAACTTTATCCTTCAATTTCTCTTGAACCATAACTCTGACAGTATTAAAATAACACTCTCTATGACTCAATTGTTTGAGGGCTACGGGAGTGTTAAGGGGATAGTAATACTTCGTTTTAACTTTATTTTATTTTGTAGGCATTAAAAAAACACAAAGAATGATATAAGTCTTATCTCTCAAACCTTTATGGTTTAAGAAATATTCACAAGCAAAGTTTCCCCCCCCCGCCCCTTTTACCTAGTGTAAGGTACCTCTTCTCAGATGTGGAATGCAGTCCATAGACCAGACAGATAACAGCAGGGGACAATCTTCTTCCTATGAGAACAATGAAAGCCCTGCGCCCACCCCCCCCGACAAGCTTTTCAGGTTTTTCCCTTATATAAATTGAAGATTGTCCCTCTCTGCAGTCTACCTGGGCACCTCCCTTCTGCTCTGGCTGAACAGTGTTACATCAGTAAAAGGGGTGGGAGGGGGACACTTTGTCATTGAATTACTCTTGAACTATAACTCTGACAGAATTGAAATCACACTCTCCAAAGTCCAAATACTATGATGATTAATTAGAGCTGCTTTTATTATGAGACATTACTATCCCTTTAAACACATTACTGTGCAGTTAATTAGGCTCCCTACTGGCAATTAAAATGTAAAAATAATAAAAGAACAGCAATAATAATGACAATAAACAATACAAAATACATTTTATTTTTTCTTTTGATCATACTGTCCATATTTTTATTTGCATTTTGTTTAGATCAGTAAAATTAGAACTCCAAGGGTACATAACTTTCATCCATTTGAAGAATAATGCTGAAATTTAACAGTTAAGTTGTCAGTGCACTCAAAACCTGTTAATTTGGGAAAAACATTAGAGGGTGTCCAAATAAAATAGTATTTTATGAGTGATATCCTGTCATTTCATCACAGAAATGCATGGGGCCACAGAAAAATATACTGAGAGGATATATTTGCATTTTAGCACCAACATAGATATTATGGTGGACAGTTTGCTTTCATTTGCTGATTGTTGTTCAGATATTGTTTCTGGCTGTCACATATGTACTACGATTTTGCAAAAGTGCATAATGTTTTTGTTAAAAAATATCCAAAATAGGTTAAAGCATAGAGGTTATCCCTCATAGATAAAACACACAAAAAAAAACAAAAAACCCCACAGATATATCTGTCCATTTGAACATATGTCTTTCCAAGAATCGATAGACACTGGAAATGTATTACAATGGCTACACCAAAAATGAATATCCATCAAATGATAGGGTGCTCTCAAAAGCCAACCAAGACTATATTATCCCAAAAGTAGAAATTCTAGGGAGAGTAGACAGTAATATCTCCCCCCTGATTTACTACAAAAAAGCGGCTATTTTAAATGAGGCACTCCGTAGCCAAACAAAATGATTGAAAAAATATATATAGCTTTTATTCACATACAAGAAATATACCAATTTCAATAAAAACAGTTAAAATCATGCAGGTCCGGAACAGAACCTCTGATCCAAATATATGTGGTCAATACAAATATACATTCATATATAATTCAATTAGAGCTAGTAGACTTAGTAACATGTACCAAAAGCATATAGCATTGAAATACAACAGCGTATGAAATAGTAAGGTACTTATCCTCAACCTCCACGTCTACATAATGCTCTAAAACAGGACCATCAAACGTAAAAAAGTGGATCCACAGGAACTATCCGGACCATAAACCCTACCCCACGCGTATCGCCATATTGACTTCGTCAGGGGCTTAACGGTCAAACACTAACACATAAATCTATAAACACTCAGAGGACCAATGGGAGCGGGATGGCACCATCACATGATCTAATATAAAAGATCTAAAAGAAGGCCCAATAACTATGAGGACCAATATTCAATCACTCAAAAAAAATCATGTTGAGCCATCTCACTCTCATTAAAAGAATTGAGGAAGATGAGGAAAAAACTTGTTACAATATTTTGAGGCATAGATCTTATCTTTTGCCCCTAGCGTCGTTTTGCATCACCTGATCCCACTCACATGACCGCACCATATTACAGGAGGTTAATCACAGTCTAGTTTAGTAAGAGTGTCAATAATGCAGACAGCGCTTATAACATTTATTGCCACGTCCAAGCATAGTCGCTTTAGAAGTATAGAGAAAAGAGACATATGAAACAATATAAAGGACGCATCACATCTCAGGTAATTATTTGCCGAAATGCTAGTTCCTTTTAAGAAACGACGCAAAGAGCGCATCATACCCCACATGACTAACGATCGTTACACTAGTCACATGATTACACGGAAGTAAACACATAGATAATGTTATATGGCGCATCTAATCTCTCATATTTCTGTGCCTATACATAGGTCCCTTTCGAAATTCCTAAATTAAGTACAAACCAGACGGTACATCATATCCCCCCAGATCGCTAGTCACACCACAAGAGTGTATGGAGGGAAGAGAGCCTCTCAGACAGTCATAACTCCACCTTCTTTATAGGCAAACTAGGGGTTAATCGTAAAGAACAATAAGAGAACTTTTTTATAATAAATCCCTATTATTGAGGGGAGCATACAGGTAAATCATAACGCCATAGAATCATAGCTACGTATGTAAATAATTTCCCAGAGTAACTTCCTCCGCTGTTCATACTGGGAAGCCCACCTTGAATACCCAGATCAATTTGTTTGGTCCTCTGAGTGTATAGAAAATTGGTACTATTCTTAATAACTGCATCATCAGAAAAGGAATCCTATTGAGCACTAAATAGTTACATAATGTTAGCTAAAGTCTCCTCATCACAAAATACAGTGCAATATATACAATATATACAAAAAGAAGAATATATCACCCCAAGGACCGGAGTGTGCTCAAGAGTCACAAAATATGCGTGGCTTACTCCAGCACCACAACAACTGTCGCGGTACCTGCAGTACCCCAGGCTCCAGACATCAAAGAAACACAGTCCAGTCCCTGGAATGTCACAAAGCATTATTTCACATCTCCTTTAAGAGATGCAATCTATTGCACCCCTATTGCTCCATACAGTTTAACAACATCGAGTACTAGAAGCGAACACAATCCTAAATGTTGCTTATAGTAGATGAATGAACGAAGAGCCGCATATCTTATACTGAAGTCCTTTTTTTCTCTTTTTCTTCTTTTAGGATAGTAATCTCCAAGGTATCATTCCCTTAGGTCTTGACCTGTAAAACAATACAGTAAATAGTAAAGAATAAGTGAAAGTGAATAAATATCAGTAAATATAAGTAAGAAAAATATGTGCAATCTCAAAAATCTAAAGCTCCTTATATATAGCTTGTAAAGATCATTTCTTCATTCATACCTATAGGTTTCTGTGATTGTAACATGTAAATCCACCATAACTCTCTTTTGGAAAGTCGAATGCCAATATCCCCTCTCCGAATGCTGGGCCTTATTTTCTCCAAGCCAAAGATCTTAGTTTCTCCAATTTGTCCATGATGTATCTGTAAAAAGTGTTGTGCCACACTCGTTAGTGTACTTCCCTTTAGTGCGTCTGTCCTGGCATTGCGAATCAAAGAAAAATGTTTTTGAATTCTACTTTTCAGCATTTGTGTAGTTTGACCTACATAATATTTAGGGCAGGAGCACTGTATAGCATAAATACAATTTTTAGTGCGGCAGTTGACAAAATGAAACAATTGAAGATCTTTACCCTTAACTGGGCTAAAAATCTGTTTGACAGCACCAATATGTTTACAAATTGTACAACTTCCACATGCAAATGTTCCAACACATTTGGTTCCTTCCACATGTGACCTAACAGATCTATAATGACTATGCACCAATCTATCACCAATATTCGGTCCACGCCTCGCTATCAGAGACGGTTTTGGGGCTAGATATTTATCCAGAGTAGGATCACTGCGTAAAACATGCCAGTGTCTACTAAAGAGGTGGCGTATATCATTCCACTGAGTGTTAAATGTGGTGATAGGTTGAATAGATTCATTTCTCAAACTCCTTTTATTACCTGTTTTAAGAAGTGCGGCTCTATCTGAAGACTTGGCCTTCTTGTAACCTTTTCGAAGACTCACAGCCGGATATCCTCTCTCCAAAAAGCGTTTCTTAAGGTCCGCAGCATGGCGTTTGAAGGACTCATCACTGGAACAATTTCGACGTAATCTCAAATATTGCCCGGTAGGAATACCCTTTTTCAAATGTATAGGGTGTGAACTAGAAAAATGTAAAAGAGAATTGACAGAGGTTTCCTTGCGAAACAGGTCCGTTTGAATATAGTGACCCTGGTCAATACTAATCAAAAGATCCAAAAATTCAACCTGCATATCAGAATGGTGGGAGGTTAGATGGATGTTAAGCTCATTTTGGTTTAATAAACCGAGAAACTCCTCCCATAGACTGGATGAACCCTGCCAGACAATAAAAATATCGTCAATATATCTATACCATAAAATGGCATGATCTATATATCTACGAGATTTTTCGGAAAACACCACCACTTGCTCCCACCATCCTAGAAACAAGTTCGCAAAAGAAGGGGCACATTTGGCTCCCATTGCATTTCCAATGAGTTGTAAATAATAAGCTGAGTCAAACAAAAAATAATTATGTCGCAGAGTGAAGGCCAACAAATTCAGTAACAAGTTACAAAAATCAACATCCTGGGACAAGCCAGACTGCTTCAAATGATATTCTACTGCTGCCAGTCCCTGCTCGTGACCAATGCTGGAATACAATGCTTCCACATCACAGGTCACGAGCAGGGTACCTGGCTCCACATGTAAGTCTTGTAATTTAGATAACAAATCAGCAGAGTACCTCAGAAAGGAGTCCAATGACAGGACCAAAGGTTGTAAAAAGTGGTCCACAAAAGTACACACATGTTCCCCCAGACTCCCTATACCAGATACTATTGGCCTCCCTGGAGGTCTGGTCTTATTTTTATGTACCTTGGGTAGGATGTAGAAAGTGGGTGTAACTGGATGCTCCACCAACATATAATCATGTTCTTTCTTCGTAATTATATGGTTTTGTAATGCTTCCTGTAATATCCTATCCAGCTTGGTCTTAAAAATATCCGTAGGATCTGAGGAAAGACGTTTATAAGAGTTTTTATTGTGTAGCTGCCGATGTACCTCTGCCACATACAAATTCTTAGGCCATATCACAATATTCCCCCCTTTATCAGCTTCCTTAATCTCCACATCCTTCCATAGGCTAATTTCTTGTAAAGCCCGGTGTTCTTGCTTAGTTAAATTTTGTCCAAACGAAGAATAGACTGGTAAAGACAAAATATCTTTATACATTAGGTCAAAAAATGTCCTCACCTGTGGAGAAATTTGCATCAAAGGGGTAAACGTTGAGGAGGGTCTGAAATTGGTACTCCGTGGATTAGGTGACTTCTCCAATTGAATCTCATCCAAAAGATCAGATAAATCTCTATATAGTTCTTCATCAATATTTCGATGTTCTTGTGCCGCATCTGATTTATCAAAGAATTTTTTTAACAGCAGTCTTCTGCAAAAAAGGAACACATCTTTAGTCAAGGTAAATTTATCTAGGTACTGTGCTGGACAGAAGGATAACCCCTTCTCCAGTACTGACCTTTGAATATCAGTAATCTCATGTGTAGATAGATTAATAATGCTCATTTTCTGTTGTACGTGTTGTTTCGATTGATCTTCTTTTTGCGAGGACGATTGCTCCTCATCTGATACCCCCATTGTAATCTGTCTCTTAATTCTCTTTGACCTGCCTCTACGTGTGTTCCTGTGGGATCTGCCTCTAAAAAATGTTCCATGGAGGAGAGGTGTTCATCTTCACTGGGAAAGTCCGAGTCTGACTCAGATAATTGACCTCCCAAGATTATATTTGATGTACTTCCATCCGTGGATGGTCTATTAGTATTGGAGCCTCCATCGTGATGTCTAGTTCTACGCATATTCCCAGAGTGCTTCCATCTATATATCCTATCATTTTTGTAATCTGTTGAATCTCTGTTTAATTTCTTTTTCTTTTTATCCACAATGATCTTTTCTAATTTATCTACCTCCAGTTTTAATTTATTATTAAAAGGTATCACTCTGGAAACCGCATCAAACTGTGTTAATTTGGTGCTCTGTATAACAATTTCCTGTCGTACCTCTGTCAACAGAGTTTTGTCATGCTCCACCAACAGCTTCATCAATTCCAATGAACATCTTGTAAGTGCATTTTCCCATTTCACTTTAAACTCACTGTTTGGTTCCCAAGCTGGTAAGATCTGTATCCGCAATCCTCTAGGTATCAAACTAGAGGAAATATAATGTTCCAAGCTGTGTATATTCCACCACAAATTTGTGAACTGATAGTGCAATCTAATCAGATTATTGCAGGTCTCAGTGAATGAGTCTACTGGTAGTGCTTGTACTGGAGTATTAGGTAGTTGCTGAGTAAAAACTGTAGCCAGTTTCTCCGTCCAGTTAGTTTCCAAGGAATCTATATTACAAGCCATAGTGCACATACTACAAAGAACAATTCCAAATTCTGATAGTATTCCTAAATAAAGCTCTAATATATCACCAATCCGTGCTCTTATCTCAGCCAGAGCTAATTAAATATAGCTCAAACCACTACAACTAATCTTTCCAAGAATCGATAGGCACTGGAAATGTATTACAATGGCTACACCAAAAATGAATATCCATCAAATGATAGGGTGCTCTCAAAAGCCAACCAAGACTATATTATCCCAAAAGTAGAAATTCTAGGGAGAGTAGACAGTAATATCTCCCCCCTGATTTACTACAAAAAAGCGGCTATTTTAAATGAGGCACTCCGTAGCCAAACAAAATGATTGAAAAAATATATATAGCTTTTATTCACATACAAGAAATATATTATTGTTCTTTACGATTAACCCCTAGTTTGCCTATAAAGAAGGTGGAGTTATGACTGTCTGAGAGGCTCTCTTCCCTCCATACACTCTTGTGGTGTGACTAGCGATCTGGGGGGATATGATGTACCGTCTGGTTTGTACTTACTTTAGGAATTTCGAAAGGGACCTATGTATAGGCACAGAAATATGAGAGATTAGATGCGCCATATAACATTATCTATGTGTTTACTTCCGTGTAATCATGTGACTAGTGTAACGATCGTTAGTCATGTGGGGTATGATGCGCTCTTTGCGTCGTTTCTTAAAAGGAACTAGCATTTCGGCAAATAATTACCTGAGATGTGATGCGTCCTTTATATTGTTTCATATGTCTCTTTTCTCTATACTTCTAATGCGACTATGCTTGGACGTGGCAATAAATGTTATAAGCGCTGTCTGCATTATTGACACTCTTACTAAACTAGACTGTGATTAACCTCCTGTAATATGGTGCGGTCATGTGAGTGGGATCAGGTGATGCAAAACGACGCTAGGGGCAAAAGATAAGATCTATGCCTCAAAATATTGTAACAAGTTTTTTCCTCATCTTCCTCAATTCTTTTAATGAGAGTGAGATGGCTCAACATGATTTTTTTTTGAGTGATTGAATATTGGTCCTCATAGTTATTGGGCCTTCTTTTAGATCTTTTATATTAGATCGTGTGATGGTGCCATCCCGCTCCCATTGGTCCTCTGAGTGTTTATATATTTATGTGTTAGTGTTTGACCGTTAAGCCCCTGACGAAGCTGTCACAGGAACCACTGGGCCTCAAGGCAGGGAAGCGTCCCATGCCCTGGAACTATACTTGCTTCCACTAAGGAGTGGAATTCACGGGGCGGAGGACAGCCGGCAGAACTAATCAAAAGCCCCATTGACTTTACATGGGGAAGTAGGCGGCTTCCTGATTGGCCAATGCCCTGGGTGACGAGTTTAAAGGTCCCCCATAGAGTTAACATGGGGGAAAGTAGGCAGCCCAGGGATTGGTCGGTTAGCTGCCCGCCTACAGAGTCTGATTGGCCGAGCTAGCCGTGACTAGCACAACCAGGATTGGTCAGCCTATTCTAGGCACTGGATTGGCCAGGGGTTGAAGCGGAATATTCAAAGATGCTTCAACCTCCTGGCCTTTGTTGTACAATGTGTATTCCAGCCCCTCAGCCCTTTGTCCCAGTGTTTATCCCACAACAGTCCCCTTTTGTCCAAATAATGCAATCATGTCTGGTCCATTGTATGATGTGTACACCAAATGTTTATACCATTGTGTGTTTTGTTCAGCCCACCATTGTATAGCCCCTCCACCCCTCTTGGCCTTTTGTGTTAACCTGTATAAATATGTGTGTCTTGGTTCCAATAAAGCAGTTCTTGTTTTAACCTACACAAGTGTTGTCTGGTGAGGTTAAGCTGGTATGCTGGGAGAGTTCTTGTTATCCTGACACTAGTCCTGCCTGGCGATTGGGATACCTTGGGAGAAGCTGGTGGAGTTTTCCTGTTCCAGATCGAGGGAAGCGGCGACTAACGGAGTCACCCAAGGCTGGGTGGCAGCGGTATCCGTTACAGAAGCCAATATGGCGATACGCGTGGGGTAGGGTTTATGGTCCGGATAGTTCCTGTGGATCCACTTTTTTACGTTTGATGGTCCTGTTTTAGAGCATTATGTAGACGTGGAGGTTGAGGATAAGTACCTTACTATTTCATACGCTGTTGTATTTCAATGCTATATGCTTTTGGTACATGTTACTAAGTCTACTAGCTCTAATTGAATTATATATGAATGTATATTTGTATTGACCACATATATTTGGATCAGAGGTTCTGTTCCGGACCTGCATGATTTTAACTGTTTTTATTGAAATTGGTATATTTCTTGTATGTGAATAAAAGCTATATATATTTTTTCAATCATTTTGTTTGGCTACGGAGTGCCTCATTTAAAATAGCCGCTTTTTTGTAGTAAATCAGGGGGGAGATATTACTGTCTACATCTCCCTAGAATTTCTACTTTTGGGATAATACATTTGAACATATGTGTCTAAGCACTTCACCACGAAGAAGATCTGTCTCACAAGATTACCATATATCACAATCCCCTCAGTAAAAAATGGACATATTACATAGGCCAGTTAGTTCTTATTTACTGTTTAATTGTGTGTATTTGTTTATAGAAAAGGGAACTGGGAAAACATTAGCATCACAACAATGGGAAAACATCTTAATATTATCCATCACTGATCTGTAAACAATCCAGTTATAAATTGCTAACCATACAGTACAGATGCCCAGTTACCATTACCAATCACAGAATGCAAGCCGAGATCTTGATGTATTCTCATACCAACCACTTTCTTATAATAGTGAAGAGAGATCTATCTCACACACTAGTGGACATTAAAGTGTCATGGAATTTTATCCAGGTTTTATTTCTCGAATGAGTCAGCCCTTGATTTCTGTTTCTGGTAACTGTCAGAGAGTTGCACTTTTATTTCTAGCACATTTTAATTATATTACTTTAATAAAGCTTTAATACAGTTTCAACAAGCTTTATTAAAGTAATATAATTAACATGTGTCAGAAATAAAAGTACAAACCTCTAACAGTGCAGAATTGGTGTCTCCTTTTACATCCTCAGTTTGGGATATTAGAGTGCATTTAAGGTAACTCTTTTGGTTTCTGCCTATTTATAGTTATTCTTTTAACACTTTCAGTGCCACGGGGGTGTGCATGCACATCCTTATTGTACTAAAAGGGCTTCAGGAGTGATGCTATTTGTGGTGCTGAAGTCTGAGAAACTCTTTTCTGCTCCATCAGTCCACAATGGGGGAGCAGAGAGCATATCAGACTCCATGGTTGTCAACCTTCCACATCACCAGCAGTTCAACAACCCTGCATGCTAATGAATGAATTTTCTCCCTCTATCCTTGTATGCTTAATTCTTAGTACATTGGTGATGTATGTGTCTCTATCTCCAAGGAGATGTGCTCACCACATATCTCTAGACTCACATCGCCATATCATTGCCCCTTAAGTGCATCTTCCCCTGGAGCAATTCTGGAGCAAAACAACTACACCATAGAGTACCAATAAAAATTCTCAATTATTTAAATGGACTTTTAGCCCCTTGAAATTTTGCGAAAACCTTGTTGTTAGCCACTTTTTCGCGGGAAAATCCGCTTTAAAACTAGCTGTTAAAATTTTTGCATTTTTCGCCCATTGGCCAAAGTTTTTCGCCATTTTTCCAATGGCTAGAAAGTTGCCACCCATTGATTTACGCCGTTTTCACACTTCCGCTATAAAACCATGATGTTTTAGCTGAAGGCAGACACAGTAGAAGTAGCTACAGAAAGAGATAGATGTGCTGTGCTGTTCTCTTGTGATATTTTGCAAAAAGTGAGGCAGAAGAGGCTCACAGTGACTCCTATCACTATGAGCAGGGTAAAAAGTAATCAATGGAGGAGCTGGAAGGACCCTTATGTGTCCACTGAGTTTGAGGAGGAGGATGACTAGCAGTCAGCTTTTGGAATTTGCGGAAATTGCAACTGCTCTAATCTCTGCTGCTGCAGCAGCTGGGTGCTGAAGAGCAGGCTAGTGTGCACAGACCACCGTGGACACAGTGGGAATGGGGTCAACAAGTGATGCGGGACTAGGGTAGGTTCCACTTGCCAGCAGTAGCTATACTCCTCCTGATCCTAGTTGCAGTGCTAAATCTGAGGCAGTAGCAGCAACAGTAGCAACATTATCCACTGCCACAGAAAGTGAACGGGAATGTGGAGGCCAAGACAAAAGAGGCCATTCTTCTCCACCTGTTCTCTATCCCTTCCCCCAGAAGTCATGGGTGTGGGACTATTATTCTATTCTGGCAAGCACAGTGAGGTCATTATCAACAACTGTATGCTGACATCTCATCTCTTGTTTATCGGATATGATATTAACTCTTCACATCCCATATCATCTGTCTCTCTGCACCCCTGCTAACATCTCATCTCTTGTTTATTGGGTATGATATGAACTCTTCACATCCCACATCTGTTTGTCTGCAACTATTGTTATTGATTTCATTTCTGTTTGATCAAACACCCCCCTTCATCCTGTGTTCTTACTGAGGTCTGATTTGGTCACTCTTTTCACATGGATGTAAATTAACTTGATTATAAGCTCTGATCAGACATTTGGTCAGCATTTGATTGTTAATTAAGCTGAATAAGCCTTGTGTGTATAAGACTGCTATATAATTCCTTCAGTCTAGGGTGACACTTAAGGGGTTTCCCATCTAAAGTGAGCCATCTTAAGTGAAGGGAGACTTAAGCAGGACTTGAGCAGGAGTGGGGCAGGAGACAGAACATATTTTACTGGAGAAAGAATACCTATCAAAGCAAGGCTACAAAGGACTTGAAACGAACATCTAAATGGAAGCTCTGCAATTCCCTTAAACATCAAGATTATTTGTATAACACCAGCTTGTGGACTCTGTTTACAAAACAAACTCCATCATGAGAAGGTGCTCTTGGCCCATTCGGACTGTTGTTTCAACATCATGCACTCTGCAAACAGTACCTAAATACCTAATATTCCTTCTGTCTATGGCTGCAGTTCTCAGTAAAATATTGGGTTCCTTCTACCCTCCACCATCTCCTCCACCCCATGTTTATATCTCTTCTTCACTTCTATCATCCACACTCACCTCTACACACCAACTCCTCACTCTTCTCCACTCCTGCACTCCCCCACCCCACACAAACCAAAAACCAAATACACACAAACCACTCTTTCATCTCCTGTCTCTCTCTTTTCTTCTGTTAATAGCAGCTGGAGATATCTCTCCAAACCCTGGCTACATCTCCATTCAGCATAGGAACAATTCATATCTAATCACCATTCCCTGCCTTCGAACTCAATTTCTTTCCTTTTCCTGTGCTATTTGGAATGCTCGCTCCATTATTAACAAATATAACACTGTGCATGATCCCTTTTTGCCCCACCCCTTCAATTTACTTGTTATTACTGAAACTTGGCTCTCTCAATCTGACTCTGCTTTAGAGGCAGCAATCTCCTACGGTGGTCTTTCCTTCTCTCACACTCCATGCTCAACTGGATTTGGGGGAGGTGTAGGTTTGCTGCTCTCTGTACATTGTCATTACAAACTAATTTCCCCCCCACACACACTCTGCTTCTCCTATTTTGCTGTCCGTATCTTTGCTCCAGTTTCTCTACAAGTTGCAGTCATCTATTGCCCACCTACCTCCACATATACACCTTCAGACTTTCTATCTGTCTTTGAATCAGGGCTTTCCTTCTTCCTCTCATCAAACACACCTTCACTTCTTCTGGGGAACTTCAACTGCCATGTGGATGATCCCTCCGACTCCTGGGCATCACGTTTTCTCATTTTAACATCTGCATTGGGAATAACCCAGTGGACGAATGCTAGTACTCACAAGGATGGTCACTTCCTAGAACTTGTGTTTACTAGAGGCTGTACTCTCTCGTATTTTTATATCTCTCCTCTTCCATTATCCGATCACCATCTTCTAACATTCAGCACTATTTATACACCTTCTGCAATCTCTGCTTCCTCTCCCCGCTTCACGCATAACCTCAAATCCCTTAATCTCGCGGCTCCAGTCCTCCCTGGCTACTGGACTTTCATCTATTCCCATTAATCCTAACACTAACAGCCTTGTCAAAACATACAACTCAGTCCTATCTTCCTCTTTGAACCTGCATGCGCCTCTCTCTCTCCGATCCACTCGCAGAACTAACCCATGGCCATGGCTTAATAAAGACACCAGCTTCCTTCACTCCTGTACCCGTTCAGCTGAACGACTGTGGAGAATGTCTGGTTCTGTGGCAGACTTTCTCCACTACAGGTTCCTCCTTTCCTGCTTTAACTCTTCTCTGTCCCTCTCAAAAAACTTTACTTTTCACAACTAATCAACACTCATAAATCCAACCCCCAATGCCTTTTCTCTTCCTTTGACTCCCTCCTACGCCCTCCATCTGCTTCCCCCACAAACTCCATACAGCCACAAGGCTTTGCTGACTACTTCAAAGCCAAGGTGGACTCCATCCGGGATAATATACCACCTTGTATCTCTCCTTCTAGTCTCCCTTGTTCCTCTCCTGGCACTCTGGACTCTTTTTCACTAGTCACGGAGGAGGAACTGACTAACCTGCTATCCTCTGCTCCATCCACTACATGTGCACTTGATCCGCTCCCCTCTCACCTCATCCAGCCCCTCTCCCCCACACTAATCCCTATCCTATTACAAATGTTTAACTCCTCCTTTGCCACTGTTGCCTTTCCTGACGACTTCAAATATGCTTTAGTAACACCCATCCTCAAGAACAACTCTTCTGACAGTAACACACCCTTTAGCTATTGACCGATTCTCTTCTGCCTTTTGCCTCTAAATTCTTGGAACGCCTAGCCTACTCACACCTGCTTGACTTCATTAACACATATGACCTGCTGGACCCTTTACAATCTGGATTTCGCACTGCTCACTCCACTGAAACTGCTATTACAAGAGTGGTCAATGATCTTCACATTGCCAAATCTCAAGGTCACTATTCAATACTTATCCTGCTTGATCTCTCAGCAGCTTTTGACATTGTTGATCATGCTCTCCTCCTCTGCATTCTTCACTCCTTAGGAATCCGGAACACAGCACTGGACTGGCTCTCCTCTTATCTATCTAACAGATCCTTCAGAGTCTTCTCTGCCACTTCTTCATTCTCTTCCGTCCAACTCTCTGTTGGGGTTCCTCAAGGTTCTGTTCTAGGACCGCTTCTGTTTTCTCTTTACACAATAACACTTGGCGATCTTATTAACTCATTTGGTCTCAAATATCACCTCTATGCAGATGACACCCAGATTTACTTATCTGCACCTCGACTGACTTCTGATATCCAGGCTAAAGTCAAAGATTTCCTCTCGGCTATCTCAGACTGGATGGCTCATAGGCACCTCAAACTCAATATGTATAAAACTGAGCTACTCCTCATCCCACCTAGGCCTGGCCCTGTAGCGCCCTTCCAGGTGACTGTAAATGGCACTACCATAAATCCAGTATCAGAAGCATGGTGTCTAGGGGTGATAATTGACAAGTCTCTATCTTTCTTCCCTCATATTAATGCCATTGCTAAATCCTGTTGCTTTCTTTTGCGTAACATTGTTAAAATCTATCCCTTCCTCTGCTCCTCCACAGCTAAAATTCTTATACACGCAATCATTCTCTCCCACATGGACTATTGCAATATTCTTCTGTCTGGCATTCCTGCTTCCCACCTCCATCCACTTCAATCCATACAGAATGCTGCAGCACGAATTACTCTTCTGTCACCTATGTTTGTCCCTGCCCCACTCCTCCTCAAAACTCTCCAATGGCTGCCTATCAAACTCCGGATATCTTACAAAATCTTACTTCTCTCTTTCAAGACACTTCTCTCTTCTACTCCTTCTTACATTTACACCCTGATCTCCCGTTATACCCCATCCCGCCAATTACGTTTGGCCAATGATTGTCTTCTCTCAGCTCCTTTTTTGTCTACAGCCCTGTCACATATCAAACCTTTTTCTCTCATTGCTCCATATCTATGAAATGCTCCACCATCCAACCTGTGCCACTGCACCTCTCTGATAGCTTTCAAATCTCACTTAAAAATGCACCTCATGGATAAAATCTCAACATGCTAGAAGGCACTGATGTTGTACAATGAACGCTCTTATAAATTATTTATTTTACTGATGTTTTCTGTCATCATCAGAACTAGCACTGTATTCAGCACTTGACCCTTATGTACTCTGTATGTTTCCCATTACCACTTTATATTGTAAGCTTTCAAGCAGGGATCTCGCACCCAATGTTTCACTCTACAAAGCACCTGTAACCCTGTATTGTTTAAACCCTTAAATTGTAAAGTGCTGCGTACACCTGTGGCGCTATATAAATAAACATATTCATTCATGCAGTGCAAAATTTGTGACAAGTTAGTAAAAAGGGGAAAGGAGGGAATACACCTTGGCACAACCTCCCTGATAACACACATGAAACATAGACAGACCCCATAACATTTATGTCAAATATATTAAAGCCAAACACCCGTTACAGAAATCTAGCGCCGCTGTTACTGTATCCCCTGAAAGGCACCAAGAGGCGAGATGGAGATCAAAGAAGAGGAAGAATAAAGCAACCCAGACAGACACTGGAAGTTCCATGATGACTGAAACAACTAGCTCGCCATCAACATCACCTTCTTCCTCTAGGGTAACAAGTACATCTCCTGCCAATCCACCTCATTCATCATTACCTCTCCCACCACTCTGTTAATGTTAGGATATGGCAGTTCATCTCTACCCATTGCACACTGTGTGGCACACTGACCACACATGTCAGTGTGGTGGAGGAGAATCGATACCAGCTCATCAGGTGGCATCTGAGGAGATTCCTTCCTGCAGAATATGCTAGGATTCTAGCAGGAAGGGTTCATCATTACTATTAAACTGTCAGCAAGTTGTTGTGTGTCCTTAGCGGGTCTGGAAAAGGGGTACAGTGACAGCAGCAGTACTTGGTTTTGGGTGTCATGGTGTTTGGATACAGTTGTGCCTCCAGATGTTATTTACCACACACACTGTGCACATTGCAGCTGCTGATGAGACCCACTGTTCCTGCTCTCAAGGGAAAAAATATATTTTAATAACAACACACCCATGATGATTTTGGACGAGGGGAAGGTGGAGAAGATTTAATGGCCAACTTGTTCTTTTCTCCACATATACTGGGGGCTACTTATTCTTCTGCTACTGCCTCAGGCTCATCACTGGAGCCAGTCGTGGCAATTGGAAACTTCATCATCCATCTTCAATGTTACTGCTATTGTTGATCCCATTCCCTTTCAGCTGCCTAATCATCCTGCTGCTTAAACAACTCAGCAGCAGCAGTATGAACAGCAGTTGCAACTCAGGAGGACATTTGACAGTGGCCACTGGCCAATATGACCTGCTGGCATTAGGCCAGCAGAGCATTTTTATTTTTTCTCAGGGCTTGTGTTTTGAAAAATAAATAAATAAAAAAAACTAGTCCTACAAAAAAATAAACAATTTTTTGGGGGTTTGTTTCCAACAAGCCTAAATCCTACAAATCAGTGTTTCCTTAGGGCTTGTGCCAAAGAAGCTTAAGTCCTACAAATCAATGTTTCTTCAGAGCTTGGGCCTCTAATAAGTCTAAGTCCTACAAAGGCCTCTAATAACAAATCAAACAAATCATCCTTTACAAAATACTCTGTCAAGTCAAGTATCACTTCACCCAAGTGGCAGCTTATGTCAGGGGGTCCCTGTCTATGTCACTTTACATACGAATGTCTTATTTTATTTTATTGATTTATTTTTTATTAACTGTCCCCCCAATAGCAATCAAGAAACTCCCCAAAACAAATTCCCTGTTCAAATGATTCATTCATTCGCCAACACAGGCACCCTCCTCAGACCCCTTTATACCTTGTCTTATGGTTTTTATTTTATTTAGGATTTCTTTTTTATTAAGTGTCCCCCAATCCCAGTAAACAACGCCCCCAAAAATCATCCCCTGTTCTACTGATTCTTTCCCCACACCCCACTAACACAGGCACCCTCATGCCCCTTTTATACTATGCCTGTTCCCATTGATTTCAATAGAATGAGTTAGGCAAAAAACGCAAAAAAACTGCAATTTTCACTGGAAATTTTTTGCCAAACGGAAAGTGACAATTTTCTCACCCATCCCTAATTACGACCTCCAAAGTTGAAGAAAGCTTTGTGCATTGGCTCCATAGAATAACATAGGAATTGGAGAAGTTATATCACTGGAGATGTTATCTGCACTTTATCACCTCATTTAGTGCATAACCACCCCTCATCTTCTTAGTAAATGTATAGTGTATAAAGAGTTGGATAAACTGACAAAGCTAAAAGCCCAATAACTTTATAAACAGGCACAGTCATTTACAATTGTTTCACCACATCTGCAACATAACCCACAATGCAATTCATTGCCAAATATCAATCCAGTATCTGTGAAATATAGTGTATTATTCACACAGACATCCATTCATAGGAAGACTTTCCATTAGTCAGAGCAAACAATAGTCTAGTGAGCCTAATTATGATGGGTGCCTCACTTGCACTGACCACACCTTCAGTGCTGAGTTGTGGGTATGACCAGCACAATCCCAAAACCTGCTCTTGGTTTCCTTGGTGACCCGTTTATATATGAATGTAATGTTTGTTAGGAGTTAGAAAATGTAAAGCTTCTGAGTAACCCTTTAGGGACCAGATGGATGCACAAACAATATGAAGCTATGAAACCTGTTGATCTTGTTTAATATATTAGTCTGAATGAGATTAACCAGAAAGCCTAGCACATAATTCTAAAGGCAGGAATATGTCCTAGTTCATTTACAGACTACAGTAAAGTTCAAATGCAACACACCCCAAAAAACCAAGACACTAGAAGTACATAACTGACGATTATATGGAGGATAAGTTCCTAATAAATTCCTTGTATTAAACTAATGTAGAGCAATTTATTTCAAGGGCATAATTCCCCTTTAAACTTTGCTTTTCAGTCCAGATATTTTAATGGGTTCCTTTTTATCATGTAGACGTTTTGCTACAATGTTTTAGTTGATTCTGGTGCTTAGTATGTTTGATCTTCTCTCTCTCCTGCCTCATCATCTTTTAGAGTATTCCATGGTCATGTACAACTGAGAAGTTTATGGTAATGAGGTCTAAGTTGGGAAGGACATATGACTTCACTTGCTGACTGCCTGTCAGGGGACACCTGAAGTTAATATCATATGAGTATATTCTTGAGAATCCATTCATCGTATTGATCCTCCCAAGTGGAGGATGATCATTAACGCTGCACGTGAAATGCCTGTTAAGTTTCTAGTTTACAGGCATAGAGATAAACAGTTGGATATGCTAAGAAGATCTAGAGTCATTCATGGACAATCCAGAAGAACCACAGACAACAAATAAAAGATCCATTTCATTTAAATTGCACTTTTAAGACATCGAATGCTAGAGAAGTCACTTAGACATTGCAATGCAAAGTACTGGAGACCTCTCTATCATTCAGTGTAAACCCTTTGAGTACCAGGTTGATATCCTGAGCCGGATTACAGGCAAGGTGCACAAGGTGCCTGCCTAGGTCCTGGTCAAATAAGGGGGGCCCGGTGGAAACCTTTTCCCTTTTCCCCCTAACTGTACTCCGGCCGCACTCACTCAGAACTCGGCACTCGCTCAGAACTGGAAGTGCGCATGTGTCCGGACTTCCTGTTCTCCTGGCACATGTGCATATGATATGAGGAGGGATACTCAGCACTGGTTACGCGGCTGTGGAGCTATTAAATAGAAGAGTTCCGGCCCGCTCGCCCTTTTTGGGGGTGACCTTTTTTGGAGTAGCATTCTGGGTGGCACTGTGGCAGGCACACTGGCATCAGGGATCGGCATTGAGGCAGCGGGTCGCACGCACACAAGGTAGGGGCCAGACATTCTTGTTCCCACCCGTCCTTCCTCCATTTTGTTGCTCACATGCTTGCTCCTGCCCACCATCTCCCTTTCGCTGCTGATACCCTTTCCTGCCCTATTTCTATTTTGCTGTTCACAGTCTGGGCTTCCTCTTCTCCGGCTTGGTCTCTGTGCCAGGCCTCAGCGGACTCCATAGACTCTTTGTGTATGTGTTACTGTGACTGTGTATGCATGTGACTCTGTGTGGGTGTTTTCTGCAACACCATGCTTCTTTTTCTAGTTCATATATATTAAAGCTGTGTGTGACATGGTAAAGCAAGGCAAACAATAATGCAAATGGCAAAATCCAAGGGTTTAGTGTCAAAGGTGTCTGTGTTACTTCCTATCATCTTATGCTACCACAGCCCACCCCTCCTTTCTTTTATTTACTCCATGAAACCGTTCTATGTTAACTGTTGATGGCAGTTTCTGTTTTGCGTCTTATAATCTCCAAGCAGATTTCTATACAAACTCTTGTTAAAGTGATAGCAATACTTAACATTCAATAGATTCAGTTCTGTAGATACTTAAAAAATACAAAGAAATACTTCATTTGAATGGTCTACAACATGTGCCTGGTTTGCAAGCACACATTGTAGACCGTTCAAATGAAGTATTTCTTTGTAACTACCGTGATCACAGCTCTGCTGACGAGCCGCAGGACAGTTGATGGACTGTGATCTCCGTCTGTAACTTTGAAAGCTGACATCAGCACGGGGGGGGGGGGGGGGAGGGGGAACTTTGCAGACTGATATCTCCCAAATCATAAAGGTTTGGGAGATCAGAAATGGCGAAATTAATTTATTTTTAAGTATCTATAGAACTAAATCTATTGATTTAGGCATTACTATCACTTTAAGTAGTCCAGCTGTGCTACCGCAAACAAAAACAAGAACAGTTAAACGAATAATTTCATAATATGGAAATATATATTTTGTATACATTTCCTGATAAATTAAAAATAGGCACTTCCACAGCTGGGAGATGTTCCATTCAACAGTTAAAACCAACTCAAACTAGTGTTTTTAGATTCAGTCATCCAAGGTCTGCTATTGTAGAGTGGAGCTATTGCTCCCTATGGATGACTTGTCACTGACAATAACCATAACAGAATGCTGTATTAACATCACCATCCTAAAATGGCATGTCATGAATCTACTGCACACCCCAAGTCAATGCAAGTTCTGAGTTGTAATAACTTTTGAAGCAATTCCTAGCAGTAAAAGTACCTATGTTTTAATCAGCAGGAAAAGTTCTACAAAATATAAATGTTCCTTATTATTTGATACTTTCATTTGAATATGCAGTGAACTCACAATCAGGTCTGTTACACTTGATTCACACCTTAGTTGGTGTGTGTGCATATTTTAATGTCTAGTCTTTTAGTATATCAGTTAAGGTGCATTGCTGATGAAACAAGTTTAATCTTATTCCTATAGACAGAAGGACTGACTGGCTATTTAAAAACTGAATAAAAAGGTGAAATAACATACTGAGTGCAATGAGGAAATTCACTAATGTCATGCCTTTCATTTTTCAAAATGTACTCAACTTGCCCTATTCAGACTCAGAGCTGGCACCTATATTATAAAACAAATGCTACTGTTTGGAGTAACACTGTCATCTGATTTTGTAGACTAGCCTAATCACAGCTCCTTTTTAGGGTCTCTATACTAATTCCCACTGGTAAAACAGGAGGTAAGGGAAATATATACACTGAACGAGAAACCTGCTTGTGTACCGCAGCTATCCTAAAGTCGGACCAGTACATGGACCAACGGGCTTTGGTGGCCAAAACCCACATTGTGGCCAAACGCTTGTTGCGGCTTAATTGGAAATGGCTTCAATGTTTTTTTTTTTGTTTTTTTTTGCCTTCTCAAAGATCAACAGGGATGATTTGGCATGTGCTGGACTTGATGGACTCGTCAACTATGTTACATTCTGGAAGATTTTCCACTCTGCTACATTTTAGGGATTATTTGGGTACTCTTTTAGAGCACAAACGGTCCTGTGAGTTATATGTGTCTATGTGTCACAGTGAACACCTATATTTGTACTACTTTTACTTAGTGCATCAGCCTCACTGGTTATTGGTATTACAGTGGTCTGGTGGCCATGACACTGTTGTGATCATCCACGATCTTGCAGAACTCGGTGTGATGATACAATGCAGGGTCAATGACATTTTTGGCACCAATAGAGGGACAATCTAAGACTATATTGTTTAACAATCATTTTGAGGACACTGAGTAAATGCAAAGTCATGTCTGTAAAGCTGTTTTGGGCACAGGTAGAACTGAAAGGACTTTAACCCTTTGAATGACAGAGGGGTACACAACTTATTGCTTTGCAATGCGTTGTGCATCCCTCTTGCACCCAAAGAGTTACACCTCCAGTATCTGTCATCTTGTATTCATATAGATCTACAGGTCAGAATATACAGATCTAGTTAATGCGTCAAACCCATTTCTAACCCTTTGAGCGCAAGAGAGATATCCAACGCATTGAATTGCAATGCATTGCATACCTTTCTAGTACTCAGAGTGTTAAGCAATTCAGTGCTAAGAAATACATTTGCCAACGGAAAGTGGAGTAATCCTGGGGCATAGCAACGGCCCATGTGGAGGAAGTACAAATTACCATTGACTTAAATAGTTTTTTTTTTAACCCACTGTATGCTAGAAAGAGTGACATTAATATTCCACCAGGTTAATGTAATAAGAACTGGAACAGGTTTGGTTTAAACTACTACACCAAGGGGTCCAATAAAAATCCTCATTGATTTAAATGAGGTTTTACCCCTTGAATGTGTATGTTCTGTGTTGGCGACCTGTAGCAATCAAGGGGCAAAAAGCCTAATTGAAATCAATGGGGCTTTCTATTGGACCCCTTTAGTATGAAAAGCATCTTTTAAACTAGTGGTGATTTTTGTTGGTTTTCACCAGTATAATTTCACATTTATTTGTGCATCTGTCCATAAGAGTTACTGGATGGGCAATGCAATATTACAGGGAACCTTGGTGACATCAAATGGTGACATTATGACTCCTAACATGATTGTGGGCTGGTGCTCATGCATATCTAGTGATACATTATACTACAGGAGCTGGTATTTCCATTGATGACTACTGCCTAGAGAAAGGAGTAGACAATCTGACACCCTCTAACTATTAATGTACTTTAATTCCCATCTTTTCCAGCTGCCATTGGCTTGCTGGTGATGAGTTTTGTTGACCAACAATAGCTAGAGGGCTTAGGTTGTTCACTCCTGGCTTAGGCTGCTGAACTATGAAGGAAGTCTCAGTTGCACTAACCATGCCTACTGCAGCCCAGAGAATCATTATGGTACTTGATTTATATATAACTTTTAAGACCAATCTATATACTAATGGGTCCAGTCTATTTAACAGCTTATATCTCTAGACTGTAAGCTCTCACCAGCAGGGCCCTCTGATCCTTCTGTTCTCCACATCTGATTGCACTATTTAATACCTCTGTATGTCTATTCCTAGTTGTACAGCACTGCAGAATTAGTTGGCGCTATATAAATAAATAATAATAATAATAATATCCCTGCAGACTCAGTTTATTCAACCCTCTTTGCAATGTGTTGTACAGCTGTCTGGCATGCAAAGGGTAAAGGGGCAACTTTCATGAGTATCAGGCGTAGTCAATCTTTGTGACTCCAACTGTTGGGGGATAGCGTACCCACCATCCTTAACCAGGCAACAGGTAATTGGGGATGATGGGATTTGTAAAGTTTGACTTTCCCTAAATTAGGTGGTGTCCTCTTTTCATGTCTTCTCTTCTTAGGAAATGTATGTTTTCATTATCTCAGGAAATACATTCTCATGATAGACATGTGCATATTCACATCTAATAAATTGCAAAAGACTTGTCTGTGCCATCCTAATCTTATATTGCTAATTGCGTATTAAAGTCTTTCCTTCTTGCATTATTTAGGTAACACCCTTATGGTATAACGTGACTCATTTTGTACTGGCATTAGTGTCAAAACAACTCCCACAACATATTTTTATTATGCATGAACACACTTAAAACAGCAGACTAAAATCCTAAACATTATGCGTAGTCATATAGAACAGGATTTTTAAGTGTGTTCTGTGGAACCCCTGGGTTCCTTGAAAAGTACAATGGATTTCACTGAACACATTATTGTAATGTAGGAGAATGGAGCCTGTGACTGACTGTGTAATTATATATAAAAGAAGAAAAGTGCAAGTTCAATGTTGAGCTCATCAAAAGGGCACTGGAATAAAACATAGGGCTAAAGAAAGCAAAATGAAAGATGGACACACATAGGAGCCAAATGTTTGCATTAAAGCTTGAAGATGGTACATCAGTAAAAACGCAAGAACAAATACTAAAATGAGCAGAAGACTTTTATTCAAATCTTTATAAGGATGAAGGAACAGTTGAATGCAGTGCCAGAGGTTGAAGCTGTGCCAGAAGTTTTTGTAGAAGAAGTAGAAGCCACAATAAAATCAATGAAAAATGGCAAAGCAGCTGGACCTGATAGTCACTAATGAAATGTTGAAAGCTGGAGGCCAACCCTCATTTAAAGCCCTAGCTAAACAATTTTCAAGATACCTACTACTCTGCAAAGTACCTGAGACATGGAAAAATACAGAAGTCATCTGTCAGACCCCTACGCTGAATAGGGCTGGTAGATCCCGAGTACCCAAGAGGAGGATTAGAAGGCACCTCCAACAAGGAATTACTGAGCAAGTAGCTGGGGTGCGAGGCTGGGGGGCGGAGCTCGGGTACATGGGTTGCCATGGACGGGGTTCTGCTGAGGCTAAGCCGCCTAAAGGTGTTGGCCGCGAAGCCAGATGTTGTGGCCTCCAAAAGAGGAGCTGAAGGGCGACCCTGGGTAGCCCCACCCAAGGCAATCTATACTAAGTAATCCCCAGGGAGAATAGGCAAACACTCCAAACAGGAACAGAGGTACTCACTCAGGGTCTCGGGCAAAGGTAGGCACCCCACGACTGGAACGATGAACCCCCCTATAGGAACAGACAAAGGAAGATCAGGCAGGAATCCGAGTCATACACTGACTGGGCAAGGCTGGACAGAAGGGACAGGCAGAGGCAAGGTCAGTCGAAGATCCGGATCATACACTGACTGGACAAGACTGGACAGAAGGGACAGGCAGAGGCAAGGTCAGGCAGAGATCCGGGTCATACACAGGCTGGACTTAATGGACTGAAAGAACAGGCAGAGGCTTGGTCAGGCAGAGATTCGGGTCATTCACTGGCTAGGTACCAGGTTTGAATTAAGATAATAATGGATGCTATAATAACGCGTCAGAGAGAGACAAGAGACAATTTAAAAAGCCCAGGACCGGAACTGTAGATCAAAACAAGGCGTGGATGCTGGCCAGATCATAGAGAGGAGAGAGCTGCATGATCAGCCGGCAATGCGCATGCGCAAGAGGCCAACCGAAAGAGGGCGCAGAGAGGCAGCCGGACGAAGAATATAGAATCGGCTGAAAGACGGAGTGGTGGGAGGCGGCGAGACGGAAGCAGAGACGAGTGGTATGACATCATCCTACTGCAGAAAAATTGTGATAAGGCAGATCTAAAAAACTGCCAACAAAAAAAAAAGCCTATTGCCTGTCATCTGCAAGGTTTTCAGAAAGGTACTATCAAGAAGAATGGACACAATACTTAATGCAGCATAACCTAAAGAACAAGTAGGCCCCAGGAGCAGTTTCAATATAATGGACCACATCCAGACAGTGCAACAAGTTATACAGTGGCATAATACAAATAATCCATTAATCATAGCCTTCATTGACCATGAAAAGGCCTTTGACTCTGTGAAAAAGCAAGCAATAATCAATACCCTCATCAACCCAGGTATAGATAGCGCTTACATCAATATCCTCCAATCAATATATGAAAATCTAACTAGATCAATGCAGGTCAACAATTATAAAGTCAACATAGAAAAAAAGTGTCTGACAAGGAGACACAATCTCATCAAAGCTATTTTTTTGCTTATTTAGAAGACATTTTTTTGCAAACTAGATTGGGTCAAAAAAGGACTTAAGATCAGTGGAGAGTCATGTATAATAAATTTACCATACCCAGGAAAATAACAGTAGATGGACAAGAACTAGAAGACGTAGACAAGTATGTTTACCTTGGAAAGAAAATGTCAACATATGGACCCACCATAATGGAAACTGGGCAATGAACAGAATTGGGATGGCAAGCATTTGTAAAACTTAATAGTACTGTCTTTAAGGCAAATTTACCACACTGCCTCAATCAAACGTTTTTGACCAGTGTGTCTTCCCAGTTCATATGTATGGCTGTGAAATATACACACTGAATGCTAAAACTATATAAAAAAAAAACCTTAAGGTTACACAAATAACAGCTTATATTCAGAAGCTTGGCTCTATGCCCAGGATATAAAAATACATTGGAGGAGATGTATAAAAAGGGCAGAAACATATATTTGACCTTATTTTCACATAAAAATTGGCCACATATTGGCCATATAAAAAAATCCGCCACGTGCACCAAAGCATTTTTATGGCATTTGTGGGCATGGCTACAGTAAGACTTTTCTCTCAAAGTATAAAACTTGTGGTATTTTGCAGAAGTTTTGACCCTGATTTGTCTGCCACTGTCTCCTTGGCATAATCACCATAGCTTCAAACGCTCCTGTTTTGCTCCGGAGACTCCGTATTTAGCTGTTAATTACCGGGACTGCAGGGCAGTGGCTGATACTCCAGCTGTGGGAAGTTTTTACTAAAACTCTGCCCACTTCTCCTTCTTCCCAGTATGTTCTGCCCACTCCCCGCCCGCTTCACCTCCTTCCCCAGCCTATTCCTCCTAGAGTTTCATGTTATTTTAAGAGTCGCCCCTACTCATGATTAAGCCCCACCCCCTTTTGACACACATTGTGTCATTTATCTTCCCCAGAGGTTGCATAGGACTCCCCTCTCTTGGGTGTCTATATTGAAACGTTCCCAGGTATGATAATCACAGTACTCTTAGCCTGTGTAAATGGTATACAGGAAGTGTCACATTGTTGGAAATAAAGTCTCAGAAATGTCACAGAAAGGTCACAATTGAGACTATCTGGAGCTTAATTAATATTTATAAAGCTCATGCAAACATAGTAATACAAATGAGTTAAAGGGACAGTAATGCCCCATGAAAAATGTTTCTAGATTTGTAGAGGGTAAAAAAAGAAACTCAATGCCACAAATCCCATCTCTCAAACCGCTATGGTTTGAGAGATATTCACAATCAAAATTCCCCCCTCCCTCCCCTTCTCCTGATGTCAGCTGTTAAGCTGACAGCAGGAGATTCAAATCGGTCAACTAGAGGAGGCTCTACAGCAGAGCCGAAATCTTGTTACTGGAAAAGAATTACTTTATTTGAACGGTCTACAAAGTGTGCTTGCAAACCAGGCACACTTTGTAGACCTTTCCATTGAAGTAATTATTTTGTAATAACGGGATTTCGGCTCTGCTGAAGAGCCGCCGGCTGGTCCCCGGACTGGGATCTCTTGCTGTCAGCTTATAGCTCACGTTAGGAGAAGGGGAGGGAAGGGGGAACTTTGATTGTGAATATCTTTCAAACCAAAGCAGTTTGAAAGATGGGATTTGTGGCATTGAGTTTCTTTTTTACCCTCCACAAATCTATAAAAAATGTTATGGGACATTACTGTCCCTTTAACACAAACAGCACACTAAGCACATTATTTCACTTGACTTAGATACTTTTTTATAGCTCTCCTCCATTTTTTTAAAGTCATGGATGCCAAATATAGTAGGACATAGGCAGCTCTAATTACCTAGTTAAAACAGGAGTTGGCAACATGTGGCTCTCCATTTGTTGTATTTAATGTACCATCCTCCTTAGAATTAGAGACTTCATTGCAGAAGGAGACAGCCAGATGAAGAATACATAAGAAAAGGTGCACAGGTAAGACAGACATTGAGAGAGAGCGTGAGTGCAAGAGAGATCACATGAAAGAGAGCAACACATAACAAGCAAGAGACAGCGCAGCTAGAGAGCAACACAGAACATGAGAGAGAGCAAGTAGAGGGACAGAACACAAAGGAACGTAAGGAAAAAATAGCACACAACATAGAGTGCATGGAAGTGAAAGAGCACAAAAAAGAGTGTAAGAGAGAGAGAATAAAAGATCACATAAACATGAGAGAGCAGACTGAAGAGTGCATGCACAGTAAACTGGGATGATGAGCGCAAGGCAGCAATAATGAGAGGGAGTGAGAATTTGAGAGAGATGTAAGAAATAGACACAGAAAGTGACAGAAAGCGATATAAAGACTGGCTTTGTGTGTGCAAGACAAGACAGAACTGACCCCACAGAATGTGTGTTAAAATACGGTGTCTGTTACACACCCCAGGTAGCATCCAGGCAATGTTTTGACACTTAAATATCAGATATAAACTTCTGGTAATATTTATCTGAATTTTTAACCTAATATTTTAGTCTTGAATTATAATTGTCACTTTGTGACGTGATTTAAAAGCACAAAAAATACCAGCCTGATACTAACATTCCACACTACTCCCCATCCCAACTGTCACTCCCCGACAACCACTACTAGCTAATTTATACAAACTAACAAATATATAACACTAAAAATCTCAGAACCTTTGCTTTAAATAAAAACATGTTCAGCATAATTATACATGATCCATTGGCCAATAGGATTATATGTGTATTTAACTTGCCTCACTCTATTTTTTTAGAATTTACACATAGAACAGGAGTAGGCAACCTTTGCCACCCCAGCTGTTGGAGACTACAACTCCCATTGGTTAGTTGGGGATGATGGGACTTCCTACCCCTGGTTTGAAGATTTCTTTTCTGATTTTCTACAGATTTTAATGGGGTACTTAAACTGGTAAATAACTTGGGCAAATTATTATTTAAATTGGAGCTTACAGAAATATATTAATGACTATTTGCAGTTGTCCACCGAAATCTAGGAGTGGGTATATAGAGTAAGGATAATAGTATTGTGTTGCCACAACCCACAACTAAGAGGATCTCCAATTGGGGGTTTCTAGGTGGTAGCCTACTTTGTCTAATACAAAATGTTGTTCCAGAAAAAGTCAAAGTTAATTTACCCTTTTTTTGTGATAAACATGTATATGATGCAGTATTAGTTGGAATAATTTCAGTAGTGAATTTTAATATCAGTAATTGTAAGACTAACATCAGCAATTAATTTTGCAAATTGATTGAGAGGGCTCAGAATCATTTCTGAAATAATCACTTATGTACAGTGAGGGGAGGGAGGAGAGGAACAAATGAAATGGAGAGCATTACAATGCATGGGAGAGATATGGAGTGAAAACACAGAAGAGAGATGGGGTAGAACCATAGACAAAGAAGAGAGATAGAAGAGGAGAGATGGAGATGAAGAGGGAGAGAGACAGAACAGATGAGAATTGGAGAGAGATACTAACACACCAAGGAAGACTTCCTACCTTGTTCAGATCTGGACAGATACCTGTTTGACTGGCATCTGAAAGTAAACACCCCTGATCACATTTCCAGCAAACTGATTAGTTCAAATCCAAACAAAACATGAAACAAAACGAATGTTTCACAAGATAGGTTTCATATCTTGCAAAACGTCATGTTTCACATAAATCCCAGCTTAAAGAATCATTACACTCATCCCTACTGATAGCTGTGCTACTAATGCCTAATCCAAATGTAAATATCTGACTTATGTAGGACATATTGGAACAAAAACTCTTCAGCTGGCACTGTATCATTCTGAATTTAGAACTCAGATACCAAATGAACACCTGTAAGATGCGTTATCACATTAACCCTTTCATCAGGCATAGTGCCCTGTGATTGGAGGAAAGCTGATGTAGTTCCATTGTTTAAAAAGGGAGCAAGATCTAAACCAGGAAATTATAGACCTGTGAGCTTGACTTCCATAGTGGGTAAGATACTAGAAGGGTTATTAACTGATAGTATTCAGAACTATGTGAAGACAAACAATATCATTAGTAGGAATCAGCATGGTTTCATGAAGAACAGATCATGTCAGACTAATTTACTTGCATTTTATGAAAGAGTGAGTAGTAATTTGGACAGGGGAATTGCTGTGTATGTAGTATACTTGGATTTTGCAAAAGCCTTTGACACAGTGCCTCACAACAGGTTACTGCATAAATTAAAAGGCTTCGGTTTGGGTGGTGGTATCTGTACATGGATTGAGAACTGGTTAAATGATAGATGGCAGAGAGTTGTTGTAAATGGAACTTTTTCAAATTGGTCTAGGGTTATAAGTGGGGTACCGCAGGGTTCGGTCCTGGGCCCAATGCTTTTTAATTTGTTTATTAATGATCTAGAAGTGGGAATTGAAAGTAGCATCTCAATCTTTGCTGATGACACTAAGCTATGTAAGGAAATACATACAGAGCTCGATGTTTTTTCCCTGCAGAAGGATTTAGATAAACTAAGTGAATGGGCAGAAAAGTGGCAGATGTCATTTAATGTAGATAAATGTAAGGTTATGCATTTGGGTTGTAGAAACAAACTTGCTACATATACTCTAAATGGGAAACAACTTGGGAAATCCTCATTAGAGAAAGATTTAGGTGTACTGATAGACAATAGTCTTCACAGCAGTGTGCAGAGTCACTCAGCTGCTGCAAGAGCAAATAGAGTACTAGCCTGCATAAAAAGAGGTGTAGAAGCAAGGGATGCTAATATTATCCTACCTCTGTATAAATCCTTGGTTAGGCCTCATCTAGAATATGGAGTACAATTTTGGGCGCCTGTTCTAAAAAAAGACATTACTGAACTGGAAAAGGTGCAGAGACGTGCAACAAAACTGATAAAGGGATTGGAGGATCTGAGTTACGAAGAGAGACTAGCCAAACTGGGTTTGTTTACATTAGAAAAGAGACGTCTAAGGGGTGATATGATTACCATTTACAAATACATTCAAGGCCAATACAAAGAACTATCCAATGAATTATTTATGCAAAGAGCTGAGCTAAGAACAAGAGGTCATCCATTAAGACTTGAGGAAAGGCGCTTTCGACTAAAACACAGGCAGGGATTCTTTACAGTAAGGGCGGTAAGGCTATGGAATTCTTTGCCTCGGGATGCTGTGCTTGCAGATAATGTAACTGCATTCAAAAAAGCAATGGATGCCTATCAAGCACAGAACAATATTGACAGTTATGACAGATGGCTTCAAAGCAAATAGGATATTGAGCCGGGGAACTATTTGACACACTCACACACACACACCTGCATTGGAAATTGCTCCGGAGGGCTTTTTTGTTGCCTTCCTCTGGATCGGCGGGGGTGTTGTTGGCGTGGGCTGGACTTGATGGACGCATGTCTTTTTTCAGCCTTGTCTACTATGTTACTATGTTACTATGTAGTTTAATATACATCTTATTAAAGAGCATATCCCTATTACTCTTCATTGTGTAATTTGTTGTATGCAATCA
The DNA here is from genome assembly GCA_037306005.1 of Rhinophrynus dorsalis. Classification (NCBI taxonomy): domain Eukaryota; kingdom Metazoa; phylum Chordata; class Amphibia; order Anura; family Rhinophrynidae; genus Rhinophrynus; species Rhinophrynus dorsalis. Next base: position 136,787,881 of record CM074726.1, on the reverse strand, counting down.
TTGGTGTCAAAACTGAAGTACAAATGAATTATCGAAATGTACAAAAAAAAAAAAGCAAACATCACTTGTGCTGTAAAAGAGGTCATGACGTTTATCTTCGCATCTGGGTAATGAAAATTAATTGGGAGATTGGCATTTGTTGGAATGGTGAGATACCATCTGAGTTTTAGCATGCTGTTTTCACGTGACTGCCAGTTCTTTATATAGGTTGGTGTATGACGTATGAGCTCACCTCACTGCTTGATGAAATATTACTTTCCTACCGGATCAGCAGAGCGCTTTCTCATGGATGGCTATCCAAAGAGCTAAATGATGAATAAAAACAACTCAGTTTATGCATGCACTTAAAGGAGAACTAACACTGCCTAATAATAACCCTGATGAGAAAATCCTAATGACCCTTTTGAATTTTGCCCTTGCGCCTTTGTTCAAGAGATAAAATCTTCAGTCTGTCATTGATATCATGTCCATGGAGGCAGAGGTACCACTGGACCTCAAACACTGCTCACTGCTCTTGGTAACCATAATCATTTAACCCCTTGGCATCCACGGTCCTGGGAAGTAACCTTCCCTTAAGGACCGCTTTGAAGATTTCGACGTGCCGGCACACATGACCTGTGACGCGTACCGGCACGCCGCACTGAGGACTGAGAGAGACCACTACAGTCTTGGAGTGGTCAATCTCACTCCCCGTTTTTACTTACAGCGCTCCCGGAGGAGCTCTGTAAGTAAAATGTATGTGACGTGCTATGACCATCACCAGTCCTTAATGCAAAAACCACGCGATGGTCATAGCAGGGCATGCAGTCGTTAAGGGGTTAAGGAAGACATGGTTGTTCAACTCATGGCTTCAAAATGGCATTTCACATCACTCTGTCCTTTAAAGGGATAGTAATACTTAAAATGTAAAAAAAAAGATGTTGTAGGGTTTATCCTCCTGAGTAAAACAAGGGTATTCCCACTGCTGAAAGGTGTTTCATTCAAAAGTTATTAATTTTCAAAGTTGAATTTTTTAGGTGCAATATCACAGTGGCCTGAAATTGTACAGTGGTGCTGTTGCTACACCATCCTATGGAGATTTATGGTCCCAGGACCAGAGCTGTCCATAGGATCATGTAGCAACAGCGCCACTGTACAATTTCAGGCCACTGTGATATTGCACCTAAAAAATTCAACTTTGAAAAGTAATAACTTTTGAATGAAATACCTTTCAGCAGTGGGAGTACTCTTGTTTTACTCAGGGGGATAAACCCTACAACATATTTTTTTTTACATTTTAAGTATTACTATCCCTTTAAAGAGTTATGTGGGCTCATGCTGTCTTGAAAACACTGCCAACAATTATCGTGTCCACCTGATTGCTTATGCTGTCTCTTGAACAAAAGCACATTCATTGTGGCCTTTCAGATTTTCAGACCATAGTAAAGAAATTTGGGGGTATATTATTAGGAAGGGTTAGTGTTCCTTTAACTTTGGATGCTTTGAGAAGTATTTCAAGATAGAACGGAAGGAAACTAATTAGCATAAAATGTCAGACTATGCCACCAACAAATAAAGTTTAATTTCTCAAAAACAATTTATATTACAAAAAAAAGATGAACACAACATATAGGCAGGTTTTTATATATTTATATATATTTTTTTATAAATTTATAGAGACAGGTCTACTTTAACACTTTGAGGTTGGGCGCCTCTGGCACTCAAAGTGTTAATGAGATGGGTTGCATACCCCCTCTGGGCCTTCAAGTGTTAACCCTTTGAGTGCTAGAGGGGTACGCAACTCATTGCAAAGCAATACGTTGCATACCCCTCTGGCTCTCACAGGGTTAAAATTCCTACTAGCCCACTAGAAGAGTGTAAAGGAGATTCTGCACACTCTCAACATGGGGAAGGAAAATCAGGCATTGCAATTCATTTGAGACAGCTCTAGCATTCGGAGGGTTAAAAATCCCTATTTAAATCAATAGGAAGATTATTTGGATCATGTGGTATGGTTGGTTAAACCCAGAATTGCACAACTTGTGCCCCCATGTCTTTTTTGGACTTCTTGGGGGAGATTCACTAAATGGTGATAAAGAGGAGATAAAATGGAGATGACTTCTCCAGTGATATCACTTTTCCAATCCTATGTTATTCTATGGAACCTATGCACTAAGATTTCTTTGGCTTTGGGGATCTTAGTGCACAGACTCTATAACATATGATCTGGAGAAGTCATCTCCACGTTATCACCTCTTTGTTGACATTTTATAATAGTTGATGCAAAGAGCTAGTCAGAGATGCTCAACTAGGAATGAGCCTGCCTACAAATTGATGAGGCTCTATAGGATAAGTATCCTACCCAGTGTGCAGTCTCTTTTAGCTCACTAGTGCCATTCACAGAGAGGAAATATCCTAAAGTACATCATACTGACCCTACCAAAAGGCAGTCCAGCCACGAAGTGCCAGGCAATTCCTCTCTGAACAAGAGAAGCAGCCAACCCAAGACGTACGTTTCAGCCTTGTTGGGCCTCGTCAGTGAGGTGCAGATGATCTCTCTAGGCACTGTGAGCAAGGGGTCCACATCTAGATTACCCTGTTACCCTTAGGGTGACCAGTCCCAAGGGTAATTTGCATATGCAAAGAGCTAGTCAGAGATGTTCAACTAGGAATGAGTCTGCCCTCCAATTGATGAGGCTCTATAGGATAAGTATCATACCCAGGGTGAAATCTCTTTTAGCTCACAGAGAGAAGCAGCTAACCCCAGACATACATTTATAATAGTTAACCCTGATGCAGTTCAAAGTTGTTGAAAATTGAGAGGACAAATACAGCTTATGGCAGAGCAGTAAACTGAAGTCAATCAAGGCAGTAAAAATGTCTAAGTGGTTATCAAACCTCTTCTTCACCCTGGAATTAGGAAATCATTGAACTTTTAGTGAGCTTGGTATTATTTATTTCTACATTTTATGAGAACTGAAAGCCTAGTAAACTAATTTGCACACTTTTAATTTTTAAACAAGATTGGTCATTGTTTCCTCATATGATGTACTAAGGTATAAGATCTGCCTATCAAGGTACAGAGTCATAATGCATCACTCTACAGTCATAAAATTCCAATTTGGTGCACTTGCTCCAGTTTATGAGTTATCCTGCATATGATCACTATGTATATACATCACTGTGAAAAAGGGTCATAACCAGGGCTGGATTTCCCAATAGGAACAGTAGGCAATTGCCTAGAGCTCCACATTTTCAGGGTCTCCTCAGCTGTGCTGGCCTCGCCCTCATTCTGAATTTTGGGTGTGGTCAGAGCAATCTCAGTGTCTCTGCTCCAGTTTTATACTCCTATATTATTTAACCCCTTGGATGCTAGAGAGAGCTCCAACACATTGCTTCGCAATTGCATTGGCATAGCTGGGAACTCTTCGGATTTGCCCCGGAGACTCAGTTTTTGACACTGCTTTACCGGGTCTCCAGAGAAGAGGCTGAATCTCCAGATGTGGGGAGTTTCTATTGAAACTCTGCCCACTTCTGCTCCTTCTCACCCAGTTCCTCCCATTTCCCTCCCACTTCCCCTCCTTCACCAGCCTATTCTACCTATTTTTGACTAATTTATCAAGCCCCACCCCCACTTGCAATTAAGCCCCGCCCCCTTTTGACAAAAATTGCATCATTTCTCTCTCCCAACCCACCACAGGACTCCCCCTCCGGCGAGTCCAAAAGAAAAACTTCCAGATATGTGCATAGGAGACTTCTCTAGCAACCAAGGGGTTAAAGCCTTTTTTTGGCTTTGCTAAGGGAGCCGATACTGCCTTGCCTAGGGGCGCCTTGACATAATAGTTCCTCCTGGACCATGGGGTTTGAAAAAGTGTCAAACCGCCTTTATTTAACCCTTTGAGTGCCAGAGAGGTATGCAATTCTTTGGATACCTCTCAGGCATTCAAAGGAATAAAGTTCTAGAGTAAGTTTCTTTTAAAGTGGAACTATCACTTAATTCTTAGTATAGCGGTAAGCATAGAAACCCTGTTACAATCTTTATTAAGTGCCAGCATTATTTAGAAATCAAAGTTCTTATGAGTCTCACCGACAGACGACAGTGCAGACATCTTGCCGAAAAGTGATCTGCGCGCCTGCACTATCCGTCCCTTTCTGTACCTTGTGGCACAGTGCAACTCCCAATTAGGTTATTTTCCGATTGGTGAGGAGGCAGGGATGGACAGAGTATGTGCATAGATCCCTCTTCAGCAAGATGTCTGTGCTGTCATCTGGCAGTGAGTCTCATAAGGACTTACATTTATAAATAATGTCAGCACTTAAATAATGCCGGCACTTAAAGGGATAGTAATACTTGATTTTCATAAAGTTTAATTTTGTTCATATTAAAAAAGTAAAGTAAACAATGTAAGTCTCATTGCTTACAGTTGTCTAGTTATATAGTTATAGTGAGGGAAAAAAGTATTTTGTACATTTGCCCACCGACAAAGAAATGATCAGTCTATAATTTTAACGGTAGGATTATTTGAACAGTGAGAGACAGAATAACAACAAATCCTGAAAAATGCATTTCAAAAAAGTTATACATTGATTTGCATTTTACTGAGTGAAATAAGTATTTGACCCCTTTGCAAAACATGACTTAGTACTTGGTGGCAAAACCCTTGTTGGCAATTACAGAAGTCAGACGTTTCTTGTAGTTGGCCACCAGGTTTGCACACATCTCAGGAGGGATTTTGTCCCACTCCTCTTTGCAGATCCTCTCCAAGTCATTAAGGTTTCGAGGCTGACGTTTGGCAACTCGAACCTTCAGCTCCCTCCACAGATTTTCTATGGGATTAAGGTCTAGAGACTGGCTAGGCCACTCCAGGACCTTAATGTGCTTGTTCTTGAGCCACTCCTTTGTTGCCTTGGTCATGTGTTTGGGTCATTGTCATGCTGGAATACCCATCCACGACCCATTTTCAATGCCCTGGCTGAGGGAAGGAGGTTCTCACCCAAGATTGGATGGTACATGGCCCCATCCACTGTCCCTTTGATGTGGTGAAGTTTTCCTGTCCCCTTAGCAGAAAACACCCCCAAAGTATAATGTTTCCACCTCCATGTTTGACGGTGGGGATGGTGTTCTTGGGGTCATAGGCAGCATTCCTCCTCCTCCAAACATGGTAAGTTGAGTTGATGCCAAAGAGCTCAATTTTGGTCTCATCTGACCACAACACTTTCACTCAATTCTCCTCTGAATCATTTCGATGTTCACTGACAAAGTTCAGATGGGCCTGTACATGTGCTTTCCAGAGCAGGGGGACCTTGCAGGCAATGCAGGATTTCAGTCCTAATGGTGTGATTCTGTGGAAGTGATCTCTGAAGCCTGAGATTAGTGCTCCGATTCTGTGCAAGCGAGCACTGCAGCCTGGGGTTAGTGCTCTGATTTTGTGAAAGTGAGAACTGAAGACTGAGATTAGAACTTTGAGTCTATGGAAGTGAGCTCTGAAGCCTGAGATAAGTGCTGTGATTCTGTGGAAGTGAGCTTTGAAGCCTGAGATTAGTACTGTGAGTCTGAGGAAGTGAGAACTGCAGCCTGGGGTTAGTGCTCTGATTTTGTGGAAGTGAGAACTGAAGACTGAGATTAGTACTGTGAGTCTATGGAAGTGAGCTCTGAAGCCTGAGATAAGTGCTGTGATTCTGTGGAAGCGAGCTCTGAAGCCTGGGATTAGTGCTGTGAGGCTGTGGAAGTGAGCATTGAAGCCTGGGATTAGTGCTGTGAGTCTGTGGAGGTGAGCCCCACTTGGGTCGATCATTCGTTGCAGGATGTGTTGAGTGTCGCAATATACAATTTATCTTATGTGGAAGAGCTGCCAGTGGTGCTGTAGCTCATGTACGCTGTGAACCGTTACTGAGAGAGGTCATCACTGGCAAAAAGTAATTTTTTTTATCATTAAATCTTTTTCCGCTGATTCTCTTTTAGTTTCTCCATTCCATAGCTGGTTCTGACATCCCTTGAGATGGTCAATGCAGGCACTCATTTAGAGACAGCATGGGTTATAGAAGACAAGGAAATACCATGATGCAAAGTAACTTTTTGCAGGTGAATTGAAATTCTGTGCAGCTGTCTCTCGAATACTGGGTCAGTCTTCTGTGTGATATGATATTACAGGATGAAAGAGTTTGCAATTTTCTGTGTGATACTGTATTACAAGGTCAAAGAGTTTGCACTGTTCTGTGTGATACTGTATTACAAGGTCAAAGAGTTTGCACTCTTCTGTGTGATACTGTATTATAGGGTCAAAGAGTTTGCAAGCTTCTATATGATATTGTGTTGCAGGACCAAAAGAGTTTGCAAGCTTCTATGGGAATGTAACATACTGAACAGGGTGAATGCTAGGTTCTATAAAAAGAAGAAGGAATATGTAGATACATGAACCAATATTTACATAGCCGGGAACTCTCCAGATTTGCCCTGGGGACTCCGTTTTTTACAGTGCATTTTAAAGGGTCTCCGGGGAGAGAGAGACTGATTCTTCAGTGGTGGGGAGTTTAGTCTGAAAATCTGACCACTGCTGCTCCTTCGCAGCCTGTTCCTCCCACTTCCCTCCTTCCTCACTCTGTTCTGCCTACTTCCCACCTACTTCCCACCCACTTTATTAGACAGCCTGTTAAGCCCGCCCCATCAGTGGCCAGGCCCCACCTCTTTGTGATGTGAATCACATCATTTATATCCTCCCACCAGCACCACATGAGACCCCTCCAGGGACTCTAGAAGAACAAGTTCCCATGTATGCATATTTATAAAAGCAAACTTAAGTTATTTTGGAGTAAAACAACTGCACCACAAAGGACAAATAAATATTCCTAAATTCCCACGCAATCTATTAGCACTTTTTAACCTCTTAAATGCCAGAGGGGTCTCCAATGCATTCCTGTTCAATTAAATTGGGCCTTTAACCCCTTGAATGCTAGAGAGGTCTCTAGCATTCAAGAGGTTAAAAGCCCAATTTAATTGAACAGAAATTTATATTTCTCCCACATGATGCAACTGGTTTACTCCAGAATAACTCCAATTTGCTTTTATAAATATGGGCCATGGAGCCTTATGCAGAAAACAGTTCAGCAATTCCTGAGCATACCAACTGCACCATAACATGAAATAAAAAATATTTTTTTATTTAAAAGGATGTTTTAACCTATTGAATGCTTTTGTTCACAATGCATTCGATACCTCTCTAACTTTTAACGGTTTTCAATGCCATTTTAATCAATAAGAATTTGGGGAACCGTTATCACCCTTTTTCCTCATGGTGCATTTGGAGTACTCCAGAATTGCTCATTTGGTCCTTTCTGCACAAAGTCCATGATTCAGCAAACTGATATTAGTTAGGACTCCTTGTAACCTTTTGGATATTAGAAATGTCTCCATTGTGAAGCAATGCGTTCTAGATGTGTCAAGCATCCCAGAGGTTGATTTGGGGTAAAGAATAAGGTCTATGATTCAGCAATGTGATATAAGATACGACTTGTCTTATCCCTATGGAAGAGAGAGTGTGAAGCAGTAAAAGACGTTCATTTGATGTGTTTGAATTGATAGGGACCCTGAACATATTTTGGCCGAACTGCGCAACCAAAACCTCAACTTGAATACATGGTATGACACTGTGTGCTATACACTGGGTTTATCTAGAAAATTATACGTTTGTGGCCCAACACAGATACACTGTTTACTTTTCTGCCTTTACTTTGTGATTTATTGAAAGTCCCAAGATTCTTTTCTATATATCAACAGTTTTATAATCTCATATTTTTACTGGGTAACATATTATTATTATTTGGGGGTTTTCAATAAACTTCCTAATATACACCCAAGGTTTGTCCTGGCTCTCGTACCTGGCAACTCTCAAGGTCTGACTCAGGTTTCTTGACCAGGGTCTCAGGGTGAGAGAGACCCTTGTTATCTTCTACATGATCTGCGCCATTTAGTTTTAGTCTCAGAGTTGGTATAATTTCTACTAGAAAGGTAGAGGGAACCATCCTGCTTGTACCGTGTTTCCATGAAGGAAAGTCTCTAAGTTGCAGGATCTTGAGTTTCTTTGAGAACAGATTGGAGCACCATTGAATTAGAGCAAGAAGGGCAACAGCACCTAGAATCTAAGTTCATTAAAGGGACAGTAAAGTCCCAGAAAAAATATTTAGCATTTTGTAGTGCTTAAAAAGTTGAACTGAATGCAAAAAATTGTATATCTCAAACCACTATGGTTTGAGAGATACCTGCATTCAAAGTTTGATGTTTCCTGCTGTCAGCTGTAAAGCTGTCAGCAGGAGATCCGTGTCGGCCAACTTGGAGGCTCTTCAACAGAGCTGCAATCGCGTTTTTTAAAATGAATTACTTCATTGGAATGATCTACAAAGTGTGCTTGCAAACCAGGCACACTTTGTAGATCATTCCAAATAAGTAATTTGTTTTAAATAACGCGATTGTGGCTCTACTGCAGAGCCTCCGTGTAGGTGGACATGGATCTCCTGCTAACATCAAACTTTGAATGCAGATATCTCTCAAACCATAGTGGTTTGAGAGATACATTTTTTGCCTTCAATTCAACTTTTTATGCACTACAAAATGTTAAATATTTTTTCTGGGACATTACTGTCCCTTTAAGGGCCTAATGCTGCAAAAATTGGAGTGCAACAGGTTAAAAGCCCCATTTAAATCAATGGAAAGTACCATTTGTCCTCTTTACAGGGTAATTTTGAAAATTCCCAGATGTGCCAGCCCGGTATGTCAGACAGACTGGGTTATACATAGTAATGTATTTTGTATGGACTCTATCAGTTAACCCTTTGAATACCAGAGGGTTACGCAATGTATTGCTTTGCAATGTGTTGCCTACCCTTCTGGCATTCAGAGAGTTAAAATCAACACTGGTGCTTTTGAAAGAGTTTTCAAAACCCCTAATATGCTGTATTAGGCATTTTTTTTATCCCTTTGTGTGCCAGAGGGGTACACAATGCAATGCAAATCAACACATGGCATACCTCTCTGGCTCTCAAAGGGTTAATTAAACATTTTAGTTGTGTTATTTAGATGTATAGATGATGCTAATTAAGGTATTTAGTGCAAGCACTTCCTGTTGTATACCTACATTACTGAAAGGGTTAAGTGTCACTGACTGGGGGAGGCAATGAAGGGCATCCTTGTTAAGTCCCATTAAATATTTTGAAAGTGGAGAGTTGTGATCCCATATCTGTGGGATTGTTATTGGTGGATTTGATCGTATTGCAAAAAACCTTTGAAGAAAACCTTGATATTATACAAACAATAAACCAAACTGGCATATCACTCCAATTAATGCTTTTTCCAAATTTATTGGAGGAAAGATTTATAGCAATGACTATTTTGTGCTTTAATCCTTTCAGTTGTATTTGCTTTGCACACCTCTCTGGCACACAAAAGGTTAAGGAATTTATCTGAATCTTTGTGTATATGGCGTAGCCTGCACTGGAAATGCACAAGAATCCTAGTCTTTTCATTCATTTCATTGAATAAGGAGCTAAACTGATAATTTTTGCTCCATATTATTGCCTTGTGAATCTCCGATAAGGATGGAATTGATTCATTTGAACATAAAGGGCAATTATCATATTTAATAAGTCTGCTCCTATACAAACAGGCTTAATAAAAAACCAAGGAGTGCTCTTTGCAGCCCCAAAACGTCTATCAGCCATAAAAACACTTACCCCCTAGGCTAGAACACAACCTGGAAGACGATGGTAAACTATATGAGCTAGACCACAATATCCACATACCCTGTGTATTGATCTTACAAGTCCAGCACAAAGGGTCTATGGGTATTGCCTTTTACAGGCCAACAAGAAAGAACTGTGAGACTTCAGTTGTGTAGATCTATATTTTCATTTGACACCAACAAGCGAGCACCAGGGGTATTTTTAGAGACCCATGTTCTTTTCCTTTGTTGGTTAGTTGGGTTCAAGGCAGATCCAACATCTTAACTAGTTATGCTACCAGGGGAACAGATCTGCCCTCTGGACACTATCTACATTATATTTGCCATTTAAATATCTCATATGAACCTGCAATTAGAGATGTGCTTGAAAGCACAAACTCTCAGATAAACTCTAGCACATGCATTGTCTGACAAGGTGACAGTGATGATCTATGGCAGTGCTTCTCAGCCATGGTGCCATGGTACTTTGGAGTATTCAGACATCCACTTAGGGTGCCCCTTGTTTTCTATAAAGATGTTGCGGGTGTGGCTAGATCAGTTCTAAGACCCATAATTTCTGGTGGCCAATATTATTATCAGATTATGAGTCCCTTTACTGAACATTATTTAACCCCTTGGATACCAGAGACATTGGAGACCACTCTAGCAGCCAAGGAGTTAAGCCATTTCTTGCGCTTCTATCTATAAGCCAATGGGTCACAGCCTTCTCCTCATGGGCACCTAAAAGGCCATGTCTTTGGGATTTCCCTGATTGTGCAGAGGTGAGTTAATCAGAGGTTTGTTCATTTCATTAATTCACTTGTGCACATGGGGGGATATCCTAAATACATGGCCTGTTAGGTGCCTCTGAGGAGATAACAGTGGATTGGGCTCAGGGTGGGATCATGTAAAGCATGAAGGTGTGGCCTAAGACCAGGGCTGGATTTATATCTCAGGAGCCTGTAGGCACAGAAATCTGAAATGCCCCCTCCCATTGGCCATTTCCACAATGCTCCAAATCTCCACATTACCACCATCAGCTCCACATTGCCCCATCAGCTCCACATTGCCCCCATCAGCTTTACATTTCTCCCATCAGCTCCACATTGCCCTCATATTGCCCCCATCATCTCAACATTGCCCCCATCAGCTCCACATTGCCCCATCAGCTGCCCCCATCAGCTTCACATTGCTCCCATCAGCTCCACATTGCCCTCATATTGCCCCATCATCTCAACATTGCCCCCATCAGCTCCACATTGCCCCATCATCTCAACATTGCCCCCATCAACTCCATATTGCCCTCCATGAACTCCATATTGCCCTCCATCAACTCCATATTGCCCTCCATCAACTCTACATTGCACCCAACAGCTCTACATTGCTTGCCCCCCATCATACCCATATTGCCCTCACATTGCCCCCATCATCTCCACATTAAGCTTCACATTTCCTACCTCCCTGGTGGTCCAGCAGCAGGAGCTCCCGCGCAGTCTGTCGTCTCCCAGAGCTCTGTATTACTAAATAGCCGGGGGAGCTCAGCAGCTACAGGTCTGTGCCGAAGAAGGCACAGACCTTACATGCAGAAGGCAGTGCGACATTAACGTCTCCTCCTTATTTGATATCGCCCAGCAGTGTTCCAAACTTCCTGGCAGACGCCGTTGAGGGTACAGAGGCAGATACTTCTTACAGAAAATGGGCTACCTGACAGACTATTTTAACTCTTTCACTGCAGGAGATATATATATATCTAAAACTGCATTGGATACCTCTCTGGCACTCAAAGGGTTAAGCCTTGGCAAGTTGTAGGCAATTATAATATTATTATATTATAAAGTACAGTGACCTCTTAACTCCTTGGTTTCTAGAGAGGTCTCCAACAACCCATTCCACAATACAGTGAAGAGATCTTTAGCGTCCAAGAGGTTAAATGATTACTACACTTTTTAAATGAAGTACTCACGTTTATTTTAACTTGAGCTTACATTAATTTAACTTCATATAATGTTCTTTTGTTTGCAATGTTTTTCACAATACTAAGCACTTACACCTATAAGAGCTTGACAATATACTGAGGTTGATTTACTAAATGGAACTGGAATCATAAACATTACCATTGAGTTAAATGGAGCATTTAACCCACTGAATGCTAAAGAGGTATCCAGTGCATTACTTTATAATGCATCTGACACTTTTCAAACAATTTAACCCTTTGAGTGCCAGAGGGGTACGCAACACATTGTTTTGCAATGCGTTGTGTACCCCTCTGAAACTCAAAAGGTTAAATCAATGGATAAGTGTGGAAGTTTTAATTGTCCACTATGGTGCAGTTGAATTGCTCCAAAATTACTCCAGTTCCTCTTAGTATATCAGCCTGGATTAATTTTCAAGTCATTTTCCCACAATGCTGAGTTTTCAAACCTTGCTTCACACTGAGCTGGCTGGATTGTTTGTTCCAGATCATCAATGAAGGATTCAGAGGGTTCCAGAATGTGTTGCGTAAAAGACAGATATTTCTTATTAATTGTGTGCCCCTCTTCCACCAGTATCCCATGCTTGTCCTGCTAAAACAGCCCACACAACACTAAAAGACTAAACAAAGTTGTTTGTGGGTATGAGTGTCCATTTAAAGGTATAGTAATATTTCAGAAAACAGCAGCTCCAATTAATCTTCATACTATTTGGGTCATGGGAAGCTTTATATCAATACTGTGAGAGTTATAGTTCAAGAGTAATTGAATGATGGTGTCCCCCTCCTGCCCCTTTTACCTAGTGTAAGCCACCTCCTCTCAGATGTGAAATCTGGTCCTGGGACCAGACAGCTCACAGCAAGGGACGATCTACTTACTGTAAGTATAATGAAAGCCCTGCCCCATTGACAGGTTTTCAGGGTTTTCCTTATGCTCAGTGAAAATTGTCCCTCTCTGCAATCCATCCTGACAGTCTTGCTGGTCTGAGGTGAGCAGTGTTACATTAGTAAAAGGGGCAGGAGGGGGATACTTTATCATTCATTTACTCTGTAATTACTTTTGAATGAAGTATCTCCCAGCAGTGGCAGCACCCTTGTTTTACTTAGGGAAATCCCTAAATTGTCTTTTTTTTCCCAAAAGAATGAAATGTAACATTTCATGAAATAAGAAATATGGGGTTGGGGTGGTTCCTGTTAGAGGCATTTGTATCTGCATTTGTAGAAACTGCAATCTTTTGTATCCCGGTGATTTTTGTCAGTTTGCCAAGGACTTTGGAGCAAAGTCTGCACCTTGTAGATCAGTCTGTTTAATGAGGAGTGTCAAGATGTGGGGGGTACAGGTCATGTAGAAGTCACAGGGGTATATAAATTTGGTATCCCTGTGCAGCATTTTTTTCATTTCCATTTCAAAGTGTCTCCTGGGTCCTATAGGTAAAAAAACAGAATGTGATTCATTCTTTGGTGTTAAAGGCATAGTAATGTTTCACAAAAACAGCAGCTCCAATTAATCTTCATAGCATTTGGGCCATGGAGAGTGTTATTTCAATACTGTCAGAGTTGTAGTCCAACAGTAATTGAATGATAAAGTATCCCCCTCCCACCCCTTTTACTGATGTAACACTGCTCACCTCAGAACAGCAAGACTGTCCAGATGAATCGCAGAGAGGGACAATCTTCAGTTAGCATAAGGGAAAATCCTGTCATGGGGGTCAGGGTATTCCTTATGCCCACAATAAGAAGATTGTCCCTTGATGTGATCTGTCTGGTCTCAAGACCAGATTCCACATCTGAGGGGAAGTGGCTTACACTAGATAAAAGGGACGGGAGGGGGATACATTATAATTCAATTACTCTTGAACTACAACTCTGACAGTATTGAAATAACACTCTCCATGGTCCAAATACTAAGAAGACTAATTGGAGCTGCTTTTATTGTGAAACATTACTATCTCTTTAATTCCCTGAATTCCAGAGCCATCTCCACCACATTGCTCACAATGCATGAAGATGTGCAAAGCACACAAGGAATTACTTGTGGAGTAACCAAGACAGTCCTCTAGTGTCACTAACAGTCAAACCTAAGAACCTTCAAGCACCCAGAGTATGAGGGAGGACGAACTGCCCAAATTAAGCAATTTGTGTTATAATGTGGATGGGGTTTAATAGGGGAGGACACAATTGTGAGATTACCCAGAAATGGGTGGATAAGTAAATGGTTTGTGGTGGAAGTGGGCAGATCATGATTTGTAGTGGTAAGCCTAGGAATCTGAGAATCAGCCTCTGTCCCAGAGATCCTGCAATTAAGTCTTAAAACCTGTGTCTCAGGAGCAGATCCAGAGAGTTCCCAGGTATCCAAACATTGCATGCTTTCAAGACATCCTGTTTAATAGCAGGTGTATCAATCAGTCTCTTTAATTGATCCACCTCTAATCAAGCAAAAAGATCCTGAACACCAGCACTGTTAGTTGCACTTAAAGACTGGAGTTGCCTAACCCTGGGGTAAGAGAATTTCAATCCATTGCACATCCCTCTGGCATATAAAGAGTTAAAGGGTTAGTAATGTAAAAAAAAAAAAAGTTTTTTGCTTTTAGAAGAGCTTAAAAAGTTAAATGCAAAAACCATATGTCTCAAACCTCTATGGTTTGAGAGATACAGGCATTTAAATTTAAATGTCTCCTGCTGACAGCTATAAAGCTGTCAGCAGGAGATCCATGTCGGTCAACACAGAGGCTCTCCAACAGAGCCTCAATCGCATTATTGACAGCGAATCCCTTGATTGGAATGGTCTAAAACAACAACTTTTTTTTTACATTACTAACCCTTTAACCTTCACAAGACATGTACTCAATGACCCACACATAATTTATAGCTTAAAACCATTTGTTTATCATGAAAAATGTGACATCTCAGGAAGTCTTACTAACTATATCTATGTAATAGACTGCCTGCAAATAGACCATTAATGTAAATAAAAAGTATTTCTGCACCCTAGAAAAATATATAAATCAATTGTAATCGGGGAGAAAAAAATGTACCAAAATGATATATATATATGCATATAGAGTATAAATCAATGGTCGTTATGTGGATGATCGGCACTAAAATATATCAAGTTTAACCAACACCCACGTAAAAATCTAATAAGACCAGTATCAAATATATATATATATATATATATATATATATATATATATATCAAATTGAATACTTAAACAAATTGTTTCAAATACTCTTAAAAAAGTATCCACTTCACAATGGGAGCGCGTCAAACCCCTTATAAATGACAATAATCCAAAGGAATGGTGCAAAACAGTCACCACATAATATATCACCGGGGACTCATGCACCAATCAGTTAGAAAAAAGAAACACACCACCTACAATGGAAGATTGACCTCGCTTCTCAATGGTGGAGCAAAGGTCTATATCCATATGGGGCACAATCAGATGATGTATAACCTGCACAAAAGTCTCCCCAAAAACCGGAAAAAACAACTGATCGGATGATCTGAGAAACAATTCTGCATGTAACCGATCGTGTCAAATCTTTCTTACAACAAATACTCTAAAAAATATCCACCACAGAACAAAAAGCGCATCCACCCCCGCATATATAAATGAAAAAAGTGGCAATAACCCAAAAATTAGGCAAAAGCCACACCACCTATAGCGGGAGATAAATTGCGTTTCCTATTGGTGGAGTGACAACATAACATTAGACCTATATAATGGTGTATTAAAGGGATGAGGTCAACAAAATACTAAATATCACCAATATATCACATATAAAAATATTTAATTAAAAAATATACATAAAATATGTCTATAATCTAAAGTCCACTTGAAGCATTCCGTTGGTGTACACTTAATTGAGAGATATCTTGCTAGTATTCCATGATACAATATTCCAGAACTTAGATGGAAATCACAGTAAGTCTACAGAGCTTTGATGATAATGAGACTTCAAGGTGTGAAAAAAACGATATACTGTATTATTCTATGCCAAGACTTAATGGCAGGTGGATTTGATAGTACTATTCACTTTTAATTACTTAATGGTAAGATGAAATCCACAGTGTAACTTACCACCGCCGTCTTCACTTAGTCTTACTAGCAATTAATAACAGTTCCCATGGTCACGTCGATCTCCAGACTTCAACACCTTTTAAACTCCCGTAATTGATGTTGTTGAAGCTTCTGTAGTTCACGTTACTTGAACTTCAACTAACAAGTTCTCTCAAACGTGTAGAACTCCACAATGGTGTATCACCTGTTGGCAATTTGTAGTCCAACTACTGGTTATTGAATAAAGTTGTCTTTGAATGCTAACAGTGGAATATTTATAAATAGTCTACGAGTTTCTGAAGGATACTCCTTCCTTTCTCAAGACAAAAGCAGCTGGATCTGACTGCTCTGGTCTTCAAATAGTCAATTACAGCCTCCCTATAATGGTCACAGCTCGCTGTGAGGCGCGCTGTGATCATTAAGCCATGACGTATCAGGGCTAGCATTGATCCTTAAGGACAGATTTGTTTGATGGTCTTGGCTTGTCATTGGTCCTTAAGGCGTTAAAGAGGTACAATTCTTAGACAAACTACTCCATGGGGACAAATGAAAATTCCAGTAGATTTACTTGTGTCTCTTGATGCCTAAAATGGTAGAAAGAACTCATGATGGAAGACCTCTCTAGCATTCAAGGGGTTAAAAGTTCAATTTAAATCAATGAGAATTGTCAGAATTTTTAGTTCCTTCATCTGGTGCAACTCATTTGCCCTAAAATTTCATCCCTTCAGCCTTATGAATAAGGACAATATTTCTTTAAGAGTAATTTTACTTGTAAATGTAAACAGACACATTTAACCAGATCTTATCACTTGTCTCATTCTTGCAGTTCTAAGATAGACTGTTCTGCTGGGAACAGCCACAAGAATCTCAAACAAAGCGCTTTTCCCAGAACATACTCTGAAGTGATTGGCTGCAGAACAATTACTGGCAATATTCTCTCTCATTTCACCAAGGAAAATGTTGGTATTTAGTGACTATGCACAGTTAAATTCCACTCATACAACACATTTTAGTCGAGTGACTTTTATTGCATGTAGGGAAAATATTAATTGGACAACAATGTCTGCAAAAAATAGGCCACATCTGCCAAAATGAATTTCTAAATTCTATTCATAATAATTGGTACAAAAACTTCAGTAAAACTTGGTCTCCTTGGATTAATAGTATCTATGGTATAGTGCATAAAACTATGTTGTATATCTAGTATGTAGTTTAAAAAGTCTAGTTATAAGTTCATTTGTTTATTTGTTTATATTGGAATGTGAAACCCTCTTTATTCTGAAACTGTAACTTGTTAAAAGGAATAAAAATGTTTTGGTTTAAAAAAACAACAAAAAAATTATTGCATATAGGGAGAATGTGTCCATGCAATGTATTTACTTTTCATACAGAACACACACATTTATAAGAACTCATACTTTTTACTGTCTATTTAAATGCCAGTTATCATGTGCTGCCATGTCTATTCCTAGAGTAGATTTAGTACAAAGCATGTTGCTCATATCTGGGAACTTTCACAATGATCTAACCCCGAGAACTTTATAATATTAACCAATAAAGGTGATATATCCCTGCTTGCCGTAACCATGACGTACTGCTCTTATTGGTCCTCATAAAACTCCTAAATGGATAGTAATGCTATAATAAAGTTTATCTCTGAGTCTTCTCTGTTGTAAACCTAACACATTGCGCTATGATTAATAACTTATTGTTTGGAAGTTCAAAAGATATTCAATGTAAAAGGATCCCCCTCCCGCCCCTTCTGGCTGCCTCCCCTTAGAGTATCCGGTCCCACAATTAGATCGTGGGACTGGACAGATGCAGCGAGGGACAATCTTCAGTCAGTAAGTTAAAGAAAACCCTGCACCTCCCCCTTGATGATGGAGGGCAGGATTTTCCTTTGCTTACTGAAGTTTGTCCCTCTCCGCTCTCCATCCGGACCATGCTTAGATGCAGCTTGACAAGGCCAGAAGGGGCAGGACTGGGATCCTTTTACATTAAATATCTTTTGAACTACCAGAAAGTTATTAATCATAGCACAAAGTGTTACACAAACTATAGAGAAGACTCAGAGATCTAACTTTATTATAGACATTACTATCCCTTTAACATGCTATACCTTAGTGTTTTCACTGCATGTACATACAGAACAGAAGTAGGTTGTATTCCTCTTTTTTCTCATAGAAATGACAGCAATTTAGGGACTACATAAGTAGTTATTTGGTAAAGATGAGACAGCAGTTAACATTGGACTACCGTACCCTGAGAATATGGCCCTTCACACTGAGACATTGAGAACTGAGCCACAAGCCTCAGTCTCATGGTCAAACCCTGAGAGATCCCAGGTATGATGGTGCTATACCATACAGCTCAGAAATGGTTCCTTATAGCCATTCTGGGGATCAGGAAAGTGACCCCATTGGCATACCTGGGAACTCAGGGTTTTGACCCAAATCTCAGGGAGAAGGGCCAGCTTGTCAGGGTGAGAGAGTTTTGTGTCACCTACTATATGATTTGCCTCAATTCAATGTTTCTTTAGTCTCTTAATTGGTGCACTTTGCAATGGAACGACAGAGGAGATTATCTTCTTGTCTTGTGTGTGTGTTAAACTGTAACGTGTTTAAAGGTCCTTAAAAAGTTAGGTAGGCTCACTATGCCTGTTTCAGTTTAACCCTTTAAAGGGATAGTAATACTTAATATGTAAAAAATTATTTTGTGGTTTATCCCCCTGATTAAAAGAAAGATACTCCCACTGCTGAAAGGTGTTTTATTCAAAAATTATTGCAGCTCAAACTATATTTTTATGTGCAGTATCACAGTGGCCTGAAATTGTACAGTGACACTGTTGCTACACCATCCTGTAGACAGCTATGATCAATTGACCATAAATCTCCATAGCATCACTGTACAATTTCAGGCCACTGTGATACTGCACATAAAAATTCTAGCTTGAGCTGCAATAACTCTTGAATAAAACACCTTTCAGCAGTGGGAGTACCCTTCTTTTACACTGGGGGATAAACCCCACAACATATTATTTTCTACATTTTAAGTGTTACTATCCCTTTAAGGACACATGACGTGCCAGGACCGTCATGGGAAAACTTGCACTAGGGACCCATGATGGTCCTTGCACGTCATGGAATTCAGGGGTCCCCACATGGCTGTGCGCAGTTGGGGGATTCCTAAATTCATTGGGCAAAAAAAAAAATTCCCAATGATGCCTGACTGCTGGCCATGCGGCAGCACAATTGGTCATTAAAGGGTTAAAAAAAACAAATAACTGCCATCAACTGTTATGTCCGCCTCCATGGACACGACACCCAGGATAAATTGAAGATGTTATCTCTTAAACAAAGGCACGTGCAAAATTCATAGGGGCCATTAGAATTTTCTGGCCTTAGTATTTCAATACTGTCAGAGTTGTAGTTCAAGAGTAATTGAATGATAAAGTATCCCCCCGCCCCTTTTACTGATGTAACACTGCTCACCTCAGAGCAGCAAGACTGTCGTGATGGATCGCAGAGAGGGACAATCTTCAGTGATCATAAGGAAAAACCTGAAAAACCTATCAAGGGGGGTGGGAGTCCTAATCTCACAGTAAGAAGATTGTCCCTTGTTGTGAGCTGTCTGGTCTCAAGACCAGATTCCACATCTGAGGGGAGGTGGTTTACACTAGGTAAAAGGGGTGGGAGGGGGATACTTTATCATTCAATTACTCTTGAACTACAACTCTGACAGTATTGAAATAACACTCTCTATGGCCCAAATATTATGAAGGTTAATTGGAACTTCTGATTTTGTGAAACATTACTATCCCTTTAATTAGTTACTGTGCTTGAGCAGTATAAACACACAAACTGTGCAATAGATGAATCTAGGCATAGCCCACACTGTGAGGTATTTCTAATATCACAGCGAACAATGCATTTGACCTTGAACCCTTTGAATACAAGAGGGGTATGCAACTCTTTGCTTCATAATGCATTGGGCACCCCTCTGGCACTGAAAGGGTTAACAGGACTAATTGGTGTATTGTGCCTAAATTAGCCAATGTGCCACCAAATCATAAAACTTAATTTTTCAAGACCTATTTATTTTCCAACTTCCACATCAGCCTCTTGTACATATTGTGCTGAATGCTTCCAAATCTGTATTTACTTCGACATATTAAATACATATAAGGGTAAATGTAAAAAAACAATTCTGTTCTTAGTCATGATTTTGAGTTCCTATGTCTGGCATACATTAATGTATAAGCTTAGTATGTACACATCCTTCCCATAACACTGCTTGCTTCTGTGGGCATTTCAGAGAGGTCCTTATATATTAACAAGGCATAGAGGAGATGGCGTGAGTTCAGCCCATTTCCCTGCACATGCTATGTGGTTGGCATGTAAGTCTCATGTTGTATCTGGCAGTATGCACTACAGTGCTCATACTCTGTAATGCATGTCCTGAAGTGCAGACACCAGTGCTAGAGACAAAGATCATGGTAGCTGCACTGGTTAATTCATACAGTCACCCTATAGTCTCTACATACGGTGGTATGTAAATATTATATGCATTAAGCACTAACACAATTTCTTAATCTAATTCAACCGGGGACCTCTGGCTGCTTTATGATACAACAATTCTTCTACTATGGCCCTTTCACACTTGTGACACCAACACAGTGATGCTGCATTGTATCAGGAGCCTGCTGTGAATGAAAACATACTAGCCTATGGTGCCTTTCACATGGGTGACTACCACTTGCGTGATCATCACACCAAAGTCCAGCATGCTGCACATTTAATATATTCCCTCAGGAGCATAGTTAAGTTGCAATAAGAAATTTATTTATGGTGGCCTACTGGGCCATAGGCAGACCTTTCACACGAGCTGAGTTGGAGGTTGCAATTCTCGACTCAACATCCAATGAACAGTCAACTGATATGGTGCTGATGTGGTCTGGCCAGAAAACAAGCTCCTCCTGCATTCCTGATTGGGATGGAATGCAGGAGAGAAGTGAGTGAACTGCTCTGGTGACAGAAATGAAGGGGGCTGTGTCGGTTCTGTCACCTGTCTGAAAGTGTCCCTATACTCCATCTTAGTAGACTAGATCATAGTATTTAAGTTACATTCTCCATCACTTTGGACAATTTCCTTTGTCATAGAGATATAATATATACTGTAGTACAATCCCCTCCTTTTCTCCTTGTGCCTAACTTATTTCCCTGGTTACCGTTCTATATGTTAAATTATATGCATATTTATTTGAACTATCATGCAGATCACTTGGTATGAGGATATGATTGTTTATTTTACTTTGCACAGACTCTGCATGTGTATTGTTTTCCTACAATATTCTAATGCTATTTCTCTGCATTCATCACAACTTCTCAGTAAGGTTTTGTTTAAAACAAAAAAAAACCTTTATTTTATACTAGAATTACATCATGCATTGGCAGATTTAATTTCTTGATAGAACAAACTAAACTTGTCTTAGGGTGACTGACAGTGTCCAATTTAACATCTTGATCTAGGAAGAGTGACTATAACATACTTGAACAAAATGCAGTTTTGAACCGTTTGCCTATGATTCCAAAGTAATCAGAACCTGGCATATTAGCACAATATAACCTGTTAGGCAGCTCACGCTGTATTTACCTGCTTAAAAAAACAATGGCATTATATTGGCAGCAAGAATATTTTTGTTGGCCAGTTACTGAGTTCCGGGAAGAGATAGTTATTGTCTAAAATAATTTTAAATAGGCATGAATAAGCAGGTGACAAAGATCTCAATTTGTGTCATGAGTACATTCATGAGCTGTCTTGCACTATCACACAGTACAGTTTGTTTATGATTAAAGACAAGTTTTTAGCATGAACTTGTTCTCCCCAATGTATAGCACCATTATGTGAGATAGCTCAGTAGTAAAGTCCCTGACTAGGGAGCCTGTTCAAACCACAAGGTTCCATGTTTGAGTCCCAGCAGGGTAAACTCAGCTCTTCATCCTTCCAAGGTTAATAAATGAGTACCATTGATTGGCTAATAATAACATCTATTATTTAGTTGCCACTTTGGTTAATTCCAAGAGTGTGCGCTGAAAGCGCTTTGAGTCCCACTGGGAGAAAGGTGGTATATAAATACTAGTCACAGGGCTTGATAGAGAATCAAAGTGTGTGGTCTCTAATGACCAACATTTTGACCCACACTGGTGAACCTTGACAAAGACCCCAGTGTGGGTTGAAACATTGGTTATTAAAGAGCACATATTATGTTCCTCTATCAAGCCCTGTGTGTGCTGTAATTTCTTCATGATGACTCTTTCTCTCTTTCTCTATATATATATATATGTGTATATATGAAAGTGGATACCCACACTGTGGTTCAACCAGTGAATTTATTTATAATATAACTGTACATCTGCACAGGCTTTAACCGGTATGACCAACTTACGGTTCTGGTGACCACTATATATATTTTCTCTTCTGCATTTCGAGATCAATCTGATCAGAGAAAAAAGATAAAATGGCAACCATTTTTTCTTTTTTTTTTTTCTCGTCTCCCCCCCCCCAGGTTGATCTAGAAACATGTTTACAAACCAACAAATTATCCAATGTATCAGTTCCTAATGGAGATTTTGATTTTATGTGTCACTTTGTAATTGGCCACGTTCATGTTTAAGGAGTCGTTTGTAGCATTGAAAGGAATTAAGAGAATAAACACACTTTGGCAGGAGATCTGAAGAGAGGCTCCTTATCACGGTGCCCATGATTGCTGCTTTTCTTTGTCAGTTACCTGAAGGGGGCTCTCCATTGGCTGTCTGCCTTCAGCCCACCCTGCATTGCCTATTTAGACTGAGCTTGGTCACCCTTTGGTTGCCCTTTTGTGTTGTCTCTATGCTGCTTGTTCCTGCATTGAGTTCCTGAGCTTCCTGGGCCTTATCTATGTTCCTGCTTGTTTGAGATCGTCTAGTTCCTGCCCACCAGTCGCCCTGGTTCCTGCATCCGTTCCTGGTCCGGTTGAGGTTGCTGTCCCGCTGCCGTTTCCTGCTGCCGTTCCTGATCCGGTTGACTGCCCGCAGTGCTGTTTCCTGTCCATCCTCGGCTGGGTTCCTACTCCTGGGTCGCCTGCAGTGTGCCGGCCTTCCCCAGTCGCTCTGGCGACATTTTTACTTACTCGTTGCTTCCTCCAGTACACGGGTACTGGTTCACTCCACATACACCCGGCTGCTGTTGCACGGGTAGAGATATTGGTTATGCCAGTACATGGATACTGGTTCGCTCCACTACCAACTGGCTGCTGTTGCACCGGTAGAGATATTGGTTAACCCAGTACGCAGGTACTGGTTCGCTTCACTACCAACTGGCTGCTGTTGCACCGATAGAGTTATTGGTTATCCCAGTACGTGGGTACTGGTTTGCTCCACCACCAACTGGCTGCTGTTGCACCAGTAGTGATATTGGTTATTCTGGTATGTCGGTACTAGTCTGCTTACTGCCAACCGGCTGCTGTTGCACCGATAGAGTTATTGGTTATCCTAGTACGCGGGTACTGGTTCGCTCCACAAACAACCGACTGCTGTTGCATCGATAGAGTTAATGGTTATTCCAGTACGCAGGTACTGGTTCGCTCCACAAACAACCGACTGCTGTTGCATCGGTAGAGTCGTTGGTTTTCCCAGTACGCGGGTACTGGTTCGCTCCACTGCCAACCGGCTGCTGCACCGGTAGTGATATTGGTCTCTCCAGTACGCGGGTACTGGTTCGCTCCTTGCTGAACTGGTTGCTGTTAAGTCCTAGGGAGCTCCGGTTGTCCGCTTGTCTATCCGGTACGCGGGTACTGGTTCGCTCCTTGTTTTACCGGTCGCTGTTCAGCACAGGAAGATTGATGGTTTTCTCCAGTACACGGGTACTGGTTCGCTCCCTGTATATATACCGGATGCTTGTTGCAAGATCTGTTAGCACCGGTAGAGACTGTGTCTCCGCTGCACCATTACTGGATTGCTTCTGCTCTTCTCGCTGGCTATGCCATACTGAAGATCCATTAGGCCTCAGTCTGTCATACTATGTGACTGGTCTATCCAACTAGCCAGTCACTGAGGTCTTAGCTGCTGCCATCCTGCTCTGCAGTCCAGGCTGCCTTGCCCGGTATATTGGTAAGGCCGGTAGAACCTATTCCTATCTATACCATCTTGGGTTGCCTTAACCGGTATTGGCAAGGCCGGTAAAGCCTCTATACTTGCTGTCTCAATCTCTAGGCTGCCTTGTCCGGTACATTGGCAAGGCCGGTAGAGCCTACATTATTTCATTGTACCAGTCTCCAGGCTGCCTTGCCTGGTATATTGGCAAGGCCGGTAGAGCCTATACTATTCCCTGCACCAGTCTCCAGGCTGCCTTGCCCGGTATATTGGCAAGGCCAGTAGAGCCTATATGATTCCTTGAACCAGTTTCCAGGCTGCCTTGCCCGGTATATTGGCAGGGCTGGTAGAGCCTACACTATTAATTTTACCAGCCTCCAGGCTGCCTTGCCCGGTATATTGGTAAGGCCGGTAGAACCTGTTCCATCTTGTACCACCTAGGTTGCCTTACCCGGTCTTGGCAAGGCCGGTAGAGCCTGTGTCTCATTCCTTATCATTGCTTATGCTACTATGTAAATTGCTTCATATATATGTGTATACTACCCAATAGGGTTTCCTTTAAACTTTTCAATAAAGTTGTGTTTATACCTAACTCTGTGTCTGAGAGTCTTAACAAACCGTGACACTCCTACAAATAAAGGCAGAAGAGATCAATACAGCAGCTATCAGAGATGCTGGCAGAAGAGGGACGAACATACTGATCATCAGAACCGTGGGTTGATCATATCGGTTAAAGGGATAGTAATACTTCGTTTTAACTTTATTTTATTTTGTAGGCATTAAAAAAAATGAAGAATGATATAAATCTTATCTCTCAAACCTTTATCGTTTAAGAGATATTCACAAGCAAAGTTTCCCTCCCTCCCCTTTTACCTAGTGTAAGCCATCTCTTCTCAGATGTGGAATCCAGTCCATAGACCAGACAGATAACAGCAGGGGACACTCTTATTCCTATGAAAACAATGAAATCCCTGCCCTCCTTGACAATCTTTTCAGGTTTTTCCCTTATCTTAATTGAAGATTGTCCCTCTCTGCAATCTACCTGGGCACCTTCCTTCTGATCTGGCTGAACAGTGTTACATCAGTAAAAGGGGCGGGAGGGGGATACTTTATCATTGAATTACTCCTGAACTACAACTCTGACAGAATTGAAATAACACTCTCCAAAGTCCAAATACTATGATGATTAATTAGAGCCGCTTTTATTATGAAACATTACTATCCCTTTAAAGGCCATGCAGTTACTTTGAACTACAGTGTGAGTATCCGTATATATTATACTAGTGTAAAAACCCGTGTACATGGTGTCAAAAGCAAATGCTATAGGCCCTGCTGAGACAGTGGGGAGAGTGTGGGTGTGAAAAAATTAACAATACCAGATCCCTGGTTACCTGTTACTATTCCTAGCAACCACCAAATTAACCCCTGAAATTACACATTCTTAGCATTTGTCACATTTTGTCTGTATTATACATATTGTATACCTGGACACATGATACACAGTGTGTGTGTTCATTAAAATCTGTTATACAATTATATTTTGGACTGTGCCACTTTAATTTAATTTCCCTACTGAGTGTGTGCGTTGAGTCTGAATTTTCCACTGAAGCACCAGATTATAAATACATTTCTTATGGGAGACTGGAGTAATCTTTGTTTGCTATATTGAATTCTGCACTTTTTGGTAATGGGGAAAGCAATTTTCCTTTGCTGGACCTTCTTAGTAGTAGTACTAGTAGTAGTACTAGTGGTGGGACTGCTTGGGGATGGCAAGTGTAACTTAGGGTTCCCTGCTGTCACACTTGGCATCATCTCCTCCCCCACTCCTGAGAATCACAAGACATGGCAGCAGGTGCAGCACTGCCAGCAGGCACGGGTAGCTGGCCTGTCCTGCTCACTCTACTACCCTCTTCTTCCTCCCATGAAACAAGTTTCCCCAAGATCCCTAGGGGTGATGTAGGGGGACTGGCCATCATTGGGTCTGGGGAACCACTGAAGCCAGACCCTTTCATGTTGGTAGTGGCCACTTCTTCCTCCTCCTCAGACTCACTGAATGCATAACGGTCCTTCCAGCTCCTCCTTTTATTATTATTCCACTTGCTCATAGTGATAGCAGTCACTATGAGCATCTCCTGCCTCAATTGTGCTATTATCTCACAGCACAACAGCCTAGCACCTCTCTCTTCCTCTCTCTCTCTCTCTCTCTCTCTCTCTGTAGTGGCTTGTACTGTGTTTCACTTCCTGGAAAATGGCACTTTTTATAGAGAAAAGGCAAAAAGTATGTGATAAAAGGGGCAAAAATTTTCTAGCCATTGAAATAATAGGGAACACTTTAGTCAATGGGCGAAAAGATTTTAACTGCTTTATTTAAAATGGGTTCTCCCATGGAAAAGTGGAGAACCACGTGATTTTTGCTGATTTTTTCATGGGAACACAATGGGACCTTTCACCAACCCCTAATGCAGATGTTATACTATCTTGAACTAAGAGCACAAATTATAATGGCTAATAGAGTTTTCTTGTCTTAGTAAGAAGGGGTATTATTATTAGGAGGTGTTAGTGCTTAGTACCAGAGGGGTACGCAACACATTGATTACCCCCTCAAACGATTAAGTATATCATTTTGAGTAGTTGCAGTATTCCCTTATTACTAAGAGTCACTTGAATTCATGCACTAGGGAACAAATGTGCAATTTGATGTATAAATTACTATTTTTGATTCAAAGTGGTTTTCCACCCACTTAAAACGTATTTTCTTATCAGTCTACATATTGCAGTTTCTGTATTCAAGCTTGGGCACCAAGGAAATTCAATGATGGAAGGGGTAAGAAATATGTGTGGGCAAGAGCATGTTTTCATAATGCCTCAGCCTGGCATGTAGCAATAACATATGGGTGGGACAAACCCACTTTATCACCTCCTTTCCATTCCTCACACTACATTATCTTCACTTAACCATTCTTGAATAAGACCCAATGGAGGAGATTCACTAAGTGGTGATAAAGAGGTGATAAAGTGGAGTTTATCCAGTTTATCATTTCTACAGTTCCTGTGTTACTCTATAGAGCCTATGCACTAAGATCTCCAACGTTGAAGAAATCTTAGTACATAGGCTTCATAGAATAACACAGGAATTAGAGAATTGATAAACTGGAGAAGTAATCTCCACGTTATCACCTCTTTATCACTGCTTAGTGAGCCCCCCCCCCTTGAGTATCAGAGGGGTATTCAGCAAATTGGGGTTATGCACTAAAGTGTGATAAAGAGGTGATAAAGTAGAGATAACTTCCCCAGTGATATCACTTCTCCAGTTCCTATGTTATTCTACAGAGCCTGTGCACTAAGATCTACCCGCATTGGGTCCATAGGATAACATAGGAATTGGAGAAATTGTTTCACTGGAGAAGTCATCTCCACTCTATCACCTCTTTATCACACGTTATTGAATCTTCCCCCTTGTGTTGCAATGCATTGGATATCTCTCTGGTTTTCAACTGGTTCTTAATGCTTAGTATCAGTGGTGTAACAATAGGGGTCGCACCTGCGACCGGGCCCGTCACTCTCAGGGGCCCTGCTGCCCCCTGTGACCCCCTCGCCATGTGCCCACAGCACAGCTGATCTCCCGGCGGCCGACGCTCTAGTAATGCAGAGCGCTGGGAGATGTCATCATCTCCCAGTGCTCTGCATTACTAAGAACCATGCGGGAGCTTTACTCACTGCTAGACCACCAGGGACTCGAGGTAGGAGGAGGAATCAGTAGGCGCATTGTGGAGAATGAGAGGCATTGTGGAAGGGGCTTTGTGATGGGGGCATTGTGGAGAATGAGGGGCATTGTGGAAGGGGTATTATGGAGATTGAGGGGCAATATGGATATGGGGGCATTGTGGAAGGGGCAATGTGGAGAAAGAGGGGCAATGTGGAAGGGGCAATATGGAGAAAGAGGGGCAATGTGGAGATGAAGGGGCACTGTGGAGAATGAGGGGCATTGTGGAAGGGGTAATGTGGAGATGAAGGGGCACTGTGGAGAATGAAGGGTATTGTGGAAGGGGCAATGTGGAGGTGTCCAATGTAGCTGAGGGGGGCCAATGTGGTCGGAGGGGGCCCATGGCAATTCTTGCACCAGGGCCCGGTGGCTTCTAGTTACGCCTCTGCTTAATATGTGAGCTTATTTAGCAGAATGTATGCACTTTATTAGCTTAGTTATAGATCATATACAGTAGCCTATATAATACTTTATTTTTGTATGCTTGTCTTCAGTGACATTACATGAGATCGTAGTTATACATTGCTGGCTCAACAAAGCAGAGAGAACAATATATAGTTAAAATAAAAGTCCATGCTAACTCTTACGTTCCCACTTTAGACATTAGTATCAGTTATCACTATGGACAAACTTATTTATGATCTCAAAATCTACCCTTCTAGGGAAGAGTACTGGCCCAGATGGATTCCCATTATTACTATTATACTATTATTACACCCCCCCCATATGATACAGTGGTTCTATAATGCTGCTCTGCTACGGTCTCTTCTCTGCTACTTCTCATACAAACACTCAAAGCACCTATTTACCTTGACAGCAAACTTGATACGGACAGTTCTATTTGTGGTAATTAAAGACCAATACAACTCTTAAACCTTGATACTAATTTATTTGTTAAAATGTTAACTTGGTTGAGACCATATTTAGAAGTCCTCAGTCAGCCAAATCATGCAGGACACAATAGAGCGATGGCTTTACGTTTTATCCAGTAGTCTCTACTCTCTACAGATACGGAAAAAGTATTTGACAGAGTGAGATGGAAATACATATACGCAATGTTACACTATCTCAGTGTATGCCCTCAGTATGGCACAATCCATTCTTAGCCTATAATCATCTTTATAAGCATGCATATGAGAAGTTGGTTACGTTTACTCCTTATTCCAGATTTCCAACAGTGCCAGGTAGGGATGCCCTCGTTCCCCTGTTATATTTATGTTAGCATTAGAGCCCCTTCGTAAAACCATAACACATTCCTTTAACATTAGGGGTATAATTTTTATCCAAAAACACAGCCAAGGTGGTCCAGGGCTCCCATATATGTCTAAGTACTACACAACAGTAATGTGACCAAATTGCTAGATTTTTTCCAATCACAGAATGACTCATTGGGTGTCCTGGCAAACTTATACTTTCCCCAAATTATCTCTGTGGCACTTTTTTTATATATCCTACTGCAAACATAGAATCTGATTGTAAAAAAAATAATAATTTTACTTGGTCAGCTGATTAATGTTTGAATCAAACCAACACTCTTTCCCAACTGTCCCCTTACTCATCCACCCTCATCTTATTTCATGGCAACCCCAAGTTTCCCTCCTAGATATGACAAAGGGATGTTTGTTGGAAAAGCATCCTTAGATCCATTTTTGATGTCCTCTCCTATAAGGATCTTCAGAGAAACTTTGAAATCCTGCACCATTTCCCTTGCAATATAGACAAGTGCATTAACCTTTCTTCTAATAGGGTATTCCAATATGGATTTGGCAGATTTTGAGCAGATCCTAACTGCAGATGGCGATATTAGAAGACCCATCTCCAAAATAGTACAGTTCACAGGGAATTCTGCTGCAGAGTCTAAATCAAATGTTTTTTTAGATTGAGACAGATTTAATATATGACCAGTTAAGGTAGTCATTAAAATATTGTACAAAACATTTACAAGATCGCAAGAGAGAATGCCACTTGGGAATCTGTCTATAAAGTGTCCTCTAGTTGGTGCAGGAGCTCAGAGCTTTAAGCATACTTCTTCCTAAACTGCTCTAAATTACGATGGAGTTTATTATAAGGGAGGATGTCTGACAGAGGTTTTTTATGAGGAATGACGGAGCTTGGTAGGAAGAATTATGATTGAACAAGGTTTAGTCTGAGGATGTCCTAATATGGACACCGTCCTTTGAGTCTCAGAGAGATATGCAACACATTGCTGTGCAATGCAGTGCGTACCCCTCAGGCATTCAAGAGAATTAACTATGTATAGATGTGAGGGTTCTTTCTATGGAACATTTATTGATATCTCTTCATTTTTTTACCCTACATGACGAGAGGATGGAAGATAGAAGAAGGAGCAGAGGAAGAAAGAAGAGAGAAGAAGGAAGAGAGAAGAAACAATTACTGAAAAAAGAAGGAAGATAGAAGGAGACAGTCAGTGGATGACAGGTAAGTGTAACAAAGATTTTTTTCCTTTGATGTTCCCATTATTGATGCTATTTAGTGGCGTTTTGGGAACTTCCTGCAAAAAGATCTTTTCTGTGGCTTAATGTCCATTGTGCTTTCAGCTGGTAGGGCCTTTGAATACCGACTTGGACATTTTACTTTGTCGGTTGGTATACAATTTAGCCCTATGGCTGTTTTACTGGACCTCTTTAAATCAAGACTTATGAGTGTAAAAATTATTTTTTATTAGATTTCTACTGTACCTTTTTGGTGGTCCATTGGAGAGCTCCCTTAGTTTTATTATCTTGGTTGTTCTCTGTTCTGTCTTTCAGTGCATCAAAATGGAGCCGTAATCTTCATATACTTACATTGCTAGTATTTCTCTCCACTCCGTTCTGGATTTGGGTAGCCTTTTCCTTTTAGGTGGCCTCCGCACACGATGGTAACCGTTTCCCTCTTTGACACCACCTTTACCCATTTCTTCTTGGCGATGGTCCTGACTTCCTTTGCTCGCACTCCCAGCTGACTACTGACCCCATCACTTTAAATACCCACCAAGGCTACCACTATAGCTGACACCAATTTTATTCACTTTCTTTTGTGTACTATTGTTATCATTTTATGCTGATGTATTGACTTCATTTGTATCTTTAATAACTTTTTTCAATAAAGCTTTGAAAAAAAAAAAAAAAAAAAACGGAGCCGTAATCATTTGAGCACTCAAAGGGTTAAAAGAAATTCCAATAAATTCCTAGGCTGCCTCCTCTTGGCAGTAATAGCTGTCTGGAGCATACAGCGTTTGATCATCTTGTCCATATGTAGGAGAATAATGCTTGTTCATACCATACAGCATATCCTTCCACTATGGACATCATCAAGCTAAGAAGTTCTGGCCCAATCCAATTGCACCATGGGGGAAAGTTTACATTCTGCCAATTCCTACTTATTTAAAACGTTTTGTTTTTTTTATTACTATTCATTAAACGCTAGAGATATCTGCAGTGCATTGCTCGGCAATGAATTGGATAAATTCTCATAGCATTCAAGGGGTTAAGAGCACAATTTAAATCAATGGGAATTTGTATTTCTCCCCTGTGCTGCAGTTGGATTGATCCAGAATTATCCTCTCTACCTTGGGTTATTTTGGAGTAAACCAACAGCACAAATAAAAAATTAATGTTCAAATTTAGGCTTTTAACCCTTTGAATGCTAGATAGGTCTCCAATGCATTGTGAAGCAATGCATTGGCTGCATCACAAGCATTCAATGGGTTAAAAAGCTTTATTCAAGCGCATGGGAATTTAGGAATTTTTATTTGTCCCCTATGGTACAGATGGTTTACTCCAGAATAACTCCAGTTGTTTTGCTTTTATAAGTATGAGCCAGTATGATTTAACCCTTTGAGTGCCAGATGGGTACGCAACGGATTGCAATGCAATGCGTTGCATACCCTTCTGGCACCCAAAGGGTTAAAGTGATCACTTGAATGGTGATATTAGGTGGTTTTGCAGGTGCAGAAGTAAGGACGGTATGGTGTTCTGTGGTGGAAGATGCAGTAAGGCTATGAAGACAGCAGTTATCATAGTTTCCTTGAGTCAGTTTTCAAGATCTTTAACTCTTTGAATGCCAGAGAGGTACTCATTACATTGGATGATTGATATCTTTTGAATGAAATCAGAAAGGCACAGTACATATGAGCCATTAGGAATTCCTGGCCATATACACTGTCATAATATATTGCATATTCCTTACAGAATGTAAATTATGGTCAGCAGGGTCATGGCTTGTACCATGTTTCAATGTTTTTCAATCTTCATTGTTGATATCTTTACCTTGGGGGAGATGCAATAAGAGGTGATAAAGTGAAGATGACTTCTCCAGTGATATCACTTCTCTAATTCTCATGTTATTCTATGGAGCCAATGCACTAAGATCACTACCACTTGAGGAATCTAAGAGCATTCCTGCCATAGAATAACATAGGAATAACATAGAAATTGGAGGAGTGATATCACTTGCATCACCTTTACTTTATCACCTCTTTATCACACCTTAGTGAATCTTCCCGCTGATCTCAGAACTGTAAAAAATTGCACTTACTCCCCTACCTGCTTGAATCTGTATATTACCCATGCTATACTTAGATTATAAGCTAAATGGGTCAGGGACCTCCTTTCCTAATGTATGCTAACCTAGTGTTTCTTTTATGATAATTGTATCTATAAGCACTTAACTGCTGCACTTAGGGCTCAATACTATGCCTATCAGTAAAACAGCCGGTAAGGGGGAAAAAACACCAAATGAGAAACCCATTTTTGTACAGCAGCTATCCTATAACTGGCCCAATATATGGAGAACAAGCGTTGGTGGCCAAAACCCACATTGTAGCCAAACACTTGTTGCAGACTTTTGTTCCCACAATGCATGCTAAACAGAGGGAATTGTGGGAACATCAAAAGAAAATAACCAACTCTTGTTTGACCCTCTGCCCACCTCCCAAACAACAACCCTACACTAGCCCTAACATGACACTTAACAAGGTTACCCCTAACACTAGCCTAACACCCAGAACTGTAACGCTTACTTGTCATCTACTGTCCGTCTTCTTCTTTAACCTTCTCACTTCCTTCTTCATTATTCTGTAATCTTCCTTCTTCTGTAATCTTCTTTCTTTTGTAATATTTCTTCTTTCCAATCTGTACTGTAAAAGTAAAATAATTCAATGATTGATTTTTTTTGTTTTTTTAAAAGAGCCTCAAAGATATGCCAGACTGAACCCTCTGAGTGCCAAAAGGGTAACCCTCCAGCACTCTAAGGGTTAAATGCAGTCTGGCATATCTGTTAAAAAGAATATGCTGCTATTCTGGTTTTCAAAAACTGGAAAGCATTCTTTTTGTTGATAAATAAAAGGCCTTGCAAACTGCAGTGTTTAATCTGGCTCCACCTCAGCTGGAGGCGGCAGGAATGCAGACCCTCCACCCCCATACCTTTCGGGCCATTGCCTGAGTAATTATGAGGTAATTTGGAACAGAGACTGGCTTTTTATATAGCCAGTCTCTGTTCAAAATGGATTCCAGCCTACAATTAACTGGGATGTGTGCTTATGCACCTCCCAGCCAATCATATTCTGGGGGGGGGGATGACAAAACCCACTAAAAGCTGATTGGCTGGGAGGTGCGTAAGCACACATCCCAGCTAATTGTACGCTGGAATCCATTTTGAACAGAGACTGGGTATATAAAAAGCCAGTGTCTGTTCAAAATTCCTTCATTCAGACTCAACAATGGCCCGATAGGTATGGAGGGGTGGTCTTTTACACTCTGCATTTCTGCCACCACTGGAGGCGGAAGCAGCTGAGCCAGATTAAACATTGCAAGGCCTTTATATTTATCAATAAAAAGAATGCTTTTCACTTTTTGAAAACCGGAATGGCAGCATATTTTTTTTAACAGATATGCCAGACTGCATTTAACACTTATAGTGCTGAAGGGGTAACCCTCCAGCACTCAGCAGGTTAAGTCTGTATAACGGACCCTAGAATGTTACATGGCAGCAACTTAAATGACTATGGTAGCACGCCACCTAAGGATCATTGTGGCGGCCCGTGGATCAACGTCTGGCAGTTTGGTTAGGGGTTACATGAAGAACAGCTCCTCCAAAAGACTGAATTCACGGCCATAGGCCGGTACATGGAACTTGGTGGAGTTATGGAGAATAAACTCTTTCCAAAAGACTGAAATCCACAGACTATAACCCGGCCGCAGGCTGGCTGCCGTGCAGGGCAAACTATTCAAAAGCCCCATAAACTTAACATGGGAGGGTATGCGGCTTCCTGATTGCCCAAAGCCCTGGGTGACGAGTTTAAAGGTCCCCCATTGAGTTAACATGGGGGAAAGTAGGCGGCCCACTGGTTCCAATTGGCTGAGACAGCAATGATGATCTTAGCTAGGATTGGCCATCGGATTCAAGGCTCCTGATTGGCCAGGGGTTGAAGCGGAATATTCAAAGATGCTTCAACCCCCTGGCCATTGTGTGAAGATGTGTATTTGAGTCCCTCAGCCTTTTGTCACAGTGTTTACCCTTACTCAGTCCCTTTATATAAATAATGTAATCATGTCTGGCCCTTTGTGTTATGTTTACACCATTTGTCACTGTCCTTTGTCTAGTATTGTATCTTGATGTGGTTCAGCATGTATAAAAGAGTTGAAGTTTGTACAATAAAGTGTGTTACAGTTTGGACTTGAACTGCCTCCTGTCTCTCTGTTGCTGGATGGTATCAAGGGTCTTCTGTTGACCCCCATCCTAGGAAGAAATGCTGCTTGAGTAACCGGTGGAGCTGCCTGCTTGTAGCTGAGCTCAGGAGGGAGAGACTTGGAACGACGGTCCAACCCAAGACTTGGGTATCCGTTACAGTCTGGCGTATCTCTGAGGCTTTAAAAAAAAAAAAAAAAAAACACACCAATCATTGAAATGTTTTTTCTTTTACAATACAGATTGGAAAGAAGAGAAAAGACGCAAGATTACAGAAGAAAAACGAAGAAGGAAGAGAGTAGATTAAAGAAGAAGATGGACAGTAGCTGATCAGGGTGCTGATGACCCCATTGAATATCTGGAATACAGGTAAGTGTTTATTTTCAGGGGATGTTGGTAACTTTAGGAAGGTTAACCCTGTGAGTGCCAGTGGGGTATGCGAAGCTGTGCGATGCATTGTATACCCTACTGGCACTCATAGGGTTAATCTTCTTTTGTTTTTAAAAACATTTTTAGTTCCTTGGATGTACTGATATGAGGCTTGGGACCCCATATCAATACATCCACGTGTGACTAGTGTAGGGATCACTAGCTGTGTGTGTGTGTGTGTGTGTGTGTGTGTGTGTGTGTGTGTGTGTTGGAAACTACCTTTCTAATACACACCAGTGGTTTACACTGCACATTAGGGATTCTGCGCCTACGTTGTGATGGTGCAGTTTTATCACCAAAAATGTACTGTCCTTAACATGCGATGAAGCCATCACATATAATAGAATGACAAATTCAACTAATTTTTAATTGTGTCCAATGGGCGCACATTTTGGGCATTTTCACGCAGTGGTAGTTTTTGACAGCACACTTAATAGAATAACAAACTGTGCTTTCAAAACCACCATTACCAGTTTGGATTTTTATAGTGGAAATAGTATAGAGCCCTCATTGTATCCCATCTTTGCTAAAGGTAAACTGTAAAGTGCTAAGTACACCTGAAGAGAGATGCACTATGGTGTTTTAAAGAGATGATAAAGTGGAGATGACTTCTCCAGTGATCTCACTTCTCCAAGTCCTATGTTATTCTATGGAGCTACTTCTCTAAGATTTATCCTACTTTAGAGATCTTATGGCGCGATGAAGGAAACGTGCGCAAATGCTATTTCCCGTGTGAAAACCACTAGGGAATAGGTTTGCGCATGATTTTGTTGAATTGTGCATGAAAATTCAAGATTAGTGAATGGCTGCGTATATTTTTTTTTTGTGGGTGTGGCTAAGATTAACGAATCTGTGTGAGTGGAATAGCGAATGAGCCTAATGCAAGAACTGCTATTGCGAATTAATTTATACATCTGTGTACTGTTGTTGTCAAATGGAATCCCCCTGCTGGTTCTATATAAATAAAAATATACATACATACATCTATTGCCCCCAAGATTCTATGTCTTGTCACTATGCCATACAACACTGTTGAATCTGTTGACCTTATAAATAAATGATGATACAATAATAATAATAAAAATAATTCGTAAGGGTAGAAGGAGTTAACTGATTTGAGGAATATTGTTTGAGGTACAACTGACCTTGCTGTGCTTCCCATGCATGCTGTTCTTATAACCTTGGGTCTGTCATTTGACCTTGGGTACCAGGTGTAATAAATTATAACAAAGGCAGGGACTTAGTTTAACTGAAAAAATGGTATGCATGGGAACATGAGATCTATATTAGGAATTCTCATTCGTACTTAGGAGATTCACAAGTAAACTCTATAACTCTGTTGCTGGTCATATGTAATCCACGGAGTAGAGGTCATTGTTATATTTTCTTTTCTCTATATATATTAAGATGAACTAGCTGACAAATCAGTTCATTATGCATCATTATGCAAACTATAGACAGACAAATTTACCCCTGTGGAATGCTGTTAGTTACGGGTCATTATCTATGGAGCACATTAACCTAAAGAAGAAGTTTCCTTTGTTGGAGTAAGTTAGAGGCAAAGTAGGAGAACAGGTGAACGGTAAGAAATCATACATATTAACCCTTTGAGTGCCAGAGGGGTACAGAATGCATTGTTCTGCAATGCGTTCCGTACCCCTCTGGCACGTAAAGGGTTAAACTCCATTCCTTTAGTTTAGTTTATATGAAGACCCTTGGGGAAACGATAATGAAAAATAATAGTTTTTGTTTGTACTTGTAAATCTTATGTAGCGTAGAATAAAATAAAACGAGTAATTGTTTTTAACCCCTAGAGAACCAGTGATGTGCAACGCATTGCAAAGCATTGCTTGCTTGGATGAACTTCTTTTCAGTAGTCATTTGACTTGTCTTTGCTTCTTCCTGATATAAAATCTGAGAGGGCCGATTTACTAGGAACTGGAGCAAACCATTGGAATAAAGAAAAACTCCCAAACGTCCTTTGATTTAAGATTTTAGCTACATTTAAAGTAGACATGTCATCTACATAGCTGGGAACCCTCCGGACTATGATCTGCCCCACTTGTGAAACCAGCTGTACCATAGGTAACAAATAAAAATGACCTATGGGAGCAGACTGAAGGGGGAAGGATGCACAAAGGAGTGATAAAGAGGTGGTGATAAAATGGATATAACTTCTCCAGTGATATCACTTCTCCAGTTCCCATGTTATTCTTAGATCCTATGCACTAAGTCTTCTCAAGTGTGAGGGATCTCAGTGCATAAATTAAGCCAGAGCTGCATTGTGAGCTCTGGAGGACCATCTGGGGAGGACATTGGGGTCTGAAACAAGACTGCCTGGTGCTACTTCAGGCATCTACACTATGCTGCAACATGCTCAATGCGGGTCCCTATATACCAGGGCTGGGCAATGTGAGGCCCTCCAGTTCCTGCCAGACTACAACTCCCATCATTCCCTGACAGACAACAGCTGACAGGGAAAGATGTGAATTGTAGTCTGGCAGCAACTGGGGGCATTAGGTTGCCAGCCATGTCACAGACCTTCTTCATTGGCCATTCACAGAGGGTCCATGGAGACAGATCGCACAACCCAAATGTTTTGGGTCATACCTGATCTGATCTCCGGAAATGCCGTGGAGACTCCAGTTTTCAGATTGAATTACAGGTTCTCCAGGGATAGAGGTTGATTCTCAAGCTATAACTCCACCACTTTTCCTTCTGGTCAGACCACTCCATTCAATGTCAATTTCTCACTCATGTCATGGCAAACCCCTCCTTTCGATAACCCCAACCATCTGATTAAACGCCACCCACAGCATAACATGAAACACACCGTTTGGACACCCTCATTCTCAGCTCTACAGTGTTTCTTCTGGCACTTGGGACAAGAAGATTTCTAGGTGTGTTTTAGGGTTGCATAGTGTAGCCCCAGGATT
Source organism: Rhinophrynus dorsalis (assembly GCA_037306005.1). Lineage (NCBI taxonomy): Eukaryota > Metazoa > Chordata > Amphibia > Anura > Rhinophrynidae > Rhinophrynus > Rhinophrynus dorsalis. The sequence continues at coordinate 136,750,215 of CM074726.1, read as the reverse complement.
TTTAACATAATTTCCCAATGTAGTAAACTTAGTAAAACACCTATTTGCCTCTTATGTCAGTGGAAATGTGTGGATTGTTTTGTTTGCAACACGTTGGATTCCTCTCTAGCATTTAAGGGGTTAAAAGGTGAAACAGGTTACACTGTGTGTGCCAAGTGCCAACCTCAAAAAAAAAAATCAGTCCTAACCCTGAGTCAACTATGATCCTGCCGAAACACCTTATCACACAGTATTGTTCTAACACAGTTATTTACGGATGGATGTTGCAAGATAACTAGACCATCCCACTTGTGAAAGTCATCAACTACGGTAATGTAACTAATTATGGGAGGTGGTGGTTTGGCTTCATAAAGGTGCTCTGTGTCAGGAAAATTCCCAGTGTTAAACTTCACTGAATGGTGAAGTGAGGAGGGGAAGGCTGGGTCAGGGGGAAGCTAAATCTCTAAGTGACACCTGAGTACCTGGAAGAGACACAAACCCTTTTTATCCACTGCTCACATTGACTTTCAACAATGGGACTCTCAATTCCAAGCTTCTTTAAGTGCTGTGGGAGAACTGGCAGCAAGGATCTGGTATGTACTCTGTCTGTAGAGAGATGGATTAAGTAGGGAAAGGGACTTCAGGTGACTGGGATGGAAGCCAGCAGGTTTGAGTTGTTTGTGTTTTAACACTTTATATTCACTATATGTCTTAAATCCATATGTTGGAGAGGTTTTCAGCCAGGATATAATTCTGGAAAATAATCTGCCAGGGTAATTTACATCTATTTTTTCTTATTTTAAAAACATGTACCATATAGCATAATATTTGCTTGTTTTATTGTATTTTTTTTTTTTTCATTTTTCTGCTAAAACAAAGTACAGGAAAATGTTTTGGGTTTTTTGTTCTCTTTTTAACCCTTTGTGTGCCAGAGGGGTACAGAATGCATTGCGAGACCCCTCTGTCACGCAAAGAGTTAAAATACCGTGTTAGGTTTTTCTTTGTTTTGGGAAGAGGGGAGACTGAACTGACTATCTTTTACACCTTAACAAAGTTATAACTCTACTACTAGCATGTAACTGGTTAATCTAATTTAGTTTTAAATATAATGTCCTGATGCACATATATTTTCATACTAGTTGAAAAGTCCATTTACACTGGCCACAGTGCTACCCAGCAACCGGACAGATCCTGTCTTTTCACTGCCCGCGCCGCGGGTGATACGGAGCTGGGCACTCCGAATTCAGACTGTAGTCCTATCTGTGCACCTTCCAGGGACCAAGCGGTCCCAGGAAGGTGCACATAGGACTCCTGTCTGAATTCAGAGCACCGCGATCCGTATCAGCCGTGGCGCGGGCAGTCTATACTGCTCATGACTGCAGAGCACGCAGCCGTCTCTACTGCACATGACGGCTTCTGACAAACATACCTTAGCAAATTATTATATAGGATTCTGAGGTTAACAGAGGATATGACTGGCACTCATAGGTGATTTAACCCTTTAGGTGTCAGGGGTATGTGTAAAGCGTTATGGGGGTTATGCACTAAGGTGTGATAAGGAGGCAATGAAGAGGAGATACCTTCTCCAGTGATATCACTTCTCCAGTTCCTATATTATTCTATGGAGCCAATGCACTAAGATATCTCACACCTGAGAAATCTTAGTGCATAAGCTCCATAGACTAACATAGGACTTGGAGAAGTGATATCACTGGAGAAGTCATATCCGCTTTATCAACTCTTTATTCACCTCAATGCATCTCCCCCTATGTGTTGGACGTTCCTCAGGCATTCAGAGGGTTAAATAATAGTGTTTATTTGTTTATGTTTAAAAAGTTAATGTTTCAGCTCACACAGCAGCCTTTCTCAGGGCGAGGCGAAACGTTGACCTACAATAAATTATGAATGTTATGTGAAATAACTACTAATGTCAGTCCTGTTCTGTCAGTGCTGTATTTACCTACATTACTGGGGCACCAAAGCATGGTGTTTTTATCATTTATGCAATTATTTCTCTCTCTGTATATAGGCATGTGGAATTACTAACACATACATAGACAGAACGACAGATAGAGAGGCTGATGTATTAAGAAGAAATTGTGCTATTCTGGGGCAAATCAAGTGTGGCATTTAATTGCAGACAGACAGAAATAGATAGATAGATAGATAGATAGATAGATAGATAGATAGATAGATAGATAGAAGAATGGATAGATAGACTGTCATGTCTGCTTCTATGTTCATTTAGAACAGATATGTTGCCCACCCCTGTACTAGGGAAGTCAATCATTTAGTGAATAGTGGTGCACACACTCTAGCGCCAGTGCTTCCCCTATAGCGTCCACAGTAGAATGGAGTAAAGTTACACCGCTCGACTCTGTGCTTTATTCATACACAGCATTAAACATGTCTCAGAGGAAATGAACACCTGCACATACAGTGCCCCACAGGCCTCCGCTTGGTGCAATCAGTGTAAGAATTGTTGTCCTATGTCACTGAGTACACAGGCGTTAGGCAGGCACAGCACACACACAAATCAATTCCAGATACTATTGTAGCACAGCATCATATTAGTACATTTCCCATGAAATTTGTTTATTGCTATGTAATCCATAATAGATTTTTCATGACTTTAGCGTTTATCTTTTATTACTGAGCTCTGACTGACTTCTGTTGCTTCCTATATCCTATGCACCATTTTTTCATTGATCCTCGTGTTTAGTTTTAACACTTTAAGTGCCAGAGGGTATGCAATGCATCAAGCATCCCTCTGACACTCAAATGGTTAAGTTTGCCCCTCTTGGTGATTAGCATGGAAGCATCCTTGAACTTATAAGCATTAACTTTTGAGTGCCAGAGAGACATGCTTTGCTTTACAGTGTGCTGCCCACCGTGATTGCACTCAGATGGTAAAACATGACCTCATTTGCATGGTTTTGCAAAACTATGGATTATTTACTGGCAATTTTCTGTTCTGTGTCAGACATGTCAATGCAGACACAAGTGTATTATACAGGACCCCCAGGCCTCTTGTTTGCTTAAAGGGATAATAATATTTAATGTAAAAAAATTGTTGTTGGGTTTATCCCCATACCAGAGGGGGCTCTGATACTTCTGTGGAGTATAATTGCTGCAAATCATGGCAAAAAGGGGGGAAGGGGGGCTTCTCGGAGCATCACACAAGTGAGTGGGAAGTGGGAGGAACTGGGTGGGAAAGAGCAAAAGTGGTCAGAGTTTTAACCCCTTAAGGACCCATGACGGTCCAGGACCACCATGGGTTGTTGTACGCTTAAAGGGATAGTAATACTTTATTATTACTATCACCCATATTGTACATATTTGTAAAATAATGTAATAGCTCCCAGGTTCATCTCTCAGACCTTTATGGTTTGAGAGATAACCAAAGGCAAAGTTCCCCCTCCCTCCCCCTTCCCTGAAGTCAGCGTTGTACTGACTGCAGGGATATCCGGTCTGACTTTAATCATGAGGCTCTGTAGCAGAGCCGCGATCGCGTTAGTGACAAATAATAATTTCACTGAAACGGTCTTCTCCACGTGCTTACAAACCAAGCACATGTAGAAGACCATTTCAGTGAAATAATTCTTTTTCACTAACGGGATCTTGGCTCAGCTGCAGTCAGACCAGATATCTCTGCAGTCAGTACAACGCTGACTTCAGGGAAGGGGGAGGGGGAACTTTGCCTTCAGTTATCTCTCAAACCATAAAGGTCTGAGAAATGAACCTGGGAGCTATTACATTATTTTACAAATATGCACAAAATGGGGGATAGTAATAACAAAGTATTACTATCCTTTTAAGGACCCATGACAGCCTTGGACCGTCATGGCTTAAATGATAGCAGCGTGCCTCCGTGCACTCTGCTATCATTAATTCCAGGCTGAGACTGAATGCTCCGAGACTGGGGCAGTTAAGTCTCAGCCCTTCTTGCTTGCGGGTCATGTGATTGCCGTAGCAGCGATCACATGTACCAGCATTCTGAGTGATAAAGGCAGTACGCAAAGCATACTGCCTCTATGTCTCTCCTCTGCCTCTGTATCCCTTACTATCAAAGTAAAACAGAGAGAAGCAGAGAGGAGGCAACTAGTGGAAAAAGAAAATACAGCAGCTGGGGGTATTAACCCTTTCACAGCTGGTGCTGGAGGCTGGCTAAATGCAGGTCAATTTCTGACCTGCAATGATACCATTTTTTTTTTTTTTTTAAACACAACAGCCTTTTTTTTTTTTACAAAAAAAAAATTTTAGTTAAAAAAAAAAAAATCTCAATAAGCAAAACTGGGAGTGTGATTGTGGTGGAGCCAAGTAATACACTTATACACACCGCCAAATGTCAGGGATAAAAAAGTGACAAAATAGGGTGGGAAAAAGGGACATGGGGATTTTCACTCGGGGGGGCAGTGGCCACTTTAAACTGAGCATTTTGTAGGTATGACTGATCGGTCATACCTTTCATGCAGTCTCCATACAAATTTAACACTTTGCGCCCGATTGATCCCAAGAGAAAAAACAAAAATAGTGGGGGTTTTTTAACATTTTTTTTTACCTTTTTTAATTAAAAAAAAAAAAGTATATAATTTATGGGGGTGGAATAAAAGACTTAGAGGGAAAACACTGTTGAACAAAGACATAGTCAAAAAGGTCAGAATTGCTCCGGTCCTTAAGTGAAAACTACCTCTGATTTTCCCGGTCCTTAAATGGTTAAAGAAAACCCCCCACATCCCGAGAATCAGCCTCTGTCTCGGAGACCTGGTAATGCACTCCCAAAACTGGAATCTTCAGGGCAAATCCAGAGAGTTCCAGGTAGGTTTATACCCCTGAGTAAAACACAGGAACTCCCACTGCTGAACGTTGTTTTATTCAAAAGTTATTACAGCTCAAACTTGAAATTTGTAGTGTGGACAGCCCTGCTCAGTTGGCCATAAATCTCCATAGGATGGTGTAGCAACAGCACCACTGATATACTGCTCCTAAAAAATTCATGTGTAAGCTGTAATAACTTTTGAATTAAAGGGATAGTAATACTTAAAATGTAAAAAAAAATGTTGTAGGGTTTATCCCCCTGAGTAAAACAAGAGTACTCCCACTGCTGAATGGTGTTTCATTCAAAAGTTATTAATTTTCAAAGTTGAATTTTTTAGGTGCAATATCACAGTGGCCTGAAATTGTACAGTGGCGCTGTTGCTACACCATCCTATGGAGATTTATGGTCCCGGGACCAGAACTGTCCATAGGATCTTTCAGCAGTGGGAGTACTCTTGTTTTACTCAGGGGGATAAACCCTACAACATATTTTTTTTACATTTTAAGTATTACTATCCCTTTAAACACCTTTCAGCTGTGGCAGTACCCTTGTTTTACTCATTAAGTAATACTATCCCGTTAACCAAATATGATAGGTTATATTGTGCTAATAATATCTGAAAAGGTCCAGAGATAAAAGAACAGCCTTTCTGAAGACTGACATGTATCAATATCAATCAATAAAAAGTTTTCAGCCTCATCACTCATTACAAGCTGATTAAACAAGATTAATCAGCCAGAGGCTATATAGATTAGAATAGCTTTCCACATATGCTTTAACAAGGAAGTATGGAATTAGATTTTAACTATTTAATAAAGTAAAAGTGTACTAATTCTCAGACAAAAAGCATAATACTTAACAAAATAAAAAAAACTCTTAATGAGTTTTACTTTTGTTTGAAAAATATGGTGGTTTATTCTCTCTAGAAATGTTCCAAATTTGCCTAATAAATAAGTTTCCCAAAATCAAATCAAGATATATTTTTTTATGGATAGAGTGTAAGGTATTTAACCGTTTGTGCAAATCAATGTGTTGCGTAACCCTCTGGCACTCAAGGGTTAAATGTTAATAACTTTATTTTGTTTTTATATGTTATTTTAATTTTAACCATTTAAAGGGGAAGTTACTTCTCCTGATAATAACCCCCTACTTACCTTAACATGGCCAGAAAATCTTAATGGTATCATATCCATGGAGGCAGACATGACAGTTGCTGGTAGTTTTTTTCAAACTGAAGCAGACAGCAGACGAGCCTACTTAACCCTTTAAGCATCAATGGCGTATACAACACATTGAGAAGCAATGCATTAAACAAACCACTGGTTCTTAAAGGGTTATGATTACCATGTGAAGTTGGTAAAGGTTGTGTCATATGGTCCTATTTGCAAGTGTCACGTCCACCTCCATGGCATCCAGGACTGGCTGACTATATTATCTTTCTAATCAAGGAGCAAGGAAAAATCAGAAGAGTCATTGTGACTTTCTGGTCCTAGTAAGGTAAATAGGGGTTATTAATAGGAGGTGTTACTTCCCCTTTAAAGACCAAAGATGTGTGCAACACATTGTGATGCCATGCATCCCCCCACCCCGTTCCTTAAAAGGTTTAAAGGATCAGTACTATGCCTTTTCCTGCACAGCAGAACAAAAGTTATTACATTTTAAACTTATGTTTGCAACAGCACCAACTACTGTCCAAAAAGACAGATGTTCTTTTTACTGTACACTCTGTGGCAGAGACTACAGCTCTCTATGATAAATGATAAATTATAAGAACACTAGTGATCACAAAAAACAATAAAACATAATCAAGAAAATGTTTCATCTGTAATAATGTTTGAGTGAAAAATCTCCCAGCAGTAGAAGTGCCTTGTTTTAATCAACAGAAAAATTATTACAATTATTTTTTTCATAAAAAGAAGTTCACTTCCCTTTAATCCTTTGAGTGCCAGAGAGGTATCCAACGCATTGTGTTGCAATGCGTTGGCTACCCCTCTAGCACTCAAAGGGGTAACACTGTAAGAAATATATATTTTTTTTATCTTAAACAGACTTTTTTTTTCTTTAGCTTTTACTGATCAATAAGATTAGTTAATCATTACCCCGTTAGCACATCAGGAACCACAGGGGTTATCAATTAACTGCACTGAAGATATCTCAGACTTGAGGGGTTACACAAATACACTCATAAATTCCCAACACTGAATTTATTTCCTTAAACACGCATCTTTACACATTCAATTTAATTTCCCTGTATTCCAAAGTCTGTTTATGAAGCCTATAAATCTGTTAACAAATAAACAAATATAATCATGAAACACACAAGAGCTTACAAGTCTTGGATCATATACTCAAAAAAAAAAAAAGAGTCATTCTGGATCAAATCAACTACAATATGGGTCCAAAATGAAAATTCTCATTAAAATAGTAGCTCTCTCTTTTTTTTTGGTTCAAGGCAATCCTAACACATAATCTAGACTTTTCTAGGGATGGGTGAAAATTTCCGACTCAAACTGTAATCGGCAAAAAATTTCACGTAAAAAGTGCAGATTTTCTGCTTTTTTCCACTTTTTTCGCCTAGCTCATTCCATTGAAATCAATAGGAACATAGAAGTTACACACAACACATAGCATATATTATTTTACTTCCCAAAGGCATAGTATAAAAATGGCATGAGGGTACCTGTGTTGGTGGGGTGTGGGGAAAGAATCAGTAGAACAGGGGATGATTTTTTTTGGGGGGGTTGTTTACTGGGATTGGGGTGCACTTAATAAAAAAATAATAAAAAAATAGAAACCATAAGACATGGTATAAAGGGGTCTGAGGAGGGTGCCTGTGTTAGTGAATGAATGAATAATTTGAACAGGGAATTTGTTTTGGGGGAGGTTTCTTGACTGCTTTTGGGCTGGACAGGTAATAAAAAAATAAATCAATAAAATGAAATAAGACATTTGTATGTAAAGTGATAGAGACAGGGCCCCCCTGACATAAGATGCCACTGGGGTGGACTGATACTTAACTTGATAGAGTATTTTGTACAGGATGATTTGTTTGATTTGTTGTTAGAGGCCTTTGTAGGACTTAGAAATATTAGAGGCCCAAGAAACATTGATTTGTAGGACTTAGGATTGTTAGAAATAAACCCCCAATAACTGTTTATTTTTTTGTAGGACTTTTTTTTAGTTTTGTTTTTTTTTTTTCAAAACACAAGCCCTGAGAAAAAAATAAAAATGCCCACCTGGCCTAATGCCAGCAGGTCAAGTTGGCCAGTGGCCACTGTCAAATGTCCTCCTGAGTTGCAACTGCTGTTCGTACCGCTGCTGCTGAGTTGTTTAAGCAGCAGGATGATTAGGCAGCTGAAAGGGAATGGGATCAACAATAGCAGTAACATGGAAGATGGATGATGAAGGTTTCACTTGTGACAGCTGGCTCCAGTGATGCGCCTGAGGCAGTAGCAGCAGAAAAAGTAGCCCCCAGTATATGTGGAGAAAAGAACAAGTTGGCCGTTAAATCTTCATCATGGGTGTGTTGTTATTAGAATATAATTTTTCCCTTGAGAGCAGGAACAGCAAGTCTCATCAGCAACTGCAATGTGCACAGTGTGTGTGTGGTAAATAACATCTGGGGCACAACTGTATCCAAACACCATGACACTCGAAACCAAGTACTGCCGCTGTCACTGTACCCCTTTTCTAGACCCACTAACGACACATGACAACTTGCTGACAATTTAATAGTAATGATGAACCCTCCCTGCCAGAATCCTAGCATATTCTGTGGGATGGAATCTTCTCAGATGCCACCTGATGACCTGGTATCGATTCTCCTCATCCACACTGGCATGTGTGGTCAGTGCACCACACAGTGCGCAATGGGTAGAGATGAACTGCCACATCCTAACAACAACAGAGTGGATATCATTTGGTGGGGGAGATAATGAACGAGGTGGATTGGCAAAAGGTGTAGTTACCCTAGAATGTGATAGCGAGCTAGTTGTTTCACTTGTCATGGAACTTCCAGTCTCTGCCTGGGTTGTTTTATTCCTCCTCCTCTTTGATCTCCACCTTCCCTCTTGTTGCCTTTCTGGAGAGTCAGGGAGAGCAAAAGAGGTGCTTGATTTCTGTGGTGGGTGTTTGTTTTTAACATGTTTGACGTAAATGATGTCTGTGTTTCATGTGTGATATCAGGGCACTTGTGCCAAGGTGTGTTCCCTCCTTTCCTCTTTTCATTGACGTCACAAATTGTTCACAGTGCCATTGCTGATGACTGCACTGTGCCTGCCCCAACAGAAAAATAGTTCCACATCCATGATGACTTCAGGGGGAAGGAAACATATGAAGAAGAATGGCCTCTTTCTTCTTGTCCTCCACATTCCCCTTGTGTATGGCAGCGGATAATGTTGCTGCTGTTGCTGCTACTGCCTCAGATTCAGCACTGCAACTAGGATCAGAAGTATTGGTATGGCTGGCAAGTGGAACCTGTCCTAGTCCCGCATCACTTGCTGACCCCATTCCCACTGTGTCCACGGTGGTCTGTGGCACACTAGCCTGCTCCTCAGCATCCTGCTGTCCTTGCAATTCAGCATCAGAAGGAATTAGAGCAGTTGCAAATTCATCTAATTCCAAAATCTCACTGCTAGTGGTGGTGATGATGCCCATCCTCATTTCTGTCTCCCATTCCTTCTCAGTTTCACCTGTGTATATGTGAGAAAACCTGCACTGTTGGGGTGGTCTAAGAACAGGTTTGAGTGCCCCGGTCCCAGCTGGTGGCCACAGGAGAAACCTCTGATGGACCCTTATGGCCAGAGGGCCATCTGTTGCTCACCACTGTCTTGGGCTAAGGATATTTTCTGTGCCAGGTAACAGTGGATGGGCTGGGAATGGTATCATGTGGGAAAACAGGGTGCAACAGGGAATTCATTAAGGCTGTCTGAGATCTGACTTAGATATAATCAGAATCTTCTGTTCCATCTGCTGTTTGACTTTGATATGGAAATGGTGTACTTTAACGGCTGCTTCTCAATTCCTAGGTTTCACATGAAGAAAGCAAAGATGAAAACACAGAACGTGGGAACTGGTCAAGTAAATCTGAATATCTCTTGTCTATGGTGGGTTATGCCGTGGGTTTAGGGAATGTGTGGAGATTTCCCTACCTCACCTTCCAACATGGAGGAGGTAACGTATCATGACTGTACTCACACTTCTAGCACTTGGTGTTTAACCCTTTGAGTGCCACAAAGCTATCCAACGCATTGCAGCACAATGCACTGGAAATCTCTCTGGCAGTGGCACTCAAAGGGTTAAAGTCATTCTTAATATTTTCCATCTGGAAAGCTGCACAGTAGTATCCAATTTTCAATTGTGTGCCACAGGATCAGCGAGAGGGCCAACTTCCTGTCAGCTATTCCAAAATATGGAGTTACTAGTGTAAAAGCTCATGTACATGGGCCAAGGTCCGGGTGATGTTAACCCTCTGAATGCCAGAGGAGTACGCAACACATTGCTTTGAAATGCGTTGCATACCCCTTTGATACTCAAAGGGTTAAGAGGCTGGTCCTGCCGCTGACGCAGTCATGTACTATAGAGACTGCCTGAAAGCACAGAATGCTCCCATCACAGAACTCCCAGCATCCTGTGCGTTCAGGCAGTCTCTACTGCGCATTACGGCCTCTGACAAACATCCTAGCAAATTATTATATAGGACTAGTTGAACAGCCCATGTCCACAGGCCACAGTGTCTGGCAGCAACAGCCGTGGTGCAATCATGCGCAGTTGAGACTGCCCACACCGCGGCTTATAACAGAGTGCCCTGCTCCATTATCAGCCGCATTGCGAGCAGTCTCTACTGCGCATGACTGCAGGGTGCAGCCATCTGTACTGCGCATGACAGCTTCTGACAAACATACATTAGCGAATTATTATATAGGATGTATTTATTAGTCAAGTCAATGACAACACCTATATTTAACAGACGACTATTCATGAACTGTACTGTACTGTCAAGCAGAGAGTTAGGTCTTACTGACCTACTAGTTCATGTGTGCTGGTTCATTCCGTAAAAAAATATATATATTTTAAAATCTCAAGTGGCTGCACCCTGGGTGGACTGCAAATTGCCTACGGACCGCAAGTTGGACACCCATGCCCTATAACATAGACTTGCCTAAATACTAGCGAATGTTTGCTTTTAAAGACATTTAATTTATTTATTTTTTTTTTTTTTTAAATTACATCTTAGTGCATAACTCCCAAGATGTTTAAAAACCCATTTAAATCAACTGACATTTTAGGATTTTAATATCCCTTATGGTGCAGTTGAGTTGCTCCAAAGTTTAATCTCTTTAGGTTCCACAGCTGCACCTCTATGTGTTTACCCAACTGTATTTAACCCTTTCAGCTCCAGAGGAGTAACCGATAGGTACCACTCTGTCACAGTAAGGGTTAACCCTTTGAGTCCAATGTGTTGCATACCCCTTTGACACTCATTGGGTTAAAGAATAACAGTACCTTTGGTGGCTTTACATTTGTTGAATAGAAAGACTTGCTTATGAATTTGTGTTTTATACTTTTTTGTGTGTGGGGGGGTGGATTGTGCTGAACAGGGACATATCACTAAACTGACAATATGGTTTTTGAGTAAAAATTATACCTCTATTGGCTGAGAGGTCCTAGGATATAAGCTTTCAAGAAACTAGGGATGGAATGCAAGAAAAGTGTGCAGCTGCAGTGTACTTTTGACAGCAAACTCATTTGAAATTTAGCATCAAAATGATAGTGAATTGTGCAACTTTTTTCTGAATTAGCAAAGTTTGAACTTTTTTTGTGAATGCATTTCAAAAATTGGGAGTGGCTAAAATGTCCACTGTTTTTTGAAAGTATTAGTGATTGTGCGTAATTCAGCAAAGCAATTAGCACACATTTTCATAGAACTGGTTAAAGGGGAACTACCACTCCACAAAGTCTTTACCTTAATCCAGTCCCCATCTGGCGACTAGCTGCTTAGTAGCGCTAGTCGCCAGAATTATTACCTGGTTTAACCGATTTTACACTTGTTCTGAGGCTGACACTAGCAGGAAGCACGGGCATCTTGCCATAGTGACGTCCGTGCGCCTGCGCTGTCAGTCCCTTTTGGAGCCGGCCGACTAGCGCTACTAAGCAGCTAGTCGCCAGATAGGGACTAGATTAAGGTAAAGATTTTGTGGGGTGGTAGTTCCCCTTTAACTTTGCCATTGATTTAGGCGCATGTGGTAACATTACTGTTAATCTAAGAGCATGTGCTATTCAGTATGAAGGCATTAGTATGTTTTTTGCATTTTATTTTTATGCCTGAAGTAGAGACTTTGGGCAGAATACAAGAAAGTGGAACATCTCTATTTTTTAAAGCCATAAATTAATGTGCTCTTTGTGATTGCTCTCATTTCCATTCAAGAAACTTACTGACTCCTTGATACTGAATAGCACATGCTCCTAAATTAATGGCAAACTTAGCACAGAGTCATAAATTAACTGCAAAGTTAGCCAGACGTATGAATATGTGTACTACTTACTTTGCTGAATTAGATACAATCGCTCATCCTCTCACAAAACAGCGGACATTTAAGTCACACCCACTTTTTGCAGTGCATTTGCTAGAAAAAGGGCAAATGTTCACTAACTCAGAAAAACATATACAGTTCAGTAACATTTTGGTGCTAATCATTTTGCCATCAAAAGAACACTGTAAATAGAGATTGCACACATTTATTGCATTCCGCCTCTAGCGTGTTAAAAACTTGTAACCAAGAGCCACTCAGCCAATAATAGTATCACTTTTACTCTACGAATCTCATTCAGATTGATTAAAATACCTGGAAACCTTCTTGTTACAAGGACCCTGAGAAACACTGTGGGACTGAGTATGGAGTTGTCCAAATGAGGCATTGCCCTTCATATTGTGGGCCTGGGTGGTTGGTTGAAGGGAGTTTTCAATGAAATGGATAGGAAAATGGGCAGAATTGGGTGGGAGTGGGCTAACAGACTGGAAAGTGAGTGGGATTATAACTGATCTCAGCCAAACCAGGGAATCAGTCTCTGGGGCAGGTCTAGAGCATTTCCAGGTATATGGATAAAGTTTACCGTTTAGTGTATGGAGGTGAAAACATAGCACAGACCTAAAGTGGTGTGCACACTATGTGCAGGTAATTGCAGACAGGAGAGGACTGGCAACTTGTAGCCTAGGAGGCAAATACAATCAAGTGGCCCATTTGTACTATCGTTCCAGCCCGCCCCCTTTTGTTAATATTAAAATTGACGTTAATGTTCTGAAGTAAGGCAAGCAATACCACAGAGCTTACAATGAAAATGGAGCAACACAAGTGATAACACAGAGCTTACAGTTGAAATGGAGCTACACTAGTGATCCTACAGAGCTTACAATTTAAGTAAAGCTACAATACTCATACCATAGAGCTTACAAGGAAAATGGGTTATGATACTAGTGTAGCTCCATTTGGATTGTATCTCTGTAGTATCATTTGTGTAGATACATTTCATTTGTAAGCTCTGTAGTATCATTAGTGTAGCTCCATTAAAAGCAGCAAGCGTGAGATTGAGTGAGCCTGGGCCCACTGGCCTAGACATATGACTGGCCCAGGGGGCAATTGCCCCCCTGCTCCCCAGGCCAGCCCTCCCCTGATTGCAGATACAATATAAAAATATATAGATATATCTGACTGCTGTATGATGGACTCATGTAAATATGTAGTTCTGTTAAACACATCAAGAGCCACTTATTCCTATATAGTGCCTTTAAGTAATCAGTTAATGATGCTTGCCCATAAAAATACAGTACTATCGCTACAGCCTTCAAAGTGTTTACGACATATATTATTTCCAGGTAGCATTACTGTCTCAGTTAGGTTCTTGTGTCAGAATAACATTTATTTAACATCTTACTTCCCTTCAGGTGCCTTTCTCATCCCATACACTATCATGCTGGCGCTTGCTGGGCTGCCCCTCTTCTTTCTGGAATGTTCTCTGGGGCAGTTTGCAAGCTTGGGACCAGTAGCCATGTGGAAGGTTCTTCCAATTTTTGAAGGTGAGTAAATGGTCTCCCATTGATTCTTTGAGGCTCACATTGCAGTCCTGCTGCATTAGAAGGTCTGTTTCCAGGGGATCAGGCCTGAAGATAAGGAACTGTCCTCATAATACTTGACCTTTAAGATAAATAAATCTGGGGATAAGTCATTTTTCTTTGCTGCAAGCCATGACAAGTGAATCTTATATTTAATTTCTTCCTCTCTTTTTCCCATACAGGAGTGGGAATTACAATGGTCCTCATTTCAACCCTCGTAACAATATATTATAATGTAATCATTGCCTACAGTCTATATTATTTGTTTGCGTCATTCACCAGTGTATTGCCATGGTCTGAGTGCTTTGATTGGTCTGATGAAAAATGCAGCAAGGTACCAAAAGGTAATTTTCTTTCTTTCACTGAAAAACTGGCGCATATGATGTTCTAAAGAGGACAACATATTTGTTAGTTGTATGCAGTATATTTTTTTTAAAGAATTATAGGGATCAAAAACTGTCCTCTAATATCACTAAACGGCCAGTGAGGAGTCGGAACTAAAGGTTGATGTAATGGTGAAGTGTGTCTGGCAATATGTGCACATCACTTTGCTATGGAGAATACAACACACTTTACCATATGCACCAAGTATTAGGTGTGCAAGGGGAGGGGAAGACCGTTCAATCATTAGCATTTGAGGTTGGGGAGGGCAACTGATATTTCTCAGTTATTAATTTTTTAGCACCCTCCTATTGTTCATTTAGTACTTTGAGCATTCTATGATTTTAGCACATATAATCAGTTAGGATAGCCTGCCTCTAATTTGAATGGTATACTATACTGATATTCAGGTCTACAAGCTCTTTATATCTGAGAGCCTAGTTCTCCACTTATTATCATTTGCTGAAGCACACGTGGACCCAGATTTCTTTGGACAATTTTCATTTATGAGCACATGACATAAAAAAATTTAGCTGGTGAATGAGCTGCATGGATGATCCAAAAGCTGGTCGTCTAGCATACTCCTTTGCTGCAACTTCCCTGTATTCTGCTTCAAACACAGGAAAATGGCAAGTTTCAACATGTGCAGGAAACACCCACATGTGAACAGTCCAGTCTACCTCACATAGTTTTTTGAGCATGAGAAACATTGCATAGACGCCATGACCTTGCTAATGTTATCCATGTGAACATAGCCTTATAAATATGGGTCAGCTATTTCACAACAAAACGTCCTACATTTTTCCTTGCTACATTATCCCATTTATGTGTTAAGTGACTGAACACATTCAAAGTGGCTTAGGTGACTATGAAGGTGAGATAAAGGTGTAATAACATTGAGATAAACTGTTCAGGGAGATACACTGTCCAGTGCATATGATATTATATTAAGCCTATGCACTAAGATCTTGCAGCTTATTGCAATGTTAGTGCATAAGCTCCATAGACTAACATATGAATCAGAGCGTTTATCTCACTGGGCAGATTATCTCCCCTTTACTTTGCCTTAGTTAAATACCCATAGGCCAAACCAACCACACCACTGAGGACAAATACAACTTACCCTTAATTTAAATGTGGCTTTTATGCCCAGTGAGTGCTATATAGGTTCAATGCATTGCTTATCACTGTTTTTGAGATCTCAAGAATTCAAGGGTTTAAAAAACATTTTTAAATTAATGAGAATATGGGGAATTTTTTATTATCTCCTGTGGAGCAATTGACTTGCTCTAGAATCCCTCCAGTTCTTCTTAGTAACTCAGCCGACAAGTTTACTGAGTAAAGCTTTAACATAGGTATTGTCATCCTTTAAGTATGGACTAACATCAGCCTGGAAATTCCAGAGGTCCGAAAAATAGTCTCAGATATGTAGCACATCATTTTAATACTGGATTAACTATAAACTGAATGGGTTACTTAGTAATCTTTAAAAGTGTTATTGCTAGTCTGAAGTAGGGTGTGTAACATATTGACAGGTTTGGGTGCAAATGTGACATGATTCTTTATCTTAGTAAAAAATGTCATGTAATGTGATTATCAGCTGTATAAATCTTGATCCATATCTTGAAGCATGTGACAGTCTCTTCTTACATTGATCTATTGCACATACATGAAAGTGTTTAAACAGCTTTATTTTGGCTTAATTGTTAGTTCATAAAAAAGTAATGCCAACTCTCATTTCAGGATTTTGCAATGTCACTCTGGATTCAGTCACTGAGGTGGTAAATCTTACCTGGGCAGGACAAAATAATTATAATTGTACTGCTAATTCAACTGTCTATGAAAAGACTGAACTTCCTAGTCAACAATATTGGGAGTAAGTATAAATGGATCATAAGGGGTTTGTTTAACCAGATAAGCCTTATATTTATTGTGTAATATGACAGCAAATCATAGGGATACATAGAGCATGGACCAGCACTGCAACCTGTGACTTTCCGATGTTGTTGGACTACAGCTGAGGATGATGGAAATTGTAGTCCAATAACAACAGGATCCACCATTTACACCATCAACTTAACTTTTCAAACTGGTCTTAAGGTATCACTAACAGAAGTGGACTTAAGGGTAACTATCATGTGGATTTTATCCATTTTTTCAATCTGTTCCCCTGGGAGCAGACCTGCTGATGAAGCTGGGGCTACCTTGTGAGATCTGATGGGCCAAAGGAGTGCTCAATGGGGATCTGAAAAAGACCCATGGGGCGCCCTCATTGATCCCACGAGAGAGACTGAACTGTGTAATCAAACTGTGCAGTTCTGTCTCGTTGACCTGTGTGATGCAGCTCCCATAAACCTAATGTATCTGGCTTGAAAGTGGGTGAATGGGGACTATACACGAAAAACAGGAGTTTGTGGCTGAGAGCTATAGACTAGTGTTGAGCGAGCACCCCGATGCTCGGGTGCTCGGGTGCTCTGACCGA
Organism: Rhinophrynus dorsalis; assembly: GCA_037306005.1. Lineage (NCBI taxonomy): Eukaryota > Metazoa > Chordata > Amphibia > Anura > Rhinophrynidae > Rhinophrynus > Rhinophrynus dorsalis. Next base: position 136,733,445 of record CM074726.1, on the reverse strand, counting down.
GCACCGCCGGAGGCTCGAGTGCTCGGCCGAGCACCCGAGCCCCATTGACTTCAATGGGGCGACACGAGCATTACACCAGGCACCCCCTGCTCTGATGAGGGGAGGGTGCCTGGTCAATGCCCCCTTCATCTCCACAATGTCCCCCTTCATCTCCGCAATGTCCCCCTTCATCTCCGCAATGCCCCTTTCATCTCCGCAATGTCCCCCTTCCACAATGTCCCCCTTCATCTCCACACTGTCCCCCTTCATCTCCGCAATGCCCCCTTCATCTCCGCAATGTCCCCCTTCATCTCCACACTGTCCCCCTTCATCTCCGCAATGCCCCCTTCATCTCCGCAATGCCCCCTTCATCTCCGCAATGTCCCCCTTCCACAATGTCCCCCTTCATCTCCACACTGTCCCCCTTCATCTCCACACTGTCCCCCTTCATCTCCGCAATGTCCCCCTTCATCTCCACACTGTCCCCCTTCATCTCCACACTGTCCCCCTTCATCTCCGCAATGCCCCCTTCATCTCCGCAATGCCCCCGTACCTCCAGTCCCTGGTGGTCCAGCGGAGCGTCTTCAGATCTGTGCCTCCTTCTGGCACAGATCCCTGCCACCCGAACATGTCGGGCGAGCACATGGCGGTACTCGACGAGTACCGCCATGTGCCGAGCAGAGCGATGCTCGAGCCGATCCGAGCATCGGCCGAGCACGCTCGCTCAACACTACTATAGACTTCTGAGTTTCTGTCCAGCCGATGGGGTCGGTTTTCTGATACTTCACTGAATGGCTGATACAAGCCATTATGGGACTGCACACAGCAACCAAGGACTTTAACTAAATATAGCACTAGACTCCGTAAAACCTGATAAATGCCCTTTAAGGTTCAGTAATGCTCAATATTCACACATATAGATTTAAAAATATATTTATCTTCATAGAACTTAACCCCTTCAGGACCAATGATGTTCCAGGACCATAACATGATTCTGTTCTTTAAGCACCAATGATGGTCCTGGCACATCATGAGTTAAATGATCTCAGCAAGCCTCAGGTCATGCTGTAATCATTAGGGGGAGATGTAACTGACTGCTCCAGGACAGGAACAGTCAGATTCAGTCTTTCCCCGTTGGCTTCACACATATGATCTCTGCTACAATCATCACATGTGCCGTGAAGCCACATGACAAAGTCAATGTAAATATATATATATATATATATATATATATATATATATATATATATCTTGTGTTTGTCAGAGTTCTCTGCCTCTCTCTTCTTCACTGTGATTGTGCAGAAGAGAAAAGCAGAGAGCAGAGCTCAAAAACTTCAAAAGGCCCAATGAAGGGACACTTTTATTGTTTGTTGAGATGATGGGGGGCAGGACTGGGGTGGGGGTCAAGGTATGGACCTTAATTAGAGCAGGAGCGAAGTATTTTATTTACATAGAATAATGTACAAACACATATAGTGAAGTTTATACACAAATGAATGTGAGTTTTATTGCCGTGGAGCAACGTGATACACTTATATACACATCATACAGTCTGATCTCCTAAACACAGGGACACCAAGGTGATACACTTATATACATACCACACAGTCTGATCTCCTAAACACAGGGACACCAGGGTGATACACTTATATATACACCACACAGTCTGATCTCCTAAACACAGGGACACCAGGGTGATACACTTATATACACACCACACAGTCTGATCTCCTAAACACAGGGACATCAGGGTGATACACTTATATACACACCACATAGTCTGATCTCCTAAACACAGGGACACCATTGTGGTACACTTCTATACACACCACACAGTCTGATCTCCTAAACACAGGGACACCAGGGTGATACACTTATATACACACCACACAGTCTGATCTCCTAAACACAGGGACACCAGGGTGATACACTTATATATACACACCACATAGTCTGATCTCCTAAACACAGGGACACCATTGTGGTACACTTCTATACACACCACACAGTCTGATCTCCTTAACACAGGGACACCAGGGTGATACACTTCTATACACACCACACAGTCTGATCTCCTAAACACAGGGACACCAGGGTGATACACTTATATACACACCACACAGTCTGATCACCTAAACACAGGGACACCAGGGTGATACACTTCTATACACACCACACAGTCTGATCTCCTAAACACAGGGACACCAGGGTGATACACTTATATACACACCACACAGTCTGATCACCTAAACACAGGGACACCAGGGTGGTACACTTCTATACACACCACACAGTCTGATCTCCTAAACACAGAGATACAGGGTGATACACTTATATACACACCACACAGTCTGATCTCCTAAACACAGGGACACCAGGGTGATACAGTTATATACACACCACACAATCAGATCTCCTAAACACAGGTACACCAGGGTGATACCCTTATATACACACCACACAGTCTGATCTCCTAAACACAGGGACACCAGGGTGATACACTTATATACACACCACACAGTCTGATCTCCTAAACACAGGGATACCAGGGTGATACACTTATATACACACCACACATTCTGATCTCCTAAACACAGGGACACCAGGGTGGGAAAGAGTGACATAGGGATTTACGCCTCAGATGGATAGACCCCCTAAAAAGGGATATTTGGGAGGTATCAACAAAGATTCATATTTGTTATCTAGTCCCTTTTAAAAATACACTAACAGAGCACAAATATCACAGGAAAAACCTATAAAAGATTTTTTCAAAAATGTCCTCTTTTTTATGTTATATTCAAACAAAATGATGAGTTATACATATAAAGATGGTATACAAAAAGCCTTACTTAGCCTTAAAAAATGATATATATGATATATAATTTGTGTGGTTGTACTAATGAATTAAAGCGGAACTACCACCCATGAATAAATCTGTCCCAAATAAATACCCATCTGGTGACTAGCTGCTCAATAGCCCTAGTCGCCAGAAATATTACCTATGTGTTTGAGAAATGTACACTGTTCCCGGACTGACAGACACCTTTCCATAGTGCGCTGTTTCCTGCCTGTCAGTCCAGGAACAGTGTACATTTCTCAAACACCAGGTAATATTTCTGGCGACTAGGGCTATTGAGCAGCTAGTCACCAGATGGGTATTTATTTGGGACAGATTTATTCGTGGGTGGTAGTTCCACTTTAAAGGGAAAATATGGTTGAACAAATATTTACTAAAAAGGACAAAATTGCTCTGGTCCCCTAGTGTACAAAAAGACCTTGTCACCAAGGAGCTAAAGGAGTAGTAACATTTTCCTGCTGAGTAAAGTAAGGATACTCCCACTACTTTGAGATACTGTCTACAAAAGTTACTACAACCCAAACTGTATATTAAAGGGCTTCCTAAAAGTTGATACATGGTTTCCAGGCAGCAAATCATTTTCTCCCCTCAAAATACTTTACTTCTCCTTTAAGTTCTATAAAATTGATTGTTCTGTTTTAACAGCAGGTGGGGGTAACAATTTTGCTATAGCGCATGACAGATTAATGCCAAACATGATGCTGTGACACAGCAGGGAGAATAGAAACATGTTTGTCACTTGTTAAAAAAACAAAACTTTGCTCTTATTTGAAAGGGCATGTTGTTTTAAGAATTCCGCTCCATAACAGGACAAGGTCGAATGCATGAATATATTTAAAATGTCATCTGTGAATCTGCTGAAAACAGCTCAAGTAGAATCAAATGTCTTCATTTCTATCCAGATATGAAAACCTTTTCATGTATACATACAGCCTATATGGATGTTAACTATGTGAGTGCCTCTGGCACTCAAAGGGTTAAAGGAGAACTATTATTAAAAAAAAAAAAAAAAAAGTGTTTTTTCATACAGAGTTTGGGTAAAAAATATGTGTGTATCTGTTTAGCTCACTGGAGTGTTTTCTCATCGGTATTACATCTTTGACTTGCTGTATTCCATATCACCCCAGGTCTTCAGAATCACTTCCTTATAAGATTTTTCATTCAGACTGTTGAGGCCTATTGTCTGCTGTGAGATGGTGTGAATAAAGGCAGACTTCAACAGAGATCATTATATACAGGCAACTGAAGATACAATGCAAAAATATATAAAAATATACACTTACCTTCTGTATGAAGGACACCTTTCTAGGTCATTCTTTCTGTTATCCCATTTCAATGCTAGAGGTATCTCCATTGTGAGTGTAATCTAGAATCCAAGGGAATTTAACCCTTTGAGTGCGAGGGAGGTATCTAATGCATTATATAGCAATGCATTGGATACCTCCCTTGCACTCAAAGGGTTAACATACAAGAACGGTAAATGTAAGCTAGTCGTTGTTATTTTATGGCACTTCCCATTTAACTCTTTGTGTGCCAGAGGTGTGTCCAGTGCATTGTGGAGCATGCATTAAGCACCCAATTAATATATTGAAACCCATTTATTCCATAAGATGTGGTTTTCATTTAAAAATATGTAATTTTATGTTACTGCAACATGGTTTTTAAACATTACTGTCCCAGTGTAAGCATATGTGGGTCTGATCAGATGGACAGTAAATTTGCTTCACTCGTCTATGGTCTATATGGGAGATCTGTAAGTCCCAGGGGTACACAATAACATGAGAGCAAGAAAAGATGAGATCTCAGGAGAGAGATTAACTCTCCATTTCCTATGTTACTTTATGGAGCCTATGCACAAAGACAGGGGTAGTTCATTGTTGGCTCTCCAGCTTTTTGGAACTTCAATTCTAGTCATCCTCAACCAGCCAATGGCTAGTTGGAGATAATGTGAGGCCAGCAACTGACTATTCCTTCACTAAGAGCTCCCCAACTTGAGACATCTTGGTGCATTGTTTCAATAAATAACATAGGAGTTGGACAGTTTGTTTCACTTAAAGGAGCAGTAAACTTTTTTTATGAAAACACATATTTTATAGATCTTTTCCTGTTGAATAAAACAAGGGTACTCCCACCGCTGTTAGATGTTCTATTCAAAATTTATAACAGTTCAAATAATCAGGAAGTGAATTTACTGTGTTTACTTCCTGATAGTTCTAACTGACAGGAAGTGACAGGCACATTCTATGGAGAACTGTATATCTCTGACTTTTCTGACTTTCCTCTCCATTAGAATCTAACAGGAAATCTAATTAGAATTTGACCACTAGAGGACACTGATAATGTAAAGAAACATGGGTTTAAACGGTAATAACTCTGGAAATATGAATCTCTTGGCAGTGGGAGTACCCTTAATTCACTCAGTAGGAAAATCCCTACAATATATATTTTTTCATGAAGAAAAGTTTACTGCTCCTTTAAGCACATTAACCCCTTAATGACCAGTCACACAGAGAGCAGCCATCAGTTAACCCTTTGAGTGACAGAGGGGTACGAAATGCATTGCAATGTGTTCCATACCCCTCTGGCACGCAAAGTGTTATGGACCACAGGGCATTTTTTTAATTTGCCCGATGGATTCAGGGGTCTCCAAGCTGCATGCAGCCACATGGGGACCCCTGAATTCCATGACGTGCCAGGACCGTCACTGGTCCTTAAGTGCCAAACCTTAATGGATTAAGGACCTTCCTGTCCAAGCAGAGGTGAAGTCATCAGAAAGTATCACTTGAGGACCATGTCTGACAAACACTGCTATTCAGTATTGTTTATCTATCCCAATCTTTAATAACATTTCAGGTTTATTCTCAGAAAAACAATATTTTTTTTCCATATTTTGTAGAAAAGTAGCACTCCAGCGTTCAAGTGGACTTGATGAGACTGGGAAAGTTGTTTGGTACTTGGCACTCTGCCTGCTCTTGGCATGGATAATCATTGGAGCGGCCTTGTTTAAAGGGATAAAGTCATCAGGAAAGGTAAATCTTACCCAAGCACTAAGAGAGAAAGAGCGAGATGTGTTTTAACTTGTACAAGGAAACGCCTGTTGATGTTGATTTGTACATTTGTAGGTAAATTAAGAAACTCATGCCAGCTGAATGGAGACCAGCTCAAAATTGCATTTATATTACAGGCATATAAAACAATAATGAGTATCTTAGATACGATACCATGGCGTGGTCGGTTCTCTTCTTACAAACTCACATAGCTTCAAGATTTAATCCCCTGGGTGCATCAACAACACACTTAGGCAGATGTACTAAGAACTGCAAAGAAGTTAAATAAATATGGTTATTAACAAATAACTAATAATAAACTCCCAGTTACCTTGCTATGGCCAGAAACTCCTAATTACCCACATGAATGCTGCTCTTGTGCCTTTGTTCAAAAGGTAACATCGTCAGCAGTGGCGTAACAATGGGGGTCGCAGGGGTCACACCTGTGACTGGGCCTGTCATTCTAGGGGCCCAGCCACCCCCTGCGACCCCCCGCCGCCTGCAACTAGCAACAAGCTGAGCAGTCTCTTCTGCACTCTAGTAATGCAGAACGCTGGGAGATGACATCATCTCCCAGCGATCTGCATTACTAAATTACTGCATTACTGAAGAGACGACTGCGTGGAAGCTCAAGCCAAAGGAGGCACAGACCTCTCCTGCCACACAGCTGGACCACCAGGGAGGTAGGAGATTGGCCATGAACACCCACTTAGGATACTATTTTGTTTCTGTAATTATGAGACCTAAGATTAACTATTTGTACTCACCATTATTTCCTTGACAAACTACATATTATATATTATGGGTTTCCCGTTTGTGTTGAGGTTTCCTTGAGCAAGAGAGGATTGAGAACCACTGACACAGTGCTTTGTTTGATGGAACCATTTGTAGCAAGGAATCATGGAGGAACGTAAGAGTCAGTTGTGCTCAGAAGCATTGTAATAAATATCATAAACAGAAGATACTCTTCAGCGCCTGTCAGTCTAGTCGGAATTAAATAAAGTGCTGTGCTGCACTAAAACACATAACATTAGGAGGACATGAGCTATGAAATGAATTACCCCATAAACTAGTCCATATGAAGAACTAACACAAATAACAGTATATAGAAATCACTTGTTTTTTTCTGGCACTAAAACAAATTTCCCTTTAAGCCAATAAACTCATTGCCCTGTAAATTATGCACATTACATTGCGTTAAATCTTTTTGTGCAGTAAACCATTACAAAATATTGCACCATAAAAACATAACATTTATCACCAATATGAAACTTTATGGATCCATAAAGAATCTAATTTATGCCAAAAATTAACCCCTGAGTGTCAGAGATGACACCATTGCTCTGCCTATGCATCTAGCACTGAAAAGCATGTTATGAGTCTATTTTGTGGTTTAATAATATACTATATAAAGCAATTATCACTGCTTTATGATTAGATGAGCAAAACATTGGCCAAAACTGCCCACATACATGCACAAGTACACACTCAGATATACACATGAAAACACATACTCACACAAACGCACACACACACTCACATGCTCACTAACATGCACACACATACACACATTCAGACACTCGTACTCACACACATGCTCACATATGTACAGACATACAGATAACTATGAATTCTAATGCAACATCATCTGGAGAGCTACAGGTTGTTCAATCCAGTTTTAGTCTATGTAACTTTATGCCACAGGTGGTCTATTAACAGTCTGAGACATCTGTCGAGTTCAAGGTTGTGTTTTTATCAATCGACTGTTCATGGCATAATGCCAAGTAGAAAAAATTGCTACTGTGATTGCTTGTGTGTTTGCTAGTCACAGATATAGTCATCCTATATAATAATTTGCTAACGTTGTTTGTCAGAAGCCGTCATACGCAGTAGAAACTGTTGCGCACAGTGCAGTCATGCACACTGAGTCCCCGAACACGCCGTGGGACAAGAAGCAGCCACCGCCCACCGCATTGGGGGGCTCCGGGGATATGGCCAGGGGTCCCGGGGAGCAGGCAAGGGCAAGAGCCTCACACACCATGGCCTGCACCAACCAGAGGAACAGGCACCAGGGTCACTGGGCAGAGTAACGGGCACCTGCTTACAGCTGGTTAATGGTACCGATGCACAAAGGGGCACAGCCAGTTACGGGGTGAGAGGCGGCCGGTCCTGGGTGAGAGCAGTTAGGGGAGGCGGCCGGGCCAGGTTATGTGCCGGGGAGGCGGCCTGTCCCACGTGAGAGCCGTTAGGAGAGGCGGCTGGTACAGAGGATGCTCCTCAGTCTGTCTCCTTGGCGACCGCTGGACCAGTCGGCTAAAGGGAGGTGTGAGATACCTGTGGCCCTTGTACACGGACTTTTCAACTAGTATATAATAATTACCTTCAATCATCTATGTTAGTTCTTCTCTTCCTTCCACTATAAGAGATGTATGTGAGCGCCCACTACTTGCAATCAGTAATGTATAAAACACAAAACTATCTGCAAAGAATCATAAGAAATCACAAGGCCATATTCAGAAAGTTATTTGGAACAATAATGGGGCAAACCATTTTCACCATAGAGAAAAATAATAATTCCTAAAAGTCCCATGGATTAAAATGGGGCTTTTACAGAACCCTATTACCTAAAAGCAACCTTGGTGATTTTGAAAGAGCTTTCAAAAACACCTATATGCTGTATATGTATAATTATGGTAATTAAGACATGTCACACTGGCACTTCCTGTCTTATCCCTACATGACCTCCCCCACTCCCCAGCTCAGCAATGCAACACCCTCAGCCATTGTCCTTCTGTTTTAACACTTCTACTGTGTTTGTGTTTAGCTGTAATTTTCCTCTTACTCATTTAATGTACCCACATATATTATATACTGTTTTTCTTGCCATAAGATGGGCTTTCTAAATATACCATTTTTTTCATCAAATTTCCTGTAAAACAATTTATAAAATATGATGACACAAATGTAACAAATGCACTTTTTTTGTTAACTTTGGCACTAAAAATCTTTTACACATCTACAAAAGCTAAAAAAAACTGCTAAATAGATTATATTATTTGTCTTGATTTTAGAAATACCCAATGTTAACATATTTTTCTAATGTTTTCCTCAAGTTATATGGAAATAACTAAAAGCAGCAAAAACTGATGTGTCCCAAAACTTTTGGCCGCGTATATACAGCTGGTAGGCAGCATGGTAAAATGACTAAGATGTAGATTTCATTTCTTCCCAGGCTCTCTTTACTTTTGTCAGCAGTTTGTATTTCTTTGGCATATATTAATATGTGTAATAAATATACCCGTTTAGCCTGTAATTCAAATATATTCATTACAGTGCAATTTACCTAAGATCCAAATGAATTCATCTTTGTTCCAAATTCAGCCGTGCAGTACATTTTTGGGAGTGTCATTGTGTGTGTGTATTCTTCATTATAAATATATGAAATTATTTTGGGCTTGACTGTATTCAGATTTCTTGCAGCTTAACCCTTTTAGTGTCATGCTTTGCAATACTTTGTGTACCCCTCTGGCACTGAAATGTAAAACCTTAGATTCTAAAGAAATTTCCAACACATTGCTTCTAAGGGCCATATGTTTAACCCCTTAAGGACCATTGACGTACCCGGATCGTCACGCTGGTCTGGCACTTAAGGACCAATGACGATCCTGGTATGTCACATGCTTTTACTCACGGCGCTCCTGCAGGAGCGCAGTGATTAATACCGGGGACTGAAGTTGATCGCTCTAAGACCGGAGAGATCTCTTTCAGTCCCTCGTTCGGCGTGCCGGCACACGTGATCAGTCACATGAGGCAGCATGTCGAACTTCCCTATCTGGTCCTTAAAGGACCACACACCCCGGGACCGCTGGTCCTTAAGGGGTTAAAGAAGTAGCAAAATGGCTTTTGTCGTTTGTAACAACATTTCAAAGCACAGTGTCATTGGGCTCATTAATATTTTCAGTGAGTGTCAGCTGTGATCAGAAATATGTTGTTTTGTCATTGAAGTACGATACCTGGCTGAAATTGTCATATGTAAAGACAAAAATGTTGTATGTAACAACAAAAATGTCTTACCTAACAATAAAAATGTCTTTAACTAAAGAGAAAAACGTCGGTGTGCTTTTGTTGCGTTTCTTTCAATATTATAGGTTTCTCACATTCAGAACTTCACATTCCCTCCACTTTTTTCTTAACGTACAAATTTTGTCTTTTGCAAGACTTTTTTTGTCGTTGAATATGACACATTTTCCTCTATATGACACTGGAGAATAGTTTAGCTACTCCCTTGCCGCATCCCTTTTCTGGCAATTCTGGAGTTGTGTCGTACACAACGGACATTACTAGTTTTTTGTTGTATACTCTATAGAAAATATGTCATCATACAATTACTTATTTTTGTCTTTCAAACGACATTTTTTGTTGTTATCCCTTTGAACTTAGGGCCCCTAGTGGTTAATCAGAATTATACCCATAGAAATTCTGCAGCAAACACCTGCATCATAGGAGAAAAATAAAAAGTCCTCAAAATTCCCATTTTAACCATTTGAGTGTGAGCAAGCCCTGAACACCACCCATATAACAAGTGCAAGGAAAAGGAAGAAATTTGCACCAATTACTCTGCACTTTGTTAGTGTATATGGTAGAGAATAAGTTGAGGAGGAAAGACAATTTATTTCATCCATCTATTGATCGTTCAATATATCAATATATCGATCGATCAATCTCTCTCTCTTGCTCACCATCTTTCTCTGTCAATCAATATTTTTATACAAGATATCCATAGCCAAATCAGAAAACATTACTCTTGCAAATTATATCTGTAAAACTGAGACGTAAATTACATTGCAGCTGATAAGTTTTATCACTTGTTTTGTCTAGAACATTTCCAGTGAATTCTATGGGGAAATTTGTAAGTAAAGTCTGGACTGCAGTTCAGTCCAGACCGGTGTTAGGATGTGTTTAAAACAGTGGTAGGCAACATAAGGCCCTCCAGCTGCTGCTGTCAGACAAAATTTTCCATCATTCTCCCCAGTCATTTGGTGGGAAATTATAGGAGCTGTAGCCTGGCCTCACACAGCCCACCTCTGGTTTAACATAATTTCTGAAGTTGGAAATTATATTACAACCCAAGGCAATTCATTACCTAAAAATATGAAATTGCAATGTAAGGGATATAAGACCATCAGTGAATATATTTATTTTAAGTCAAATAAATATCTGTTTTGGCAGGTGGTATACTTCACTGCGATATTCCCGTATGTTGTCCTGCTTATTCTCTTAATACGAGGTGCAACGTTGGAAGGAGCCTCAGAAGGCATCAGTTTTTATATCGGGGCACAGTCGGACATTTCCAAAATATCAAATGCAGATGTAAGTGTCTATGTACTTTACAATTACATTGACATCCTGTGCTATAGTTTATATGTTGTACTGTGGAACAGAACTATTCACAATGGGGGAAATGTATAAATCTGTCAGCACAGCTTAACTGGAGTCAACATCCAACACTAGTGGCTGCACTTGGAGTATGCATAAGAGCAGGGGAGTTCAAACTTGTCCTCAGTCAGGCCCCTCAGTGGTTCAGGTTTTCCAGATCTCCTCACATGAACACAGGTGAATCAATCAGTGGCTAGGATCTGCCCCAGTTATCGACATTCACTTGTGTTTAACTGAGAAGATCCAGAAAACATGCACTGCTGGGAGAACCTGATGATAGGTTTGAGCTCCCCTGAACTACAACATGTGATATCTTTAGTGCATACCTGCTCACACACTCTCTGCTGACATTTTTAAAGCCAGATGGCTTTGTACTGTTGCACATAGCATGCACAGTAAAATTATAGAAAGTTTCACCAACTTCCACTTCACCTTATCAGTACATCACATACAAGTCACTGAGGAAAAAAAAGTCCCAAAATGCCCAGAAATGCCCATATACTTTCCCATTGCCCTCCTCATGATACAAGTAGCATTTAGGTTAGAATTTTATGCAGCTGTAGAGCAACAAAATTGATTCCAGTGCCAAGTTTGGTATAGAATGATATTTACGCATCTCACTTTTATGTCTGTATTGATTTAACTATTAGAAAAATGATATCCAGTGCACTCAATAGTTCATCATAAAATCACCTTCTTTATTGGAAAAAGGAACACAGCACACTTAGGGATACAGTCTAACTCGTTTCACACTATTGTGCTTACTCATATTGAATAAGACCAATAATGCGAAATGCGTTAGACTGTATCCCTAAGTGTTCTGTGTTCCTTTTTCCAATAAAGAATGGGATTTTATAATGAACTAATGAGTGCACTGGATATCGTTTATATATTAGCTACATGGATGTGTCGGTTCGTCTATTCACAGTTGCACCATAACATCAGCCACGGACGATGAGTGAAATTGATGATTATATTTTCAAATTTAGTGCTGCTCATTTTCAAACTGTATTGTATTGATTTAACATCATACTGAAGCTGATGTACTAAGGAGAAATGGAGCAATTGGGGAAAGCCAGCTGCAATACAGGAGGCAAATGGAGCATCATACGCCAGCTCCATAGTACGCGCAGCAAGACAATGTATCAATACATCAGTGTACTCTGTTCCTCGTTAGTACATCATGTACGTAAACAAGCAAAGGAATGTTTTAGGAGTCAATAGAATAATAAATTGGTAGTAGGCAGGCGTAGAAAAGGGCAATAAAATCTATTCTAGTTTAGTATGAAATCATATTCTAACATCCCCCCGATTTACTAAATAATGCCAAAAATGCATGCTTATTTGCAAATGTAGCCTTTAGGGATTAAATACAACAGTACCTGATATTTACGGTATTTTTCTTTGCACATATTATTACTTGTCTTAAAAATCTAAATTTTGCATTTATATAATAAACGTTACAAATGTGTCAACCAGTTTTAAATATATGTCCAGTTCTGGTTGTAAAATACCATGAAATGGAGAAATATCATTTAGAAAATCTATATAGATTTTGTGTTTTTCTCAATCAGTAGATATTTTAATTATAATTAATGAATTTGTTTATACAATGATTAAAATTGGTCAGAAGTTGGGGAATAGAAATCTTATATCTATTATACAATAATTCCTATTTTCTCCAGGTTTGGAAAGATGCTGCCACTCAAATCTTCTTTTCCTTGTCAACGGCTTGGGGTGGACTTGTGGCGCTGTCATCCTACAACAAATTTCACAACAACTGTTATGCAGATGCCATTATGGTTTGTGTTACTAACTGCCTCACTAGTGTCTTTGCTGGCTTTGCAATATTTTCAATCCTTGGACACATGGCTTTTAAGGCCCAGAAAGAAGTAAAAGATGTGGTAGATTCAGGTAAGAATACATCATATACCACTGAAAAGTGGAATAATGCTGGGGTGTCAGAGAGTGTATGAGTCATTCTGTGTCTAACAGTAAGACAGTAGAACAAGGGTGGTGTGTCAGACCATGTATGTGTGGTTTTGTGACTACCATAGGGAGAGTGAAACAAATCTCGAGTGTCAAGCAAATTGCATGCCTTTTTATGTTTAGCAGTGGGACAGTGGAACAAACAATGTATGTGTACTTCTGTGATACCAGTGGACAGTGGAACAATGCTGAGATGTCAAACAGTGTACATGCCATTCTGTGTCTACCAGTAGAACAAACCCTGGACTAAACCAGAAGCCCTTAGAATGAGGCACTCAATCCGAAATATAGCAAAATTACAAAAAAGATTTATTAAGTTTATTGTACAAAAGATAAACAAGAGACTCACATTTAAAACATCATTAAAACATCTCATGAATGGAGGGGCATACTGACATGTCATATGAGAACCTACAGCACATAATGTATAGTTAAAAAAATGGTACATACAAGATACTCTCTGTCACTAATAAGAATCCCAGTTTTAACCATGCCAATGATACCAATACAGGAGATAATATGGAAATGAAGGTGGCACTCACTAACACAAGACATGACATGCTCAAAAATGTCCCAAGGACAAATATGAATGTATGTCCTAAACAGCTAATGAACTAAGTCAAATGTGCAAGATCAAATAAATAAAACAAACAATAAAATGGTGAAAAAGGAAGAAAAATAATCATAGTAATGAGTGATCCAACCTCCAATGTTCAAGGCACAGTATAGTCAGTTACCCCTCCACGTGAGCCACGTATCCCAGCGTGTATCGCCACAAGGCTTCATCAGAGGATATGGTTCTATGACTTTCAGGGGACATCAAAGCAAGGCTGCATTGTTAGTCAGTGTACATGGGATCCTATGATTTCCAGTTGACAGTAGAACAAGGCTGGGGTATCAGACAGTATACGTGTGGTTCAATGACTTCCAGTGGACAGTGGAACAAGGCTACAGTGTATGTGTCATTCTCTAACTTCCAGTAGACATTTGAACAAGTCTGGGATGTCAGACAATGTTTGTGTGGTTCTATCTTCTGGTGTACAGTGGAGCAAGGATTTATAATTCATATTTTTTGCTCCATCCTAGGATTTGCGTTAGCATTCATTGCCTATCCAGAAGCTTTATCTCAGTTGCCTATTTCACCTCTCTGGTCAATTTTATTTTTCTTCATGTTGCTGACACTGGGGCTTGATTCTCAGTTCGCTTCTGTAGGTGAGTACAGTTCTTTTATGAGTACGTGTGTATGTTCTTAATTAGCCTTGATAAACATTATTGCAGTTCAAGAGAATATATAAATATATTATTATCATCATCAGGTTCAGATTTCCCATTAGGCAAATTAGGCAACTCCCTAGAGTAAAAAAAAAAAGGTGCAAAAAATATTTTTGCAATTTAATAAATATATTTATGGGGGCACTACGTGGCTATTAGTAGATACAAGTTTAGATGAGTATATCGCTATTGCCTTGAGAACCGAGTTCTGAGGGTTGCTGAGCTGCGCATTCTGAGATGTGGGATTGGCCAGTGTAGAGCAGTCCCAGTGGCACTCATTCATTGCTTATGGTGACTGTTTTATTTACCAGTTTGTGGGCCTCTTTACTGATTGTTTTAACTCCTTGGATGCTAGAGACATCACAATGATTTGGAGACCTCTCTAGCAGCCAAGCAATTAAGAACTTTAGTTTGCATTTCTATGTTATTGGCTAAGGATTTTTTCCATGAATGGAATCATATGAGGCACAGGGTTGAAGCCATGGGTGGAGCAAAGGCAACTTGGGTGACTTGCCTAAGGGCATCTTAGATTCAAATCTGTCCATTATTATTATTTGGGGAAAATATTTATATATAGAAACAAAGTTTTTTACTGAAGATGAGAACCAATTGGCTGATCTGGTCTTCCCAATTCAATAATCACATACTTATTTAACCCCTTAAGGACCTCTCTGTACAGGGTGGTGTGAGTTGGAGGACCAATTTACTTTTTTTTCAACCAGCCAACCCAGTGATCACAGAGCGTCATGCAGGCACACTGTGATCACGAAATTCTTTGACGTGCCAGGACCATCATCTGTCAGAGATACTGATGATGGTCCTGGCACGTCATTGGTTGTTAGGGTTTAATCCTTAGAATAGACATATCTATTCATTTACTATGTAAATCACTGCCAATTCTGCTTAGAGGATGTTCCGTGCATCTATGCCAATTTCTTTACAGTTTATCATATTTCTTTTTAATCACACAACCTCCGATTTTAGTTAATGCATGTCCTAGTAAAGTGATTCCTAGCTCCAGTCCCGAGGACATACCAGCAGGTCATGTTTTATGATATTTCAGATTAATCAGAGTCAGATCATTCACAATGACTGAGACAACATTTACCCCCCAATGCTTAAATGTTGAAAACCTGACCTTCTGTTGTGTCCTGAGGACTAAAATAGAGACATACTGTTCTAGTAGCTTCTTACTTTTTCCAAGAAGATAGAGATATTTTAACCCCTTGGATGCGATAAATGATCTAATGCTTTGTGATGCACAAGTGACATGTATCCAAGGGAATAAAAAGACAATAATATGTCATGTAATAGAAAATCATTTTTACACCTGGGAACTTCCTTCTATGGAGCATCCGGAGAGTGCTCACGCACTGTGACTAAGATTATATTATTGATGTAATTTGCTTCATATGTGGGTGGGGATTAATTGGGCTGGCAGGCCTTAACAGGGAATGGACTGGGAAGTGAATGGGGCAGGGTGGGAAGTAGGAAGGAAGGGGGAGAAGTGGGAGGAGTTACTCACCACTGCCAGAGAATCAGCCTCCGTCCCAGGAGAACCAACAATTAACACTAAAATACAGACTTTCCTGGGCACATCCAGATATTTCTCAGGGATGATCATATTTATTCTCACTTTTTATTGCACATTTAACAGTTTGAGTGCCAGACACCTTCACAATGTGTTAGATAACATCTGGCACTCAAAGAGTTAATAAATCTCTGCTTAACCCCTTCTTAAAAATTACAGGAGGTTAGTCCATTGAAGATAACCCCCCTTCCCCCTTTAACTTTTACTTATGAGACAGCACTGCATTCAGCTGTGCAGCACAACGAGAGAACATTCAGGGCAGTGGGTAGGCTCCTGAAAGCCCTTGGGCTTAGGACCAGCTAAATCAGGCATGTCAGATATAGGTGAGGGCTACATACTCTAACATTTAAGGGGTTAAAAGCCTCATTTAAATCACTAGGTACAGTTGGTTTACTCCCAAATGCCTCCAGTTCTTCTTGATACACCAGCCTTAGTATCACAAGCCTTAAACCTGCAACAAGACCTGGGGCTTTACACGTCTCAGTTTATACCCAGCAAACCCCCTGGTAACAGTGTTCCCTCTACGTTGAGCAGGAGTGGGCTACCCATCACTGGCAGAATAATAATAATAATAATAATAATAATAATAATAATAAAATGAGCAATTAACCCTTTGAGTGGCAGAGAGTTATCTAAGAATGCAATGTGTTGGATACCTCTCTGGCACTCTAAGGGTTAAAGCTGGGCAGGGGTGCATGATTCCAAATCAGTCCTACAGTATTAGTGCTTTTTAACTCTGTGTACACCTTAGAGCAGTGATTTGCAGTTCCAGTCCTCGGGGCACACAACAGGTATATTTCTAATACAGACCAAATTAAGTACATGTGGATCAATCACAATGACTGAGCCACTAATTACTCACCTGTAATTAAGCAGGTATAACCTGAAATCCTGCTGCGTTGGTGTGCCCTGAGGAATAACATTGAGAAACACTGCTTTAGAGAACACAACCATACCTATCTAATATGGTTTCCTGCAGTGGGGTAACTGGGCCAGGGCACAAATTAACAAATTACTTTTACTTTAACTATCCAAGGGTTAAAGGCACAGAATCCCTAATTCTGAAAGTCAGTATTTTGCAGGGCTTTTCTATAAAAACAAGGGTACTCCCAATGCTTGACAATGTTTCTTTCAAAAGTTATTAAAAAAAATAACTGGCCAGATTTCTGATTTCTTGCAGCCAGTTGAAATTATTATTACACCCATCTATGTAAAGCTTATGTCTGTGACACTTAGCTTTTCACAGGCTGCATTAGGAATACCCTTGTTTTATTATATAGAAAAAGCCCTACAACATATGTTTTCATAATTAGCATATGCACCAGCTGTAGACTATGTTTAAACAGCAAGGTCTCAGGTTCTAGACCCAGCAGGGTCAACTCATTTTTATCTACCTCGGGAGGATGAAAAGCTAAGTACCATTAACTTGCTGCAAACTAGAGATAATCTCAATGTATCCTTCCTGGTAAAATACTTTGATATTATTTTTATTATATATTTCCCCTTTACATGTCTCTGTGTGCCCCAAGGGCAGGTAAAAGGTTACAAAGTTACATAGTAATTTAGGTTGAAAAAAGACTTGCGTCCATCTAGTTCAACCCCTTTCCTATTCCTGTTTACCATCGTTGATCCCAAAGAAGGCAAAAAACCCTCAATATAGCAATTTCAAATTCTACCCTGAATGGGGGGGAAAAAATCCTTCTTGATTCCAAATGGCAATCAGATTTCTCCTTGGATCAACAAGCCCTAACTAAATATTAATCCCAATACAAACGTACATAGCCCTCTATGTTATGCTCTTTTAAATAAGAATCCAGGCCCTTTTTAAAGGCATCTAATGTATTCGATAGCACCACCTCCTCAGGTAGTGAATTCCATACCTTTATTGTCCTTACCGTAAAGAATCCCTTCCTCTGTTGTAGATTAAATCTCCTTTCCTCAAGTCTAAGAGGGTGGCCCCTTGTCCTTTGTACTGTTCTTTCAATTAACAGGTCTTTGGAGAACCCTTTGTATGGGCCCTGAACATATTTATATGTATGTGTATAAAGCTGTCACATAGATGCAGAATAGTATGGGTCTTGGAGTCTACTTTGTCATGTGTGTACAAGATCTGAATTTGCTTTGAGAACTGTGTTTTGTCATAAGATGTCACAAGATCATGGACTAGATTCTATTGCAGGTACTAAATGTTAACACCTGTTTTATCAAACATTTTCCTATAGAAGTCTATGGGGAAAACTGGAGATAAAAGCAGTGATAAATTAGCACCTGTAATAGAATCCAGCACCATGTGAGCATCTCGACTTTTATAGCCTATGGAAAAGGGCAGCAATAATAGGTTAACCGTAGTAATATTTTTTGGTATCCCGTTGCTGAGGGGGTGGGGTAAGAATACAGTTATACAGGAGTTACCCCTGGTTACCTGCATATACATTCCAGTGTATCACTGATCCAGTTGGGAAGGTCTTATTCATTAAAATAAACTGGTGCAGTTTTGGAGCAAATCATCAGTACCCTAGAGTGGAAATTAAAATTCTGTAAACTATACTTTCTACCGCTCTACCAATCAGTTGGTTAAAAACAAGTTTAAATAAATTGGGATTTTCATTTCCCCCATCTGGTACAATTGATTTGCTCCATAATTGCACATCCTAAGCTTGCTGAATTGGGACCAATATTTGTTGTTCAAGTAAACGTTGAATTCTTATAATCCTTATAGTGATAGGATGAGGAGTCTAATGTAGCAAACTAGTGGCTTTTAATTGATACACTCTGGCACTCAAAGGATTAAATAATCATAAAAAAGATAAAATAGATAGATAGATATAAATAGATAAATAGATAGATAGATAGATAAATAGATAGATAGATAGATAGATAGATAGATAGATAGATAGATAGATAGATATAGATATAAAGAGATAGATAGATAGATAGATAGATAGATAGATAGATAGATAGATAGATAGATAGATAGATAGATAGATATAAAGAGGTAGATAGATAAATAGATAGATAGATAGATAGATAGATAGATAGATGATATACAAATGAAATCAAATAACATTTTCCAAGCATTCCGTCATTTTTGACCTCTATCCAGTGATGAGCATAAGGAAGGTGTTTTGTGCTACAAAAATTTCCACTACAGCTTATTAGTAACTAATTTGGTTCTCAAGTGAGAATAAAATGAAACAGATCCCTCAATTATTCACTACTAGACATGGTTGTGCACACTAACATAATATGTATGGTTTTCTTGGCCACTTGTCACTAACAACCTTGCAAAAAATGGTTTCAATTAGTCAGCTTCTCACCTCAGCCCTCAGGGTAACCCGTCATAATTACATCGTTAAAATTCACCCTTAATGCCTGTCTCATTAAGGAGGGGCACAAATTATATACTATGGCAGTGTTATTCATCTGCAGTTCTTAAAGACACCTGTCTTGGATTTTGTTTGAGTGCTAGAGAGTTATCCAAGGCAGTGCATTGCAATGGAACTCTGAGGGTTAATTATACCCCTTCATGTGTACATGTAGGTGAGTGAAACTGACTAAGGCACTGATGAACTTACCTACATGAGTAAGGGTACACCAATCCTAAAAAGATTCTAACTGGCCTTTAAAGTTGGACATCCCTATCCTATATAATAATTTGCTGCATGCTGCAGTCATGCGCAGTAGAGACTGCATCAGCTGCGGCGCAGTCAGTCTCTACTGCGCATGACTGCCCCTCGACCGGCTGGCAGTGGCACTGTGGCCCGTGTAACGGGCTCTTCAACTAGTACCGTTATAAAATGACCAACCTGCATCCAAGACCAAACAATATTTTCCAGTCTTTTTAGAAAAGAGTTTCCTGAATACGTAACAGCCCTTTATAAAAACTTTCTGCCGAGACAGATAATTGTTACACATGGAAAAATACAATGTGCTATTTACATAAATAACAATATTACACACAGCTGGTACACTCATAACCCACAGCTGCATTGGTATAGATATACATGACACTTCTCCTTCAATACACTACAGACACCCAATTCCATACTATTTGTCCTTGAAGTTTGGTACACTACAAAATGTGTACAAAGCACAAGCAAAAAATGAGT
Organism: Rhinophrynus dorsalis; assembly: GCA_037306005.1. Lineage (NCBI taxonomy): Eukaryota > Metazoa > Chordata > Amphibia > Anura > Rhinophrynidae > Rhinophrynus > Rhinophrynus dorsalis. The sequence continues at coordinate 136,713,165 of CM074726.1, read as the reverse complement.
GTAACATGAAGTATATGTATTATAGAAAAATGGTGTCTTAGAGGGGATATGATAACACTATATAAATATGTTCCGGGCCCATACAAAGGGCTCTCCAAAGACCTGTTCATTAACAGAAAAGTACAAAGGACAAAGGGCCACCAGCTTAGACTTGAGGTAAGGAGATTTAATCTACAACAGCAGAAGGGATTCTTTACAGTAAGGGTATGGAATTCACTGCCTGAGGAGGTGATGCTATCGAATACATTAGATGCCTTTAAAAAGTGCCTGGATACTTATTTAAAGGGATAGTAATACTTGAAAAATAATTTTATTTTATATTGTAGCCCTTAAAAAAACATGAAAAATGATATAAGTCTTATCTCCCAAACCTTTATGGTTTGGGAGATATTTACATGTAAAATATAGTAAAGTTCTCTTTTCCTGGCTGTTTCAGCCAAGTCTGCCATCTAGTGGACAGATTTGGAATTCGGTCCACAGAGCAACCCACAGCTCTTTAGCAGTGCCGAGATCACGATCTTTGAAAAGAACTACTTAATTGGAACTATCTACAAAGTGTGCCTGGCTTGAAAGCACACTGTGTAGACCATTCCAATTAAGAAATTATTCATAAAGATGGTGATCTCAGCACTTCTGGAGAGGCACAGCCGGTCCCGGGACCAGTAACTCCAGGGGAAACTTTACTTATGAATATCTCCCAAACCATAAAGGTTTGGGAGATAAGACATATCATTTTTCATGTTTTTTTAAGGGCTACAATATAAAATAAACTTATTTTCAAGTATTACTATCCCTTTAAAAGAGCATAACATACAGGGCTATGTACGTTAGTATTGGGATTAATATTTAGTTAGGGCTTGTTGATCCAAGGAGAAATCTGATTGCCATTTGGAATCAATAAGGAATTTTCACCCCATTCAGGGTAGAATTTGAAATTGTTAAACTGAGGGTTTTTTTTTGCCTTCTTTTGGATCAACGATGGTAAACAGGAATAGGAAAAGGGTTGAACTAGATGGACGCAAGTCTTTTTTCAACCTAAATTACTATGTTACTTCCATGGAGCATAATTTCACATCTACAGGACTTCTGGAAAGTACTTTCACTGTGGGTAGTATGGAAAAAGTGGAATTATAACATGGTATGTTTACATGTGTCTGCGCATTCATCAGCTCTGTCATGAGTCTGTGCAAGCAGTGTATACCCATTGATTCTGCTTGCTTGTACAACTTAAGTGAGAGCAACATGATATAAGGGTGTGCACCCTTTATGTTAAATGGTGCAGAGGAGGAAATTTATGTCCTGACATGCTGATCATTGTTAATCCGAACACTATAACTTGGAGCCTGCCTGCCTGTACAGTCAAAATGCTTGTACTTTTCAATATTTTTTTCATCTTCACCTGTATTTATTAAATGTTATGTCCTTGATAGTAGGCTCACTGAATTTCTTTTTCCAGGGAGTTTTCTTGTCAGTATCTCATCAAAACAGAAGTTAATAGACGGATACATTGTCCCTGTAGCACTGAGTTCTCTGTCTGCTGTCTTATTTACCTTTTTACATTTCACCTCTAGATCTGCTTCCATGTTTGCTGACAGAAAGCTCTCTGTAAACAGATCCAAGCTCTCACTGTCAGGGACACACAATTTTAAGAACACTGGTGAAACAAGCAAATAAATAAAATGTGTAGTCAGTCTGACTTTACATATTATGCACTTACAGAATATGCCAGTTCCAAATAAAAGGTTACTTTTTGTTTATTGGTCGTCACTCTGCTAGGGACTGCTTTGTTCGAAGGCTATTACAGCTCAAACCTGTTTGATAATGATTACTCAAAATTCAGTTTTTGAAACATTACCATTTGGCAGAGTTGTTTCCACATTAAGAGGGGAACTTTAGCTAGTGGCTCACCTCTCCTATAATACAATACAATAGAATAGGTATCTGGAGTAGGAATGAGCAATGTGAAGTCCTCCATCTGCTGATAGACTACAATTCCCATCATTCCACTTCAGCCAATGGCTGGAGGGAAATGATGGAAGTTGTAGTTTGGAAGCAGCTAGAGGGCCTTACCTTACCCACCACTGATCTGGACACCAAAACATCTAGACACCAGGTGGTACTGTTAAAATAAAAAACAGTTTGAATAAGGTATACTACTCCTTTAACCCTGTTTTCTCCAACAGAAACTATAACAACCACAATCCATGATGCATATCCTGCAATTATGAAGAAAAGGAGAGGAATTATAACCGTCGGAGCCTGCATTGTGTTCTTCTTTCTTGGTCTTGTCTGTGTTACTCAGGTATTGAATGTCTTCCTACAGTACATTTCTTATAAATACACTGAAACAAGTAGTATCCCACATTATATATCAATCAGCAAGATTCCATTTGATTTGGGGGACTGGAAAACAGTCTATATATTAGCAGGAACCAATATTAAGAGTTTTACCCTTTGAGTGCCAGAGGGGTGCCCAACGCCAACCCGGAGGGGTGTACAATGAATTGCATTGCACACCTTTCTGATTTGTAACCCTTTGGTACCGGAGGGGTGCCCAACGCAAAATGTGTTGGGCACACCTCCGGCACCAAAGGGTTACAAATCAGAAAGGTGTGCAATGCAATTGATTGTACACCCCTCCGGTCCTTAAAGGGTATACATTAAAGTTAAAACAAAGCATTTCTATTCCTTTGTTTTACTAGTAAATGCTACATTTATTGTACCTGTTGCCTTTCCACTTCTTAAATTATGTGTACTTAACTAGAATCAGTTGTTTAATTTCTTCCCTTCATTCCATACTCAGTGAGCTCCCTCTACCTGCAGTGTGTAAAGTCATTCTGTGTCTCAACTGTCTCTGCAATGGTTAATTTTAGCTCTTATTGTCTATGTTTTCTCTGTTGAGCGGAACAGTAATAAGCAAATAGACTGTGTACTAAAAAGAATGGGATCAATTCTGGGGCATCAATTATTGCATTTTTTGATTGTAGTACCTCCAGGGCCTGAAACTTTACAAAGACTCTGTTGCTACAGCATACAAATGACCATAGTTGTGCATAGACTGGTGTTGCAACAGCGCCACCACAACATCTCAAGTTATGGAGGTACTGCACCCAAAAATACTGCAATAACATTGGAATAAAACATCTCTCAGCAGTTGGAGTACCCTGGTTTTACTCATCAGGGTAAACCCTTCTATATACATTTTTCAATATTTAGCAACACTATATTTAAAATCCTTTAAGCCTCTGAGTACCGGAGAAGTATGCAACGCATTGTAGAGCAATGCATTGTATATCTCTTTGGCACTCAAAGGTTTAAGGACCATAGGGGTGTGCAATGCATTGCTTTGCTCACCTCTCGGGTACTTAAAGGGTTAACAGATTGCAATTAGAGGGTGCTGAAATGAAACAGCCAGTTCAAGGAAGGTGCATGTATCATCTATCCAGCGATACCACAGGGTTCAAGTAAACATTCCCTTTGGTTAAATCTGAATTTTAACTCCTTGAGGGAGAATCACTAAAGGTTGATGCAGTGACTATATGATTTTGTTGATCTGTTCAAAGAACTTTGATATTTCAATGTACACACACATCTCCATATTCACTAAAACTTGGGGATGCAAGGGGAGGGGAGGAGAAGGTCCCCATTAGCATACAGGATTGTCGAATTGTTGTTGATGTTGAAGGGATATCCTCCTACGCACATCACCAGCAGTAGACAATCCTGAAGTCTGAGAACATTCTCTCTGCTTTCCCACTTGGTCAGTGGGGGAATTAAGAGAACACTTTCAGCACCATGAACAGCATCACTCCTTTATCCCTTTGAGTCCCATATAATGTGATTTGCTCACTCCATGTCACTCAAAGGGGTAAAAAGTACACCAAGCACTACAAAATTATCCCCTTAGCTCTGTATCAAATATTATACATGTTGTGCACTCCCAAGTGAATAAGGCTGGGGGTCAAGCAGCATCCATTTGGATTTGTGGCTACCACTTGGCCCCACCCAGCCTTGTTCCCTTGCCCAGCGTTAGCCATAGAAACCCATGTACACTGTCTGACCCTCCCCAGATTTTTCCCCTTGCCTACTGCTAGCCACAAATCCCCATGGACACTGCCTGGGCAAGGGAAGAAGGCTAGGGGTGTCAGCCAGTGTATGTGGGCTAACACCCAATTGTTATATCCCCAAAATAATACTTTTATTCAACACGCTGCTCCACAGTTATAATCTGACATATGCTGCTTCACCCCAGTAAAATCTGACAAATGATGCACCTTATCTTTACATATGCTGATTCACCCCATTAAAATCTGACAAATGGTGCACCTTATCTTCGACATATGCTGCCTCATACTGTTAACCCTTTGAGTGCCAGAGGGTACTCAACACATTACTTTGTAATACAATGCGTACCTCTCTGGCATGATAATGATTAATTTACATGTTATACTGAGTAAATATTAAAAAAAACAAACAAAAAAAAAAAACACAGTGCACTTTTCCTAAACGTATATTAAAATCAGACCTTGTGGTGGCATCGGGACCCCTCCTGATGCCCTCCTGGCACTGATCACCTATCCAATAGGATACGTGATCATTGTGGTGTTAAGGAAGGCTATTACTGACTTCCTCTTCTTCTTACTTGAGCTGGCTGCTTTTTTATCAATGACTGACTCTAGCAGGATTCCTCCTACTCCTACTAACTTTATTAATTCATGAAAGCGGAGTTGATAAACATATATATCTCATTTAGTAAGTTTATTCCATATGTCTTCAAATCACCAAATGTTTTCGGTCCACATAAGGACCTTCATCAGGGTTACACAACAATGGAAAATGTGAAGAATAAATACCTGTCTACTGAAGCAGACTACCAATCAATTCCCCCAGGGACGCTGACCCCAACCTCGCGCACTGCCTGCACCAGGAACCGGCCACTGACATCACACACTGGAGGGGTCAAAGTGCACATGAAAAAAAACACACTAAGTAAAAGATAAACAAAATAGAAATTGAACTAAGCACAAAAGACAAACATAAACTCTCTTAAGAGCAATGCTATAAACAAATGTAGTGACTAAATATCATGTCCATCCCAGCTGCCGGCAGCATCAGCACCACGATGTAAGCATCCTAGCACATCGCAGCGCCGCGCCAACCGCCCGCGTGGATGGACTCATAAAACACTACTCACAAAAGAATTTTGATGAAAAAACTCCAAAAGACTGTGTAAGTACTGTGAGGTGCCGCATTGTGCCGGAGCACTGGCCATGTGCGGCACCTCATCATGAACCATGACGGGCGTACGTATAGGTTTATTAATTTGAGTCTTTTGGAGTTTTTTCATCAAAATTCTTTTGCGAGTAGTGTTTTATGAGTCCATCCACGGGGGCGGTTGGTGCGGCGCTGCGATGTGCTAGGATGTTTACATCGTGGTGCTGATGCTGCAGGCTGGCTGGGATGGACGTGATATTTAGTCACTACATTTGTTTATAGCATTGCTCTTAAGAGAGTTTATGTTTGTCTTTTGTGCTTAGTTCAATTTCTATTTTGTTTGTCTTTTACTTAGTGTGTTTTTTTTCATGTGCAGTTTGACTCCTCCAGTGTGTGACGTCCGTGTCCGATTCCTGGTGCAGGCAGTGCACAAGGTTAGGGTCAGCGTCCACGGGGGAATTGATTGGTAGTCTGATTCAGTAGGCAGGTATTTATTCTTCACATTTTCCATTGTTGTGTAACCCTGATGAAGGTCCTTATGTGGACCGAAAACATTTGGTGATTTGGAGACATATGGAATAAACTTACTTCAATTTCTTCTTCATCTGTGTGCTGTCTAGCTGACTTCAGTTTTGGCTGAGTATTTTTATATTCATCATTTATGTGACGTGCACCAGTCTATTTATTTCATAATTCTATTATTTCATTAATTTCTTTGAGTGCCACTGCCTACTTTTGTTATGTATATCTATCTATCTATCTATCTATCTATCTATCTATCTATCTATCTATCTATCTCTATATATGTATATCTATATATATATATATATATATATATATATATATATATAATTTTTTTTTTTTTTAATGGGGGATTAACTCCTTGTGGGAGATACACTAAGGGGTTATAAAGAGGAGATTACCTATTCATTGAGATCACTTCTCCAGTCCCTATGTTATTCTGTGGTGATACTCTCAAGCAGTGGCGTCGCCATGGGGGGGGGCAGTGCCCCCCCTACATTCTACTGTGCCCCCCCATGTGCCCCCCCAATTTTGTTCAGCGTTTGTTTTTTTTTTAAATATACCTGCTGGATTGCCGCCCTGACTGTCAGTCTGTGGACGGTGTGTCACATCATGGACGCCGCGAGGGAGCGCTTGGTAGCTTAAATCAGCGCTCCCTCGCAGCGTCCATGATGTGACACACCGTCCACACACTGACAGGGCGGCAATCCAGCAGATCTCCCGGCGGCAGTCTCTCTGGTAATACAGAGCGCTGGGAGATGACATCATCTCCCAGCGCTCTGCATTAGGGAGTACCGCGTGCGGGAGTTTCTTCTATGTCTGTGGCGGAAGAGGCACAGATTACTTGCCAGTTGCCACACCGCTAGACCACCAGGGACTCAAGGTAGGGCATCGTAGAGATGAAGGGGCTTTAAGTGGCATTATGGAGATGAAGGGGGTATTGTGGAGAAGGCAATATGGAGATGAAGGGCGCATTGTGGAAGGGAGCAGTGTGGAGATGAAGGGGGCATTGTGGAGATGAAGGGGGCATTGTGGAAGGGAGCAATGGAGAGATGAAGGGGGCATTGTGGAAGGGAGCAATGTGGAGATGAAGGGGGCATTGTGGAAGGGAGCAATGTGGAGATGAAGGGGGCATTGTGGAAGGGGCATTGGAGATGAAGGGGGCATTGTGGAAGGGAGCAATGTGGAGATGAAGGGGGCATTGTGGAAGGGAGCAATGTGGAGATGAAGGGGGCACTGTGGAAGGGAGCAATGTGGAGATGAAGGGGGCACTGTGGAGATGAAGGGGGCATTGTGGAAGGGGCAATGTGGAGATGAAGGGGGCATTGTGGAAGGGGCAATGTGGAGATGAAGGGGGCATTGTGGAAGGGGCATTGTGGAGATGAAGGGGCATTGTGGAAGGGAGCAATGGAGAGATGAAGGGGGCATTGTGGAAGGGAGCAATGGAGAGATGAAGAGGGCATTGTGGAAGGGAGCAATGGAGAGATGAAGGGGGCATTGTGGAAGGGAGCAATGTGGAGATGAAGGGGGCATTGTGGAAGGGAGCAGTGTGGAGATGAAGGGGGCATTGTGGAAGGGAGCAATGGAGAGATGAAGGGGGCATTGTGGAAGGGAGCAATGGAGAGATGAAGGGGGCATTGTGGAAGGGAGCAATGGAGAGATGAAGGGGGCATTGTGGAAGGGAGCAATATGGAGATGAAGGGGGCATTGTTGAAGGGGTAATGTGGAGATGAAGGGGGCATTTTGGAGTGGGCTTTGTGGAGATGGAAGGGGCATTGTGGAGATGAAGGGATCATTGTGGAAGGGAGCATTGTGGAGATGGAAGGGGCATTGTGGAGATGGAAGGGGCATTGTGGAGATGGAAGGGGGCATTGTGGAGGGAGCATTGTGGAGATGAAGGGGGCATTGTGGAAGGGAGCATTGTCAGAGATAGTGTGTGTGTGTGTGTGTGCTTAGTCTGAGACAGAGTTTGTGTGTGTGCTTAGTCTGAGAGAGAGTTTGTGTGTGTGTGTGCTTAGTCTGAGAGAGAGAGAGAGTGTGTGCTTAGTCTGAGAGAGAGAGAGAGAGAGAGTGTGCTTAGTCTGAGAGAGAGAGAGTGTATGCTTAGTCAGAGAGAGAGAGTGTGCTTACTCTGAGAGAGAGAGAGTGTGTACTTAGTCTGAGAGAGAGTGAGTGTGTGTGTGTGTGCTTAGTCTGAGAGAGAGAGAGTGTTTGTGTGTGCTTAGTCTGAGAGAGAGAGAGAGTGTGTGTGTGAGTGTGTGTGTGCTTAGTCTGAGAGAGAGTGAGTGAGTGTGTGTGCTTAGTCTGAGAGAGAGGGGGACCGTGTGTGTGTGTGTGTGTGTGTGTGTGTGTGTGTGTGTGTGTGTGTGTGTGTGTGTGTGTGTGTGTGTGTGTGTGTGTGTGTGTGTGTGTGTGTGTGTGTGTGCTTAGTCTGAGAGAGAGGGGGACTGTTTGTGTGCTTAGTCTAAGAGAGAGGGAGTGTGTGTGTGTGCTTAGTCTGAGAGAGAGAGAAAGTGTGTGCTTAGTCTGAGAGAGAGAGAGAGAGAGAGTGTGTGTGCTTAGTCTGAGAAAGTAGTAGCAATAGAAATCCTTACAACTTCAAACGCCTCATCAAATAAAATGCCCAGTGGGATGGGGATCATTTTCTACCAGCTATTTTTTTGCACATATTTAAACCAGTAAGCAGCACTGGTCAAAAGGTGCTCTCTCTGTTGCACCCTTCCCCTTTCCTTTCTTCTCCCCTTTTCCCTTTATTTCCCTTCTTTGCCCTTTTTCTCTCCACCTTTTCTTTCTCTATTCACCCAGCTGAAATATAGCTCTCTATTGCTCTGGTGGTGGCATAAAAATCTGTATTGCTGTGGTGGTGGCATCTAACTGTAGTGTTCTGGGGGTGGTGTATTGCTCTGGTGGTGGCCTATAACTCTGTATTGCTTTGGTGGTGGCATCTAACTGTAGTGCTCTGGTTGTGGTGTTTTGCTATGGTGGTCACATAGCTCTGTATTGCTCTGGTGATGGCATGTAACTTTGCATTGCTGGGCTGGTGACATGACTATTGCTGTGGTGGTAGTATCTAACTGTATTGCTCTGGTGGTGGTGTATTGCTTTGGTGGTGACATATAACACTTTATTGCTCTAGTAGTGGCATTTTACTGTGCTGGCGATATAACCTTATTGCTGTGCTGGTGACATAACTTTATTGCTCTGGTGGTAGTGTATTGCTTTGGTGACAAATAACTGTATTGCTCTAGTGGTGACATAACTCTGTAATACTTTAGTGGTGGCATTTAACTGCAGTGCTCTAGTGGTGGCATGTAAATCTGTATTGCACTGGTGGTGGCATATAACTCTGTATTGCTCTGGTGGTGACACATCTGAAGCTGATTAAGAAAGGAATACAAACAGACCAGTGATGAGATGCATCATGCTAGAACTTTAACAATTGCTAGGAAAATAAATCAATATTTTACCAGTCTACCAATGTTTTCCATTGCTATGGTGTGCGTACACACATACCCAGTGGCCTGAATGTCATAATTTTAGGTGTAAAGACTTTGTTACTGCTCATTAAATTGGCCCCCCATTTTTTCTTCTGGCCCCATGTGTGCCCCCTCTAAGTAGAAATCCTAGAGTCGCCACTGCTCTCAAGTGGTAGAAATCTTAGTGCATTGGCTCCATAAAATAACAAGAACTGGAGAAGTGATATCACTGGAGATGTTTTCTCCTCGTTATCATCTCTTTATAACTCCTTAGGTCATAACCCCCTTGAATGCTAGAGATGTTTCTCTCATTTGTGAAACAAGGGGTTGAATAAGCTTTTTCAATCAAAGGGGATTTGGGGAGTGTTTATATGTTCCTTGTGGTGCAGTTGACTTACACATGTTCACTTTTACTTTCTATGACAGTCCTTTACACTTGCACTGTGTCATTTATAAATACCCTGTGATCACAGAGTAGAGAACTGAAATACTTTGTGTCTGATCCACTGTTTTCTCCAATGCTTAATCAATGAATAATCTTCAGCTGTTGCATTTGTTTGTAGGCAGGAATTTATTGGGTGGATCTGATTGATTATTTCTGTGCCGGATGGGGAATACTCATTGCAGCCATTTTGGAGCTCATAGGAATCTGCTGGATTTATGGTGAGTTTTAGGATGAAAACTTCAGTCAGATAACTCAACAAAATAGATATGATACATACTTTTATATATTGTGTGCATTCATAAAATACTTTTTTCAAGCTGAGTAAAACACGATCCATCACATAAATGCAAGTTTAACACTTTAAAGACCAGAGATGTGCAAAACACATTTTGAAACTCTACGTTGCACACCTCACAGGTCCTTAAAAGGTTTAAGCTGTAAAAATGTTGTGGCTATTCCAAATATGGCACTTCCACTATTGCAGTCTGTGCAAATGCAGGCTATTGACAGCAACAGCAACAACACCACCCTAAAATGAAATGGGAAACAATGTTAAACTTTGGTTTCCATAATACAGAACCTAGTTGAGAGTCAGAGGTCAGAGCACTCATTTATAAAGTTTAAGCTTGGAACACATCCTTTGCCCTGCCACAGATTATCCTACAGTGCCCCCCCCCCCAAACATACACACACAATCAGCATGCAGGTACATACAATTTTAATTGTAACAAACTGCCATTGTAGTACCCAGTAATTATTTTCTCACTGTGTCTTCACAGGTGGAAACCGCTTCATTGAAGATATAGAAATGATGATTGGGAAGAAGCACTGGATCTTTTGGCTGTGGTGGAGATGCTGTTGGTTTTTTATCACTCCCCTACTATTGACAGTAAGCCAATCCATGTGTACAGGGACTGGTCAAGACAGATCTTCTTAAAGTGGTGGATTTTTTTTAACACGTTAAGTGCCAGAGAAGTATCAGTGTATTACAATGCAATGCAATGAATAACTCTTTGACACTCAAGGGATTAAGACATAAGAAATCTGCTAGATAAAACTAGTGATAGCATTTATCAGATATAACGTAATCTAGAGCTGATATGTGGCAACGTTTTATAACTTTCGCACTGCACTGCTGCAGGAAACAAAATGGTGGTCAGGAGTACGTAATATTCAAATGGATATAAAATATTTTCATTTTCTGGCAATAATGCCCATTTAAACCATAGCATAACACATTATTAACCCTTTGATTGCCAGAGGGGTACAGAACGCATTGCTTTGCAATGAAGTTCATACCCTTCTGGCACTGAAAGGGTTAAAAAAACCTGCCAATTGGTCCAAAAATGTATGTTCTTTAAACTTGAAGAGCATTAACCCTTTAAGTGACAGAGTGGTAGCAACGCATTGCTTTGCAATGCGTTGCGTACCACTCTGGCACTCAAAGGGTTAACAGTGGTTGATAAATTAGCGTAAAGGTTTTCTAGGAATAATCACAACTGTTATTTTCCTTGCAGGCCATCTTAATCTGGTCTCTGGTGACCTTTAAAACTCCAACTCATGGAGACATTCCATACCCAACCTGGGGCGTTGCCATAGGTTGGTGCATGATCATTTTCTGCATCATTTGGATTCCCATACTGGCAGTGGTAAAAATGGCAAGAGCTGAAGGGACTCTATGGGAGGTATGGAGCAAATATTTCACATTGTGCTCACAGCTGATCTAATTTATATTGCAAATTATTTAAAGGAGAAGTAACACATTCTAATAATAACCCTCACAATTTACTATGGACACAAAATCCTTAATGGTCCCTATGATTGTTGCCCTTGTTGTGTCATGGAGGCAGACATGACAGGTGCTGGAAGCTTTTTCAGACTGAAAAGTGCCTTCATAACAATTTAAAGCCACACTATTAAGGCATATCTGATTATTCTTTATATGTTTTATAATGCTCTGTACCATTCTAAATGTCGATATCAGTTTAGTTTTATTTTAATTTTATTTTAAAGTTTCCCCTCTGCCCCTTTTCCCTATAGAAACATAGAATTTGACTGCAAATAAGAACCATTCGTCCCATCTACTCTGCCCATTTTCCTACTGTAAAAACCTCAAACCTTATTTGGTCCTTGGTCTTGTCTTATGTTCAGGACAGCCTTATGCCTATCCCATGCATGCTTAATTTCTGTCTCATCTGCTGGCAAGCTATTCTACTTATCTACTACCCTCTCAGTGAAGTAAAACTTTCTTAAATTACATCTAAACCTCTGACCCTCTAGTTTTAGACTATGGCCTCTTGTCCTAACAGTTTTACTCCTTTGAAATATACTTCCCTCCTGCACTTTGTTGAATCCCTTCATGTATTTGAATGTTTCTCTCATTTCCCCTATCTCTTCTCTCCTCCAAGCTATACATGTTCAGAACTTTTCCTGTAAGCCAGTCACCATTTTAGTAGCCATTATCTGAATTCTCTCTAGAGTATCTATATCCTTCTGGAGATGGGGTCTCCAGTACCGTACACTCTAGGTGAGGTCTAACTAGAGATCTGTAGAATGGCATGACCACTTCCCTTTATCTGCTACTAATGCTCCTAGCTAAAAAAAACAGGACCTTGCTTGCATTCCCCTCTGCTTTATTACATTACACCGCTTTATTACATTCCCTATGTCACTCTTCTTCCCTTCACATCTGAAAGCTGGTCCAGACAGATCGCAAAGAGGGACAATATTGCGTTGGAATAAGGAAAACCCTGCTCCTCTTCATCAAGGTTTTCCTTATACAGACAAAGACACAATACTGCCCTTATTGGGATCCGTCCAGTTTTCAGATCTGAGGGAAGAGGAGTGACACTGTGAAAATCGGCAGGATCTGGAAATTAAAAATAAAATTACAATAAAACTACACAGATATGGACATTTAGAATTGAATAGAGTATGATAAAAAAGTATAAGGGATAATTGGATATGCCTTTATAGAGTGACATTCCTGTCTCTTTAAGGACCAACCAGTGTGCAGTGCATGGCAAAGCAATATATTGTACACCCCACTGATCCTCAGAGCATTAGGATTACCATGTGCAGTCTGAGGCCCTGTGGTCCTGCTAGCAATTGTCATATTTATGCCCATAGACATGACATCCATGACTAATTGAAGATGCTATCTCTTGAAAAAAATCACATGCATAACATTCATAGAGGCCATTAGTATTTTATGGCCATAGTAAGTTTAATGACAGATATTGTAAGGAGGTGGTATTTCTCCTCTGAGCTACTGTATTTCATTTAGTAAAACTACCCTAAAGATCTCTTAAATGGCTGATGTAGATCCATGTTACCTGACTGCACTTCCCATCATCCTCAGTCAGCCAGTGGCTGTAGTACACTCACAGAAGGCTTCCATAACTATGGAAAACAGCAATGTATACTAATTATTTTTGAGAGGAGTTGCTAGGTTCCCAACAGACCAGAAATTTGGGCCCAAGTAAAGCATTATTAGTAAACTGTGCAGCCCAATTGCACCACTAGTGTCATTATATGCCCAAAACCGCCAACAAGACCTGGGGCTTTAACTATGAGACATGGGGATTTAGCACCCTCAGGCAACACCTATCAATGGCCTTTGTTTGTACTATTGCAATTCCCATATTTAGAAGGTTGGAAGAGATTTATATTGCAGCCTGCATTGTCTACATGGGTCAAGTGGATCCAGCAAGAGCTCATAGTAACTGAGCATGCTCAATTTTGTTCTACATTACATCTGCTTCCCTTCCTGAAGACCAGGAGGACAATTACTGCACCAAGATGAGCATATTTTTATCCTAAACTGGACTTTGCATAGCATTTCATGAAAGTGTTTATGTTAGAAATGCAAACTATTCTAAATTACAATAACATTTTTAAAGTTAATCTCATTAAATGTATATATTTTCAGTGGAACTTTCATGCTGATAACATTGTCCCCGAATATATTGCTAACCTAGCAATATGCAAAGTTATAATATCCGTAAAGGAGCAGTAAACTTTTATTTATGAAAACACATATTTTATAGAGCATTTCCTGCTGAATAAAACAAGGTCACTCCCACCGCTGTCAGATGTTTTATTCAAAATTTATATCAGTTCGAATAATCAGTAAGTGACTTTACTGTGTTTACTTCCTGATAATTCTAACTGACAGGAAGTGACAGGCAGTTTCTATCACATTCTATGGAGAGCTGTAAGTCACTGACTTTCTTGACTTTCCTCTCTATTAGAGTCTAACAGGAAAACTAATTAGAATTTGACCACTAGAGGGCACTGCTAATGTAAAAAAAAACTTGGGTTTAAACTGTAATAACTCTGGAAATATAAATCTCTCAGCAGTGGGAGTACCCTTATCTTACTCAATAGGAAAATCCCTACAATATATATATATTTTTTTAAAATTTACTGCTCCTTTAAGCTCAATAAGTCAGTGGTATTACAGAAAAAAGCACACCTTCGCCAGGACATCGCAGACATCTTGGAGGAAATGTAACTGAGTCTGCGCTGTCTGTCCCGTTCACTACCAGCAGTGGTGAGTGATGTTCCTTGGTGCCTTAAGGCACCAGAAGGGAACAACCGCGCAGGCGCACAGAGCTCTTTGCATCCCAATGCCTACAGAAGATGTCTTTTTACTGAAATACCACCGACTTATTGAGCTTAAGTATAGTATAACTTTGCATATCGCTAGGTTAGTAATATATTCGGAGGCAATGTTATTTAAAACAATCTATAACTTGCCGTTTGGAGTCATGAAAGATTGTTTTACTTATTTGGGGCTTAACTGGAAATGGCTTATTATTATTTTTTTTTGCCTTTCTCTGGGTCAACAAGAGTTGATATGGCAAAGACTAAACTTGATGGACACATGTATAAAAATATGCTTCAGATGCTAATAATATAACAAAGGACTCTAACAATGAAACAATTCTGTTTATTTTTAGCGCTTTATTAAGATTTGTGCTCCAACCCCAGAGTGGGGTCCTGCCCTAGAAAAGCATCGCCTGGGAAGGTACAAAGTCACAGATGATCGCCACAAAGTTCCAAATGGTGTGGAGATACCAACAATTGAAGGAGGTCTATCAGGATATGACAACAAAGCATTCTCTTAATATTGACTGTTTGCTACACCAACACTCATAGGAATCTGGTATTAATTATATGCTGCATTTCTGAATAATAACATGAACAGAAGTGAAATGCTAGCAAGATATAAAGCATGTCTTAGTATCTTCTGGAAAGAAAATGTCCTTTAAACACATATTAAAGGATCAGCACAGTTGTATTATTTAAAAAACTACATATTGTATGCAGGGGCAATTTTCTAATAATAAAGGGACCAGGTCACCTCATTCTGTAATGGTGTATTGCCCTCCTGGTGACACGTAATGTGTATTACCCTACTGACCTCCAGTTATAAAAGATACTGGGTTGTTTATCTGGTATAACCTTGCTGAAAATCACCCTGATTTATGGCTTTTCGTGCAAAGGAAACCAAGGGTGCTCTTACTGCAAGGCGAAAGATTCATTCAAATGCTACTACAGTTTAAGCTGTCACAAAGTGATGCAGCTGTTAATCTCACATTCTATACTGAATTGTAGGCAGTGGTACACAACTCCCATAGAATGCATCTGGATACTTAGTAACACTGTTGCTAGTAGGTTAATATAAAAAAATACAGTTTGAGCTGTAACTACTTTGGAACAAACCCTCTTCCCGCAGTGAGAGTGCTTTTGTTTTATTCATCACTGAAAGTGCAATTAATTATTTGTTTCTTCATAATATAATTTAACTGCTCCTCTAGGATGTTAAAAAGGTCTCCAAGACACTGAGAACTAATGTGTTAGAGACCTTAAAAAAATATAATACTAAAGTTATTCACTATACATAGGATCAAACAGTTGTATTTGAGTTTGTTTACACTCCATACACTCCTTTTAACTTTTATGTGCTTTAAAGGGATAGTAATGTTTCATAATGAAAGCAGCTCTAATTAATCATCATAGTATTTGGACTTTGGAGAGTGTTATTTCAGTTCTGTCAGAGTTGTAGTTCAGGAGTAATTCAATGACAAAGTGTCCCCCTGCTGCCCCTTTTACTGATGTAACACTGTTCAGCCAGATCAGAAGGGAGGTGCCCAGGTAGATTGCAGAGAGGGACAATCTTCAATTAAGATAAGGGAAAAACCTGAAAAGCTTGTCAAGGGAGGCAGGGCTTTCATTGTTTTCATATAAAGAAGATTGTCCCCTGCTGTTATCTGTCTGGTCTATGGACTTCATTCCACACCTGAGAAGAGATGGCTTACACTAGGTAAAAGGGGCGGGGAGGGGAATCTTTGCTTGTGAATATCTCTTAAACCATAAAGGTTTGAGAGATAAGACAAATATCGTTCTTCATGTTTTTTTAATGCCTACAAAATAAAATGAAGTATTACTATCCCTTTAAGAGCTGTTTACACAGCAGGCATCAGACTAAAGGAATCCACGTTCAAGTGGATAAGAAGTAAAAAAAAAATGAGTTCCTCATTTGCATGTCATTACCCAGAAACCTTAGCTGCAGTGTTAGGATTATGCACCAGAGAGATGAGCAGAAAGGCACATTTAACCATTTGATTGCCACGGGGTGCACAAAGCATTGTAAAGCAATGTGTCGGACACCACTCTGACAAGCAGAGGATTAAATATCTACCAAATGCCTGCATTATGCAGCATGAGCAGACTAGATAGACAGATTAGTTCTTATCTGCCGTCAAATTGTACGTTTCTATTATTGTTAAACTAAGTTTTATAACAATGAATTTGCTGTAATTGTTCAGTTCTGCAACAGGAATATTGCAAAGTACTGTAAATAGTCATCAACATTATTGCATCTCATGTAACATAACTATCAACAGGAATTGCAAATTATGTATAAACTGTTAGCTAACAAATATATGTAATGTATGTAAACAAATTCCATGCTCTGAGCCAGAAAGGTGTAATTTTGTATATCTGTCTATGTATTAAATAATGTATGTTGAAATGTTTATTTTCTTACAATGAGAATTTACATTCCTACATTGGATATCTTATTCTAGAGCCTCTGACTGCATTCATGTTCATATAAATGGTATTGTTCTACCTCCACTGTGGTCACTGATATTGGACCTTACGCACAAAAACATTCTAGAACAATTCTGGGACAAACCAACTGTACCAATGTGTTGGAGAACACTTTAGCATTTAAGGGGTTAACCCTTTGAGTACCAGAGGGTTACACAATGCATTGCTTTGCAATGCGTTGCGTACTTCTCTGGCAGTCAAAGGGTTAAAAGTCTCATTAAATTAATTCAAAATGTTATTTTGGTTTCCCCCAGAAGTGGTCCCAGTGTTTTTCTTTGCAAATGCATTAACATTTTGTATAATGTATTGGATGCTACAGATATCTCCAATGCATGGTCTCTATGCCTTATTTCTGTACACGTTTTGCAGCTTTCTGGAAAATGAAATTGAATGAAACAATTGTGATGAATTATCTATATTTCCACGAAAATAAGATAATGCACTGAGTAAGTGAGGTAATCTATCCACCTCTTTAGCTTGGTTCACTATGAAAATGTCGCCCTCTATTGGGCGACCAACACAACAGCACATTAAACATGTCACCGACATGAGAATTTCGTCTGCATCAAAAGGGCGAGATTCTCATGTTGCGGGCTTAAGTATCCTATTTAAACATTTCAACCATGTATTAAGTGGGTACTTTGCTCCGTTCAGTCATAGCGATTCAAGCACATGTATGTATTAATGAGGACTTAATCCTCTGAGCATCAGGGAGACACACCACTGACTGACAAGTACAGCAGCAGAGTAAGTGGCCACAGTGTGTGACACTCATAGTGGAGTGGAAGTGGCCATCGATCCACTATGAGAGTCACACAGTGTACTGCCTTATTTTGCTGCTGCTGTTCTTGTCAGTCAATGGTGTGTCTCTCTGGTACTCGTAAGATTAAGTTCTCATTACTACATACATGTGATCGGATCGCTATGACTGAACGGAGTACCCACTTAATACATTATTGAAATGTTTAAATGCAACGCTTAAGCCTGCAACATGAGAATCTCGCCATGTTGATGCGGGTGAGATTCTCATGTCGCCCTGTTCATGCCAGCGACATGTTTAATGAGCTGTTGTGTTGGTCGCCCAATAGTGGGCTACATTTCAACAGGATACCCTTTAGCTTGATGTATAACAGAATCATAAGCAAAAGGGGAGATATTCTGGGGCAAATCAACTACACCATAGGGGAAACACATTCAAATCAATACTGATTTTGGAAAGGTTTATTTGTCCTGTAGGATGTAGCTGGTTTGCCTCCCAATTATACCCCTTTTCTTTGTGCGTGAAATCTTAAGAGCCAGTTTGGAACAAGAAATGGATTAATTACATAAAAACAGGAGGATATATTATTCACATAGTGCTAACTTGTTATTATAGTAATACAAAGTTTAAGGAGAATTTGCATAGAAAGGGCAATAAAGAGTTAGTTAAATATACACTTGTAATAATCTAGAGCAGTGGTTCTCAACTCCTGTCCTCAGTGGCCACTAACAGGCCAGGACTTAGGGATTTCTCTGCTAGAGCACAGGTGTGGTGATCAGAGGCTCGTTCACATTGATTAACTCACCTGTGCTCTAACAAGGAAATCATAAAATCCTGACCTGTTAGTGGGTCCTGAGGACAGGAGTTGAGAACCACTGATCTAGAGGACATGTCACCTTTACACAGTCACAGGACTCCCATGCTCCTATAGAAGGATAAACATAGTTGTAAGAAGCTTCTTATATTCATCCACGGAGCATGCAATAGAGACTGGAATTAAATAAAGTTCCCCTGCTCTCTCCCACAAGTACATCCAGGTCATTTACAGCATACTATAAAGTTAGAAGAGAACAGGCACTTAAGCCCCCCAAAAACTGAATATCCTAAAAAAATCAGGACATATGGTAGTCATATGCAATATGTATATTGTCCATTTAAGAAACGTACATAAACCTAACACTGAAATAAACATTTTCTTATGGGGGAATCCATTTTAAACCTTTGGAACCTAGTGAAATATTAAATGTGAAACAATGCACTGGAGACATCTCTAACATCCAAGAGATCAATGGAAACCATACAATGTGGTAGCAGATGACATATTGAGGTGTATTGACTGTCAGGATTACTGTATCTTTATAGGGAAGTTGCTGAATAGACATTATATTGTTTACCACAACGCTGAAAGAAAAAAAAATATGAAGTGCTTTTTTATCAATGGGTGACTAGACTGTGTAACACATCCAAGTTTACAAGAATAAGAGAGTCAAATACCATTAATGCAAACTGGCACCTGTATTAACATGAAAACTAAACTAAAATATTTAGGATATACTTTAAAGGTATATACATTAATTTAACCCTTTGAGTGCCAGAGGGGTAGGCAACGCATTGAAAAGCAATACGTTGCCTACCCCTCTGGCACTCAAAGGGTTACAAAAAAACAAAAAACATGTAATTATAGTTTATCAGCTCTAGTGATTCTTTCTGGCTGCTGTGTACATTATTTATAATTTATCGTCTGTTTCACACCGTGAATGCTAGCAAGGTCATCAATGCATTGTCCCACCCATTTGAAATCTCTCTAGCATTCAAACGGTTAAATACAAGCCTAGATCAGGTGTACTGTATTTCAGCAATGAATCCCATTGTCTCGAAGTCAGAGTTCTCAGGAATGTTGGAATGCACTTTTAGTTTTATCCCTCAGGGTCAGTATGAATTTGCATGTGACGCATTTTATGTGATGTTAACAGTCCAGACATTGGAGTTAGTAAAGAAAGAATCTGTAAAATTGTTGCACAACAAATATTTAGCAACATTTTTTTGCCAAGTATTAACCCTTTGAGAGCCAAAGGGTTAGAGCAATGCTTTGCATACCCCTCTCGCACTCAAAGGGTTAACTCCAATCAGCTGACTTCTTTTGCAAAAAATGCGGCTTGATCCAAGTAAGAATTGTCTTGCAAAATACGTATAAGGAAATTTGCTAATTGTAACAAAAGTAAAGGCCGATTAGAGGTTAAGTCTTAATCCCATGTATAACCTATTGTTAACCCTTTGGGTGCCAGAGAACTGTCCACCGCAATACACTGGCATTCAAAGGTTTATGGTAAGTATATATATATATATATATCTTTGACACTAATTGATTGAGTGTATAAACCAGAGATGGGTAACCTGCGGCACTACCCAGTGGATGATGGAACTGTAGTCCATAACAGCTGGAAGGCCTCATATTGTCCATTTCTGGTAAAAACGATGTGTGAGAAAAAGTTCTCATTATCAGAGTTTCTCCAACAGCAACATATTTATAAATACGGTTTTATTTCTTAACCCTGTAACGACCCTTGATGTGCCAGGACCGTCATGCCACCAGACCCAGCACTTAAGGACTGGAGTCGGTCCTCGCAATTCATGCACGCTGCTCCGCCATCACAGAATTTAAATTGTGGGAAAAAAATTAATAAAGCTCTGTGATCCTTAACATCCTCCCTCACACTTGACTGGGCATCTTTAAGGGGTTAATAAATATGACTCATCAGTATTGTGAATTTTAGTGATAGTTCTAAAACATAGCAATAGGAAAGTTTTTATACATACCAGCTTTTTTAATGAAAAACTATGGATATACAAGTTGCAGTTGTGTAAAAGAACATGTATTATTCACAGATACATAAACATGAAAGTTTTCATGTTTTTTTACAATTCAAGATATATGGGATTGCTGATGCTGTTTTCAGTAGATGAGGGAGTAATTTGCATTTGCTCACTTAAAGTCCAGCTGTTATTTAACCCTTTGCGTAACAGAAAGGTAGGCAACACATTGCACTATTGGAAATAGTGGAGTACAGCTTCATGACTGCTTCCCTCAACCTGCAGAAAAACAGCACATACAATTACAATTTCTTAAGGAATACTGATGTTTCAACCCTTTGAGTGCCAGAGGGATTTGCAATGTATTGCAAAACAATGCATTGTGTACCCCTCTGTCATTCAAAGGGTTAATATAAAAAAGAACGTAAAACACATATCATAGGCTTTAGCTGCTGAATAAACACAAGGGTACTTCCAATGTCATGCTGCAGGTCAGGCTGTCCTGAAGAGGTTGTTACTATCACGTTCTATGAGAGGACAGTGGTCCTGAATTCACTAGGTAGCGAACAGCTGAATCCTCAAAGGATTTCCTTGCTCCTTAACCATTCGCCTATTCAGCAATATCCAGATTGTGCTGACCATCTTCATCAATGATCGATGATAAAATAGATTGCCAAATTCCATCCACCATGTTTAAGTTAATATATTCCATTGTTGCTTCACATGTGCATGGCAGGGAAAAATGGTGTCTTAATGATGAAGATTCAATGATCACAGTAATAAGCTGACAAAGAGCAGTGTCATTGATGCATGGCTTTTCCCTCAGCTTGATGAATTTGGGCCTTCTTCCCAGTAGAAAAAATCTGCTATGTGAACACCAGGTGGCAGTATTGTTAACAGTTTAATTAGAAAGAATGAGCAGCAATCATTTTTTTTATAATGAAACCTCACTGCTCCTTTAAGTTCTATTAATGTTTGGCAACTTTTACACATGTATTTGTGAATATTACAAGATGCTCTTTCTTCTATGTGACTGCACTCAAAGGGTTAAATGTTTAAGAAGGTTGGCAGTACTGTTTTCATGTTATATAGCTCCAGCCATCCTTGCAGATAAGGGAGATATTATCAATAGTTGTAAAGGTAACAAATTCACTGTAAATAAAGAAAAAAATCAGATATGTGTTTAACCTGTTATGGTTGGGCTGGGCACCCTGAGACCTTCTAGCTGCTCGGGACCCTTAAAAGGGAGTAACCCTTTTCTGGCCAGAGTTTTCTACAGTGTCTTTCAGGATTTTCCAGCTGTGAAGCGATTAACCCATTCAGATGCTGAAGAGGTCTCCAGTGTATTGCTCAGTGGGTCTGTAACTGGTAAAATGTGCAGCTTGGGAAAGTTGCAAAAAAATGTTGTTTTTTTCAAACTGTATATTTTCTGATGCCATTATAATAAAATTATGACCAACTTCAGCACCTGTATGTTTTATTTTTTTAATGTATAATACAAGGGGTTTGGGACTTTTTTTTTATATTCCAGGAATGCCACACACACATTTTCAACATTTTTCCACACATTTTCAAAATGTTGCTATCCCTTTATTTTGCGATGTGTCCTCTGTCACGCAAAGGGTTAAGTGGTATCCCCATGTGTCACTTTCTACTTGCATATGCAAAGTAGATTTGTATTCATATGCAGCTTTTCAGCTCAGCTGGAATAAATGATGCAGAGTGTAACAAGATATGATCATAGATATGAATTTGTTTTAACCCTTTGAGTGCCAGTGGGGTATACAATGCATTGTAATGCATGCGCTGTGTACCCCTCTGGCACTCAAAAGGTTAAAGGGATCCTATAACCTGAAAACAAGCTTGTTGATTTAGAAAAACAAGTCTGAGTCATTTAGATTTAAAGAATATACCAATTAAGGCATGCCATGCAAGCACTTCCTGTTAAGTGACCACATTTCCATTCTGCCATTCAGGGACAGTGCAGAGACAAGAGTGGCAGAGGAACTGTCCTTGGCTCTAGTGCAGCTATGTGGGAGGGGTTCCTATACATCAAGGGACATCCATGCACAAATTGCTTTCTCCAGTGCACCACAGAGTTCTAAACACTAGAGGGAGAACTTCCCATTGACTGCTGAGACAGAAAGTGATCCTTGCGGTGTTCTACTAGAAAATCTACATCACACCCAAAGCTTTAGACTTCATTACATTACAAAAAAATTGAAGTACAGGTCCTGTTTGATGTTAGGATCGAGTATTAGTTCTCTCTCTTGTGTTTATTGCTGTGTGTGGAAGACATTTATTTAACCCAGCAGAAACAACGCTTTCTGACATAGTAGAAAATTGGCAGTATATTGTTCTAGTGTTTAGAAATCTGTGCTCTAAAGTCTTTATTCTGGGACTTTATATTGTTCCAGAAGGGGGCTGCCCAGGACACGGGACACACATTTAAAATCCAGGAATGTTGTGGACAATCCAGGACACGTGGTCACCCTACCTCCTGTATTAGGTCTAGTTTACATGGGTAACTGTTGCAGCACCCCATGTGCGCTACCCCAAAGAAATCAATATCTATTCTTAAGAAAATTATTTTTGCAATAAAATTGTTGCAGTGGTCACCCATGTGAACCAGGTTTCCCCTACATTACCTCCATCACTCACTGACACAGCCCAATGCATTGCCCTCTTCCTCTAGGTCCTAGCACTTAAAGTGTTATGTGTCTGTGAGTGATGGAGGTAATGTAGGGATAAGACAGTAAGTGCCTGTGCTACATGCCATATTTAGCATAATCTAAAAGTCTAAATAACTCAAAAACTATTTTTCTTAAAAAAAAAAGACTAATACAACATATTTGTTATTTTGAAAACTATTTCAAAATCAACAACATTGTTTTAGGTTATGGTTTCCATAAAAAAAAAACAAAACTAAATTTTCCACATCTCAAACTGTCATTTTAGCTACATGTTAACACTTTAGGTGTCGGAAGTGTCCATCACTTTTGTAAAGCAAGGCTTTAGACACTCCTCTGGCACTCAAGATGTTAACTTATTTTTAGAAGTCCTGCATCATGATGACTCCACAGAAATCAGATTATGTAGATTTATATACAGGCATGACATACATAGACTTCAAATTGCAACAGGATAACGTATTGTCAACTCATACACCTCTCTCCCAATCCCCCCACCACCACCACCATTTAAAACACACAAGCACCTTGGATAGGTTGAAAAGGCCACTGCATTTATTACCAAGATAAAACAATACTTAATAAATGTATTCAATGTATTAACACTTGAAACCTGAAACATAACCAGTAAACGTAAACCCCTTAGTGCTTTCTAATACATAGTCATTAATTGACTTTAACAATATAATACTCAAACTTTATCCAAACTACTTGACTGAGTGCCATGCCAACATCCATACCTGAACTATCTGAATGTGGCAAGTGTTAGCCCAACAGCCATACCCCTGACTCTTAAAACCAAGCCTAAGAGCCATGATCCTGTACCATGACCGCGAAGCCCCATGGTTTGCCTAGCAAGCATCCTGCCATGCTGTGACAAAATAACCCCACCAGGCCATCACCATGCAGGCCACACATGTTCCAGATATCCACCACCACTTCTGACCCTGTACCCTTGTGCCTGTAGCCCACACACCAAGATGTGTACCCAGCACATGCTCAGCAAAGGGGCAGGTGGGTGGGAAGCTCCTCACCGTACACTGTCTCCATCACAATGGCTGTGGAACACAACACCCCCACAGCCTTCACTACCTGGTGCCTCCCCCAAACCTATCACTCCATCAAGAACTGCCCCACTTCCTACTCTTCCACCCTCCTTCCTTCCTAGCCCCATCAAGCCCCCTCCTCCTGAGTTGCACTCCGCTCCGGGAGTCCCATTTCAGCTTTATCACATTACATGGCTCACAAGGCCATACTACCCTAGAATAGCTCAGTAACCTTGTAGAAGCATATATTCATTCAGTCACATTATAGACAAACTGAAGAACCCCAAGCTGCTGTGTTTACCTGTACACACAATTATCAAGAAAGGATTTTGTTAGAAATAGCAAGTTTTCAAAAGTATTACAGAAACAACACAAATAAGCACAGAAAGGACTGACACCTTTACAATGCATTGGATACCTTTCTGGCACTCAAAGGGTTAATGATTATGGAGGGATGGACCTCTGACAAAGTTCAGCTGTCGAGAAATTGGGTTAACCCTTTGAGTGCCAAAAGGGGTATGCAATGCATTGAGTACCCCTCTGGCACTAAAAGGATTAAGAGCTACCTTTCCTCTAAAGTATTAACTCCTTCACGACCGTGGTCCTGGGAAGTAACTTTCCCTTAAGGACCTCTTTGAAGATTCCAACGTGCCAGTACATGTGACCTGTGACGCGTACTGGCACGCAGCGCTGGGGACTGAGAGAGACTGCTCCAGTCTTGAAGCAGTCAATTTCACTCCCCGTTTTTACTTACAGCACTCCCGGAGGAATGCTGTAAGCAAAATGTACGTGACGTGCTATGACAGATGAGAGTTGGTACCGTGTTAGCCATAGAAATACAGGATGCAAAATTTTTTTGTAAAGTTGATACCTTTATTGGCTAACTAAACAGATTTAAAATGCAAGCTTTCAAGACTTCTTAGGTCTCTTCCTCAGGCATGTTATACAGATAAATATGAAAACTTCTCTCTTAAATACAAGTACACATTACATTGTTTATACTGGAAATCAGATAAGAACGTTAGTCCAGATACGTACCTGAGGAATGATAGCTTTCACCCAAAACACACAAAGAACTCCATCATATACAGCCAGGCCATCAGATATAATCGCATCTGTTCTGACATGGCGGACCGTGACAAGCACCTCCAGAAACTCAGAGGAGACTTTATAAGACAGGGTTACAGTGCAAGGATTATTGACAGTCAGATACAGAAAGCTACTCACATACCAAGAAAAGATCTGTTGAGCTACAAAGAACAGCATAAGGGAAACCGTGTGCCACTTGTTGTCACTTACCACCCCCAGGTTGAAGCTCTGCACAAGAGAACTTCAAGCAACCTTACACACAGATGAAAGACTTAAGAACATATTTCCACAGCCTCCCTTACTCTCCTTCAGACAGCCTCCCAATTTAAAGCAACTGATGGTAAGGAGTGCCCTGAACAAAAATACAAAAAATGGCACATTACCCTGCCTACAAAGTAGGTGTAAAACCTGTGCACACATTTATACCACAGACAAGATACCCATACCAAACACCCAGTTACACCACAAGATCAATGGTAATTTCACCTGCAAATCATCCAATGTAATATACCTTATCATGTGTGCAAAATGCCCAACAGCTCTTTATGTGGGGGAAACGGGACAGAAATTACATAAGAGTAGTGATGAGCGAGCATGCTCGGCCGAAGCTCGGTTCGGCTCGAGCATCGCTCTGCTCGGCACATGGCGGTACTCGTACGAGTACCGCATGTGCTCGCCCGCCATGTTCGGGTCTCCTCCCCGCACGTTTCGCGGCTGCTGCACAGCCAATAAACGTGCAGGGAGGCTCTGACATCAGTGTAATGCCAGCAGCCATGTTGGCTGCTGGCATTACACTGATTGGCTGGCCAGAACCCGTGATTGGGTGCTGTATAGCACCTGACCAGCGAGTTCGGCTCAGTCTTAGCCAGGGAGAGATGAGGATAGGAAGGGAAAGTCAGTGTAGGGAGAAGAAAAGCGATTTAAAAAAAAAAAAGACCCAAAAGTCCTTTTTAGGACTACTGTGTGTGGGGGCAGCAGTTTATTTTGTTTGGGGGGGCAGAGATTTAAAAAAAAAAACGTCACATATTCCGTTCACTGTGCCTAGCCGCAGATTAGCAGCACATTCTGTTTAGTGTGCAAAGTTGCAGATTAGCAGCACATTCTGTTTAGTGTGCAAAGTTGCAGATTAGCAGCACATTCTTTTTAGTGTGCAAAGTTGCAGATTAGCAGCACATTCTGTTTAGTGTGCAAAGTTGCAGATAAGCAGCACATTCTGTTCAGTGTGCAAAGTTGCAGATTAGCAGCACATTCTTTTTAGTGTGCAAAGTTTCAGATTAGCAGCACATTCTGTTTAGTGTGCAAAGTTTCAGATTAGCAGAACATTCTGTTTAGTGTGCAAAGTGTAAAATATCAAAGTCACATATTCCATTCACTGTGTCTAGCCGCAGATAAGCAGCACATTCTGTTTAGTGTGCAAAGTTGCAGATTAGGAGAACATTCTGTTTAGTGTGCAAAGTGTAAAATATCAAAGTCACATATTCCATTCACTGTGCCGAGCCGCAGATAAGCAGCACATTCTGTTTAGTGTGCAAAGTTTCAGATTAGCAGAACATTCTGTTTACTGTGCAAAGTGTAAAATATCAAAGTCACATATTCCATTCACTGTGTCTAGCCGCAGATAAGCAGCACATTCTGTTTAGTGTGCAAAGTTTCAGATTAGCAGAACATTCTGTTTAGTGTGCAAAGTGTAAAATATCAAAGTCACATATTCCATTCACTGTGCCGAGCCGCAGATAAGCAGCACATTCTGTTTAGTGTGCAAAGTTTCAGATTAGCAGAACATTCTGTTTACTGTGCAAAGTGTAAAATATCAAAGTCACATATTCCATTCACTGTGTCTAGCCGCAGATAAGCAGCACATTCTGTTTAGTGTGCAAAGTTTCAGATTAGCAGAACATTCTGTTTACTGTGCAAAGTGTAAAATATCAAAGTCACATATTCCATTCACTGTGTCTAGCCGCAGATAAGCAGCACATTCTGTTTAGTGTGCAAAGTTTCAGATTAGCAGAACATTCTGTTTACTGTGCAAAGTGTAAAATATAAAAGTCACATATTCCATTCACTGTGCCGAGCCGCAGATAAGCAGCACATTCTGTTTAGTGTGCAAAGTTTCAGATTAGCAGAACATTCTGTTTACTGTGCAAAGTGTAAAATATCAAAGTCACATATTCCATTCACTGTGTCTAGCCGCAGATAAGCAGCACATTCTGTTTAGTGTGCAAAGTTTCAGATTAGCAGAACATTCTGTTTAGTGTGCAAAGTGTAAAATATCAAAGTCACATATTCCATTCACTGTGCCGAGCCGCAGATAAGCAGCACATTCTGTTTAGTGTGCAAAGTTTCAGATTAGCAGAACATTCTGTTTACTGTGCAAAGTGTAAAATATCAAAGTTACATATTCCATTCACTGTGCCGAGCCGCAGATAAGCAGCACATTCTGTTTAGTGTGCAAAGTTGCAGATTTGCAGCACATATTCCGTGTAATATGAAGAAGGCGGGTAAAAAGGGACGGGGAAGTGGACGTGATCCTGATAGTTCAGGGCGCGGGTCAGGACGCGTAGAAACTGTGCCTGGTGCCAGAGCACAAGAAAGAAAGACATCCACCATACCTAGCTTCATGTCTCAGTTTACAGGGCGTCGCAGGACATCACTCTCGAGGTCAGACCACTGCGAACAGGTGGTCGGTTGGATTTCAGCTGATACTGCTTCCAGTCGGTTAAGCACCACCCTGTCTTCCACCAAGTCCACTCTCAGTAGCCAAGAGTCTGGTCAACATAATCCTCACCCTGATCATCCTTCCTCCCACCATAGAGGGTCTGGTCAAAGAAGTGATCCCACACTGGGATATAGCGAGGAGCTCGTCTCATCACCAATCCTTCATTTGAACCTCTCTCCAAGCACGCTTGCAGAGGAACATGAGATCTTGTGCCCTGATTCACAACCTCTAGAGGGTACCCAATCACAAGAAGATGACAGAGGGGAACGGCATTTAAGGTCAAAGGAAGTGGATGATGATGATGATGAGACACAGTTGCCATCAAATCAACCACTTTTACTGTCTCAAGACCTTGATGAGGAGGATGATATACAGTTGTCAATGACTGAGTATGTGGTGGGATCAAGACATGAGGAGGATGATCAGAGTGAGGAAGTGGAGGAGGACTTGGTGGACGATGAGGTGACTGACCCCACCTGGGAAGGTGGAGAGCCGAGCGATGACAGCAGTCCTGAGGGTGAGCCATCTGCAGCACCGCAACAGGCTGGAAGAGGCAGTGGTGTGGCTACAGAAAGAAGGCGGACTGCACCAAACCGGCCCGCAAATGTTCCACGGAGCACCCCCTTGCGTAAATCTACCTTGCCAAGGGGTAGGTGTTCCGCGGTATGGCGTTTTTTTAAGGAAAGTGCGGACAACAAAAGAATTGTAGTTTGCAACCTGTGCCACACCAGAATGAGCCGAGGCATGAACACTAGAAACCTCACCACCACCAGCATGATCCGACACATGGCATCCAAGCACCGTAATAAGTGGGAGGAACGCCAGGATCACCAATCTATGTCTGCAGGCCACACCACTGCCTCCTCTTCCCCTGTTTTCGGTGCCGGCCAATCGCCTGTCGAAGGCGCAGGCCCGCATACCTCCCGCCCTGCACCTGTTCCATCTGAAGCACCATCAGCGACCACATCCACTTCCCTGTCCCAGCGCAGCGTCCAAATGTCGTTACCCCAGGCATTTGAGCGCAAGCGAAAATACCCAGCCACCCACCCACAGGCCATAGCACTAACCTCACACCTTTCCAAATTACTGGCCATCGAAATGCTGCCATTTAGGCTTGTGGAGACTGAGTCCTTCCTCAGCCTGATGGCAGCAGCTGTCCCTCGGTACGCAGTCCCCAGCCGCCACTACTTTTCCCGGTGTGCCGTCCCCGCCTTACACCACCATGTGTCCCGTAACATCACCCGTGCCCTGACCAACGCAGTTACTGGGAAGGTCCACTTAACGACTGACACATGGACAAGTGCTTGTGGCCAGGGACGCTACATTTCACTGACGGCACACTGGGTGAATGTCGTGGAGGCTGGGAGCGACTCGGACCCTGGGATGGCACAGGTGCTACCCACGCCGAGGATTGCGGGCCCTACCTCCATCAGGGTTTCCGCCAGCACCTACGTTATTGGCTCCTCCTCCTCCGTTTCCACCTCCGAATTCTCTGCGCGCAGCGCCACTCACCCATCAGCCGGTAGCTGGAAGCAGTGTAGCACTGCAGTGGGGAAGCATCAACAGGCCGTGCTGAAGCTGATCTGCCTTGGGGACAAACAGCACATGGCCTCAGAGCTGTTGCAGGGGATTAGTCACCAGACCGAGCAGTGGCTCTCGCCACTCAACCTGCAACCAGGCATGGTTGTGTGTGATAATGGGCGTAACTTGGTGGCGGCTTTGGAGCTCGGCAAGCTCACACACGTACCATGCCTAGCGCATGTATTTAATTTAGTGGTTCAGCGATTTCTAAAAACCTACCCCAATTTGCATGATCTCTTGACGAAGGTGCGCCGCGTGTGTGCACATTTCCGTAAGTCATCTACAGCTTCAGCCGGCCTGTTGAAGCTGCAGCAGCGCTTACAATTGCCAGCTCACCGGCTGCTGTGTGACGTGAGCACGCGCTGGAACTCCACCTTCCACATGTTGGCCCGGCTTTGTGAGCAGCAGAGGGCAGTAGTGGAGTACTAGCTGTTACACGGTCGTCGCCTCTCCGTTCAACTTCCTGTAATCAGAAGTGAGGAGTGGGAATGGATGTCAGACCTCTGTGAGGTTTTACGCAATTTTGAGGAATCGACACAGATGGTGAGCGGCGATAACGCTATTATCAGTGTAACCATCCCACTTCTGTGTCTACTGAAACGCTCGCTGCTCACAATTAAAACCGACGCTTTGCATGTGGAAGAGGTGGAAATGCGGGAGGAAGAGCTTACACAAGGTGATAGCCAGAGCACCCTCACTTCATCTTCTCAGCGACAATTGGAGGAGGCGGAGGAGGAGGAGGAGGAGGAGGAGGAAGACACGGTTGCCTCCGCTACAGAGGGTAGCCATGGAACTTTAGTTCCATCTCTTCAGCGTGGGTGGGCAGAAGAGGAGGAAGAGGATGAGGAGATTGAGAGTCATCCTCCTGGTGAGGACAGCGAAATCTTGCCTGTTGGTACTCTGGCACACATGGCTGACTTTATGTTAGGCTGCCTTTCCCGTGACCCACGCGTTACACGCATTTTAGACAACACGGATTACTGGGTGTTCACCCTTCTGGACCCCCGCTACAAAGAGAATTTCTCATCTCTCATTCCTCCGGTGGAGAGGACAAGCAAAATGGTGCAATACCAGAAGGTTCTTGTCGAAAAATTGCTCCAAAATTTTCCATCTGACAACGCTGGCGGCAGAGTACGTGCTACCTTGGCCAACCGAGAAGGGGAGAAAAGGGGAGCACACAGCAGTTCCGACAAAGGCAGGGCAACACTCTCCAAGGTGTGGGACACCTTCATGACACCCCGCCAGCACCCTCACCCTGATGCGCAGCCTAGTGTCACAAGGAGGGAAAAGTTTTGGAAGATGGTGAAGGAGTACGTAGCAGACCGTGTCAGCGTCCTCAATGATCCCTCTGTGCCTTACAACTACTGGGTGTCCAAGCTGGACACGTGGTATGAACTGGCACTCTATGCCTTGGAGGTGCTGGCCTGCCCTGCCGCCAGCGTTCTGTCTGAGCGGGTATTTAGTGCTGCTGGTGGCATCATAACAGATAAGCGTATCCGCCTTTCCACCGAAAATGCTGATAGGTTGACACTTATAAAAATGAACAAGGCCTGGATTTCCCCTGACTTCTCCACTCCACTGGAGGAAAGCCCCGGGGGAACATAAAGTCACTTTATATATGTTATTTACAATGATGGGAATACTCTGTATTCCCATTCACCCCTTCCACCCAAAAAATGGGTATATGGTTGACTCTCTTCCATATACCCTGGGATATAATTTTTATATAGGGCCAGCTCACCTCATGGGAGGTAAAATTCATGTTACAATTTGACTCTTTGACCTATGGCATGAACAGGGACATGGAATTTCTGTCACAGTACTTAATGGTGAATTAACTTTTACTACAGTCCCTCTGGAATCATAAATACCTGGACCCAGAGGAAGAATGCTATTTAAATCACATCCTCTTCCATTGACTGATCAAGGAATTGGTATCTGGACTAACGTTCTTATCTGATTTCCAGTATAAACAATGTAATGTGTACTTGTATTTAAGAGAGAAGTTTTCATATTTATCTGTATAACATGCCTGAGGAAGAGACCTAAGAAGTCTTGAAAGCTTGCATTTTAAATCTGTTTAGTTAGCCAATAATGGTATCAACTTTACAAAAATAATTTGCAACGTGCTATGACAGTCACCGGTCCTCTCTCATCCCAGTATCCTATTGAAATGTCGCCCCCTAGTGGCAACCATCAAAATGGTGAATTAAAAATGGCACCTGGATCAAAAGGGTGACATCAGAATCCTTCATCCCTATCTCTGTGCCCCCATGATCAAATCCAGAATGATTTGAACAGACCTGAAGGGTTTTGCTCTAAGGTGTGATAAAAAGGTGATAATGTAGAGATGATTTCAGTGATAATACTTCTCCAATTTCTATGTTATTCTATGGAGCCAATGTCTAAGATCTTCCCACTTGAGATATCTTAGTGCATAGGCTCCATAGAATAGCATAGGATTTGGAGAAGTATTATCACTGGAGAAGTCATCTCCACATTATCACGTTTTTATCACACCTTATTACACCGACCCCCCCCCCCACCACCAACAGGAATTATTTTGAGGTTCTCCAGATATATCTGCAAAATGAATCATAATGCTTTGCTCATCTCTCGTAGAGAAGTGTACAAAGCATTATTGCAAAACATTTCTAACATCTAAGGGATATCAGAAGGAAATAAAAGCCAGGAACATGTACCTGATAAAATTCCCATCTTCTGTTGAATGTTATTGTTTGAATTAAATTTAGCTGCTGATAAATATTAAACAAATAGTATAAGTGAACAATACACTTCAAGAAACAATGGATTAACTACAGGAAAAACACCTTTGACATCTATTAGTAAATTGCAACAACACGTAATTATGAAATAAATAGAAACAGCGATGGTTCAAGCTTTGTATATCAAGGGAGAACTAACAACCCTTTATAATAACCATACCTGTGGATTTTCAAAATGAGCTGACCCTGAGAGCTTGAAAATATTAACCCTTAAAGTTCCTCATAATATAAACTGCTCCAAAAAATAAAGGGAACACTTAAACAACACAATGTAACTCGAAGTCAATCACACTTCTGTGAAATCACACTGTCCACTCAGGAAGCAACACTGATTGACAATCAATTTCACATGCTGTTGTGCAAATGGAATAGACAACAGGTGGAAATTATAGGCAATTAGCAAGACACCCCCAATAAAGGAGTGGTTCTGCAGGTGGTGACCACAGACCACTTCTCAGTTCCTATGCTTCCTGGCTGATGTTTTGGTCACTTTTGAATGCTGGTGGTGCTTTCACTCTAGTGGTAGCATGAGACGGAGTCTACAACCCACACAAGTGGCTCAGGTAGTGCAGCTCATCCAGGATGTCGCATCAATGCGAGCTGTGGCAAGAAGATTTGCTGTGTCTGTCAGCGTAGTGTCCAGAGCATGGAAGTGCTAACAGGAGACAGGCTAGTACATCAGGAGACATGGAGGAGGCAGTAGGAGGGCAACAACCCAGCAGCAGGACCGCTATCTCCGCTTTTGTGCAAGGAGGAGCAGGAGGAGCACTGCCAGAGCCCTGCAAAATGACCTCCAGCAGGCCACATATGTGCATGTGTCCACTCAAACGGTCAGAAACAGACTCTATGAGGGTGGTATGAGGGCCCGACGTCCACAGGTGGGGGTTGTGCTTACAGCCCAACACCGTGCTGGACGTTTGGCATTTGCCAGAGAACACCAAGATTGGCAAATACGCCACTGGCGCCCTGTGCTCTTCACAGATGAAAGCAGGTTCACACTGAGTACATGTGACAGACGTGACAGAGTCTGGAGACGCCGTGGAGAACGTTCTGCTGGCTGCAACATCCTCCAGCATGACCGGTTTGGCGGTGGGTCAGTAATGGTGTGGGGTGGCATTTCTTTGGGGGCCGTACAGCCCTCCATGTGCTTGCCAGAGGTAGCCTGACTGCCATTAGGTACCAAGATGAGATCCTCAGACCCCTTGTGAGACCATATGCTGGTGCGGTTGGCCCTGGGTTCCTTCTAATGCAAGACAATGCTAGACCTCATGTGGCTGGAGTGTGTCAGCAGTTCCTGCAAGAGGAAGGCATTGATGCTATGGACTGGCCCCCCGTTCCCCAGACCTGGATCCGATTGAGCACATCTGGGACATCATGTCTCGCTCCATTCACCAACGCCACGTTGCACCACAGACTGTCCAGGAGTTGGCAGATGCTTTAGTCCAGGTCTGGGAGGACATCCCTCAGGAGACCATCCACAACCTCATCAGGAGCATGCCCAGGCGTTGTAGGGAGGTCATACGGGCATGTGGAGGCCACACACACACTACTGAGCCTCATTTTGACTTGTTTTAAGGACATTACATCAAAGTTGGATCAGCCTGTAGTGTGGTTTTCCATTTTGATTTTGAGTGTGACTCCATATCCAGACCTCCATGGGTTGATAAATTTGATTTCCATAGAGATTTTTTGTGTGATTTTGTTGTCAGTTCATTCATTCAGATCTAGGATGTGTAATCTTAGTGTTCCCTTTATTTTTTGGAGCAGTGTATATTCTAGGTCAGGGCCCAAAATTTCCACTCACCACTAGCCAATGGCAAATGAAAAGTTAGCCCTGACGAGTAGAAATTCAGCCCTGGTGGGTATGTTTTGGTTTGCAGTGGTGAGTAACTTTTCAGGTCTGGCTAGTAGCAAAGGACTTCAAATTATAAGCCCTGTTCTAGGTGATAGGTCCCTGCTTGCTCTAATTCACATATGCTGCAATCGGTCATTGAAGAACCATTACTAGTGATGAGCGAGCACCCCAATGCTCGGGTGTTCAGGTGCTCTGACCGAGCACCCCCGGAGGCTCGAGTGCTCGGCCGAGCACCCGAGCCCCATTGAAGTCAATGGGAGGACTCGAGCATTACACCAGGCACCCCCTGCTCTGATGAGGGGAGGGTGCCTGGTCCATAGGAAAAGGGCAGAAAAAGATGGAAACACTACAGAAATGGTTCAGGGACAGCATAGGGAGGATGTCTGGATGCATCTTGGACTCCAACATCGCTGCTGGGAACGATCTTTCGCCCATAGTACGCCATTTTTACAGACTGACCGTAAAACACACAAAAAGGCAGATAAAAACGACTTTAGGCGAAAAATTGTTACCAAACAGTATTTGCTGTATATTTACTTGTATATCATCTGCAAATTCTCCCAAAAATTTCCTCGATTTTTCTGAACTGAGGCCATGATTAAGAGGGAAACGTGCGCAGAGGCAAATTCTCCCAAAAATTTCCTTGATTTTTCTGAACTGAGGCCATGATTAAGAGGGAAACGTGCGCTGAGCCGACCATCTAAAACATTATGGGTGAGGGTCTGCTGCGGAGCTGACCATCCTAAACATTATATGCGAAGGCCCGCTAGTGAGCTGACGCTATAAAACATTATATGAGAGGGCCCGCTAGAGAGCTGACCCAATAAAACATTATATGAGAAGGCCCGCTGGTGAGCTGACCTATACAAAAATTGTCAAACAGGGCCCGCTGGTGAGCTGGCCCTATATAAAAATTATATCACAGGGCCCGCTGGTGAGCTGGCCCTATATAAAAATTATATCACAGGGTATATGGAAGAGAGTCAACCATATACCCGTTTTTTGGGTGGAAGGGGTGAATGGGAATACAGAGTATTCCCATCATTGTAAATAACATATATAAAGTGAGTTTATGTTCCCCGGGGCTTTCCTCCAGTGGAGTGGAGAAGTCAGGGGAAATCCAGGCCTTGTTCATTTTTATAAGTGTCAACCTATCAGCATTGTCGGTGGAAAGGCGGATACGCTTATCTGTTATGATGCCACCAGCAGCACTAAATACCCGCTCAGACAACGCTGGCGACAGGGCAGGCCAGCACCTCCAAGGCGTAGAGTGCCAGTTCATACCACGTGTCCAGCTTGGACACCCAGTAGTTGTAAGGCACAGAGGGATCATTGAGGACGCTGACACGGTCTGCTACGTACTCCTTCACCATCTTCCAAAACTTTTCCCTCCTTGTGACACTAGGCTGCGCATCAGGGTGAGGGTGCTGGCGGGGTGTCATGAAGGTGTCCCACGCCTTGGAGAGTGTTGCCCTGCCTTTCTCGGAACTGCTGTGTGCTCCCCTTTTCTCCCCTTCTCGGTTGGCCAAGGTAGCACGTACTCTGCCGCCAGCGTTGTCAGATGGAAAATTTTGGAGCAATTTTTCAACAAGAACCTTCTGGTATTGCACCATTTTGCTTGTCCTCTCCACCTGAGGAATGAGAGTTGAGAAATTCTCTTTGTAGCGGGGGTCCAGAAGGGTGAACACCCAGTAATCCGTGTTGTCTAAAATGCGTATAACGCGTGGGTCACGGGAAAGGCAGCCTAACATAAAGTCAGCCATGTGTGCCAGAGTACCAACAGTCAAGATTTCGCTGTCCTCACCAGGAGGATGACTCTCAATCTCCTCATCCTCTTCCTCCTCTTCTGCCCACCCACGCTGAAGAGATGGAACTAAAGTTCCATGGCTACCCTCTGTAGCGGAGGCAACCGTGTCTTCCTCCTCCTCCTCCTCCTCCGCCTCCTCCAATTGTCGCTGAGAAGACGAAGTGAGGGTGCTCTGGCTATCACCTTGTGTAAGCTCTTCCTCCCGCATTTCCACCTCTTCCACATGCAAAGCGTCAGTTTTAATTGTGAGCAGCGAGCGTTTCAGTAGACACAGAAGTGGGATGGTTACACTGATAATAGCGTTATCGCCGCTCACCATCTGTGTCGATTCCTCAAAATTGCGTAAAACCTCACAGAGGTCTGACATCCATTCCCACTCCTCACTTCTGATTACAGGAAGTTGAACGGAGAGGCGACGACCGTGTAACAGCTGGTACTCCACTACTGCCCTCTGCTGCTCACAAAGCCGGGCCAACATGTGGAAGGTGGAGTTCCAGCGCGTGCTCACGTCACACAGCAGCCGGTGAGCTGGCAATTGTAAGCGCTGCTGCAGCTTCAACAGGCCGGCTGAAGCTGTAGATGACTTACGGAAATGTGCACACACGCGGCGCACCTTGGTCAAGAGATCATGCACATTGGGGTAGGTTTTTAGAAATCGCTGAACCACTAAATTAAATACATGCGCTAGGCATGGTACGTGTGTGAGCTTGCCGAGCTCCAAAGCCGCCACCAAGTTACGCCCATTATCACACACAACCATGCCTGGTTGCAGGTTGAGTGGCGAAAGCCACTGCTCGTCTGGTGACTAATCCCCTGCAACAGCTCTGAGGCAGTGTGCTGTTTGTCCCCAAGGCAGATCAGCTTCAGCACGGCCTGTTGACGCTTCCCCACTGCAGTGCTACACTGCTTCCAGCTACCGGCTGATGGGGGAGTGGCGCTGCGTGCAGAGAATTCGGAGGTGGAAACGGAGGAGGAGGAGCCAATAACGTAGGTGCTGGCGGAAACCCTGATGGAGGTAGGGCCCGCAATCCTCGGCGTGGGTAGCACCCGTGCCATCCCAGGGTCCGAGTCGCTCCCAGCCTCCACGACATTCACCCAGTGTGCCGTCAGGGAAATGTAGCGTCCCTGGCCACAAGCACTTGTCCATGTGTCAGTCGTTAAGTGGACCTTCCCAGTAACTGCGTTGGTCAGGGCACGGGTGATGTTACGGGACACATGGTGGTGTAATGCGGGGATGGCACACCGGGAAAAGTAGTGGCGGCTGGGGACCGCGTACCGAGGGACAGCTGCTGCCATCAGGCTGCGGAAGGACTCAGTCTCCACAAGCCTAAACGGCAGCATTTCGATGGCCAGTAATTTGGAAAGGTGTGAGGTTAGTGCTATGGCCTGTGGGTGGGTGGCTGGGTATTTTCGCTTGCGCTCAAATGCCTGGGGTAACGACATTTGGACGCTGCGCTGGGACAGGGAAGTGGATGTGGTCGCTGATGGTGCTTCAGATGGTACAGGTGCAGGGCGGGAGGTATGCGGGCCTGCGCCTTCGACAGGCGATTGGCCGGCACCGAAAACAGGGGAAGAGGAGGCAGTGGTGTGGCCTGCAGACACAGATGGGCGATCCAGGCGTTCCTCCCACTTACTACGGTGCTTGGATGCCATGTGTCGGATCATGCTGGTGGTGGTGAGGTTTCTAGTGTTCATGCCTCGGCTCATTCTGGTGTGGCACAGGTTGCAAACTACAATTCTTTTGTCGTCCGCACTTTCCTTAAAAAAACGCCATACCGCGGAACACCTACCCCTTGGCAAGGTAGATTTACGCAAGGGGGTGCTCCGTGGAACATTTGCGGGCCAGTTTGGTGCGGTCCGCCTTCTTTCTGTAGCCACACCACTGCCTCTTCCAGCCTGTTGCGGTGCTGCAGATGGCTCACCCTCAGGACTGCTGTCATCACTCGGCTCTACACCTTCCCAGGTGGGGTCAGTCACCTCATCGTCCACCAAGTCCTCCTCCACTTCCTCACTCTGATCATCCTCCTCATGTCTTGATCCCACCACATACTCAGTCATTGACAACTGTATATCATCCTCCTCAACAAGGTCTTGAGACAGTAATAGTGGTTGATTTAATGGCAACTGTGTCTCATCATCATCATCATCATCATCCACTACTTCCTTTGACCTTAAATGCCGTTCACATCTGTCATCTTCTTGTGATTGGGTACCCTCCAGATGTTGTGAATCAGGGCACAAGATGTCATGTTCCTCTGCAAGCGTGCTTGGAGAGAGGGTCAAATGAAG
The DNA here is from genome assembly GCA_037306005.1 of Rhinophrynus dorsalis. Taxonomy (NCBI): domain Eukaryota; kingdom Metazoa; phylum Chordata; class Amphibia; order Anura; family Rhinophrynidae; genus Rhinophrynus; species Rhinophrynus dorsalis. The sequence goes on along the minus strand of CM074726.1, from coordinate 136,674,956 downwards.
GATTGGTGATGAGACGAGCTCCTCACTATATCCCAGTGTGGGATCACTTCTTTGACCAGACCGTCTATGGTGGGAGGAAGGATGATCAGAGTGAGGATTATGTTGACCAGACTCTTGGCTACTGAGAGTGGACTTGGTGGAAAACAGGGTGGTGCTTAACCGACTGGAAGCAGTATCAGCTGACATCCAACCGACCACCTGTTCGCAGTGGTCGGACCTCGAGAGTGATGTCCTGCGACGCCCTGTAAAATGAGTCATGAAGCTAGGTATGGTGGATGTCTTTCTTTCTTGTGCTCTGGCACCAGGCACAGTTTCTACGCGTCCTGACCCGCGCCCTGAACTATCAGGATCACGTCCACTTCCCCGTCCCTTTTTACCCGCCTTCTTCATATTACACGGAATATATGCTGCAAATCTGCAACTTTGCACAGTAGACAGAATGTGCTGCTAAACTGGGCGACGCACACTGAATGGAATATGTGACTTTGATATTTTACAGTTTGAAGACTTAACAGTATTTCTTCCTATTCTGCAACTGTGCACAGTACACAGAATGTGCTGCTAAACTGCGGTGACGCACACTGAATGGAATATGTGACTTTGATATTTTACAGTTTGAAGACTTAACAGTATTTCTTCCTATTCTGCAACTGTGCACAGTACACAGAATGTGCTGCTAAACTGGGCGACGCACACTGAATGGAATATGTGACTTTGATATTTTACAGTTTGAAGACTTAACCGTATTTCTTCCTATTCTGCAACTGTGCACAGTACACAGAATGTGCTGCTAAACTGGGCGACGCACACTGAATGGAATATGTGACTTTGATATTTTACAGTTTGAAGACTTAACAGTATTTCTTCCTATTCTGCAACTGTGCACAGTACACAGAATGTGCTGCTAAACTGGGCGACGCACACTGAATGGAATATGTGACTTTGATATTTTACAGTTTGAAGACTTAACAGTATTTCTTCCTATTCTGCAACTGTGCACAGTACACAGAATGTGCTGCTAAACTGGGCGACGCACACTGAATGGAATATGTGACTTTGATATTTTACAGTTTGAAGACTTAACCGTATTTCTTCCTATTCTGCAACTGTGCACAGTACACAGAATGTGCTGCTAAACTGGGCGACGCACACTGAATGGAATATGTGACTTTGATATTTTACAGTTTGAAGACTTAACAGTATTTCTTCCTATTCTGCAACTGTGCACAGTACACAGAATGTGCTGCTAAACTGGGCGACGCACACTGAATGGAATATGTGACTTTGATATTTTACAGTTTGAAGACTTAACAGTATTTATTCCTATTCTGCAACTGTGCACAGTACACAGAATTTGCTGCTAAACTGGGCGACGCACACTGAATGGAATATGTGACTTTGATATTTTACAGTTTGAAGACTTAACAGTATTTCTTCCTATTCTGCAACTGTGCACAGTACACAGAATGTGCTGCTAAACTGGGCGACGCACACTGAATGGAATATGTGACTTTGATATTTTACAGTTTGAAGACTTAACAGTATTTCTTCCTATTCTGCAACTGTGCACAGTACACAGAATGTGCTGCTAAACTGGGCGACGCACACTGAATGGAATATGTGACTTTGATATTTTACAGTTTGAAGACTTAACAGTATTTCTTCCTATTCTGCAACTGTGCACAGTACACAGAATGTGCTGCTAAACTGCGGTGACGCACACTGAATGGAATATGTGACTTTGATATTTTACAGTTTGAAGACTTAACAGTATTTCTTCCTATTCTGCAACTGTGCACAGTACACAGAATGTGCTGCTAAACTGGGCGACGCACACTGAATGGAATATGTGACTTTGATATTTTACAGTTTGAAGACTTAACAGTATTTCTTCCTATTCGGCAACTGTGCACAGTACAGAGAATGTGCTGCTAAACTGCGGCGACGCACACTGAATGGAATATGTGACTTTGATATTTTACAGTTTGAAGACTTAACAGTATTTCTTCCTATTCTGCAACTGTGCACAGTACACAGAATGTGCTGCTAAACTGCGGCGACGCACACTGAATGGAATATGTGACTTTGATATTTTACAGTTTGAACACTTAACAGAATGTGCTCTAATCGGCAACTTTGCACACTAAACAGAATGTGCTCTAATCTGCAACTTTGCACACTAAACAGAATGTGCTCTAATCTGCAACTTTGCACACTAAACAGAATGTGCTCTAATCTGCAACTTTGCACACTAAACAGAATGTGCTCTAATCTGCAACTTTGCACACTAAATAGAATATATGAATTTCCCCCCCCCCCCCCCACACAAAATAAACTGCTGCCCCCACACACAGTAGTCCTAAAAAGGACTTTTGGGTCTTTTTTTTTTTTCAACAACACTTTTCTTCTCCCTACACTGACTTTCCCTTCCTATCCTCATCTCTCCCTGGCTAAGACTGAGCCGAACTCGCTGGTCAGGTGCTATACAACACCCGACCACGGGTTCTGGCCAGCCAATCAGTGTAATGCCAGCAGCCAACATGGCTGCTGGTATTACACTGATGTCAGAGCCTCCCTGCACATTTATTGGCTGCGCAGCAGCCGCGAAATGTGCGGGGAGGAGACCCGAACATGGCGGGCGAGCACATGCGGTACTCGTACGAGTACCGCCATGTGCCGAGCAGAGCGATGCTCGAGCCGATCCGAGCATCGGCCGAGCATGCTCGCTCAACACTAACCATTACCATAAATCAGCACTGACACATTACTGCTTAAGCGCACACAAGACATGCAACACTTCTTCCAATCCACTCCTAATAAAAATGGTTTAGTAACTAAAGAAGGAGTTCATTCAGATTATGTAGTAGGTATCACTAGTAGTAGGTAGGCCCTTCCTCCTGAGACCATGAGATCTGGGTCAAAACCCTGAATCTCAGAGTCAAACCCCGACAGTTCACAGGTATGATGATGACCCCCTATACTCCTCACTATTGCCAGAAAATCTAATTTCCCTCTATAAAGGTTGCTCTTGTGCCTTTGTTCAAGAGATAACATATCCAACCAGTCCTGAGGGCATACACAGGAGTTTTAGTAGTTTATTTGGGACAGGAATGGTAGTGGATTTTAGCATTGTTGAGGAGGGAGAAGTGACTGGTTCTAGTCAAGCAATTAATGTGAGGGGAGAAGGAAAGAGAAGAATCAAATATGGCCTCAGGAGAGCATGATGTATTGGCAAAGCTGGATGTTGGGTGAGATCTTGGAGGGAAAATCAGAAGTTCTGTTTTGGACATGTTTATTTTAAGATGATGGCTAGCCATCCAGGAGGGGATGGACAAGAGACAGTCTGAAATTTGTAACAGAATTTGAAGTGAAAGATCAGGAGTGGACACATACATTTGGGTATAATCAGCATATAGATAATACTTGAAGCCAAATTAGTGAATACGTTTACCCAGTGAAACAGTATAGAAGGAGAAAAGTAGAGGACCCAGAAAGCAGCTTTGAGGCACCCATACAGATAGAGGAACTGTAGAGGAGATGCTATTGCCAGAAGACACAAAAAAATAATGTTGTGAAAAATAGGAGGAAAGCCATGAAGCAGATTGATCTCAGAAGCCAAAATTGTGTAGAATATGAGCAAGAAGAGAATGGTTAATTTTATCAAAGTCAGAGGATAAGTGAAGTAGAATAAGTACAGAGAAGTGGCCTTTGGATTTTGCAGTCTGAATAATACTGGCCTTTTTTTATAGAGGGCCAACTTAGTTTAGTGTCCATACTGGAATCCATACTTCTAAGGGTCCAAAAGATCTGTGGAAGAAGGCTGGAATGGCAAGGAATTAGAGACTGAAAAGAAACAGCGAGGATTAGATTTGTGTTTGTGGATTAGTATTGTGTAGTATTCCTGTTTAGCCTTTGATAAAACAGAATGCAGGCAAAACAGCAGAAATTTAAAGTGGATGAAATCTGAATGTGAGCGGGATGTTCAGTGCAAAAATGTAGTAAGCAGGTGTGGGAGTTAATGGAGATGTGCTTAATATCCCTAATGAAGCACAAACCGCTCAATTACAATGATTGAGCCACTGATTACTCTCCTGATAACTCAGCTGAAAAGTTGATCTGTTGGCTTGCCCTGAGTGCAGGGCTGCCCAAGTTCAGTCCTCAAGGGCCACCAATAGGCCAAGATGTAAGGATTTCCCTGATTAAGCACAAGTGAGTCCATCACAATGAATGAGTCACTGATTAACTCATGTTTGCTTAGTCAGGTTGCCCTTGAGGATTGAACTTGGAAAGCCCTGCTTTAGTGCATAGACTTAAATGCCAACAAGCTGTTAATGTCTGTCAAGTAGCATGCACCTTACAATGAAGTACTTTCCTCTCTGTGCAACTCCTCTGGCATTCAGTGGGTTAATATATGGAATTACACAAGGCATACATGAAGGGAACACTCCAAATTGTCCTTACAGAGAGCCATATTTCCCATTAGGCAGATTAAGCAACTCCCTAGGGTGCCAAGTTTTGATGGGGTGCCTCAGCTATGCTGGCCACACCTACATTCAGAGTAGATGGTGTGGCCAGTGGGATCTCACTAACCCTGTAGCATTTTAAATACCCCTTTATTGGCTATTGTTTAAGTCATTTTATGCTAAAGAGGCACCCCAATGCATTGCAAAGCAACGTGTTGGACATTTCTCTAGCAACCAACGGGTTAAAAGCATTTTCTTTGTGTTTATTTGTTATAGTCTGTGGGTATTTTCTGTATAGGGAACAGTGGATTTAGACTTGTGCATTTAACAAATATTGCATGTTTTGTGACATTCTGATTTAATTAAAAATTGAGTGATACAAAATATACAATATCAGAAACACAAACAATACACTCAACTCTTTCATGCACATTCATTCATTTTTTCGTTCATTCATTCGTTCATTCATTCACATGCATAATTGCATGTTTACACACATTCACCACAAGTATAAAATTTACCTCTGTGTCCTTTCCTCCCTTGTCCTCCAGCATCTGTACCTAAAAACATTTTTTAGGGTAGCTGGATGGGTGATGTTACGCGTATTCGTGAATCCTCTAGCTAGTTGATGATAGGCTGGGAGGTGAGGTTAATGCAGGGTAAGTTTTGTGCCCTGTGTAACCCCGTACTACTAGCCAATGGGATGATGGAAACTTATTAGAACAGGGATGACTATATAAAAGACATTCCCTGTTCATTTTTCACTCATTCTGTCTCAGGCAATGGCCCGAACAGGATGGGATTGGGGTCTTTAAGGTAGGCGGTGTTGCAGGGGACAGTGGTGGTGTGGTAATAGGGCTTTTTTTCATATTCTTGAAACTTTTTTTTGGTAGGGATACAAGGACATCACTGGACTTCCGACATCAAGGTAAAAAGGTAAGCATTATCATGGGGGGGAGAGATTAGAATTCTGGTGAACAAATTTAATTTATTAATGAAAATCTTCACCACAATTCTGACTAACCGAATGGGGGTGAATGACTTTAGTTTTATCCAGGTGAATCACATATTTTTTGTTGTGCACAGATCTAGTGGATGGTACTTTAGGTGGGGTGTGGAGTGGGGGTGTGGCTGTGGGAGGAGCTAAGAGTACTTAAGGATCATTGCCTAGGGGTGCTTGAGATAAAAATCCAGCCTTGTCCATACACTCCACCACCCTCCTCTTTTCACAGTCTGGATTTGTCACGCTTCCGATTGGCCGGCGTTTCTTTTTGTAGTGTGGCCAGCCTTCCGTGCATTGCCCGATTATTCAGGTCTAGCTTACCTGCGGGCTGTTGTTCCGGTCTACAGCGGGCTGTCCCTGTGTTCCTTCTTCCGGTCCTGCTTCTTCCGCTGGTTTCTGGCAGTCCTCCTTCCGCTGGCGTTTGACGGTGTTTCAAGCCTCCGGTTTTCCTCCTGCTGTTCTTCTCAAGCGCTGTCTGCTTCTGAGTCCGGCTGCTCCAGTCCTCCTGTTGAGTCCTGCCCGCAATATTTCGCTACCTTTAGCGGAGTTCCGTGAGAGCTCCGTTTGGTTCCAGTGCTTCTCTCCAGGGTTAGTAGTCCCCCAGCTACCTTCCCTTTTTGGGCCTGGGAGGTAGTGCTGGGTAGTTTGTGGCAGCGTTCTGCCTCCAGGGGAGTGGGTACTCCTTTCCCTTTCGCTGGTGGGGGTTTCAGGGGGGATCCTTAGTAGGTGGGTCAGCTCATCAATCCAGGCTCCCTGCTGCTGGTGGACCCTCTCCTGGATCCTATTCTGGTAAGTGGGGTTGGGGGTGCTCCTCTCTCCTGCTCTCTGGTGCCCTTGGGGGTGCAGTGGTTCACAGGCTCCCTGCTCTGATTTTGGGGTTTCCCCCTTCTTTGGATTTGGGACTCCCTGGGGTCACTGTTCCCTCTTTCTTATCTTTCCCTTGCTAGGGGTTTCCTGGGGTTGTCACTTCTCTGTGACTATCTCTAGGTACCTCTATCTCCATCAAGGTGTGCCGTTGGGCTATCCCACGACATTCCACCTTCCCATCTACGGAACCAGCCTGTCAGTGGTTGGAGTCCGTTGGGTATAGGCACATCTTTTTCCCTATCCTGTCCCTGCAGTTTCTGTGTTCAGTCCTGCATCTAGGGGTCCGTTGTCTGGTTCTCCCTCAGTTTGCCAGTCTCTCATCCTGGTCTGGGCCCTGGCTCAACTGGGGTCGGACATCTGGCTTCGCGGCCAGCAACTTTACCCGGCTACGGCCGCAGCAAGAGAGACTGGCAGCTGACTACGCACACCAGCATCGCACTCTAGCGACGCTCCCTAGCTACTGGACCAGACAATCCCACGGCAGCTTCGTACTCTAGCAACGATCCCTAGCTTCGAACTCTAGCTTCCGTACCGTGTTCTCTTCATAGGGATCTGAGGCCGTGACAGAATAATCGGGCCAAAGATGGACCCCGCAGAACTGGCACAGAGGTTAGTAGATCAAGAACGCGTTCTGGCATCCCATGAATCCCATCTCCAAGGTCTAGACCGTAAATTGGACGCGATCCTGGAAATGTTAAGAACTTCCATGATATCCACCCACCCTGCTGCACCTACTGCTCAGGCGGCATCATTGCCTTCCCATCAGCCAGTTGCCGATGTGACCCTTTTAAAGTCTGCCTCGCCAAAAATGCCAATGCCAGAAAAGTTTGCTGGAAATCCGTCCGAATGTAGGGGTTTCTTGAATCTATGCTCCTTGCATTTTAGAACTGCCCCTCAGTGTTTTGGGACACATGCTTCTAGAGTGGCCTTCATCATTTCTCTTTTAAAGGATGAGGCTTTGGCCTGGGCATCACCCTTGGTGGAACAAAATTCTCCGCTATTGGAAGATTCTGATGCCTTTATTAAGAACTTTCGCCTGGTTTTTGATGTGCTGGGCCGGAAAGCCTCAGCGGAAGCAGCCCTTTTGGAGATTAAACAAGGTCAGCGCTCTTTGGGGCAATATGCAGTGGAGTTTAGGACATTGGCCTATGAAACTAACTGGAACCCAGGAGCCTTGATTGCGGCCTTCAGGAGAGGATTGAATGAAGACCTTAAGGATGCCCTCACATGCAGAAAGATTCCAGAAGAATTTGAGGAATTTATTTCCTTATGTCTAGAGCTGGATACACGGATTCAGGAAAGACAACTGGAAAGAGATAGGAGTCGCCACACAAGGAAGGTTTTTCATCCCACCCTCCCTCCCCTACCTTCGCCTGGCCAGGACGAGCCGATGGAAGTTAGTACCATACAGAAATTATCTGATGTGGAGAGGCGACGCAGACGGTCTCAAGGATTGTGCCTCTATTGTGGGGCTAAGGGGCACTTTCTTCGTCAATGTCCAGTGAGGCCGGGAAACTCCAAAGCTTAGAGGTTAAGGTAGGAGAACCTCTAAGCAAGGTCGCTCACCAATCTCCTACTCCATCCCGAGTTTTGATTTTTGTGTCCCTCGTGTGGTCTTCTTTGGAGACTTCCACCCATGCCTTCATTGACTCTGGAGCGGCAGGCCTGTTCATTGATCTTAATTGGGCCCTGGAGGTGGGCATTCCGTTGGTACGCAAGAAGGCCCCTTTGTTGGTTTCTGCGGTGGATGGGAAGCCCTTAGGGAACGGGTTGGTTCTCTTTGAAACTGTGCCTCTGCTAATGAGGTCCGACCACGGGCATACTGAAACGATTGTGTTTGATGCTATCCCTTCCCCCAAGGTTTCGATTATTCTTGGATTACCGTGGCTCCGTACTCATAATCCTGTGATAGATTGGTCGACTGGCCAACTGTCGTCTTGGAGTGAGGGATGTCAATTTACCTGCCTCAACATGGAGTTCCCCTTGGTCTCTGTTCTTCAGTCTTCTACTGTGTCCATTCCTGAAGCTTTCCAAGACTTTCATGATGTATTTTCTAAGAAGTTGGCAGACACACTCCCACCTCATCGCTCTTGTGACTGCCCTATAGACTTAACGCCTGGTTCCTTTCCACCTAAGGGCAAGACGTATCTGCTATCGGGTCCCGAAACTAAGGCCCTGGCTGCATACATCCAAGAAAATTTGGCCAAAGGCTTTATACGTCCCTCTTCCTCGCCTGCTGGGGCAGGGTTTTTCTTTGTTGCTAAGAAAGATGGTTCTCTTCGACCCTGTGTTGATTACAGGGGTCTTAATCAGGTTACCATCAAGAATCATTATCCCCTTCCTCTCATCCCTGAGCTTCTGGAGCAGCTTAAGGAAGCAGTGATTTTCACTAAATTGGATCTGCGTGGAGCGTATAATTTGATCCGAATTCGCCCTGGAGATGAATGGAAAACGGCATTTAACACTCGCTATGGGCATTACGAGTATTTAGTTATGCCGTTTGGATTGTGTAATGCCCCTGCCGTTTTTCAGAGTTTTATCAATGACATCTTCAGGGACATGCTACTATCCCACGTATTGATTTATCTGGACGATATTCTCATCTATTCGTCCAGTCTTCAGTTACACAGGCATCATGTCCGAGCTGTGCTTCAGCGGTTGCGGGATAATTCCCTCTTCGTGAAACTGGAGAAGTGCCTGTTTGAACAAACGTCGGTTTCCTTCCTTGGCTACATCATTTCCTCTTCTGGCATTGTTATGGATCCTGCCAAAGTTTCAGCTGTTACGGACTGGAAAGTGCCTAGGGATATCAAAGGCATACAGCGCTTTGTGGGCTTTGCAAATTATTATAGACGTTTCATCCGGAATTTTTCATCCATCATAGCCCCTATTACTGCATTGACCCATAAGGGCGCTGATCCTCGGATTTGGCCTCCTTTGGCATTGGCTGCCTTTGACAAACTCAAGACGGCATTTACCACCGCCCCCATTCTTTGTTTTCCTGACTCCTCGAGGCAGTTTATCCTGGAAGTTGATGCTTCGGAACAGGGTGCAGGAGCTATACTCTCTCAGCGGGATCCCTTGTCCAATAGAGTGCATCCTTGCTCCTTTTTCTCGAGGAAATTTAATCCTGCTCAGCGTAACTATGATGTGGGCAATAGAGAGTTGTTGGCTATTGTCCTTGCCTTACAGGATTGGCGCCACCTCTTGGAAGGCTCATCTCATCCTATCTTAATTCTTACCGACCATAAGAATCTTCAATATTTGGAGAAAGCTCGCAGGCTTAATCCTCGGCAAGCCCGCTGGGCCTTGTTTTTCACTAGATTTAATTATATCATCTCTTACCGTCCTGGATCAAAGAACTCTAAGGCTGATGCTCTTTCTCGTCAGTTCGAACCTAGTGCACAAGTTTCCCTTGAGCCTATTATCCCTGCCGAACGCATTGTGGCTCCTCTGTCTTCTGCCACCTTAACTAAGATTCAGCAAGCCCAATCCGTCCTTGCTGAGGGTCAACCTCCTCAGACGTGGTTTGTTCCTCCTCGATTTCGCTATGAGATTCTTCATTGGGTTCACTCCTCTCCAGTGTCTTGTCATCCTGGTATTCAGAAAACCATTGAGCTGGTCCTACGGCAGTTTTGGTGGCCCTCCATTAAGGAGGATGTCCGCGACTTTGTACGTTCCTGTGCTTCGTGTGCCCATCACAAGCCTTCCTTGCACCCTCCAGCTGGTCTGCTGTGTCCTTTGCCTGTTCCTTCGACTCCATGGACTCATCTTTCTATGGACTTTGTGGTTGATTTGCCCGTCTCGAAAGGTTGTGATACTGTCTTTGTGGTAGTAGACCGGTTTTTAAAGATGAGCGAGCACCCCGATGCTCGGGTGCTCGGGTGCTCTGACCGAGCACCCCCTGATGCTCGAGTGCTCGGCCGAGCACCCGAGCCCCATTCAAATGAATGGGAGCACTCGAGCATTAAACCAGGCACCCCCTGCTCTGATGAGCGGAGGGTGCCTGGTCAATGTCCCCCTTCATCTCCGCTATGCCCCTCTTCCACAATGTCCCCCTTCATCTCCTATGCCATAGCGGAGATGAAGGGGGACATTGTGGAAGAGTGGCATAGCGGAGATGAAGGGGGACATTGTGGAAGAGGGGCATAGACTCTATGCCCCTCTTCCACAATGTCCCCCTTCATCTCCGCTATGCCCCTCTTCCACAATGTCCCCCTTCATCTCCTCTATGGCATAGGAGATGAAGGGGGACATTGTGGAAGAGGGGCATAGCGGAGATGAAGGGGCACATTGTGGAAGACGGGCATAGCGGAGATGAAGGGGGACATTGTGGAAGATGGGCATAGAGTCTATGCCCCTCTTCCATAATGTCCCCCTTCATCTCCGCAATGCCCCCTTCATCTCCGCAATGCCCCCGTACCTCCATTCCCTGGTGGTCCAGCGGAGCGTCTTCGGATCTGTGCCTCTTCCGGCACAGATCCTCTTCACCCGAGCATGTCGGGCGAGCACATGGCGGTACTCGTACGAGTACCGCCATGTGCAGAGCAGAGCGATGCTCGAGCCGATCCGAGCATCGGCCGAGCACGCTCGCTCAACACTACCGGTTTTCTAAGCAGGCCCATTTTATTCCCCTTTCGGGTCTCCCTTCTGCTCCTGTCCTGGCGGATATTTTTTTTTCTCATGTTTTTCGGCTTCATGGCTGTCCTGAACATATTGTGTCTGATAGGGGTTCCCAGTTTGTGGCTAAATTTTGGAGGGCATTTTGTGCTCGTCTTCAGATTACTCTACACTGGTCATCTGCCTACCATCCGCAGTCCAACGGGCAGACGGAACGTACTAATCAGTCGTTGGAATTATTTCTACGTCACTTTATGGAAGTTGATCAACATTCCTGGATGGAGGTTCTTCCGTTTGCCGAGTTTGCCTTTAATAATAGGTACCATGACTCTTTGCGGTGCTCTCCTTTTTTTGCCGCTTTGGGATATAATCCTAGGTTCCTTCCTTGTTCTTCTCCTTCGCAAGTTCCCGCTGCTGATAAAGCCATTGACGATTTGGTCCACCTATGGTCCATTATTCAATCCCGTTTACAGCACGCTGTGGCCACTCAGAAATCTGCAGCTGATAAACGACGTTCTTCTGGACCGACTTACCATGTGGGGGATGAAGTTTGGTTGTCTACTAAAAATTTGCACCTTCAGGTTCCTTCTGCTAAGTTTGGTCCTCGTTACGTCGGTCCGTATAGGATTACTCGTCAGCTGTCTCCCGTTACATTCTCTTTGGCCCTTCCTCCTTCTTTTCGCATCCATAATGCGTTCCACATGTCTCTGCTCAAGCCAGTCTGTCGCAACCGGTTCTCACGTAAGCAACCACCTCCTCCACCCATTGAAGTGGATGGTGAACCTGAGTATGAGATTCAGCGGATTTTGGATTCTCGTGTGGTCCGGAGACAGCTTCAGTACCTCGTGGACTGGAAAGGGTATGGTCCTGAGGACCGTTCCTGGGTTCCTGTTGCTGATATGCATGCCCCTGATCTTATTCGGCAGTTTCATGATGCCCACCCTGCTAAACCCGGTCGCCCGGAGGTCTCCCCTTGATGGGGGGGCTGTGTCACGCTTCCGATTGGCCGGCGTTTCTTTTTGTAGTGTGGCCAGCCTTCCGTGCATTGCCCGATTATTCAGGTCTAGCTTACCTGCGGGCTGTTGTTCCGGTCTACAGCGGGCTGTCCCTGTGTTCCTTCTTCCGGTCCTGCTTCTTCCGCTGGTTTCTGGCAGTCCTCCTTCCGCTGGCGTTTGACGGTGTTTCAAGCCTCCGGTTTTCCTCCTGCTGTTCTTCTCAAGCGCTGTCTGCTTCTGAGTCCGGCTGCTCCAGTCCTCCTGTTGAGTCCTGCCCGCAATATTTCGCTACCTTTAGCGGAGTTCCGTGAGAGCTCCGTTTGGTTCCAGTGCTTCTCTCCAGGGTTAGTAGTCCCCCAGCTACCTTCCCTTTTTGGGCCTGGGAGGTAGTGCTGGGTAGTTTGTGGCAGCGTTCTGCCTCCAGGGGAGTGGGTACTCCTTTCCCTTTCGCTGGTGGGGGTTTCAGGGGGGATCCTTAGTAGGTGGGTCAGCTCATCAATCCAGGCTCCCTGCTGCTGGTGGACCCTCTCCTGGATCCTATTCTGGTAAGTGGGGTTGGGGGTGCTCCTCTCTCCTGCTCTCTGGTGCCCTTGGGGGTGCAGTGGTTCACAGGCTCCCTGCTCTGATTTTGGGGTTTCCCCCTTCTTTGGATTTGGGACTCCCTGGGGTCACTGTTCCCTCTTTCTTATCTTTCCCTTGCTAGGGGTTTCCTGGGGTTGTCACTTCTCTGTGACTATCTCTAGGTACCTCTATCTCCATCAAGGTGTGCCGTTGGGCTATCCCACGACATTCCACCTTCCCATCTACGGAACCAGCCTGTCAGTGGTTGGAGTCCGTTGGGTATAGGCACATCTTTTTCCCTATCCTGTCCCTGCAGTTTCTGTGTTCAGTCCTGCATCTAGGGGTCCGTTGTCTGGTTCTCCCTCAGTTTGCCAGTCTCTCATCCTGGTCTGGGCCCTGGCTCAACTGGGGTCGGACATCTGGCTTCGCGGCCAGCAACTTTACCCGGCTACGGCCGCAGCAAGAGAGACTGGCAGCTGACTACGCACACCAGCATCGCACTCTAGCGACGCTCCCTAGCTACTGGACCAGACAATCCCACGGCAGCTTCGTACTCTAGCAACGATCCCTAGCTTCGAACTCTAGCTTCCGTACCGTGTTCTCTTCATAGGGATCTGAGGCCGTGACAGGATTACCCTTAGAGTGCCAGTGCTTCTCAATTCATTGGACAAGCTGCTGCATTCTAGGGGTTAAGGGATGAATTATCAGTGTAAATAGCTTAGTAGTTTAAGGTTAGGTGGGTGATGTAAGTAGGGAGTTATTATTAGGAGGTATTAGTGGTTTTAGAAAAAAAGCTAACATTATCTGGCTCTGCAGGTGCAGTTGCTTCACACTGGACATATATTTGGAAATGTTTTGCAAAGTTAAAAGACCAGTAATGGAAATGTACTATAATTGGCAGATTATAATTATTTATATATTTCTTTATACCTAGGTACTGTGCCAACAAAAGGTAAAACATTACACTATAAACATGATATTGACTAATACTTTTTCTGTATAACAATAGCCGTGAACAAGGAGGAAACTAGTAATCCAAATAGATGGGTGTGGGTTCTATTGCTTATTGACACAGTCTTACTGATGTATTAAAACTAAGAGCAGGAATTCCAGTTGCATTATAGAATACAGATACAAATTCTCATTGATAGAAGTAAGGGGATTTTTCTAAATTTATTGATAAATCCTTTTGTCTAAGAAAAGCTCCTGGATATAAAGAGCCTCGCATCCAGTGACCACCTGATTAAGTGAATTATGAGAAGGGAAGCATACAACATAAATTCTACACTGGATATCTCTCTGGTACTCTCAGGGTTAAAAATGTCCAGGGAGTACAACATTGAATCTTGGGCCTCAGAGACCTGAAGTGTCTCTAATACTGCCCAAATTAGACCTTCTACCGAACTCTAAGGGTCTTCCTCAAAAGAATCACCAAGAGTAAGGAAGGAATCATCCATATCTTCCTACCCTGTTTCACCCTCGTCTAGGGATGAGCAGTGGAACCGGGACCCTCATCCAATTTATTAGGCATATATTGGATGGCCGCAGGAATACCATCCATAGTAGAAATGAGGGTTTTAACCCATTCAGGCTCCTACTCAGAGAAAGAGCTCCTTGAAACAGGCTGTGTAGGGGCAACAGTAAAAGAGGGGAATAATTAACCAGTTTGACCCTTAGGGAGACTGGTCTGGCTCCTTCCCTTCTTTTCCCTGAAGTCCTGGAAACTGGGACTTAATTACAAAAAAACAAACAAACCTCAAAAAAACAAACAGACCTCCGCAAAAAATGTCATGGTGGCTCCCAAGGCACATGTGTTGAATGCCACTGTAATGGAGTGGGACTCCCACCAAATAGATCTCTCATAAGTCTAATGAAACCAAAGATACCACAGACCTTGGATTGAGCTGGATGACAGATAATGTGACTGGGGCAGGACATAATCACAGGACTTGTAACCATTACAACTCTGGCTCTTCTCTCTTCTGTCTTCAGGTGCCTACAATTAAACAGAACAAAAAGGAGAGTGACTGCGAGCTTCAGACACCCCCAGTGCAGACCCCAGGTCCAGGTAAAACTCTGCCTCCTGTTTTTCTCTGAGTACAACAGGGAAAAGAAGCCAGCCTAATGGGGGACAATGAACACCCAATATAAGTTGTGAAAATGAAAAAAATAAATGAGAGAATATTTATCCCTGTTGCTTCTCCATAGCAGAGAGCTTTGAAACTGAGACTCCTACTGCTGGGCAGAGGTAAAGTGGAGCTGGGAGGAAGTCTCCACCTCCACAGAGCTCTATTTTGCAAGTGCCCTGCCTCCTTGAGGTAGTATCTTTACACCATGGTTCCTGTGTTCCACAATGGATGAAAGAGAAAAAACACTTAGAGGAAGATACACTAAGACGTAATAAAAAGGTGAAATCACTTCTCCAAGTCCTGCGTTATTTTATGGAGCCAATGCACTAAGATCTCTTCAGCTTTGAAGATCTTAGTGCATAGCAGGGGCATCGCTGGGGGGCTAAGGGGGCTGAAGCCCTGAATGTTTCTGCAGCAGCCCCGAATCTGCCTCTGCCCATTTACGACTTCAAGGGCTGTGATTCCCTGTACTTCTGGGTTGCACTAAGTCAATGTCAGTGCAACCTGGACCTACCACTGGGGGCAGTGTGGTGCCTGTGAGTCACCTCCAAGCTGCATTCTGCTACAGGGGACAGATCAGAGCAGGGAGCAGAGACTTTCCTACCATCTATAGAAATACATAATTAAAAAGGTAAAGAGAACAGGAGGGCAGTGGCATAAGTATAAGGGGCAGAAAGTGCAGCTTTGAGCGCTCAGAGAAGAGTGCCATTTGGTCTATAATGCCTTGCATACCACTTTGGCACTCAGAGTGTTAACTTACTGTGGCCTTGGCAGAATACATGCATAACAGTCAAAAACATTTCTGTCAGAAAGCAAAACTAATATTGTGCTGCTTTGGTGAACTGCTCAGTCTCTGGGACTCTTGGTAAGATCTGCAGGACCATAGTCAGTTGCACCCTTTCAGTGCCAGAGAGAAAGTCAGTGTGTCTGTGTGTTAATGTTAGAGTATAAATTCATATGTGTAAGAGGGAGTATGAGTGGATATGTTAGAGTCTTGTATATATAAAAGTGTATGATGAGTGTATGAGATGAAACAGTTCTACATTTGGTGCCCTGGCAATGTCTATATAAACCTCCAAGGGCATAGGAATATATTATACTCGAGGTCTGCGTCTTCTTTATGTTTATGTTTTTTTTTTTTTTAAACACATTGCTCTGTATTTGAATGCTTATAGTTTTGTAGTTCAAGAGCTATTCAATTCAAAAGGATCCCCCTTCCGCCCCTTTCTCGGCGTCATTCTGCCTCTCTGTCTGTACCTGATGGAGAGCGGTGAGGGACAATCTTCAGTAGGCAAAAGGAAAATCCTGCCCTACTTCATCAAGGGTTCAGGGTTTTCCTTATACTTGCTGAGTGAAGATTGTCCCTTGCTGCATCCGTCCAGTCCCACGACCGGATTACAGATCTGATGGGAGGCGGCCAGAAGGGACTGGAGGGGGATCCTTTCTGATTGAATAGAACTTGAACTACAAAACTGTAAGTATTCAAATGTAGCACTATGTGTTAAAAAACATAAAAAAAACTTGGACCTCATGTTTAATACAAGTATTACTATCCCTTTAAGTACAGAGTGCAGTACAAATCAAAATGTGTGCCCTCCTTTCCTAGCTTTCTCACCCATGTGGCCCTAGTACTACATGATACATTGTGCCACACAGCCTTTTTTTCTGTGCTGTGTATTCACTAACAACATGCCCTACTGCTGCAGTCCAGCTCCCCTTTTCCCTCAACCCCCTGCACAACTTACTGTACCAACATATTTTCTGCTCTTTCCTCTGTCCCTCTTCTTCACTCATCAGTCCATCTCCATGTCTCCCTTTTTTCATCGCTACATCTTCTTCCTTCCTTCTCTCCCTTCAGCTTTTTCTACTCACCATCTCCACCCCTCCATTATTGTTATTATAAATTATTTATAATAAACCAACAGATTCCATAACAACTCTTTATCCTCCACTCATCAATCTTCATTCCTCCCTCCTTCCATCATTCCTTCCCTCCACCTTCTTCTTTTCTTTGTTTACCTCCCTCCATCTAGGTAGGTTCCCTCTATACATATTTTTCTACCTAGGTTAGTCCTTCTGTTGAATATTATATAGATACACCTGACTGCTGTATGATGGACTCCTACCTAGGTAAGCGCTTCTGTTACACACAGTAATTATATAGATACACCTGACTGCTGTATGATAGACTCCTACCTAGACAAATGCTTCTGTTACACACACTAATTATACAGATACACCTGACTGCTGTATAATGGACTCCTACCTAGGAAAGTACTTCTGTTAGACACAGTATTTATATAGATTTTATACTATTTATATAGATACACGTGACTGCTGTATGATAGACTCCTGCCTAGGTAAGTGTTTCTGTATCACAGTGCCCGTGCTCCCAGTGTTGCTTTTTGTCAATTTTTGCTATACTTTGCTCCCATTGGTTGATCTACGTTTGGCCCGCCCAGTATGGCCTTTATATACTGGGCTCTGACACCTATCCGGTGCCTTTTCGAGGTGTTCCTCTACCAGTGCCTTCTTGAGCTTAGTGGATTCCAGTGTACCGACTTGGCCTGTTTGACTATTCTGCTTCTCGTCTCCTGCTCCCTTGATTCGACCCGGCCTGGCTGACTTCCTGCTCCGTGATCTGACCTGGCTTGGCTGACATTCCTGCTCCGTGATCTGACCCGGCTTGGCTGACGTTCCTGCTCCGTGATTCAACCCGGCTTGTCTGACGCTCCTGCTCCGTGATACGACCCGGCTTTCCTGTTCCAGTTTTGCTGTGTATCTTGGGCGACATTCTGACTTCCGCTGTGCCTGGGGCCTGTATCCATTACTGCTTCAGCAGTGAGACAGTTGCTGTATCCTCCGTTAACTCTTGCAGAGCCTCCGTGTTGCCTCTGTTACTGCTACGGCAGTGTGCCATTGGCTGTGTCCTCCGTTAACTCTTGCAGAGCCTCTGTGTTGCCACCATTACTGCTACGGCAGTGTTCCATTGGCTGAGTCCTCTGTTAACTCTTGCAGAGCCTCCGTGCTGCATCCAATGCTGCTACGGCAGTGTGCCATTGGCTGAGCCCTCCGTTAAGATCTTGCAGAGTCTCAGCGTTGCCTCCGTTACTGCTAAGACAGTGTGCCATTGGCTGTATTTTCTGTTAGCTCTTGCAGAGTCTCAGTGTTGCCTCCATTACTGCTACGGCAGTGTGCCATTGGCTAAACTTTCCGTTAAGTTCTTGCAGAGTAACAGTGTTGCCTCCGTTACTGCTAAGGCAGTTTGCCACTTGCTGAGTCCTCCATTAAGCTCTTGCTGAGCATCTGTGTTGCCTCCGTGACTGCTACAGAAGTGTGTCTTAGTCTTGGTTAGTGCTCTGGTCTCCATTATTGCACTGCAGCCTCCTACGTGCGCTATTCTAACATACTGGGCGTTACAGAGAGAACTCTCCACAGACTTCTCTGCGCAGAGACTGATTACACCTATTGGAGAACTTTAACCCATGCTGAACTGATGCTCTGGGTATTCACCCTTTTCCTGCCTGACCTGTGTCAGTATAAAACCACTCTGAACTTTCTAGTTATACTGGACCTGTGTAGGCAAATGCGCAAATAACCTGTCTTCTGTCTGTATTATTCTGCTGAAGTACTACAGGGCCTGTGAAGGTTATCTTATTATTTATGATTTCAATAAAACTGTGTTTTATCCTAAACCACTCTGAGTGTTGAACAAACCGTTACATTCTGTTACACACAGTAATTATATAGACACACCTGACTCCTGTATGATGGGCTCCAACCTAGGTAAGCGCTTCTGTTACACACAGTAATTATATAGATACACCTGACTGCTGTATGATAGACTCCTACCTAGACAAATGCTTCTGTTACACACACTAATTATACAGATACACCTGACTGCTGTATAATGGACTCCTACCTAGGAAAGTACTTCTGTTAGACACAGTATTTATATAGATTTTATACTATTTATATAGATACACCTGACTGCTGTATGATAGACTCCTGCCTAGGTAAGTGTTTCTGTATCACGGTGCCAGTGCTCCCAGTGTTGCTGTCTGTCAGTTTTTGCTATACTTTGCTCCCATTGGTTGATCTACGTTTGGCCCACACAGTATGGCCTTTATATACTGGGCTCTGACACCTATCCTGTGCCCTTTAAAGGTGTTCCTCTACCAGTGCCTTCTTGAGCTTCGTGGATTCCAGTGTACCGACTTGGCCTGTTTGACTATTCTGCTTCTCGTCTCCTGCTCCCTTGATTCGACCCGGCCTGGCTGACTTCCTGCTCCGTGATCTGACCTGGCTTGGCTGACGTTCCTGCTCCGTGATCTGACCCGGCTTGGCTGACGTTCCTGCTCCGTGATTCAACCCGGCTTGTCTGACGCTCCTGCTCCGTGATACGACCCGGCTTTCCTGTTCCAGTTTTGCTGTGTATCTTGGGCGACATTCTGACTTCCGCTGTGCCTGGGGCCTGTATCCATTACTGCTTCAGCAGTGAGACAGTTGCTGTATCCTCCGTTAACTCTTGCAGAGCCTCCGTGTTGCCTCTGTTACTGCTACGGCAGTGTGCCATTGGCTGTGTCCTCCGTTAACTCTTGCAGAGCCTCTGTGTTGCCACCGTTACTGCTACGGCAGTGTGCCATTGGCTGAGTCCTCTGTTAACTCTTGCAGAGCCTCCGTGCTGCATCCAATACTGCTACGGCAGTGTGCCATTGGCTGAGCCCTCCGTTAAGATCTTGCAGAGTCTCAGCGTTGCCTCTGTTACTGCTAAGACAGTGTGCCATTGGCTGTATTTTCTGTTAGCTCTTGCAGAGTCTCAGTGTTGCCTCCATTACTGCTACGACAGTGTGCCATTGGCTGAACTTTCCGTTAAGTTCTTGCAGAGTAACAGTGTTGCCTCCGTTACTGCTAAGGCAGTTTGCCACTTGCTGAGTCCTCCATTAAGCTCTTGCTGAGCATCTGTGTTGCCTCCGTGACTGCTACAGAAGTGTGTCTTAGTCTTGGTTAGTGCTCTGGTCTCCATTATTGCACTGCAGCCTCCTACGTGTGCTATTCTAACATACTGGGCGTTACAGAGAGAACTCTCCACAGACTTCTCTGCGCAGAGACTGATTACACCTATTGGAGAACTTTAACCCATGCTGAACTGACGCTCTGGGTATTCACCCTTTTCCTGCCTGACCTGTGTCAGTATAAAACCACTCTGAACTTTCTAGTTATACTGGACCTGTGTAGGCAAATGCGCAAATAACCTGTCTTGTGTCTGTATTATTCTGCTGAAGTACTACAGGGCCTGTGAAGGTTATCTTATTATTTATGATTTCAATAAAACTGTGTTTTATCCTAAACCACTCTGTCTGAGTGTTGAACAAACCGTTACATTCTGTTACACACAGTAATTATATAGACACACCTGACTCCTGTATGATGGGCTCCAACCTAGGTAAGTCCTTCTGTTACATACGGTAATCATACACATACACCTGAATGCATATGATGGACTCCTACCTAGGTAAGTGCTTCTGTAGCACACAGTATTTACATAAATACACCTGACTGTTGTATGATAGACTCCTACCTAGGTAAGTGTGTCTGTTACACACAGTAATTATATAGATACACCTGACTGCTGTTTGATGGACTCCTACCTAGGTAAGTGCTTCTGTCACACAGTAATTATATAGATACACCTGACTTCTGAATGATGGACTCCTACTTACATAACTCCTACTGTAATACACAGTAATTTATATAGATACACCTGACTGCTGTATGATGGACTATATTTGTAAGTTCTTCTGTTACATACACCAGTTATACAGAGATTCATACATACCTAGGAAAGTCATTTTGTTACACACAGTAGTTATATAGACATACCTGCCTTCTGTGTGGTGGACTCCTACCTGGATAAGTCCTTCTGTTACACACAGTAATTATACAGATATACCTGACTACTGTATGGTAGACTCCTACCTAGATACGTACTATTGTTATGCAAAGTAATTATATAGATATACCCGACTGCTGTATGAAGGACTTATATCTAGATAAGTCCTTCTGTTACACCCAGCAATTACATAGATATCCCCGACTACTGTATGATGGACTCCTACCTAGGTAAGTGCTTATGTCACATACAGTAATTATATAGATACACCTGACTGCTGTATGAAGGACTCCAACTAACATAAGTCCCCCTGTTTCATTTAGTAATTACATTGATATACCTGACTGATGCATGATGGACTCCTACCTAGATAAGTCCTGTTGAACACAGTATTTATATATACCTGACTGCTGTATGACACAAAAACTTTCTAAAATTCAATAAACACCAGAATTATCTAGGGCCCCTATGCTCCTGACTAGAAGTGGAATAAGACTGGGTGTACTTCTGTAACTACCATTGAACAGTAGAAAAGTCTAGGGTGCCAGATAGTCTATGTGTGATTCTCTACCTACAAGGAACAGTAGAACAAGTATGGGGTGTCAGACAGAGTATGTGTACTTATGTACCTACCAGTGGATGGGAAACAAGACTTGGGTGTCAGACAGTGTATGTATAGTTCTGTAAATACCAGTGGACAGGTCAACAAGGGTGGGGTGTCAGACAGTGTATGTGTGGTTTTGTGACTACTAGTAGAACAAGGCTGGGGTGGCAGACAGTGTGTGTGTGTGTGCAGTACTGCAACTACTAGTGGGCCCTTTATGTTCCAGTGGCATGGGGTCCTCTCAGAGTGTGCAGGGGGGGCCTCAGCAATGTGTTATGCCACTACCACCTCACGTAGTGTTGCAACTTGCTGCACTGTGCGAAGAAGATGGCACCATGCCAGATGCAGCCTCATATCCTCAGTTTAAAAAAAAAAAAAAAAAAAAAAAAAAAAATATATATATATATATATATATATATATATATATATATATATATAGTATAAATGTATGTATGTATGCTCATGTGGTTGTCATCAGTGATGTGGCCGGTGGGCGCGCTGTTGAATTTTGCCATGGGCTCTAGCCCCAGATCTTTTTGGAACCTAGGAATGCCCCTGGTGCATAGGCGCTATAGAATAACATAGAAGCTCGAAAAGTGATATAAACGGAGAAGTTATCTCCAATTTATCACCTCTTTATCACACCTTAGTGCAAACCCCCCTTACTCCCTTAAATGCTAGAGACAAGTCCAGTGCATTGCAAAACAATGATCTGGAAACCTCTCTAGCCTTTAAGGGATTAAAACCCTATTTAAACATATAAGGACCAGAGGGTGCACAAATCATTGCAAAACAGTGTATTGTGAACTCCTCTGAACTTTAAGGGGCTATATTAAATGGAATTTAGTGATTTTGTATTTCTCCCTTATAGTTCAGTTGATGGGGGGCTGATAAAAAGGAGATAACTTCTTAAGTGATATCTCTTCTCTAGTTCCCATGTTATTTGATGGAGCCCATGCACTAAGATTCCTCTAGTAGGAGACATCTCAGTTCATAGGCTCCAAAGAATAATGTAGGAACTGGTGAAGTGTTATTAATGGCGGAGACATCTCCTCTTCATCACCTCATTATAACACCTAAGTGTATCTCCCCCTAAGTCTCCCGAGATATCCAGTTCCCATGTTATTCTATGGAGCCTATGCACTAAGGGATCTTCTACTTGACAAATCTTAGTGCATAAGCTGTATAGAATAACAGGGACTGGAGAATAGGGATGGGTGAAAATTTTCACTTCAAATCAAAATCGATGAAAAATGGTACTTCCCGTCTGGTGGAAAATTTCCAGCGAAAAGTGCAATTTTTCTGCTTTTTTTGCCTAGCTCATTGCATTGAAATCAATTGGCTGAATTTACGCACAACACATAGGAAGTTTATTTTTTTCCCACAGGCATGGCATAAAAGGCATGTTCGAGTTCCTGTGTTGGTGGACTCAGGGAACAGGCAATTTTTTTTTTGAGGGGAGGGGGGATTTTGTTGACTTGGATTGGGGGACAGTTAATAAAAAATAAATAAAATAAGACATGGTACAAAAGGGGTATGAGGGTCCCTGTGTTGGTGGAGTCTGGGGAAATAATCAGATGAACAGGGAATTTTTTTGGGGGGGTTGGCGACTCGTATTGGGAAGACAGTTAACAAAATAAATAAATTAATAAATAAATAATAAGATATTGGTACGTAAAGTGACAGAGACGGGGATCCCCTGATTTTAGCTGTGGCTGGGAAGACTAATACTTGACGGGATAGAGTATTTTGTAGAGGATGATTTGTAGGACTTAGACTTTTTGTTGATAGAGGCACAAGCACTAAGGAAACATGATTTGCATGACTTACACATGTTTGGCACAAACCCTAAGGAAACATTGATTTGTAGGACTAAGACTTGTGTTAGGCCCAGTCACTGAGTAAACAATGATTTGTTGTAGG
The DNA here is from genome assembly GCA_037306005.1 of Rhinophrynus dorsalis. NCBI lineage: Eukaryota > Metazoa > Chordata > Amphibia > Anura > Rhinophrynidae > Rhinophrynus > Rhinophrynus dorsalis. The sequence goes on along the minus strand of CM074726.1, from coordinate 136,651,898 downwards.
ACTTAGACTTGTGTTGGGCCCTAGCCCTGAGGAAATATTGATTGTAGGGTTTACACTTGTTTGGCACAAGCTCCAAGAAACATTGTTGTTTAGTATATAGTCTTGTTATGTTCAAGCCCTGATGAAACATTGATTTGAATGACCTACACGTTTTACTCCCTAGACTTTTTAGGCCCAAGCCCTGAGGAAACATTGAATTGTAGGGCCTTGGCTTGCTAGAGGCATAAGACCTTAGGACTCAATGACTTTTTGCCTCAGGATTGTTAGAGTCACAAACTCTGATGAATCAGTAATGAATTTATGCACTCAGGCTTGTTAGCTTCACAAGCCCTGAGAAATCAGTGATACTTATTTGCAGTCAGACTTAGTGTCACAAGCCCTGAAGAATTAGTGAAAATGTTTTGCATTCTGGCTTGTTAGAGTCACAAGCCCTGAGGAATCAGTGATAATTTCTTGCACTCAGGCTTGTTAGAGTCACATCCCTGAGGAATCAGTGATGAGTAGAACTTAGGCTTGTTATAAACAAGCCCCCAAAATTGTTTTTCGTAGGCCTCTTGTTTAAATAAAGAGCAAATAAAAATGTCCTACTAGCCTAGTGCCAGCAGGTTATGAATGTCATGGTGGCCAGTAGCCACTGGCCATTGGCAAATGCCACCTTGTTATTGTGACATTTGTGACTGCTGTTCTTGCTGCTCCTGCTGAGTTGTTTAAATAGCATAACCATTAGGCAGCTCCGAGGGAATGAGGTCAACAATAGCAGTGATATAGATGATGGATGATCATGGTTCCAGTTGCCATTACTATCTCCAGCAATGCACCTGAGGCAGTAGCAGCACCACAACTAGTTAGGTATATGTGGAGAAATGAAGTTGGCCAATAATACTTCTTCTCCTGCCCCTCCTCCAAAATCATGGGTGTGTTGTTGGAATATACATTTTTCCCTTGAGAGAAGGAAGGAACTGTGCCTCTTATCAGCAACTTCAATGTACACAGTGTGTGTAGGAAATAGGGGAAAGACTGGGAACAACTGAAAGCAAACATTTTGATGCTTAGGTCTGCAATGTAATATCAATAATCCCCCCAGAAACCAAGTACTGCTGCTATCACTATGCCTCTAGTCCTCTCCACGCTAAGGACATGTTACAACTTGCAGTTTTAATAATAATGATGATCCCTCCCTGCCACCAGCTTAGCATATTCTGTGGGATGGAATCTCCTCATATGCCGCTTGATGCCCTGGTTGTGATTATTCTCCACTAGTGTTGAGCGAGCATGCTCGGCCGATGCTCGGATCGGCTCGAGCATCGCTCTGCTCGGCACATGGCGGTACTCGTACGAGTACCGCATGTGCTCGCCCGCCATGTTCGGGTCTCCTCCCCGCACGTTTTGCGGCTGCTGCGCAGCCAATAAACGTGCAGGGAGGCTCTGACATCAGTGTAATGCCAGCAGCCATGTTGGCTGCTGGCATTACACTGATTGGCTGGCCAGAACCCGTGGTCGGGTGCTGTATAGCACCTGACCAGCGAGTTCGGCTCAGTCTTAGCCAGGGAGAGATGAGGATAGGAAGGGAAAGTCAGTGTAGGGAGGAAAAAAAGCAAATTTGTGAAAAAGAAAGAACCAAAAGTCCTTTTTAGGACTACTGTGTGTGGGGGCAGCAGTTTATTTTGTGTGGGGGAAAAAAAACAAAAAAAAAAAAAAAATTTCATATATTCTGTTTAGTGTGCAAAGTTGCAGATTAGAGCACATTCTGTTTAGTGTGCAAAGTTGCAGATTAGAGCACATTCTGTTTAGTGTGCAAAGTTGCAGATTAGAGCACATTCTGTTTAGTGTGCAAAGTTGCAGATTAGAGCACATTCTGTTTAGTGTGAAAAGTTGCACATTAGAGCACATTCTGTTAAGTCTTCAAACTAAAATATCAAAGTCACATATTCCATTCAGTGTGCGTCGCCGCAGTTTAGCAGCACATTCTGTGTACTGTGCAGAGTTGCAGAATAGGAAGAAATACTGTTAAGTCTTCAAACTAAAATATCAAAGTCACATATTCCATTCAGTGTGCTTCGCCACAGTTTAGCAGCACATTCTGTGTACTGTGCAGAGTTGCAGAATAGGAAGAAATACTGTTAAGTGTTCAAACTAAAATATCAAAGTCACATATTCCATTCAGTGTGCTTCGCCGCAGTTTAGCAGCACTTTCTGTGTACTGTGCAGAGTTGCAGAATAGGAAGAAATACTGTTAAGTCTTCAAACTAAAATATCAAAGTCACATATTCCATTCAGTGTGCTTCGCCGCAGTTTAGCAGCACATTCTGTGTACTGTGCAGAGTTTCAGAATAGGAAGAAATACTGTTAAGTCTTCAAACTAAAATATCAAAGTCACATATTCCATTCAGTGTGCTTCGCCGCAGTTTAGCAGCCTATTCTGTGTCCTCTGCACAGTTGCAGAATAGGAAGAAATACTGTTAAGTCTTCAAACTAAAATATCAAAGTCACATATTCCATTCAGTGTGCGTCACCGCAGTTTAGCAGCCTATTCTGTGTACTCTGCACAGTTGCAGAATAGGAAGAAATACTGTTAAGTCTTCAAACTAAAATATCAAAGTCACATATTCCATTCAGTGTGCTTCGCCGCAGTTTAGCAGCCTATTCTGTGTACTCTGCACAGTTGCAGAATAGGAAGAAATACTGTTAAACTTCAAACTCAAATATCAAAGTCACATATTCCATTCAGTGTGCGTCACCGCAGTTTAGCAGCCTATTCTGTGTACTCTGCACAGTTGCAGAATAGGAAGAAATACTGTTAAGTCTTCAAACTAAAATATCAAAGTCACATATTCCATTCAGTGTGCTTCGCCGCAGTTTAGCAGCCTATTCTGTGTACTCTGCACAGTTGCAGAATAGGAAGAAATACTGTTAAGTCTTCAAACTAAAATATCAAAGTCACATATTCCATTCAGTGTGCTTCGCCGCAGTTTAGCAGCCTATTCTGTGTACTCTGCACAGTTGCAGAATAGGAAGAAATACTGTTAAGTCTTCAAACTCAAATATCAAAGTCACATATTCCATTCAGTGTGCGTCGCCGCAGTTTAGCAGCCTATTCTGTGTACTCTGCACAGTTGCAGAATAGGAAGAAATACTGTTAAGTCTTCAAACTCAAATATCAAAGTCACATATTCCATTTAGTGTGCTTCGCCGCAGTTTAGCAGCCTATTCTGTGTACTCTGCACAGTTGCAGAATAGGAAGAAATACTGTTAAGTCTTCAAACTCAAATATCAAAGTCACATATTCCATTCAGTGTGCTTCGCCGCAGTTTAGCAGCCTATTCTGTGTACTCTGCACAGTTGCAGAATAGGAAGAAATACTGTTAAGTCTTCAAACTCAAATATCAAAGTCACATATTCCATTCAGTGTGCGTCACCGCAGTTTAGCAGCCTATTCTGTGTACTCTTCACAGTTGCAGAATAGGAGGAAATACTGTTAAGTCTTCAAACTAAAATATCAAAGTCACATATTCCATTCAGTGTGCTTCGCCGCAGTTTAGCAGCCTATTCTGTGTACTCTGCACAGTTGCAGAATAGGAAGAAATACTGTTAAGTCCAAACTAAAATATCAAAGTCACATTTTCCATTCAGTGTGCGTCACCGCAGTTTAGCAGCCTATTCTGTGTACTCTGCACAGTTGCAGAATAGGAAGAAATACTGTTAAGTCTTCAAACTCAAATATCAAAGTCACATATTCCATTCAGTGTGCGTCACCGCAGTTTAGCAGCCTATTCTGTGTACTCTGCACAGTTGCAGAATAGGAAGAAATACTGTTAAGTCTTCAAACTCAAATATCAAAGTCACATATTCCATTCAGTGTGCGTCACCGCAGTTTAGCAGCCTAGTCTGTGTACTCTGCACAGTTGCAGAATAGGAAGAAATACTGTTAAGTCTTCAAACTAAAATATCAAAGTCACATATTCCGTGTAAGATGAAGAAGGCGGGTAAAAAGGGACGGGGAAGTGGACGTGATCCTGATAGTTCAGGGCGCGGGTCAGGACGCGGAGAAACTGTGCCTGGTGCCAGAGCACAAGAAAGAAAGACATCCACCATACCTAGCTTCATGTCTCAATTTACAGGGCGTCGCAGGACATCACTCTCGAGGTCCGACCACTGCGAACAGGTGGTCGGTTGGATGTCAGCTGATACTGCTTCCAGTCGGTTAAGCACCACCCTGTCTTCCACCAAGTCCACTCTCAGTAGCCAAGAGTCTGGTCAACATAATCCTCACTCTGATCATCCTTCCTCCCACCATACACGGTCTGGTCAAAGAAGTGATCCCACACTGTGATATAGTGAGGAGCTCGTCTCATCACCAATCCTTCATTTGACCCTCTCTCCAAGCACGCTTGCAGAGGAACATGACATCTTGTGCCCTGATTCACAACCTCTAGAGGGTACCCAATCACAAGAAGATGACAGATGTGAACGGCATTTAAGGTCAAAGGAAGTAGTGGATGATGATGATGATGATGAGACACAGTTGCCATTAAATCAACCACTATTACTGTCTCAAGACCTTGTTGAGGAGAATGTTATACAGTTGTCAATGACTGAGTATGTGGTGGGATCAAGACATGAGGAGGATGATCAGAGTGAGGAAGTGGAGGAGGACTTGGTGGACGATGAGGTGACTGACCCCACCTGGGAAGGTGTAGAGCCGAGCGATGACAGCAGTCCTGAGGGTGAGCCATCTGCAGCACCGCAACAGGCTGGAAGAGGCAGTGGTGTGGCTACAGAAAGAAGGCGGACCGCACCAAACCGGCCCGCAAATGTTCCACGGAGCACCCCCTTGCGTAAATCTACCTTGCCAAGGGGTAGGTGTTCCGCGGTATGGCGTTTTTTTAAGGAAAGTGCGGACGACAAAAGAATTGTAGTTTGCAACCTGTGCCACACCAGAATGAGCCGAGGCATGAACACTAGAAACCTCACCACCACCAGCATGATCCGACACATGGCATCCAAGCACCGTAATAAGTGGGAGGAACGCCTGGATCGCCCATCTGTGTCTGCAGGCCACACCACTGCCTCCTCTTCCCCTGTTTTCGGTGCCGGCCAATCGCCTGTCGAAGGAGCAGGCCCGCATACCTCCCGCCCTGCACCTGTACCATCTGAAGCACCATCAGCGACCACATCCACTTCCCTGTCCCAGCACAGCGTCCAAATGTCGTTACCCCAGGCATTTGAGCGCAAGCGAAAATACCCAGCCACCCACCCACAGGCCATAGCACTAACCTCACACCTTTCCAAATTACTGGCCATCGAAATGCTACCATTTAGGCTTGTGGACACTGAGTCCTTCCACAGCCTGATGGCAGCAGCTGTCCCTCGGTACGCGGTCCCCAGCCGCCACTACTTTTCCCGGTGTGCCATCCCCGCATTACACCACCATGTGTCCCGTAACATCACCCGTGCCCTGACCAACGCAGTTACTGGGAAGGTCCACTTAACGACTGACACATGGACAAGTGCTTGTGGCCAGGGACGCTACATTTCCCTGACGGCACACTGGGTGAATGTCGTGGAGGCTGGGAGCGACTCGGACCCTGGGATGGCACGGGTGCTACCCACGCCGAGGATTGCGGGCCCTACCTCCATCAGGGTTTCCGCCAGCACCTACGTTATTGGCTCCTCCTCCTCCGTTTCCACCTCCGAATTCTCTACACGCAGCGCCACTCCCCCATCAGCCAGTAGCTGGAAGCAGTGTAGCACTGCAGTGGGGAAGCGTCAACAGGCCGTGCTGAAGCTGATCTGCCTTGGGGACAAACAGCACACGGCCTCAGAGCTGTTGCAGGGGATTAGTCACCAGACCGAGCAGTGGCTCTCGCCACTCAACCTGCAACCAGGCATGGTTGTGTGTGATAATGGGCGTAACTTGGTGGCGGCTTTGGAGCTCGGCAAGCTCACACACGTACCATGCCTAGCGCATGTATTTAATTTAGTGGTTCAGCGATTTCTAAAAACCTACCCCAATGTGCATGATCTCTTGACCAAGGTGCGCCGCGTGTGTGCACATTTCCGTAAGTCATCTACAGCTTCGGCCGGCCTGTTGAAGCTGCAGCAGCGCTTACAATTGCCAGCTCACCGGCTGCTGTGTGACGTGAGCACGCGCTGGAACTCCACCTTCCACATGTTGGCCCGGCTTTGTGAGCAGCAGAGGGCAGTAGTGGAGTACCAGCTGTTACACGGTCGTCGCCTCTCCGTTCAACTTCCTCTAATCAGAAGTGAGGAGTGGGAATGGATGTCAGACCTCTGTGAGGTTTTACGCAATTTTGAGGAATCGACACAGATGGTGAGCGGCGATAACGCTATTATCAGTGTAACCATCCCACTTCTGTGTCTACTGAAACGCTCGCTGCTCACAATTAAAACCGACGCTTTGCATGTGGAAGAGGTGGAAATGGGGGAGCAAGAGCTTACACAAGGTGATAGCCAGAGCACCCTCACTTCGTCTTCTCAGCGACAATTGGAGGAGGCGGAGGAGGAGGAGGAGGAGGAAGACACGGTTGCCTCCGCTACAGAGGGTAGCCATGGAACTTTAGTTCCATCTCTTCAGCGTGGGTGGGCAGAAGAGGAGGAAGAGGATGAGGAGATTGAGAGTCATCCTCCTGGTGAGGACAGCGAAATCTTGACTGTTGGTACTCTGGCACACATGGCTGACTTTATGTTAGGCTGCCTTTCCCGTGACCCACGCGTTATACGCATTTTAGACAACACGGATTACTGGGTGTTCACCCTTCTGGACCCCCGCTACAAAGAGAATTTCTCATCTCTCATTCCTCCGGTGGAGAGGACAAGCAAAATGGTGCAATACCAGAAGGTTCTTGTTGAAAAATTGCTCCAAAATTTTCCATCTGACAACGCTGGCGGCAGAGTACGTGCTACCTTGGCCAACCGAGAAGGGGAGAAAAGGGGAGCACACAGCAGTTCCGAGAAAGGCAGGGCAACACTCTCCAAGGCGTGGGACACCTTCATGACACCCCGCCAGCACCCTCACCCTGATGCGCAGCCTAGTGTCACAAGGAGGGAAAAGTTTTGGAAGATGGTGAAGGAGTACGTAGCAGACCGTGTCAGCGTCCTCAATGATCCCTCTGTGCCTTACAACTACTGGGTGTCCAAGCTGGACACGTGGTATGAACTGGCACTCTACGCCTTGGAGGTGCTGGCCTGCCCTGCCGCCAGCGTTCTGTCTGAGCGGGTATTTAGTGCTGCTGGTGGCATCATAACAGATAAGCGTATCCGCCTTTCCACCGACAATGCTGATAGGTTGACACTTATAAAAATGAACAAGGCCTGGATTTCCCCTGACTTCTCCACTCCACTGGAGGAAAGCCCCGGGGGAACATAAACTCACTTTATATATGTTATTTACAATGATGGGAATACTCTGTATTCCCATTCACCCCTTCCACCCAAAAAACGGGTATATGGTTGACTCTTAATCTTCTCATCCTCCTCCTCCTCTTCCATATGCCCTGTGATATAATTTTTATATAGGGCCAGCTCACCAGCGGGCCCTGTTTGACAATTTTTATATAGGTCAGCTCACCAGCGGGCCTTCTCATATAATGTTTTATTGGGTCAGCTCTCTAGCGGGCCCTCTCATATAATGTTTTATAGCGTCAGCTCACTAGCGGGCCTTCGCATATAATGTTTAGGATGGTCAGCTCCGCAGCAGACCCTCACCCATAATGTTTTAGATGGTCGGCTCAGCGCACGTTTCCCTCTTAATCATGGCCCCAGTTCAGAAAAATTGAGGAAATTTTTGGGAGAATTTGCCTTTGCGCACGTTTCCCTCTTAATCATGGCCTCAGTTCAGAAAAATCGAGGACATTTTTGGGAGAATTTGCAGATGATATACAAGTAAATATACAGCAAATACTGTTTGATAACAATTTTTCGCCTAAAGTCGTTTTTATTTTCCTTTTTGTGTGTTTTACGGTCAGTCTGTAGAAATGGCGTACTACGGGCGAAAGATCGTTCCCAGCAGCGATGTTGGAGTCCAAGATGCGTCCAGACATCCTCCCTATGCTGTCCCTGAACCATTTCTGTGGTGTTTCCATCCTTTTCTGCCCTTTTCCTATGGACCAGGCACCCTCCCCTCATCAGAGCAGGGGGTGCCTGGTGTAATGCTCGAGTCCTCCCATTGACTTCAATGGGGCTCGGGTGCTTGGCCGAGCACTCGAGCCTCCGGGTGCGCTCGGTCAGAGCACCCGAACACCCGAGCATTGGGGTGCTCGCTCATCACTATTCTCCACCACTTCGCCATATGTTGTGAAATGGGTGGACATGTACTGCCACATCCTGACATCTACAGAATGGCTATCAGCGGGTGGGGGGAGGTAACAATGACAGAGGAGAATCACCAGAAGATGTTGCTACTTCTTCCCATGCCAGGACCCTAGAGCAAAAAGGTGATGACATCCCAGGTGTTTCGCTCTCCATCAAACATTTAGGCTTTGGATGGGCTTCTCTATTCTTCCTCCTATTTGATTTCCTCCTTGCCTCTTGTCTTTGGGAAGAGACAGGGGGTACAGCAATTTCTTTTGTGGGTGATTGGCTTTAAAATGCATCACATAAATGTCAGGGTGTCTGTATCCCATATGTGTTATGAAAGCGGTTGTGCCAAGGTGAGTTCCCTCCTTTCCTTTTCCCTGACTTCTCACAATTGGTGCACAGTGCATTTGCTGACAGCATTGTGCTGGCCCCAAGAGAAACATAGTGCCACACCCAGGACTTCTGGGGAGAGGGGAAATGTGAAGAAGAATGATCTCTTTCTTCTTCTTCTCCTCCACAATCCCCTTCATTAGCTGGGGCAGAGGATGATGTTGCTGCTGCTGCCATAGAATCAGCACTACAACTAGGATCAGGAGGAAAATTGCTACTGGCAAGTGGAACCTAGTCCCGCATCACTACTGCTGGACCCCATTCCCACTGTGTCCAGTGCATGGTGGTCTGTGGCACTGTAGCCTGCTCATCATCATCCTACTGCCCTTGCAACTCAGCAGAAGCAGGAATTACAGCAGCAGCAACTCTGCAATCTCACTGCTGCTAGTGGTGGTGATACCCATCCCCATTAGTATCTCAGTCTCCCATTCCTTCGCGCTTTGAGCTAAAAAGGCCATTAATGCCTCTTCCACCCCAGCTGCTCCACCATCACCCACATCATTACCACCACCAGTCCCTCCTTAATGCTTCTGTTCGATGAGAGTCTCACTAATTGCTGATGATGACAATGATGATGGTCCCCTACTGTCACACTTGCCATCTCTACAGGTGAAGAAGGCAAACTGGCAGCAGTAGCAGCAGGCACAGGCAGCTGATCTCTGCTGATGGTATTTCTGCTGCGAGCCAGCTCTGCCTTCCTCAGTATCATGTCCCAGAGACACAATACTGGGGGAAGGGAATCACAGGGTCAGGGGGATGTTGTGAGCTTCCTTGAACACTAGTCTGGCTTCTTGGCATCATGTTCACTTCCCCTCCAACCTCAGCAGGAGGATCTACTGTGGTCACACTAGTCCCACCACCAGCTCTTTCACTAACATCAAGTTCACCATCACTCCCAACACTCTGAGTCTCTAGCTGTTACTTTGTAGTAGTAGTAGGACTTCTTGGGAATGGCATGTGTGTTGCAGCATTAAGGGTGCAATATTGGTGCATTAATGACTCAAAGTGGATGCAGTATGGTTGCGATATGGAAGCAATATGGGTGTAATATTGGTGCAATAATGATACAAATTGGGTGCAATATGGATGCAATAATGGTGCAATATGAGTGCAATAAGGACACATTAATGGTGCAATATGGGTGCAATATGGATGCAATATGGGTGCAATATTGGTGCAATAATGACGCAAATTGGGTGCAATAGGGTGCAATAATTGTGCAATATGGGTGCAATATTAGTGCAATATGGGTACAATAATTACACAAATTGGGTGTAATATTGGTGCAATAATGATGCAAATTGGGTGCAATATGGATGCAATATGGGTGCAATAATGGTGCAATAAGGGTGGAATAAGGACACATTAAGGATGCAATATGGGTGCAATAATGGTGCAATAAAGGGGCAATATGGGTGCAATACTGGTGCAATAAGGGAGCAATATGGGTGCAGTAATGATGCAAATTGGGTGCAATATGGGTGCAATAAGGATGCAATATGGGTGCAATATTGGTGCAATAATGATGCAATATGGAAGCAATATGGGTGCAGTATTGGTGCAATATTAGTGCAATATGGGTGCAATAATGAAGCAAATTTGGTGCAATGTGGATGCAATATGGGTGCAATATGGATGCAATAGGGGTGCAATATGGGTCCAATAATGATGCAAATATGGTGCAATATGGGTGCAATACTGACGCAAATTGGGCACAATGTGGGTGCAATAATGACGCAAATTGGGTGCAACATTGGTGCAATATGGGTGCAATAATGGTGCAAAATGGGTTTTGTGTTGGGCTTTGGGTTGGTTTTTGTGGGTTTTGGGTTGGGTTTAGCTGGTTTTGGGTTGGGTTTAGCTGGTTTTGGGTTGATTTGGGGTTGGGTTTCATGGGTTTTGGGTTGGGTTTCGTGGGTTTTTGGTTTAGTTTTGGTTTGGTATTGGGTTGGGTTTTGGGTATGTTTTGGTGGGTTTTGGGTTGGTTTTTGTGGGTTTTGGGTTGGTGTTGGGTTGGGTTTTGGGTTGGTTTTCTGGGTATGTTTTGGTGGGTTTTTAAAAATGCAATTGATCTCACATGCCCTATCTGATTCCCCCCGCCCCTTATTTTCTGTAGTGAGTGGATAACTGGAGGGCACCGCTGCCGTGATGACCTTCCTTTGAGATTGCAACATGGAACAGTTCCGCGTGTACCTTCATTACAAGATCCTTCCAGGTTACAACCTGGAAGTATCTTGTAAAGAGGGAGCCAATGAAACTGCTCCACTGTACAATCTCAAAGGAAGGTCATCTCGGCAGCAGTGCTCTCCGGTTTTCCACTCACTGCAGAAAATTATTGTAACAGGGCCAGTCAGTTGGTGTGGGGGGCCTTTTGGATGCCCCCCCCACCATCACCACCATTCCACAGCTTGAGGACCAACCCCGGGCCAGCCCGCTTCTGTCTGCCATGCACGTTAGGTCAGCGTCTACCTTGCCTATAGGTAGCGCCGGCCCTGAACGCATTGCATTGTAATGCATTTGATATGTGTCTAGCATCTGAGGGGTTAAATAATAATCTGTAAAGGTGTATAAATCTGGTATAGGGATAATGAGATTGCTCTGGCCTCTTGTGAAGTCTACCTGTATTCTGTATGGATTGAGCCACAAATTACACTATAAGTACTATTTCTATATTATCCAATAAATGGAAATGTGTTTTTAAAAGAAGTCTGTGGTCTTAAAGGCATACTAATGTTTCATAATAAAAACAGCTCCAATTAATCTTCATAATATTTGGGTCATGAAGTGTGTTATTTCAATACTGTCAGAGTTGTAGTTCAAGAGTAATTGAATGATAAAGTATTCCCTCCCGCCCCTTTTACTGATGTAACACTGCTCACCTCACATCAACAAGACTGTACAGATGGATCACAGAGAGGGGCAATCTTCAATTAGCATAAGGGAAAAACCTGAAAAATGTGTCAATGGGGACAGTGTTTTCCTTATGCTCTGTCACAGATACCAATAGAAAACCCAAGAGTCAGACAGTATAGTTAAAATTCACCTTTATTAGAATTGTATAAATATATAGCAAATATATGCAGCAAGTCTCTGGAAGGAGCAGAGGGTAAACAAAGAGGCAGAGACTCTGTCAGAAATAGGAGGCTTCCTCCAAGTTCCCAGACTGCAGAGACTAGGCTGAAGCCAATGGTAGTCTCATACGCTAGATAGGCACAGCGTAGACCCGAACGGTCTCCCCTAAGGATGCTAACTGGGGAGAAGACTGACACATGCCTGCAGTCAGTAAGGAGAAGACCGTCTCCCGTAAGGGAAGGCAACAAGGAAGACTACTGACTCACGCCTGCAGTCAGTAAAGCTAGAGTCTGCCAGAGCCACAGGTCTGCACCAGTATTCTGGAGACAACACAGAGAGGCTAGTTGCACAGAGACCCAGGTCAGCACCAGGTTGGAGAGTCAGACAAGCCAGGGTCAATACACAGAGCGGATAGTCAGCCAGAGCCACAGGTCAGCACCAGATCGGTAGTCAGACAAGCCGGGATCATACACGGAGCAGATAGTAAGCCAGAGCCATAGGTCTACACCAGATAAGATGTCTACTAGATAAGGGAGAGCGCACAGAAGATAGTCAGACAGAGCCACAGGTCAGCACCAGACTGGATGGTCAGACAAGCCAGGGTCATACACACAAGATCAGGAACAAACAAATTAGAACTGCTTGGACAACAATGTAAGGGTAACTGAGATAGGATTCAGTTCCCTTTTAAACCCAGCCAGGAAGTAGGTGGGTGGAGACTACCACACCAGACAGCATAAGACTGAGGCCTGCGTCAATATGCAGCCTCGCGCCTGAAAGTGACGCATTCGGACAGAGATGCTTCCTTACAGTCTCCAACCCTGCGTCAAAAAGAGTAACCGCGTCGTATGGGAAGAGGACACGGACGGCCTCTTAAGGCACCAAGCGCTCCAAAACCTGATGCCCAGAGAGACCTACGAAATGACACAGAAGCGTTATTCAGAGCCCCAAGTTCCCAGCATTGCCCAATGCGGCGGCACTGGAATTAAGGTACGCTGTGACATGTTCTCAGTAAGAAGATTGTCCCTTGCTGTGAGCTGTCTGGTCTGTAGACCAGATTCCACATCTGAGGAGAGGTGGCTTACACTAGGTAAAAGGGGTGGGAGGGGTATACTTTATCATTCAATTACTATTGTACTACAACTCTGACAGCACTGAAATAACACTCTCCATGAGTGAAAATTAATTGGAGCTGCTGTTTTTGTGAAACATTACTATCCCTTTAAAGGGATTCTCTAACTGTTAGTGCACTTCTTTCTTGGTCTGGAATTATGTGAAGCTGATGGAGAGGCTTTAAGTAGCGCACACAGTACCCTGAGAACAAACAACAGACAATCTTGCAGAGGTATACATTGTTGCAACCATATTTGAAAAAATTGTTTTGCACTTTTGTGACTACATCATTATATGACTTGTCAGTTTTTTTGAGCAGCTGAAAGTTTTTTTGTGAATAAATACAAATTCCCATTGTTGTAAGTGGTGCTCTTAACCCTTTGAACATTGTAGAAGTCTGTAGGTCAATGGAGACCTCTCTAGTTTTCGTGAGGTTAAAAGCGCTATTTAAATCAATGGTAATACTGAGAATTTTTATTTGTCCCCACAGATCAGTTGGTATGTCCTGTAATTGCTCAATTTATTCTGTGTGTTTGTGTATGGCTGTAAGTACACTATTTATTTATTTTGTTAAAAAGTCCTGATATATTAGCATACATTGTAGGTGCACAATTTAATATGATGGGGGAGATGCACTAAAGGTCGATGAGGGCTCATAATGGAGATGTCCTGTCAGAGCAGTGTCAAAGGCACATCAGCATTATGCACTAAAGTTTCTTTGACATCATCTCCTCATCAATCCAACAAAAATCTGCCCACATCCGACATGCGTTCGACAGGTTTATACATTTTCAATCACATGGAAAATGGCCTATTTCTATATGGAGATGCAGCATAATGAGTGATTTCCATATGGAAATGCAGGATAATAATCCATTATCATATTCATGGGGGTTTGTTTATATGTTAATGTGGCATTTCACCGTATGTACTAAACTCAGACTCAGATAGCAGCCTCTGCTGTAGGAGTTCACATTCTCAAATTCACCCTTACCTGAGGCTGGCGAGGTTGGGATCTCCCTGGACTTTCCTATGCAGTAACAGCCCTCAGTCAATCACAAGCAGGGGGGGTTGTCGAACTGCTGACAATTTGGAAGGGATGTTCTCCCTCACACATCACCAGCAGTAGACAACCATGAAGTCTGAGATTATGCTCTGTGCTTTCCCACTTGCTCAGTAGGGGAGTGGAGAGGATCATTTCAACACCACGAACAGCATCACTCCCTTAACCGTTTGAGTGCTATAGGGATGTGGCACTCAAAGTGTTAAAAAAGTACACCAAGTGGTACATAATTATCCCCTCAGCTCTGTATCATATTTCATACCAATAATTGCTGTGCATTCCCAAGGGAACAAAATTGGGGTCAGGCAGCATCCATGGGCATTTGTGGCTACCAGCTGCCCCCTGCCTTGTTCCCTTGCCCAATGGTAGCCTCAGAACTCCATGTACACTGTCTGACCCCCACCCAGCCTTGTTCCCTTGCCTACTGGTAGCCACAAGTCTCCATGGACACTGCCTGGGCAAGGGAACAAGGCTGGGAGGTGTCAGTCAGTGAATGTGGGGCTAACACACAACGTTGATGTTTCCCATGCTGCCCCACAATACTTATTTTCAGCAGCCCCACACAGTTAATATTCAACATGCTGCCCCACATAGATGGTAGCCATAAATTCTCATGAACAAAGGCTGATCCCCAGCCTTGACCCTTGGGATTACACAACAGTTATGAGAATAAAATATGATACAGAGCTGAGGGGATGATTGTGTACTGCTTGGGGCACATTTTTAACCATTTGAGTGGCATAGGGGTGCGCAATGCACTCAAAGGTTAAGGGAGTGATGCTGTTCAAGTTGCTGAAAGGATCCTCTCCACTCCCCTACTGAGCAAGTGGAGCAGCAGAGAGAATAATGTCAGACTTCAGGATTGTCGTAGTGCTGATGATATGAGAGGGAGGCATCCCTTCCACATCAACAGCAGTTCAACAACCTGGTACCCTATTGGAGACCTTCTTCTCCCATTCCCTTGCATCCCCAAATAATAGTGCATATAGCAATGTGTGTCTACATCGAAAAGCCGAAGTGCTTTGAACACCTCAACAAAATCATCTTAGAGCATCACTCCCTCCCTGTTCTGTTTAGTACAACAACCTCAGTGTCTTGCCTGGAAGAGTCCAAAATGTAACTCTTTTCTGGCCCTATACACATAACTGGGAACTTTCAAGATGAGCTGACCCTGAGATCTTTGAAATATTAACCCTTAAAGCTTCCCATAATGTAGATTTTATGTGATATGTGCCTGCTTGCTCTAACACAGAGGTGCTCTGGTCCGTGTGTGAGGGAACTTAACATGCTACAGTTTGGATAACTCACTGCCTGAACACAAACAAGACAAACAGGACATCTCCCACTGTCTTTCTGGTACTAATGGCACCAGTTTAGAGGCTAAGGAAACATATAATTGGGGAAATTCATATAGTAGGTGACACAGACCTCTCACCCTGAGAATTTTGCCCTTCACCCTGAGACCCTGAGATTTGGGTCAAAACCCTGAGTCTCAGGATCAAACCCTGAGAGTTCTCAGGTATGCCTATACATGCTTGTGGGGTGACATACTCGGGAAAGATACCTGGTTTTCGTAGGGATATGATAGTGGAGATCTTAATGCATAGTCTCTATAGAAAAACATAAGAACTGGAGAAGTCATCTCCACTATATAGCATCTTTATCACTGGTCAGTGAATCTCCCCCATTATGTTCTCAGTAGAACAAAGACAGGCAGTCACAATTTTATTATCTCTCTCTCGCTACCTCTATTGCTAGTGCAAACTAAAATAACAATTGGTAAAGCCTCACTAATTTCTAGATGCTGTTAACACTGTCCACATTATTTCAAGAAGTTGGATTACCTCCACATAGGGAAAGAGGGAGGTGATCGCTGAATTCTTTAACTGTTCTAGTTGTGTTTCAATAGCTGCCTACTATGGGAGGTGCCAAAGACACAAAGGTTATAGAAATACACCTTGGTAAAAAAAAAAGAAAATCCTTTTCATTAAACTGATAACAGAAGGCTCTACAGTACAACTCAATACAGAGAGACTGGTCACCTGGTAATGAAGACAGGCATCTGAATTTAACATTGAAATAAAGTTATTGCAACTTGGACAATGGGAAGAAACAACATTCTATCGTGCTGCCAAAAAAATTCTACAAATGTAATGCAGGTGAGCAATTTAAACAAAAACTCCATACTTTAGGCAACAAGTGTTTGAGTCAATGAATAACTTTTAAACTAGATAAAGGAATAGAACTTGACATTAAATTACAGACTAAGAATCCAAAATGATAACCATGTAATTGCTGTGTAGTTTAGAGGTACTAAAATAAAATAAACTCCAGATGCTGCCAGACTACTCATGTCATTTGGTTAGCGGATAATGGTGAAAGTTGTATACTGGCAGCAGCTGGAGAGCCCGGTGTTGCCCATCCCCAAATTATGAGACTCAAAATACTTTTGTACTAAAGAAAGCATATGATATCTAGTCATATTATAAGAAATTAATAAGATTAGATAGGTATATTTCAGATCTGTATATTTCAGTTTTTTAGACCACAAAACATTGTTTACAAAAATTAGTTCACTGGATACCAGAGACGTCTGGATGTATAAAAAGGGGAATGGGGAAACTTGAAGCCCTTCAGTTGTTGAGGGCTACAACTCCCATCATCCTCTTGAATCTATTGGTTGCCAGGGAATTATGAGATTTGCAGGTTGCCCTCTCCTGTTCTGGTTGGTCAGTTCTGGGCTGAACCAACTGCACAGTCTAGACAAGTCAAACTTCCCCAGTATTATCATTGATTTAAATGTGGTTTTAACCCCACAATACATTGGGGCCTCTCTAGAATTCAATGTGTTAAAAACCTAATTTAAATCAATGGGAATTTTTATTTGTCCTCTGTGATGCTGTTGCCTTTCTCCCAAATTATTCTAGTTCTTCTTCAATGGCGTAACAATAGGGGTCGCAGGGGTCACACCGCCCCCTGCGACCCCCTCGCCCACAGCAGTCGCTTAGCTGTTCTCCCACTCGGCGTGCCGTTCTAGTAATACAGAGCGCTGGGAGATGACATCATCTCCCAGCCTCTGCATTACTAGAGAGGAGCGTGGGAACTTCCGTTTTAGAGATCTGTGCCGAAGGAGGCACAGATCTGTCAAACCATGCCGCTAGACCACCAGGGACTAGAGGTAGGGACAGGGGTATTGTGGAAGGGGCATTGTGGAGATGAAGGGGCAATGTGGAGATAGGGGCATTGTGGAAGGGAAAATGTGGAGATGAATTGGAGATGGAGGCATTGTGGAGATGAAGGGGGCATTGTGGAAGGGGCAATGTGGAGATGAAGGGGCAATGTGGAGAGGAAGGGGGGGCATTGTGGAGATGAAGGGGGCATTGTGGAAGGGGCAATGTGGAGATGAAGGGGGCAATGAGGAGAGGGAGGGGGCATTGTGGAAGGGGCAATGTGGAGATGAAGGGGGGCATTGTGGAGATGAAGGGGGCATTGTGGAAGGGGCAATGTGGAGATGAAGGGGGCAATGAGGAGAGGAAGGGGGCATTGTGGAAGGGGCAATGTGGAGATGAAGGGGACATTGTGGATATGAAGGGGCAATGTGGAGATTGGGGGGCTATGTGGAGGTGGCCAATGTGGAGATGAAGGTAGCAATGTGGAGATGAAGGGGGCAATGAGGAGAGGAAGGGGGCATTGTGGAAGGGGCAATGTGGAGATTGGGAGGCAATGTGGAGGTGGCCAATGTGAATGAGGGTGCCCAGGCAATTCTTGCACCAGGGCCCGGTGGCTTCTAGTTACGCCTCTGTTCTTCTTTTTATATCAGACTAGGGCATATTTATAAAACAATTAGTAATGTTTCACAAAACAACTGCATATTGAACAGACCTATTAAGACAAATAGACTTTTTTTCTCTTTTCCATTAAGATCAATGGGATTTTTTTCCTAAATGTGATACAATTGTTTACTCCAGATTTACAGATTTTGGCTTTGATAAATATACTTCTAGGAATCATGTACATCTACTATTCAATGTACAAAGATGTATCAGCTTTTCTTTCATTCGTAGCACACTAGCATTACAGAGTATTACTACTGGGCAGCAGTAGAACACTAACAGAAATCCTGGTATAACAGACATACTCCTTGGGGATCAGTGCATTACAAGGCAACACATTACCTCAGTGGATAAAACTGCACTTCTACCATAGCGGAGACATTGCCCATACATAATACTTCCCACAGAAATGATATAAATATGAAACATTAACATGTGGAAATGCTCATAACCTATTAGCGTTTCAATGACAAGCACATAAAATATGGTTTAGAAATCACGTTTTAAGACCAGGCCCAAAACCAAGGATCCAGGGACAACAATCAAAAACGAGGGCTTGTCCGTGGTAATCTGGACAGGTGTCTGGTACTCATTCTTTCTTCGTTATTTCTCATTTGAACTGTAGGAATTAGGAAATGATGTATTCTTTTCCATTCATATACATATATTATGTGTCAAATTACTTTACTGGGAGTGCAAAATAGTTATAATCATCACTTAAAGTCAATACACAGTGACCTTAATGCCTTTCAATATAACAAAGTTATGGCAGGTTCCCTTCAGTTATTCCCTTTCTAATGTTCCTACTCTTCAACACATTAATATTTAATAATTAACTCTCCTCACATAAAGTGGAAGGTGCCCATTCTTAACAATGCACGTCCATTCCTCAGACTTCACTGAATCAGCCTTTGTATTCAACTCAATAACTTTCATTTAGCATTTTGGTTTTGTTGTTTGTTATGATAACTCTATCAGTACATCACTGAATACACATTGTATTAATTACATCTGTTTTGTCTACCTCAGGTCTGGCTCAGATTTAGCTCTAAATATTTGGAGCAGGATTACTCAATTGTTGGAATGCCAGCTGCTTGAATCTATGACTCCCATGATCCTCAACCAGCATTCGGGATCATGGAAGCTGTAGTCCCCAACAACCTGATGCTCAACAATTAACTAGCCTTGATTTTCAGGGACTGAAATGCTTAAGTTTTTTTTCAACATAATTTACTCAGATAACCTCAGAGTTTTTCACATCACCAGTATTGGATCTGCATTTCAAGTACCTGAGAGCAACGTACTCTTCCGCCCCAGTCATGACCACTCCCCAAATCATTACATGACCACAAACCCATTCACTGTCTCCTGGCACAGAAAACAGACCTTTTCTTATAACATACAAATGAAAAAAGATTTTAAATGGACTAGTACTAGGGTATGTAATCTGATAAACATATTGGCTGAACTGGCGAATAAGTGATATAAACTGATAAACTTCACATAATATACCATAGTGGGTGTTTTCTGCAAAGGCAATGAGGTTGTACTGGCCACATCCACAAATCACTATGGTAGGTGTGTTCTGAATGTCGAGGTACCCCTCAAAATCTGGAGTGGAAGATAGTTGCCTGTTTTGGCTAATGGTAAATCTGGCCTTTCATATCACTAAATGGAGAAAAGGTCCTATAGAATTAGGGCTAGGGCTAAACTGGCAACATTAGTCACTCTAGTGTTAGTCACTACATCAATTACAGTTAATTAAAAGAGCTGAAATGGGTTGAACTCAGCCAGATATACATAACAGAGAACATCTGTTGGTCAGTTCCCTAGGGTGCTCCAAGTGACATGATTGTAGACATCATGTAGGGTTTTAATGTCTTTCCCACAGGAAGGGGACTTGCTAGGTTCCAAAAACACCTGAGGACACCTGTTGCATTGTTAGTGCATTGTGCAGCCCAACTGCACCATTACTAGTGGAGACAGTGCCATTATAAGACCAAACCTAACAACAAGACCTATTTATTTAACCCTGTGAGTGCCAAAGGGGTAAGCAACGCATTACTTCACAATCAGGGCTGGATTTACAACCCAAACACCCCTATGCAAAAGACTGTAGGTGCCCTTATTTCCTCCCATGGTCAATGCGCTCTCTCCTCACATGATTCTGTCTGCAGTTCCATCCACTGTTTCCTGTCACAGAAATTACCCTTGGCCTATAACAAACAAGGACACAGTGCTTCGAAATTCTCTCTCTTTCATCCAGGTGGTTAAATAATAGCCTGTAAAGACATAAAACACGGGTGCAGATGCACTGAGGTTGCTATAACGACACCCACAATTCAGAATGTGGTTGTAGCCAGAACAGCTAAGGCACCTCTCAAAATTTGGAGCCAAAGGTTCTCAACCTTTTTTTTTTTTTTTGTTGCTCATGGCACCCCTAACATTTTTGTCATTTGTGAAAAGGTATAATGATGGGTACAAATATATAAATATACATTCATTCTTAGGTCTCACAATCAGAATAACAAAACCAAACATACATGCACAAAAATGATCATAAATATGCCTCTGAAACTCAACACTGCTCTATTAGTCTATATGTTTATAGAAGATCGTGATACTCTAAGTGGCGGGTCAGAGGCATGACAAAGTGCCACGGCTCCCTGGGTCTACAGGAGTTAAAGCGGAACTTTCACCTAAACACATGTTTTCTTTAATTCACTTACATTGCCGATTCAAGCTTTGCTGGGTTTCGGTTTTTAAAAAAAACTCAATAGAAATTAAGTTTGAGGGTTAACTTTATCCCTCTTCTCCTCATTCTGATCAGCACCATTTTGCCGATGAGAATGCAGGAGATCCTCCTCCCCGCTGGTCCGTCAGTAAGTTGGAGAACTCTCATTGGCTAGATATCGATCTCTACCAATGAGAGTTCTCCAGCTTACTGACAGACCAGCGGGGAGGAGGATCTGTTATGTATTCTCATCGGCACAAATTGTGCCGATCAGAACGAGAATATGTGAAGAGGGAAAAGGTAAACCCTCAAACTTATTTTCTATTGCGTTTTTTTAAAAAAACAAAACACAGCACAGTTTGCATCGGTAATCTACGTGGATTAAAGAAAACATGTGTTTAGGTGAAAGTTCCCCTTTAAAACCTCTCTGATCTATGTGAGTTCCCTGAAACTCTGCCCACTATCCCACCCACTATTCACCCATATACATACACACATTAGTCAACATTTTACCTACCTCTGTAGCTTGTGATAATGACCCAAGTTCTGGCCGAAATGCAGACTGAATAAACATTGTACATATATCTCTACAAATAGCACTGACTAACCTACATGTGCTCAAACCGATGATGCCTCCAGCATCCAAGGATTTAACCTTTTGAGCACCAGAGAGGTATCCAATGCATTGCAGCACAATGGAGGAGATAAAGAGGTGATAAAGTGGAGAGATCTTCTTCAGTGATATCATTCTTCAATTCCTATGTTATTCTATGGAGCCTATGCACTATGATCTCCAAAGTTCAAAAAAATCTTAGTGCATAGACTCCATAAAATAACATATGAACTGGAGAAGTTATATCCCCGCGTTATCACCTCTTTATCACCGCTTAGTGAATCTCCTCGCTTGGGTTGGATACCTCTCTGGCACTCAAAGGGTTAAAGCTGGCCTCTAATGTGCCCTTCATTAGGCATTAGACTTGAGGACCACTTATAGCATATAAGTAATTACAAAAATATGAATATATATTCATTTCTTGGATGTATTTTGCCAAGTTATGTGTCTAATTATCTCCTTTTAGGATTCTCACGTTGACTCTAATGATGAGAACAAGGAGCGTGGAAACTGGTCCAGAAAATCCGACTACCTCCTGTCTATGGTCGGTTATGCAGTAGGACTGGGCAATGTGTGGAGGTTCCCCTATCTTGCCTACAAGAATGGAGGAGGTACAGCTTCTTGTGACTATTATATCATTTAGTACAAGAGAAAGCTACAGAAAGTAATGACAGCATACAACTTGGATATTGCAATTGTCTTTTTATGGCTATTCAGTTGTCAACAGACCTAAAATACATTTAAAAAGCAGTGTAGAACCTCTTCAAAGATGATGGGAATTGGGAAGCATTTATTCCCCTGTGAGTGACCTTACATTTTATGGACAACAATTCCCAGGAGCAACCAACTACATACAGTTGTTTTTAGACTACAGAGCAAAACATAATCAGTCAGCTATTAGCTGGCTACTAAGGATGTTGCAGATTGCTTACATCCACACTCACTCACGCACGTACACTTAAACCTACACACAAGGCATTGACAAACACCGGTAGTAAAATATAATTTGCTTTTAAATGAAATAATTTATTGTGAGAATTAGAGACGTGTGTAAACTCCATAGTTGTTCACATTTTTTAACTTTCAACAAAAACAAGAACTGACAGGAATTGACTATGAAAAGTAATTTTTACAAGAAAACAGAAAATTATGCTTATTCTTAACATTAACTCAGATCAACAACACCTGTTTGCTAATTATCTTTTATTTAAAAAATGATCATAATTATTCAGATCTTTTCATTCAGAATTTCCTGTAATGTCCAACAAGGTTGTGACACATACTTTTATGGATTTTTTACCATTAATTTAGGGTGGTATCCTCCATCGCCTTTGGGATTTCTTGTTTTTTGTTTGTGAACTGATTTCTGAATTTCAAAACATAAATGTTCTACAACCTGGTTCCACATCCTGTGGTATAAATACCCATGGGAATGCTTGGCCCACAGGCTAGCTTTAGTTGTAGTAGTGTCATGTTTGTGCCTCTGTGCATATTTGTGTGTGTGTGTATGTCTAGGAGAGTATGTGTGTAAAAGTGAGCGTGTGTCAGTATGCATCTGTGTACGAGTAATTGTGTCCCTGTGTGACCATGTGCAAGTGCATGCCTATGTGAGAGTTTGTGTGCATTGGGGAGTAGGGTGTTTAGGTGAGTGGGTGTATCTCTATGAGTGTGAAACAAAAATGAGTGCCTGCATGCATGAGAGTTATTTGGGTTGTGTGCCAGTGAGTGTGTAAGAGAGAATACACATGTTTGTGAATGTCTTGGGGGAGATACACTAAGTGGTAATGCTTTGGCGATGTGTGTCTGATGATGTGTGACAAGCACATCGCCTTGGTGATTGAGACACTCATCCCCATATGCATTAAGAATCAAGTATGCAAGAGAATAGGGGAGAACTGAATCTTTAGCATGCAGAGATAAAATGTATAGAATATAAGTGGTGAAGGCTGAGAAACACTGTGATAAATGACTCGAGATTGGAGATTCTAATATCCTGTTAAGAACATTGATCTTGTGTTTAATTTAACATTTCTATGTAGATTTGGAGGCATACTTTAAATTATAATCATGTTGAGATGTCTATTTTTGATCGTGCTTAAGTCTCCTTTTGCATATGCATTCTTCAGTTCATTGTTCATTTCAGGAGGTGAAACGTCATAAAACAGACTAGCATACATTACTTATAATTAGACTGCTGTTTCATT
The DNA here is from genome assembly GCA_037306005.1 of Rhinophrynus dorsalis. NCBI lineage: Eukaryota > Metazoa > Chordata > Amphibia > Anura > Rhinophrynidae > Rhinophrynus > Rhinophrynus dorsalis. The sequence continues at coordinate 136,628,560 of CM074726.1, read as the reverse complement.
TAGAGTATTTTTCTACAGAATCAAGTAACATTAAAAATGTAAATTGGTATCATTCACTTCCAGCTGTATTAGCTAGCTGTGCACTTAGTATGTTTTATACGTTTTGTATGTATTTTGGGAGGGTTGGCTCCTCCTCTCTTGGTTGGTAAATCCCCAAACAGGGTGATAGCTGAATTAGGGAAGGTATAAATGCCTCCCTCATTTCCCTCACAAGGTTTTATTCACAGTAGAGGTAAGGTGGACTCCCTGTTTTTAACTGCATTATGCAAAATACATGTTCACATATTAGAGGCAGATAGGGACTTGCCTTAATCTGCGGTGTCTTGATGGGGCAGGCAAGCTTTCCGTGTCTTTGGCCAAAAATATGATACGAAACCCCACTATTTTATTTGTAGCAATTCGTAGGTTGCTTGTTTGCAAAACTCAGGGTTTGATGTGCAGACAACCTTTTTTTTGTTCACTTAGGATATTTGATGGAAAAATGAAAAGGAGGAGTTGCAAAACTCCTAGGTAAATATCCACTGCACAAGTAATATCCTGTGCATTAGACCACTGGCAATTGTCACCATTATAAAATTATCACTCACTGGTGTTACAGCTTACCTTAATTTCAGCATCATCTACAGGCACAAGGCTTCAAGCATGCAGAAGGCCTCTGTTTTATGTGTTTGCTTCCTGTAGACTCCTCCTACCTACTTCCTTCTACCTACTTCCTCCCTCTGAGCTGCTCCACCCACCTACTTCCTGTGGAGGGTGTTTAAAAGGCAGACTGAGTCCTGACTCAGTTGCCCTTTTGTTGTTGTGCATAGCAGTTCTGTTACCTTGGGCTCCGTGTATGACCTGGCTAGTTGTAACGGTTTTTCAGACACTCAGACAGCAGGTTTGAATAAAACACAGTTTTATTAAAAAAAATAAAGAACAAAGATCACCCTCAATAGGCAACACAGAAAATAGCGTTATATTGGCTACATAGGCCATCACAGGACCAGTATACAGAAGTACAGATAATACATATACTGTCACAGGACAGGCTCAGAATAACGACTGGCAATCAATAGTTAAATACAAAGGAATCGTCAGTCTCTGTTGTGGTGTTTGGCACGCCCAAGTTGAATAAGAGGCAGCAATAGGTGCTAGATTACGCAACACCTTAAGTCCATAGATGTAGAGAGCTGCTTAGGCAGTACAGAGACTGAGGCAGAATGCTGCAGAGTAGTTAGCAGATAGCCCCCACGGGCATATAACGGAGACAACTTGTACTGTTGGAGCGTGAGCCAATAGCCCCCACTGGCGTATAATGGAGACAACTGGTACTGCAAGAGCGTGAGCCAATAGCCCCCACGGACGTATAACGGAGACCAACCTTACAGTGATAGCTTGAGCCAATAGCCCCCACGGGGGTATAAAGGAGACAACTTGCACTGCGAGAGCATGAGCCAATAGCCCTACGGGCGTAACAACGGACACTGGGTACTGGAAGAGCTTGAGCCGATATCCCCCACGGGCGTTAGTAACGGAAACCACCGGTGCTGCAAGTGCTTGAACCAATAGCCCCACCGGGCAGTAACGGAGAGTAACTCTGAAGGAGCTAGAGCCAATAGCCCCTCCCATGGGTGCATTAACGGAGACCGACTACTCTGCTTAGTTGACAATATGAGCCGCCGTCTAACCAAGGCCACAACGCGGCCGGCTCAGCAGTAGCAGCGGATAACTGCAACGGCTCTGCAAGAGTTAACAACAGCACCAGTGGTAGGATAAGGAGCTCTGCAAGTACAATCGGAGGCTCAGCGTGTGAAGGGATCGCTCTGCAAGTGCCAAGGAAGACTCAGCTTTGGTAGTACAGCTCTGGAAGTTTAACGGGAGACTCAGCTCAGGAGACACGGGTCAGCAGGAGTTAATGGTTGCAGTCTCGATCAGCCCTGACACAAACACAGCAGGAATCAGAATGTCACCAGAGTAACAACAGCAGCTGGCAGCAGGAACAGTAGCAGAGACTGTAGCCAGCCGGTGCAGGTCACAGAGCAGGAAGTCAGCCAGGCCGGGTCAGATCACGGCGGAGATTCTCAGACAAGCCAGATCAGCAACGAGCAGGAACGTCAGCCAGGCTTGGTCAGATCACGGAGGAGATTCTCAGACAAGCCAGATCAGCAACGAGCAGGAACGTCAGCCAGGCCGGGTCAAATCACGGAGCAGGAACACAGAAGCGTAGTCAGAACAGGCCAAATCGGTACACAGGAAATCAGGAACGCAGGAACACAGCAACAGCAACACTGGCTCTGGAACACCACGAAAGGGCACCTGACAGGTGCCACTGGTCAGGTATAAAAAGGTCACCAGGGGCAGGCCAAACAGGCTCAATCACTAGGGAAGCAGCACAAGCAAGAGTGACAGAGAGAGATCACGGGAACTGTGATAGTACCCCCCTCTCAAAGACCCTCTCTCCCTGCCGGAGGTCTTGGTTTCTGGGGATATTTAGAGTGGAAGTTGCGCAACAGTCTGGGAGCATGGAGGTCCTGATCCACCCAGGAACGTTCCTCAGGTCCATAGCCCTTCCAATGGACTAAATATTGCAACTTCCCCCTAAATCTCCATTAACCTTTTGGCAGCGGGGGCAGCTATACCAGGGACCTCAAACACTCTGTGGAACTTTCTTACGAACGCATTAAAATTCAGAGTTCAGGGTTTCGTATTTTGCCACAGAGGATTAGCCCATGCCAGTGTTTTGCCAATCAATAGCGATATCATAAATCCGACCATGCTCCGGTCATTAGGAAATGCCTGGGGTGTTAGTTTCATGAATATCTCCAATTGATTGATAAAGCCTCTGCATTGAGAAGGATCGCCATTATATCTTAATGGTAACGGCGCTGCCGCCGTTAGGCCTCTGATAGGTGTAGTAGGAACTACAGACTGATTATCCGGTGTCGAGACTGGGGAGACCACTGGATTCTGGTTTGGTTTGTCAAGGTGTACCGTACGCTCAAGTAAAGTTTGTAAGGCCAGTGCCAACTGGTCTAGGCGCTGCTCATGAACATCCATTCTCCAGTGGATGTTCTGTGTACTACTCTCCCCTTTGCTGTCTGAGGTCATGGCCCTTTCGTACTCTAATGGTTTTTCAGACACTCAGACAGCAGGTTTGAATAAAACACAGTTTTATTAAAAAAAAATAAAGAACAAAGATTGCCCTCAATAGGCAACACAGTAAATAGTGTTATATTGGCTACATAGGCCTTCACAGGACCAGTATACAGAAGTACAGATAATATATATACTGTCACAGGACAGGCTCAGAATAGCGACTGGCAATCAATAGTTAAATACAAAGGAATCGTCAGTCTCTGTTGTGGTGTTTGGCACGCCCAAGGTGAATAAGAGGCAGCAATAGGTGCTAGATTACGCAACACCTTAAGTACATAGATGTAGAGAGCTGCTTAGGCAGTACAGAGACTGAGGCAGAACGCTGCAGAGTAGTTAGCAGATAGCCCCCATGGGCGTATAACGGAGACAACTTGTACTGCTGGAGCGTTAGCCAATAGCCCCCACGGGAGTATAACGGAGACAACTGGTACTGCAAGAGCGTGAGCCAATAGCCCCCAGGGGCGTATAACGGAGACCAACCGTACAGTGATAGCTTGAGCCAATAGCCCCCACGGGCGTATAAAGGAGACAACTTGCACTGCGAGAGCGTGAGCCAATAGCCCTACGGGCGTAACAACGGACACTGGGTACTGCAAGAGCTTGAGCCGATAGCCCCCACGGGCGTTAGTAACGGAAACCACCGGTGCTGCAAGTGCTTGAACCAATAGCCCCACTGGGCAGTAACGGAGAGTAACTCTGAAGGAGCTAGATCCAATAGCGCCTCCCACGGGCGCGTTAACGGAGACCGACTACTCTGCTTAGTTGACAATATGAGCCGCCGTCTAACCAAGGCCACAACGCGGCAGGCTCAGCAGGAGCAGCGGATAACTGCAACGGCGCTGCAAGAGTTAACAACAGCACCAGTGGTAGGATAAGGAGCTCTGCAAGTACAATCGGAGGCTCAGCGTGTGAAGGGATCGCTCTGCAAGTGCCAAGGAAGACTCAGCTTTGGTAGTACAGCTCTGCAAGTGTAACGGGAGACTCAGCTCAGGAGACACGGCTCACCAGGAGTTAATGGTTGCACTCTCGATCAGCCCTGACACGTACACAGCAGGAAACAGAATGTCACCAGAGCAACAACAGCAGCTGGCAGCAGGAACGGCAGCAGAGACCGTAGCCAGCCGGTGCATGTTACAGAGCAGGAAGTCAGCCAGGCCAGGTCAGATCACGGTGGAGATTCTCAGACAAGCCAGATCAGCAACGAGCAGGAACGTCAGCCAGGCCGGGTCAAATCACGGAGCAGGAACACAGGAGCGTAGTCAGAACAAGCCAAATCGGTACACAGGAAATCAGGAACGCAGGAACACAGCAACAGCAACACTGGCTCTGGAACACCACGAAAGGGCACCTGACAGGTGCCACTGGTCAGGTATAAAAAGGTCACCAGGGGCAGGCCAAACAGGCTCAACCAATAGGGGAGCAGCACAAGCGAGAGTGACAGAGAGAGATCACGGGAACCGTGATACTAGTCTTCCATCCATCCTAGTGCTGACCTGTGGCTCTGTCTGACTACTCTTTTGCTACTCCCCTAATAGTGGACACCCAACCTGGTGCAAACCTGTGGCTCTGGCTGACTACCTGAACTGTGTATGACCCGGCTTGTCTGTCTACCCCCTCTGGTGCTGACTTGTGGCTCTGTCTGACTAGTCTTACATGTATTCCTCCTACCTTAACAGACACCCAATCTTGTGCAGACCTAGGGGTCTGGTAGACTTGCCTTACAGCTGACTGCAGACGTAAGTCAGTGCTCGCTCCCTACTGACTGCAGGCTTGAGTTAGTATTCGCTTCGCTCCCTACTGACTGCAGGCTTGAGTCAGTATTCGCTCCCTAGTGATTGCAGGTGGGAGTCAGTGTTACCTCTAACAGACTGCAGGCTTGAGTCAGTACTCTCTCTCGTTGGTTCAAGATCCTGGGTTCCTGTTCCTGTTCCTGATTCCTGTTGAGACTACCAGTGGCTAAGGCCTAGTCTCCAGCTCTGTGCTTAAGCCGTGCAACCTATTATTCCTGATAGCAGGCTTGCTGGCTTGTACCCCTTGCTAGTTTCTGTTGTATTATTGTATATATTTCTGTATTTCATTTTCTCTAATAAACTGTATTAACCATACCGTACTGACACCTGAACTTCTCTGGGTAACCGTGACAACTGGTTATACTGCATAGAAGGTGTGGCTTAAGATAAGGGGGTCTGGAATTTCACAAAGATGGAGACTTCCTCCACTTTCCCTAGTGTTCTGATTTTACATGCACTGTGTAGGTAAAATCAATGTTTTCAGGGCTTGTAGCTTTTATTTTAGTTTCTATATTTAATGAAGATGAATTGAAAGAGGAGTCACTTCTCTTTTAATTCTAAGAAGGGCAATAGAACCAGAAAATACAAAACAACTCCAGAGCAAAGCTGATGAATGTGCGAATGGGAATGATGGAAAAAAAGTGGGTGAGAGGCAGGTGAAGGGGTGAAGGGCAGGGAAGAAGAATGTGTTTAGTCTGCTAAACTGCTTGGCAACTTCACATACCCTCACATTGCCAGACTCAGTGTGCAAGATGACGATGTGAGGGCATGCCAGAGTGGCAGCATGGTGTAGTATTGCATATATTCTATTCAAAACAAATATTACACAATGTGCATTCACAAGTTTTATATCTCTCTTGCAAACAGAGTGCATATTCTTTAAAGGGATAGTAATGTTTCATAATAAAAGCAGCTCTAATTAATCGTCATAGTATTTGGACTTTGGAGAGTGTTATTTCAATTCTGTCAGAGCTGTAGTTCAAGAGTAATTCAATGACAAAGTATCCCCCTCCCTCCCCTTTTACTGATGTAACACTGCTCAGTCAGAGAAGAAGGGATGTGCCCAGGTAGACTGCAGAGAGGGACAATCTTCAATTAAGATAAGGGAAAAACTTGGAAAACCTGTCAAGGGGGACAGGGCTTTCATTGTTATCAGAGTAAGAAGATTGTCCCCTGCTGTTATCTGTCTGGTCTACCAACCAGATTCCACATCTGAGAAGAGGTGTCTTACACTAGGTAAAAGGGGAGGGAGGGGAATACTTTATCTTTCAATTACTCTTGAACTACAACTCTGACAGCATCGAAATAACACTCTCTGTGGCTCAAATACTATGATGATTAATTAGAGCTGCTTTTGTTATGAAACATTACTATCCCTTTAAGAGGAATTCCTCTCTTACTGGGGATCCCAGTGGTGCACTGTGCATGTTACTGAGTCTGCTATCTAGCTTCTCAGCTCCAGCTTTTAACACAACTTTTTTTTATTTACTCCTTTCAGTGCCACAGCGGGATGCAATACACATCCTTATGGCACTGAAAGGGTTTGTGGTGCTTTTTCTGGTGCTGAAGTCTGAGCACAATTCCAATTGATTTAAAAAGAGTTTTAATGCCTTGATTGCCAGAAAGGTCTTCAATGCATTACTTTACAATGATTTCCATTACTCTAGCCACCAGTCTTTAATTGTGTCATGCCTGGCACTGATACTGTCACTGGGAGGAGAGCTCATTTTAAAATGACTAATACTGTAATAGATGGTCAATGAATAGTAGAATGGTGCATAGCTATGTGTTGTAATGACCAGTTAATCAGTAACAAAGCTTCCTATTTATGTTATCGTTTACAATACACCATTAATGAGTATTTCCGAGCTCCACATTGTCAGCAGGTAGTGGTAGACAGATGCTGCATTGATATGTCTGAATATAATTTGGGCTGTGCAACTGTCCGTGTAGATTTAATTAACTTGAATCTGCTTCTAATTACCCTGCACAACATCTAATGAACTCAGAATACAAAGTGCAGAGTGATTAAACAGATACACCTTAAATTGTTACAGACAATGGATATAGTAAGTAAACACAATGGATTAACAAACTGACAGGAGTACAAAACAATCTACAATTAATTCCATCAGTTGCTAAGTAATGCAGGAATTTCCCAGGCTCGGGCACTAGCTGGAATTGTGTAATACATATTAGGCAACTGCTCTCTTTACTCAGTCACGTAGAGAGAGAGAGGTCAGAGTTCTCTCTCACTGAGTGATCTCAAACACTTCAATAGAGTCTCTCTTTTCAACAGCAGAATGTATTTGACTATATATGTCATTTATAGACCACAAAGGTATACAGTATAGTTTCAGTTCTGAATCATTGTCTTTGTTTTAATTAAGAGGATGCGTTGATTTGTATTTACTGAGTAGGTTCAATTCTAGTATAACTTGAAGAGCTTAAATATTCTCAAGCATGGATTCCATTGAAGTTATAGCTTTCTAATAAAGGATTTTATCTATAAGTATCCTTTTACGCCTCTTTCACACTTGAAACACCAACACAGCAATGTGAAAGGCCCAATGCTGGGATATGAAACATATCACATGAGCAATTATTATCTCATGTGAATACATCAAAGTCCATTACACTGCATCTTTAATGGGATACTACTTTGTGACCACTGTCATACCTTTTAAAGATGTGTTGTTGGAGGTTCTGTAGTTCCTCTTAATATCAAATGAATGACTAACCCAGATGGATTCCAAGAAGTAACATTGCCTCCACTGTGTCTGGATAGGAAGTACAATACAGGAAAAGGTGAGAGAAAGATCAGAGGCAATAGAATGGTAGAAGGGAAGAGCCCATACATTTAATGAGAATCTGTTAGATGTAACCATTGATAACACTCATCAACTGGAATGTAATCTTGGCTTCATTTTGCTATCAGCTTTAAAATGCAGAATCCTCATGTCTGATGTTTATACCTGGGAACTTTCAAGATGAGCTGACCCTGAGATATTTGAAATATTAACCCTTAAAACTTCCCATAATGTAGATTTTAGGCAATATATACCCACTTGCTCTAACCCAGAGGTGATCCAGTTGGTCTGCAAGGACCCTATAACATGTTACAATTTAAAGATCTCATGGCCTAAACACAAACAAGACAAGCAGGACATCTCCCCCTGTATTTCTGGTGCAAATGGCATGAATTTAGTGACTAAAGAAACATTTAATTGGGGCAAATCATATAGTAGGTAACAGAGAACGCTCTCACCCTGAGAATTTGGCCCTTCACCCTGAGACCCTGAGATTTGGGTCAAAACCCTGAGTCTTCCCAGGTATGCTGATGTTGTTACATAAACTGACTACATCAGTAGTTACAAGCTGGCAGTTTTCTGGACGTTGAAATTCCTCTAGAATATTCAAAACATCCAGTGTGTCTTCACAAGGGTTGGAATCAATGTAGGAATAGGAAATATGCAGAGATCAATATGCTTAGAGAGAGTTTCAGTAACTGAATCAATCTTGGAGACAATTGGTTTTCCAGTTGGCCAGTCTATACTCTTATGAATTATTGGTAAACAATTATATAATGGCCTCCGAGGATGATCCACACAACAATGTTTTTAATTTACTCTGATAATAAATTGGTTATAAAACAGAAGTAATATAGTGGATCAATATGAATCAGAGGCTTAGAGACCACTTAAAAATAGCAGCCACTATTTACCACTGTTGTCAGATCCAGCTTATTCTTATCAAGAAAACTGGTGATTATGCCATAACACACAGTGCACTTATGTATATAGAAATGTATTAATGTTTGTGTTCTGTAGTCTTAGATGTGTTTTTGTAGATAGCTTAATCTTTGTTGTGCATGCCACTTAAAGTGAATCTATCACATATAGATATCTAATGCTCATTAGATAGAGCATTTAGCGAAAAAGTTTAATATATTAGTCATTTGTGAAAAAAAACCGTTATCTATGCAAAACGTCAAGTTTAAAAGGTGCCCAGCAGCCTACTTCCTCTTGCCGCTGCAGCAAGCTGCTTGCCGCACAGAGGCTGCTCTCGTCCCACTACCCAGCGAAGGATGTCTGTCTCTAAGCTGTAGCAATCTCATTGGCTAGATATCGATCTCTGCCAATGAGACGCTCCAGCTTAGAGAAAGAAAGCCTCCATCATCGGAGATACTGGGTAGTGGGATGGGAGCAGAGGCAATGCTGCAAGCCGAAAGTAGGCTGCACATTTTAAACTTGAATTTTTGAGCAGATAATGGGTTTGTTTCAAAAATGACTAACATATTAAACTTTTTCGCTAAATGCGCTATCTAATGAGCATTAGATATCTATATGTGATAGATCCACTTTATAAGGAAGTATAGATTAAAATTGCCATGTGATCTAAGACTCTGACTGGTGTTCTAATAAATTCTGTTTTTGATTGAACCAACTCTTTTGCGCCTGAATCCTCATAACCAGAAATATTTATGTATATGTACATGTAAAATTATTATATTTATATATACATACATATCTCTCTGGGTTACATTATTGCCGACCCAGTTAAAACCGGTAACATTCTGTATTTCATATCATAGGGTGGGCTAAAAATAAACAAACACTACTTTTAGATTGCTCTTTTGTTTTGCGCCCTTTTTTACAGATTTTTTTTTTGCACCTAATTCCATCATCTCTAAGGGGAAAAGCAGTCTTTAAAGTAACTGTGATTTAATCTATGATTATATTTTAGAGTATTCTCGGAAAAAAAATCTTTGTTTAGCTATCATTTTATGGTCTGATTTCTATAGTTTTTTTCTAATAAAATAAAATGGACTGAACTTGGAGAAGACAGATTAAAGTAGTATTAGCATACCTGGACTGCAGAGCCCCAGGAAAGGGCTCATGGGCTGCAACCAGGCTTATCTTATTGAAGCTGTTTTGTCATAAGTGGGTGTGGCTTAATTGGATGGGCAGTGCTTAACTGGGATTGGGATGGGAAGTATGCAAGAGTTAGAGAAGTGGGCAGGGCTTCTCAGGAAATTCACCACAGCTAGATAATCAGCCTCTGTCCCCGGAGAGCCTGTAATTAACACTAAAGACCAGAGTCTCCGAAGAGTTCAAAGGTATCAACTAGCATATAGGTTCAACTGCAGTCCCGAAAGCAGGAAACAGACATGAGGGTTATAATAGGAATTAACTATAGTATTTATTAAAAAGAACAAAAAAATCACAAGCCAAATGAACACTCACAATATACCAGATCGTTATCTGTCATCTCAGGTCCAAGGGCCCCAGACAGTCACAGTCTGTGTCCTTCTGCACCATCCACTTTACTCTCAACTTCATGGTGTCACTGGTGTGCTGTAACACGACTCGAGGAATCAGATGTTCCGTCATGATTGCTGCAGCATTTATATTGCTTCCCTTATGACCAGGATCAGAGCTAGGCAGGGGAGAATTGATGAGGGACCTTGGGCAGGACCATCTCTTTTTTGGGGACCTTCCTGCTTCATTAGAGTTCCCATAAATGCATGTTTGCTTATACTACACACCTAACATTTTATAGATCATTTGTCAAGAAGCCATGAAGGGTACAAATATATAAATATAGTATTGTTTAGGTGACACAAGAGCAAAAACAAACATATTGTGCATAACAGTTTCCACAAATATACATTTGAAGTTGAGTATTCACATTTTTGTCAAAGTCTTTATAGAAGTAGCTGTCAGTGGCACACCAAAGTATCACATCCCCTGGCTGAAAACCACTGCTCTGTTCAATGGATTATTGCAAGTACTGTTGCCTTGGGTGTCTTTAGATGCTAAATCTTTTTCTATGTTCTCTATTTTGTCTCCATGTTGACACTATTTTTAAAGTGATTGTATTGTTTCATATTAAAAGCAGCTCTAATTAATCTTCATAGTATTTGGACTTTGGAGAGTGTTATTTCAATTCTGTCAGAGTTGTAGTTCCAGAGTAATTCAATGACAAAATATCCCCCTCCCGCCCCTTTTACTGATGTAACACTGCTCAGCCAGAGCAGAAGGGAGGTGCCCAGGTAGACTGCAGAGAGGGACAATCTTCAATTAAGATAAGGGAAAAACCTGAAAAGCTTGTCAAGGGGGACAGAGCTTTCATTGTTCTCACAGTAAGAAGATTGTCCCATTCTGTTATCTGTCTGGTCTATGGACTGCATTCCATATCTGAGAAGAGATGGCTTACACTAGGTAAAAGGGGCGGGAGGGGAAACTTTGCTTGTGAATATCTCTCAAACCATAAAGGTTTGGGAGATAAGATTTATATTGTTCTTCATGTTTTTTTAATGCCTACAAAATAAAACAAAGTATTACTATCCCTTTAATACATGTAACGCTGTATATAAATAAGACACTTTGTGTACAGTTTTTATTTTTTTCTATAATTTTCTCCCCCCCCCCACCTTACCTGCCCTACTTGCTTCTAAAACAGCACACCGTTTTTTTATAAATCATTTTCCTAGTAGTCCTTGGTGGTCTAGAGGCTGCCCTTGCTCTGTCCAGAGACACAGCTCTCCTCATGAGCAAATCTGATTATTTGTATGCCTGCCTATCCCCTACAGTAGTAGGTTTGTGAGATTAATTATCTGTGGCTCCTTAGTGAGAAGAAGGCAGCCTTAAAAGGAATGCAGGAAGGTGTGAGGGGAGGAAGAACGGCTAATAAAGGTGCTTATTTTATTACGGAACATACTGAAGTGATTGGGGGGGTCCAGAAACGTGATAGATCCCCTGTAAGATCTATATGATCTGACAGAAGGATCCCAATGGGTGGTTGGGGATTATGAGAGTTGTAGTCCCTCATCTATAGAATAGTCTGTGCTGATTTTCTGCAGGCTGGAGGTTCAGATTTGCTAGCGGAAAAGACAAATCACTAGCAGTCGCGCTCTATTTAAATGAAAGGGATTGGTATTCTCTGTGATGTAGAAGGTTTTCCCGCTGACCTGATCCTCTTTATACATTTATACATCTATGTCTCTTGTTCTCCAGTACTAGGAAGGTGTTTTATGTTTTTCCTTTTTCTATGCTTTCTGCTGGAATTTGAGTGCCAGAGGGGTGCTCAGGCCATTGCTCTGTAATGCATTGAATACCCCTCTGGCACTCAAAGAGTTAACAAAGCGATTCCACTGTCTGCATATTATTCTTATTATTTAACTCTGGCTGCAATTAAACAGTTTTACTTCCTGTCTCATCTGTTTTCTATGGACTGGCACCACTGCATCATTTTGTAATTTTTGTAACACGTAGAAAATATGTTGAGAGCAAACCAGCTGTACCACAGGGAATAAATAACAATCCCCATTGGTTCAATAGTGTATAGCCCCCAGAATTTAACCACTTGAATGTAATAGGTTTCCAACACATTGTGAAGACATCTCTACCATTCAATAGTTAAAATGTCACTTTCAGATTAAATTAAAAAAATGTTTTTTTCTTTTCATGTTTTCAAAATTTCCACAGATATTAAATTTCCAGGGCAGAGTAAATACCAGTATAGTGTTGATTATAACTTATATAATGGCATGATGTGATAAGTAATTTCACTGCTAGTCTCCTGAAACAGTGTATTACCCTGCTGATCACGTGTAATGGAGAAGTGCTCTGCTGGTCTCATGTAATTATGTATTGTTCTGCTGGTATCATGTAATGGTATATTGCCCTACTGGTGGCATGTAATGGTGAAATGCTCTATTGGTCTCATCTTGTTATGTGTTACCCTGATGGTATCATGTAATGTATATTACCCTGCTTGTTTCATGTAATGGTGTATTGCCCTGCTTGTGGCATATACCAGTGAAATGCTCTGCTGATCTCATGTAATGATGTATTATCTTGCTGATATCAAGTAATAGTATATTGCCATGCCTGTGGCATGTAATGATGTCTAGCCCTGCTGATGGAATGTAATGGCGTGCAGCTCTGTTGGCGGTATATAAAGTATATTGCCCTGCTGGTTTCATATAATGGTATATTGCCCTGCTGGTCTCATTTAAAGTTACATTGACATGATAGTCTCATGGAATATTCCCTTAGTCTAATGTAAAATTGTACTGCTGGTCGCCTGCAGCTTGTTTATTCCTTTGCAGTGCTGGTAAATAGTTTGCTCTGCAAACTTCCAGCTCATCTCTTTCTTATATAACATGATCACTTTTCCCATTGATTAGTCTCTATCATGTATTTCTCCTTTGTGCTTCATATTGTAGCATACATCACACAAACACTAATTTGAAAAGTACTGCATCATGTGAACAAAATGGAGAACAAAACATTCTGACATCCAAGAATGAGGTGGCGTGCTATCTTTATTTTTTAGGAAATCATCCCTGAATCTTGTCAAATATAGTTAGCCTGTGGCACAACTACTAATCACCTTCCATTACAGACAAAGCGGAGTGTGTAATGCATTGCACACCTCTCTGAGAATTAAAGGATTATCCTTTTCAGTGCCAGAGGGGTGCCCAATGCATTGCAAAGCAATGCATTGAGTACCCCTCTGGCATTCAAGGGTTAATTACTCAGTCAAAGGCTCTGATTATATATGTCTACTACAAATTTAATAGATACAGTTTATCAATTGAATTCATAATAGAAACATATAAACAGAGCATATGAGTGGTTATCTGTTTCTACTGTCTATTCCATTGATACAAAAAAGTTTCTTTTAAACAGATAGAACAAGTTATCTTTGTGAGGAAACATTAAAGCATCCAAGGAGATAAGAGAGTAAAATGAAGTACAGTAACTATGACAGTTTTAATAATTCATGAGGCTCCTGTCAAAATTATGAATGGAGAACCCCAAGTATAGGGAACCACACATAATCCTCTTAAAGGGATAGTAATGTTTCATAATAAAAGCAGCTCCAGTAAATCTTCATATTATTTGGGCCATGGAGAGTGTTATTTCAAAACTGTCAGAGTTGTAGTACAAGAGTAATTGAATGATAAAGTATCCCCTCCCGCCCCTTTTATTGATGTAACACTGCTCACCTCAGAGCAGCAAGACTGTCCGGATGGATCACAGAAAAGGGACAATTTTCAGTGCGCATAAGGAAAAACCTAAAAATCCTGTCAAGGGGGGCAGGGTTTTCCTTATGCTCACAGTAAGAATATTGTCCCTTGATGTGAGCTAAGTAAAAGGGGTGGGAGGGGGATACGTTATCATTCAATTACTCTTGAACTACAACTCTGACAGTACTGAAATAACACTCTCCATGTCCCAAATACTATGAAGATTAGCTGAAGCTGCTGTTTTTGTGAAACATTAATATTCCTTTAAGTTAGTGGAAGCCTTTTCTCCCTTTGTTTTTGAGAAAGGCAGGCAAATTTATGTGTTGTGCGCCCAGAATGGCCTCACTCTTCCCTGATCTTCTGACCACAGCCTTCAGTCAATACCTTCCTGTGGGATTGGGACTGTTGGGAACCCAAAGTGAGGCCCTCTGAAACAGGAGGTGCCTAGTGAATGCACTAACCCTTAACCCCTAGAATGAAAGACACATATCTAGCACACAAAGGGTTAAAGGACCAGAGGGATGGATATCATATTGTTTTGCACACCTTCTAGTCCTTAAAGGTCAAAATATCCCTGCCACTTGCTCAGAGTATAGCTATGCTAGCTTCTGTCTACAATTAACTATGTTTGATGGAGTACAAATAGGAAGAATGAATTAATTAATGGATTAATATGTTTTGACAATACAGGGTTACAAGTGTTTTGCAAAGTGATACGCTGGAAGTGCGGTCCCTGCCTGAAAGCTTACAATCTAAAGTGTTAATGGGAGACATACAGGGTACATAAGGGTCAAGTGCTGAATACAGTGCCAGAGTTCTAGTTAGGATACGGGACATAAAGTAAATAATTTATAAAGAGCCTAAGTTGTACAAAGTCAGTGCCATGTAACATGTTTAAGTTTTGTTAAGGAAGTGTAGTTTCAATTGTGACTTGAAGACCATCAGAGATGTGCAGTGGCGCAGAATAATAATAATAATAATAACTAGTATTTATTTAGTGCCTTTCTCCCAGTGGGACTCAAAGCGCTGTCAGCGCACGCTCTCGGAATTAACCAAATTGGCAGCTGAATGGGAGTAGAGCATTCCAAAGTTAAGGAGCAATGAGAGAAAAAGGTTTGATGCTTGAGAGGGCTGTAGACACAAAAGGAGCTGAGAGAAGATTGTTATTGGCTGATCATGTCAGGATGGGGTATAGCGGGAGATCAGAGTGGAAATATAGGAAGGGGTAGAGGAGAGAATAGTTTTGTATGCGAGAAGCAGAATTTTGTAAGAGATCTGGAGTTTGATAGGCAGCCACTGGAGAGACTTGAGGAAGAGGGGGGCAGGGACAAACCTAGGTGACAACAGGATACTTTGTGCTGCAGCATTCTGTATGGATTGAAGAAGATGAATCTGGGAAGCAGGAAGGCCAGAGAGAAGAAGGTTAGAGTAGTCCATGTGGGAAATGATGAGTGCTTGTGTAAGAATTTTGGCTTTGGAGGAACAAAGGAAGGGACGAATTTTAGGAATGTTAAGCAACAGAAAGCGGCAGGATTTAGCAATGACATTAATATGAAGAGAGAATGAGAGAGAGGTGTCATTTATCACCCCTAGGCACCATGCTTCTGATGCTGCATTTATGGTAGTGCCATTCACAGTCATCTGAGTTGAAATAACTAATTATAGTTCATAAATACTCTAAATCTGTTCTTTCTGCAGGAGCTTTCCTCATCCCTTACACAATCATGCTGGCACTGGCTGGCCTACCCTTGTTCTTCTTAGAATGTTCCATGGGGCAGTTCTCCAGTTTGGGTCCTGTTTCTGTATGGAGGGTTGTGCCACTTTTACAAGGTAAGTGATGCTGCTGCTGATGTTGCCCATACTTAATTCTGAATTTACATCTCAGACACACGTAAACAAGGTGACTTTGGCAGCCTTAACCACACCCAAGTCCACACCCACAATCATCACATCACCCCAACCCTAGCCCCATCGACTGCTGCCTTATGACATACAAGTTAAAAAAAAGAATAATTAAATAACCCTTTCGCTGCTAAAGAGGTCTCCAATGCTTTGCTTTGCAGTGCATTGATTGGAGACCTCTCTAGCATCCAAGGGGTTAAACAACAGCCAATAATGAGATATGTGAACCAGGAGCAAGTGTCTGAGGCATGGGCAGTGAGAATGCTATGATCACACCCACAACTCAGAATATGGGTGTGGCCAATCTGGTTTAGGAACCTCACCAAAATGTTATACCAGGTGGTTCCCTGCACTGCCTAATGAGACTACATGGACTTGAGATATCATCTAACGAGAAGTGAAAAGCAAACTGATCCTCTTCTGTCTTATATACGCCATCCTTCTAGATTTTCCCACTGAAAAACATAAAACATCAGCAATCACCTCTGGCACTCAATGGAAAAAAAAACACTAATATATATGTTTTTTCACACTAAAGATTTTCTACGTCTTTTAAAGTTCTTTGTTATGTGCTATAAAGGTAAAGGAGAAGCAATGCCTCTTAATAATAACCTTCAACATTACTTTACAATGTGTTGTGCAACCCGTTGACCTTAAAATTGCTAAATATGCTCATGCATTCTGCCTTCTTCCGTTTAACCGTTTGAATGCCCGTGGGGTACGCAACGTATTACAAAGCATTGTGTTGCGTACACATCTAGCACTCAAAGGGTTAAAACTGCCAGCAACTGTCATGTCCACCCTCATGGCCATGCCATCCAAGACTGACTGAAGATATTATATCTTTAACAAAGGTACAAGAACAATATTCATAGGGGCCATTAAGATTTTCTGACCATGGTAAGGTAAGTGGGGGTTTATATTAGGAAGTGTTACTTCACCTTTAAAGGAAGAAATAAGCAATGACTTTACCAATTTCACTGCTTTTCATGCAATTAATCTAACAAAATGACTGACTGAGCCTCTGAGGTTTATTATAGATATATGTAAGGTTATGCATTTGGGCTGTAGAAACAAACATGCTACATGTACACTAAATGGGAAACAGCTTGGGGAATCCTCATTAGAGTAAGAGTTAGGAATACTGATAGACAGTAGACTTCACAGCAGTGTGCAGAGTCACTCAGCTGCTACAAGAGCAAATAGGGTATTATCCTGAATAAAAAGAGGTGTAGATGCTAGGGGTGCTAATATAATTCTACCTCTATACAAATCCTTGGTAAGGCCTCATCTAGAATATGGGCACCAGGTATTAAAAAAGACATTACTGAAATGGGAAAAGTGCAGAGAAGTACAACAAGGCTAATAAAGGGATTGGAGGATCTGAGTTATAAGGAGAGACTAGCCAAACTGGGTTTGTTTACATTAGAGAAGAGCTGTCTAAGGGGTGATATGATTACCATTTACAAATACAATCGAGTTCAATACAAAGAACTATTTACTCAAAGAGCTGGGCATAGAAATAGAGGTCATCCGTTAGGACTAGAGGAACAGTACTTTTGACTATAACAAAGCCAGGGATTTATATATATTTTTTTACAGTAAGGACATTGAAGTTATTACATTCTTTGTCTCAGGATGCTATGCTTACAGATCCTGTAACTGTTTAAAAAAGTAATGGATACCTATCTAGCATAGAACAATATTGAGAATTATGACAGTTGGCTTCAAAGCAGATAGGATGTTTATCTAGAGAAATGTCTGATTGCCATTTGGAGTTAGGAAGGAAGTTTTTACCCAATTTGGGGCTTAACTGGAAATGACTTCAATTATTTTTTTTTTTTTGCCTTCCCCTGGATCAAGATAGGCTGAAGTTGAAAGACGTATGTCTTTTTTCTGCCTCATCAACTAAGATCGATTTGCATGAGATCATGAAAATGTACACACTCAGGTGGGTGGATGGACTTAGAGAACAAGGATCTAGTAGATGGAGCTCTTCTTGTAAGCCAAAGTACATTCATGACCGAAGAGAGTTCTATTAATACTTTTTGTGTGAGTTCATTGTGTATGGCTCAATGCACTTTGTCCTGTGTTTCTTTTAAGAAGCTGTGCTGTGTATTGGCTTTAGTGCGTAACACTGCAGATGAGTACTTAGTGCACTTGAATTCAGAAGTATGAGGAAGTTAGCAGGCCAATTCTAATGCCACTGTCTGCAGGTTTACTTTATGTAACCACAGAGGTCAATGCAGGGTGTACAAACACTTTCAACGGTTGAGAAGGCAATGTTTTGTAAAACCCGTTTGTTGATAAAGATATGAAACTACAGAGAGCTAATTCATTATTTTTGCAAATCAACTTCCCACGAATTGCACATCCTTGATTCTGTGCTAATTAAAGACATGTGTTTTTGGTATTTTGCTTTAGTAATTTTGCTTTACATAAAAGTAGTGCAGTGGAAGGCAGCTTATGGCCTTAAGGGCTGACAAAACTGTTAATCAGTAGCTCAGTTATTTTGGTACACTTACACAGAGCTGGATTTACATTCCATGCACCCCAAGGCAGAGCACTATAAGTGCCTTTAGCTCCACCCATGGCCACACCCACATTCCTCACATGATCTCGTCCTAGTCCCATCCACTGTTTCCTGGCACAGAAAATACCCTTGTCTTATAACAAGAAAGGACAAAAAAAAAACTTTAACCCCTTAATTACTAGAGAGATCTCCAGTGCATTGCTCCTCAATGCCTTGGAAATCTCTCTAGCATCCAAGGGGGTTAAAAATAGTGTGCAAAAGGGTATAAAACTGGTGCGGGGACATCAAGACTGATCGGGCCACACCCACAATTCAGAATGTGGGTGTGGCCTGAACAGATGAGGCACTGACTCTCAGCATTTGGCGCTCTAGGAAGTTACCTACTCTGCCTTTTAGGAAATCCTGCCCTGGGCTTACCTGTACTTAAGGGAACATCATCACCTCTGAATGATAAGCCCCCACTTACTTTAAGCTGGGCCAACAATCCTAATGACCCCCATGAATCATTTCAGCGTTGTCTGGCTCACCAAGATAAATTTTATTTAGTACTGGATATCATACCCATGACATGATTAGGTTGGAGAGCTTAAGGACCTCAGACTACTCCCAATGAACGATTCCTAGGAAGTGAAAACAATAGTGTTGTGCTTCTGATGATAATGTGAAATTATTTATAATTCTAACCAGTTTCTGTGATGAGGGACCCATTTTGCACTAAGAAAGTACCTCTCAAACATGTCCTCACACACCAATAGACAATAGGGGCCCTGGGGCTTCACATGGCCCTGAGAGGTGTCCATCAATCTGTTCTCTGATACAGTGGGCACAGGAAATCATTTTCTTTTACTATATTATACACACCTCATTCTAGAGGTAGACAACCTTTGGCTCTCCAGCTGTTGGACACTACAACTACCATTATCCCCAACCAGACAACTGCTGTTTGGACATGAAGGGTCCAACAGCTGGTGAGCCAAAGGTTTCTTCCCTGCTCTATTTTCACCCCAAAAGCACACACTCGTTTTTGTCTCAGTGCATACCTCCCTTTACACTTACACGGTTGTCCCTTAACCACATGTATACCAGAGAGGTCCCCGATGTATTGCAAAGCTCTGCACTGAAAACCTCTAGTATCCGAGGGGTTATTCTACCTTTTTCAAATACTATTTAATTTATAACCATAGTATAGGTTACATTGATGGACTTAAGGGCCACATACATGGTTAGTAGGGATGCCAGATCATCCCTTTAAAAGAGGACACATATGAACAATGAATGCTGCATTGATACATGGGACCCATTACAACCAAAGGATTTTCCACAGAATACTGCAGCATGCAATTTTCAAACATGTCCTCCTGATGATCTGGCAATCCTAATGGTAGGGTGACCACATATCCCTTTAAAAGGATAGTAATGTGTTTTTAAAACATAACAAAATATTGTAGCTATTAAAAAATAAGCAAAATGATCCCAGTCCCATCTCTTAAACCTTTATGTCAGCTGTAAAGCTGCCAGCAGGAGATGCATGTCGGGCGACTTGAGGTGGCTCTTCAGCAGAGCTGAAATCCTGAAATCGAAAAAGAAATACTTCTTTGGAACGGTCTACAAAGTGTGCCTGGTTTGCAAGATTTTGGTATTTCAGCTCTGCTGAAGAGCCTCCTGCTGGTCCCTGGACCAGGATCTCCTGCTGCCAGTTTACAGCTGACATCAGGGAAAGGGGAGGGAGGGGGAACCATAAAGTTTTGAGAGATAGGACTGGGATCATTTAGTTTATTTCTTTTTAATAGTTAAAATATTTTGTTATGTTTTTAAAAGACATTACTATCCCTTTAAACCACTGATAGTTATAAAACGGTTATTCTGCAGGACAGCACAGGAGTCAGTGCGCCCCTGAAGTGTGTGTGTGTGTGTATATTATAACCATCCCTTTTCTTAACCCTTTGAGTGCCAGAGGGGGTATCCAATGCATTGCAAAGCAATGGCACTCAAAGGGTTAAAGGGACATGTGGTCAACTTAAAATGTGGCCCTTGGACTGTATCTGGTTGCCTGTCAGTGAGCCTGATGTACTAAGAAAGTAGTGCAATTCTGGAGCAAACCAGCTGCTCCATAGGGAATTAATTCCTAAAATTCCCATTTATTAAAATGGGACTTTTAACCCCTTGATTGCTAGAGAGGATCTTGATGCATTGTGTTGGAGACCTCTCTAGCATTCAGTTTAAACCAATGGAAATTGTCTATTAACTCCTTGGATGCTAAAGACATCTTTTGAGCATTGAAAACATCTCTAGCATCTCGGACCTAAGAAATATACACCGTGCTTGACGTATTAACCCTTTGATTGAACTCAGAGTTAAGAAGAAGTGGAGTGAACCAAGTGCACCACTGAGAAGCTCCCATTTGCTCAATTGATTTTAATGTGCCATTTAACACCTTGAATGCCAAAGCATTCAACCATGGGTGTCCGCATGCTCTCTCACATTCTAGGAATTAAAACTTGGAATGTGTTTGTCCCCTATGGTAAAGTTGGTTTGTCCAAGTATTTCACCACTGCACTAGTACACATATGGGCCAACATTTGTACCTAAGTATACAACAATCAGTTTATTTAACCTACAAGGGTCATATTTCCCATTAAGCAACTGTGGTTAAAACTTAAACAAATACTCTCCATTGGCAAACAGTGGAAAAGACGGCTGCTTCTTGGATTACCATTAAACTGTTAATTGTGGGTTTCCATAACTTTGTACTTAAAAGCATTTCTCAAGTAATTTTGACCCTTTAGGCAATTTTGGAATTCAGCACTAAAAAAAAATCTAGGGAGGAGAAAGTGATGCAACTAAAATGTGCTCATTTGTTTGCCATTACCCAGAATCCTTCTCTGCAACTTAAATTGGACCTGTCAATCTATGATCAGTTTAGCTCAATTAAAAATATAAAAAACTAGTTAAAACTGTCCAGTGGTAGAGGCTCTGATTTTTAGGTGATAGGGACATCCACAGTATTTTCTGTGTCAGATGTGTAAGTATGTATTTTGTAACAGAGTTATTTAAGAAAACAAATACTAGTACTAAAAGATAACATTTTTGAAACTTAACTACATTCTGGAACAGTACCATTGCGCAACATCTATGTGGAGAATCCCTTAACACTGTCCCTACAGCAGGCATAAGAAAAGAACGTTTGTTGCACTGATTTCCACTGTGTTCTTTTAGTAAAAAAAACTTTGCTTGTGCGCAGCAGCATAAAGTTCCCATACAATTGCGCATTACCAATACCTTGGAAAATTTACCACAAAGTGTCAGTTTTGTGGGACATAAAACTTTTTAAATAGGCGTTAGGCGCAAAGTATAAAAAATTAATTTGCAATTTTTTTATTAGAAAGAATTCTCTTTGTACGCTCCACTACACATCATATGCCAAACCATTCACGCACAAGTGCACCTGTTCTCATCATTTTAACCCCTGGGGTTCTACAGAAAAATCTACCCAAGAAACAGAGGATACATTAACCCGCGCATGCTCGGCCGGCACTTGAGGTCCACGGGGCTTTTTTTTTAAATTCTGGTTCAGGGCTTCCGGAGCGGTGTGCAGTACTGGTCCTTAATTGCCGAACCGCCTTGACGGTCCTGGCATGTCAATGGTCCTTAAGGGGTTAAAGCATTTGAATGCCAATCAGTGCCACTTCTGGTATTCAAAGGGTAGATTGTCATATATTATTCGCTTGGATATTTGGATATGCGCAGGCTCTTCTAGAAAGGGAGGATCATTGCCAATACATTTTTTAACATGTTATTTGGTACTTTCCTGTTATCCAGAACCATTTTCAAAACAAATTTCTGTTGTTATTTCCTGTCAGAACTGTCCTGTCAGAATCTGTTGTTTCCTGTCATCGATTTTCAAAACTAATTCCTTTCAGAATCTGTTGTTGTTATATCCTGTCAGAATCTGTTGTTTCCTGTCATCGAATCTACTTTACACACTAACCTAGTTTACACAAGAACTTTGCCTTCCGTTTTCAACTATGCAGACCATTTTGCCGTTGTTTTTGACAAATAAGAATGAACAAATGTTTTTGGGCCTCCAGAATCTAAATTATAATTGTTATTGTGTCATTAACAGTCATATTATAATAAAGTTTTTGTTTAACAATGTTTAAAAATATTATGATAAAGATTTTGTTTAAAAATGTTTCAAAAATGCTTTGTAAATGGTTGTTTTGAAAATGGTTCTGGAAAACAGGAAAGTACCCACTATTCTTATGTCGACATCTTCAGGGCTGGCCTGGGGGGCAACTGCCCCCTGGGTAGGTCATATGTCTGGGCTGGTGGACCACTGCCTCATTCAATCTCCCACTTGCTGCCGTAAATTCCACAGAGCTTACAATTGAAATGGAGCTATGCATGTGACACCAGAGAGCTACAATCCAAATGGAGCTACAATAGTAGTATAACCCATTACTCTTATAAGCTCTGTGATATCACTAATGTAGCTTTACTTAAATTGTAAAAATCTCAAGATTTTAATTGTTCAAGAAACATTTCAGAAGCACTGAAGGATACTAATTTCATACTTTTCATCTATATATTCATGCACAATGTTGCATATTGTTATTGATTTTGAATTACAGGATGTTAGAGTACCCTAACATATATTGGTGACTAATTATGTTTTTCTCATGTATAGGTTAAACATGAAGTCTGATTGTGTTGTTATACAGAAGTACAGAATAGTACATACATTTGTGTTAGGTTGGAGGGATTATGTCTGTGTAGTGTCATGTGCTCTTATGCTACATTCACTTGTGTCTGCTTGCTCTCAACAGTTTTGATATAGTTTGATAGAATTCTATCCCTTTCTTGGGGTATAAGAATGGTTACAAAGCATGTAAGGGGTTGCGACTTAAGAGGACACATAATATAACTGTATTTATACCATTTTTAATAGTTGATATTATAGTATAAGTACTTTTACATAACTTCTTTTAACTTGTATAATTTAAAGGGATAGTAATGTTTCATAATAAAAGCAGCTCTAATTAATCATCATAGTATTTGGACTTTGGAGAGTGTTATTTAAATTCTGTCAGAGTTTAGTTCCAGTGTAATTCAATGACAAAGTGTCCCCCTCCCGCCCCTTTTACTGATGTCATACTGTTCAGCCACAGCAGAAGGGAGGTGCCCAGGTAGACTGCAGAGAGGGACAATCTTCAATTAAGATAAGGGAAAAACCTGAAAAGCTTGTTAAGGGGGGCAGGGCTTTCATTATTTTCATAGGAATAAGAGTGTCCCCTTCTGTTATCTGTCTGGTCTATAGACTGCATTCCACATCTGAGAAGCGATTGCTTACACTAGGTAAAAGGGGTGGGAGGGGGAAACTTTGCTTGTGAATATTTCATAAACCATAAAGGTTTGAGAGATAAGACTTATATCGTTCTTCATGTTTTTTTTTAATGCCTACAAAATAAAATAAAGTTAAAACAAAATATTACTATCCCTTTAAACTTTTGACACCGGGGTAATTTTTAGTTTATTTCAAAATGTGTAAAGTTCTAAGCTCTCTGGGTCAGGGATTCTCAATTCCAGTCTTCATGGTACACCACAGGTCTTATACACAGATAGATCGAATACAATGACTGTCACTGATTACTAACCTCTTATAAAACAGGGATATCCTGAAAATCTGACCTGATGGTGTTGACTGATGAGAAATGTTGAGAACCACTGAAGTCTACCTGCTGGAAGGGGAGTTAGGGACTGAGGTGAAAGACAGATGTCTGGTAATGGGTCCCCTAAGTTATGGGGACAGAGAACTGGGTGCTGATGTAGAAAAAAAAGAAAAAACTTGGGTAGGGAGACAGGTAAGAAATAGAAGCTTTCTAGTGAAAGAGAGAATGCATGGGGTGACAGAGATACTGAGCTTCTGGCGAGACAGAGGTGATTGAAAGCAGTTGGGAGAAAACATATTTAGCTCCTGGGAGGAATGAACAGTTGAAATGATGAAAATGTGCTTTGGTACTACTGTGGCTGACAAAAGGGGTCTTTTATGAAAATGTGTCTCAAAGGTTACAGAGGGTGGTGAATCTCCATGTAGTACCTAAAAATACAGAGAAAATAATTTGTAACTGCAGTAGAAAACAATGTATATTATTCATAGTTGGTTTAGGGCTGGTTTAAGGGACATGAATGTTTCAAAGCGGGAACTAACACCGCTAAGAAACTTTGTTTGTAATAATTCACTATCTGGCGACTAGCTGCTTAGTAGCTCTAGTCACCAGAATTATTACCTCTTTATGGAGAAATATGCAGTCATCCTCAGCTGACAGGCAGGACGGAGCGCGGACATCTTGCCCTAGTGACGTCCGCGCGCCTGCGCTGTCAGTCCCAGACGGCTGTAGGAGGCGTTGCTGGGAGCCATTTGGCTTCGGAAGGGACTGACAGCGCAGGTAAGCGGACGTCACTAGGGCAAGATGTCCGCGCTTCGTCCTGCCTGTCAGCTGAGGATGAATGCACATTTCTCCATAAAGAGGTAATAATTCTGGCGACTAGCGCTACTAAGCAGCTAGTCACCAGATAGGGAATTATTACAAAGTTTCTTAGTGGTGTTAGTTCCACTTTAATTGTTCTGGGTCCTCTAGTCCAGAGGCTGCCAAGACTGAAACCTGCAACCAGTGCTTCTATAATATTGTAAGTGGTTATGTTTTACTGAAGGAAAGATTGAGCTCCTACTTATATCCTGCCTTGTCCTCCAACTGTCCCACAGTTCTACCACCCGTTCTTGTTACACTCTCTGTGCTATATGTATTTGCTTTAACCCCTTATGGACCAATAACAGTCCTAGCATGTCATGGGTTGGCGTGCAATAAGGACCCATGACGTGCCAGGACTGTCATGGATTTCAGGGCTCCCCGAGCTGCTGCATGTCAGCTGGGGAGCCATGACTTGGATCGCATAAAAAATGGTTTGTGGTCCTTAAGTGCCGGAATGTGTCCGTGAGCGGCTGGTTCTTAAGGGGTTAAGGTTATATTTGGGAATATTTTTAAAAAGTATTTAACTAATATAATAATGTAAGTGAAAAAAAACATGTCATGGTGTTAAGAGGTAAGAACAAACAAATGAAGAATTAGTAAATCACATTTATTTTTTGATTATTAACATGCACTCTGTATTTATTTTTTTAGGTGTTGGCATCACCATGGTTCTCATTACAACATTAGTATCTATTTATTACAACGTGATTATAGCCTATAGTTTATATTATATGTTTGCCTCATTTCAAAGAGTATTACCTTGGTCAGACTGTTTTGAATGGGCAGATACGAATTGCAGTAAAAGCACCCGAGGTAAGTTTTATGGAATTTTCTTCTTACATTCTTTAAATATAACAAAGATGGACAAGATTACACATGGTATTAGACGGATTGTCATGTAGTGGAATTTTTATAGTGCATCTGACATTCACTCCATTGCAACTTATAGGTGGGACTGATTCTCTCTTTGACAAGAAATTACATGTCGTAGGGAGAGGGTTTGATCCATAAATAAGTACAGACACAACTATTTTGGGGATGACAGACCATAGCTTAATTCAACTATTTTACTCATATATTATTGTTCTTATTCAAAATCAACAGTAAACATTAACCAATATTCAATCATTACCTGATAGTCCTTGCCCATCTGCTCTCCTTAAAACCAAGCATGGCCACATTGTACAGGCTCATGCTAAAATTCCCACATTCTTCAGTACTACAGCTGATCCCAAAGTTTGTCAGCACTTACAGCTGACGCCACAATTTTTCAGCACTTACAGCTGACCACCATTTTCAGCACTTACAGCTGACTCCCAAGGAATTACCCCATTGGCCTTCCCTTTTAACTTCAATGAGTAACGTCAATTCCCGCAACTCCCAAAGGGCTTCCACCCGAGGATAAAATCTCTTAACTTTACCACATCAGTTATCTATCTCCGAAAACCATGCAAGGACCATCCGCCCATCACAGACACACAACCATACCACCACACCATAATAGGGAGGGAGGGAGGGAGGGATGCATCCTTTGTCCACTCTTCCTCTCAACCACATTCTATTTCCTGTCATCCCACCCTTTTAAGCCCTTTCCCTTGTGTTCCTCCCTATAACACACACTTCCTTCATGAATCAACCCTCCCCATGACATGCTTCCCCTCCTGTACCCTGCAGTCCCTTCCGGGGAATTTCTCAATTTCAATTGCATGTTGTTCAACTGACCAAAAAAATTTGACCCTTTAAAGACTTAAGTGCTTTGAAACAGAGTGCAAAGCCATGCATTGCTCACCCCTCTGGTCCTTAAAGGGCTAAAGTTTAGTATTTGTTGACTTTTTTATATTGAATTTTATTGTATGAAATTGTTTTTATTGATCTCATGAGGAAGCAAATGCCACTGTAGGAGTGATCACTTGGAAGGTTGGTATGGCAACTGATCTGAAACTGGAAGATTGACTGGTTCATCCCTATCACTGCAATAAGGTCTAACGTTAGTCATATGAACTGAAGTTAAAAATCAAATATCTTGAATTCAGTTTTAAAGAGTGATTGATATCAGTTACACTCCTTGATACTATAGAATGTAGTGCAACATTTCAACCATTACTACCCCTTTAAATTACTGGTTTTATAACACCTTGGCGTTTATTCATTGAGGAGTGATAAAAGGAGATAGAGTAGAGATGACTTCTCCAGTTCTTATGTTATTCTATGGCGCCTATGAACTAAGATCTCCAAAATTTAAGAAACGTTAGTGTATTGGTTCCATATAATAACATAGGAAGTGATATCACTAGAGAAGTCATCTCCAATTTACCACCTCTTGAACACACCTTAGTGCATAACCCCCTTATATGCTTTGCAGTGCATTGCACACCCCACTGGCATCCATAGGGTTGATAATAGATATGCCATTCATTATTTTTCTCCAAAGTTTCTCTGTAATTTAACACTTTTCTTTCCCATCTCCTGTGTTTCTTGCCATCAGTTTTAGTCTATCTTATGGAAACCTCTTTAGTTAATTTCTCTTCCTCCCTAGATTTGGAATTTTTCATCAGTGATGCTATGTTTGTGATGCTGTCCATTGTAAATGGCACAATGCTGGCCTTTGTTGCTGTCCACACCAGTGACTATCGCCACATGTGAATACACCAAAGTCCATCAAGAGGCATCATTACTGTATTTACTCAGAAAAGTAGTAAAGACACAGAAAGGCACATCGGTACAGAGCAAGAACCACAGTACTGGAAATGCTCTCAAATTCCATAAATTAATACAGTACAGATATTAATAATAAAATAAATAAGCAATGTAACCGTATAGACAGAGAAGGAAACAATGGAGAATGCCCAAAAACCTAAAAATATAAAGGATAGGACAGCACTACTTTCTGTTTAAATATATTTAATATCAATGCAATAATAATAATTGCAAATATAAATATGAGTAAAACCTACCATAAATGATACAACACAAACAAAAACATCCAATATAAAAAGGACACTGGAGAGTTGTATCCTACTGTTCATCATTATCTATAAGGATACCTCAGCTCCCTATATCCCCAGGAATGGGTGTAGACCTAGATACACCTACAGCAGGGCGGGAGAGGATCACAGATATTAATGAAAGATCTCTGCCCACTGGATGCTTTACCCCCAACAGTAAGAATATACTCATTTGAAATAAAACAATGAATCCTCATTTCTGCTGCATCATTTATGATAAATAGATTATCACCTATATATATATCACACTATTTCTTTGACCGTGCGTATACATTATTCTTGTTACAATTTATACAATTCTTAGCCTACCCAGGACTTATTATATTGGACTTTTATTTATTTATGTTTTGTATTATTTAGATTTTTCTCATATTTATATTTATTATTTTTGCATTGGTTTTAAAATATATTTAAACAGAAATGTGCACTCTCCTATAATTTATATATTATTAGATCTACACAGCTGCCTGCGGGGGTCTGCTGTCTTTTCTCATGAGGAATGTTGGAGGGAGCAATGCTCCCCTCAATCTCCAATGAATGTCCAACCCCTGTGGGTCCGAGTGAATAATACACAGCGAGTGCTCACATGGGCCGGTCATCTGTAGTGCCAGCCTGCATTGGGATCAGCTGTGGGTTGCAATAGAAAGGTACTGTAAGTTCACAACATACAGATAACATAACTCTGACAGAGGTCTGCTAGAGTTCTGTCTTCTGTGCGAAAAAGCACTAAGGGCGAGATGTTCAGAAAGTGGTAGTAACTGAAATTGTCTGTAATCAGAATAAAAAAAAGTTTTTACACCATGATCCGTCAATTCTCAGACATGTTTCCGTCATTTTTTGCATCCAATTCTGCCATCTCCGTCAAAGGGAAAAAGCCGTCTTAAAAGTGGGTGTGGTTTAGTGTTCCGTCATAATGTAAGATATTTTCAGAAAAAAATATTCGTTTAAACGTCATTTTTTTGTTTGATTAACGTCATTTTTCCCTACATATTAAAAATGGTCTAAATTGGAGAAGAAAAATTAGTTTCAAAGACAAAAAAAAGTCTTTGTTTCTTTGAAAATGTTTGTTTCAAAGACAAAATGAAAGACAATTTTTAAGATCAGAATTTTTAACGGCAATTTTCAATGAGATCTTCTACCGTCATTTTTAATTCTTTAGATGAATTTTCAAACGTGACGGATTTACTTCTGAAAATATTGTCCTTCTTTTACCACCAACTCATGATATGACAAGTTTTTCATTATGACAACTTTTTGAACATCTCGCCCTAAATGTTTGTGTCCCTCACATCTTCCTCCCCAGCTCTTCACTGTTCACACTTCTTCAGTCCTGTCCACTTCCGTCAGTTTCTTATTAGAGTATCCCTGATGAGCAGACATACACACACACACATGAACACAAACAACAAACATACACAAATATACCTAGAAACACATACACAAAACAGACAGGCACACATATACACACACACACATATATATATATATATATATATATACGTAACAAACATACACACATACATAAAACACACACGAAACACACACACAATTATTCTTGCATTTTTTGCACACTATGTCAGTGACCAAAATATATCTTTATAACCACTGGTTTATATGTATTTAATCCAAGATCAGGTGACAAAACACATTTCAACCCCTTTGATACAATGCAATGCGCTGGAGATCAATAAGTAGATAAATGTTCATACATAATTCTATATTACTATTACAGCTGAACACTGTTATTCTGTGTTGCAGGTTTTTGCAGTGTTATCCTGTCTGATAATGAGACAGTCACAATGAACCTATCTTGGGTAAAAGAAAGGAATCTCACCTGCATGGCTAACAGCACTGTGATGGAAAAGGTGGACCTGCCCAGCAAGCAGTACTGGGAGTAAGTCTGTGGATGTCTGAGAGTCGGATTGATATCTCCATCTGTGTTAGCATGGCTTTTTGATTATTTGTACCAGAACAGATTATTTTGTTCATGTCTATACATGAGATGTGTCCAAAATCTGTTGTATGTGTGGATGATAAACTAAGAGAGTGGAGTAATTCTGGGGCAATCAGATGCTCCACAAAGTACAAATAAAAATTACCTCATACTAGCTAAGTCCCCGGTACATTATATTCAAAGGAGGAGATGCACTAAGGTTAGCTAAAGGTGAAATAAACTATCCAGTGTGATAAACTCTACAGTTCATGTGTTAATCTATGGAGCCTATGTTGTAATATTCCTCAGGTTGGAGAGATCTAAGGGTACAGGCTCCAAAGAATAACATAGGAACTGGAGAGAGTACACAGGCTCATCAGAATAAGCTAGGAGCCGGAGAAATCTAAGTACACATGCTCAGCAGTATAACATAGGAACTGGGGAGATCTAAGGGCACAGGCTGCACATAAAAACGTAGGAACTGGGGAGATCTGAGTGCACAGGCTCATCAGAATAAGCTAGGAATTGAAGAGATCCAAGTACACAGGCTCATCAGAATAAGCTAGGAATTGAAGAGATCTGAGTACACAGGCTCATCAGAATAAGTTAGGAATTGGAGAGACCTGAGTACACAGGCTCAACAGAATAAGCTAGGAATTGGAGAGACAAAATATAATAATAGCACTCTGCCCACCAATATGTAAATGTGGAAAGGTACCTTAGGAAACAGCAACATCCTCTTAGCCGGGTTAAGAATTCCCGACGTCTGGTGCAGGGTGATCCAGTTCTCCAAGGCAGCCATAATCTCTCTTTGCAGGAGATGGAGGCTCTGACGCAGCTCAAAGAGAACCGTACGTTGGTGATCAAGATGGCGGACAATGGGGGTTCAGTTGTAGTCTTGGATGCGGAGGTTTATCTAAGAGAGGCTTTACGCCAATTCACTGATCCTTCCACATACCAGACTCAAGATGGACCCCACCTTGTCATATAAACTCGAGTTGAATGCCATTGTCCAGAGGGGCCTTGCTATGGGTATTTTATCCAAGCAGTAGGCATTTGCTCTAGTTCCAGGGAGTCCAGTGATACCTATCTTCCACCACCTGCCGAAGGCACATAAGTCATTGGTCGATCTTCCAGGCCACCCAGTTGTGTCCGGCATTGGCTCCGTCAATGAGCCTTTGTCAGACTTAATAGACTGTTACCTTCAGCCGGTGGTGGACCCATTACCTGGCTCCCTAAGGGATACCAAACAAGTGTTACAGCAGCTGTCGTCCTTTAAGTGGCACCAGGGTTGCTCGTGGTTGACGGCTGATGTGACGGCTCTTTACTCCTCTATCTCTCATGATAAGGGGCTTGTTGCGCTCCGTGCACAACTGGAGCGTTTCTCCAGATATGATTCTGCACCCATAGATTTTTTGGTTTCATTGTCGAGGTACCTCCTTTCCCACAATTTTTTTGCCTTCGATGGGATGTTTTACCTCCAGACTAGTGATGAGCGAGCACCCCAATGCTCGGGTGTTCGGGTGCTCTCACCGAGCACCCCCGGAGGCTCGAGTGCTCGGCCGAGCACCCGAGCCCCATTGAAGTCAATGGGAGGACTCGAGCTTTACACCAGGCACCCCCTGCTCTGATGAGGGGAGGGTGCCTGGTCCATAGGAAAAGGGCAGAAAAAGATGGAAACACTACAGAAATGGTTCAGGGACAGCATAGGGAGGATGTCTGGATGCATCTTGGACTCCAACATCGCTGCTGGGAACGATCTTTCGCCCGTAGTACGCCATTTTTACAGACTGACCGTAAAACACACAAAAAGGCAGATAAAAACGACTTTAGGCGAAAAATTGTTACCAAACAGTATTTGCTGTATATTTACTTGTATATCATCTGCAAATTCTCCCAAAAATTTCCTCGATTTTTCTGAACTGAGGCCATGATTAAGAGGGAAACGTGCGCAGAGGCAAATTCTCCCAAAAATTTCCTTGATTTTTCTGAACTGAGGCCATGATTAAGAGGGAAACGTGCGCTGAGCCGACCATCTAAAACATTATGGGTGAGGGTCTGCTGCGGAGCTGACCATCCTAAACATTATATGCGAAGGCCCGCTAGTGAGCTGACGCTATAAAACATTATATGAGAGGGCCCGCTAGAGAGCTGACCCAATAAAACATTATATGAGAAGGCCCGCTGGTGAGCTGACCTATACAAAAAGTTGTCAAACAGGGCCCGCTGGTGAGCTGGCCCTATATAAAAATTATATCACAGGGCCCGCTGGTGAGCTGGCCCTATATAAAAATTATATCACAGGGTATATGGAAGAGAGTCAACCATATACCCGTTTTTTGGGTGGAAGGGGTGAATGGGAATACAGAGTATTCCCATCATTGTAAATAACATATATAAAGTGAGTTTATGTTCCCCCGGGGCTTTCCTCCAGTGGAGTGGAGAAGTCAGGGGAAATCCAGGCCTTGTTCATTTTTATAAGTGTCAACCTATCAGCATTGTCGGTGGAAAGGCGGATACGCTTATCTGTTATGATGCCACCAGCAGCACTAAATACCCGCTCAGACAGAACGCTGGCGGCAGGGCAGGCCAGCACCTCCAAGGCGTAGAGTGCCAGTTCATACCACGTGTCCAGCTTGGACACCCAGTAGTTGTAAGGCACAGAGGGATCATTGAGGACGCTGACACGGTCTGCTACGTACTCCTTCACCATCTTCCAAAACTTTTCCCTCCTTGAGACACTAGGCTGCGCATCAGGGTGAGGGTGCTGGCGGGATGTCATGAAGGTGTCCCACGCCTTGGAGAGTGTTGCCCTGCCTTTGTCGGAACTGCTGTGTGCTCCCCTTTTCTCCCCTTCTCGGTTGGCCAAGGTAGCACGTACTCTGCCGCCAGCGTTGTCAGATGGAAAATTTTGGAGCAATTTTTCAACAAGAACCTTCTGGTATTGCACCATTTTGCTTGTCCTCTCCACCGGAGGAATGAGAGATGAGAAATTCTCTTTGTAGCGGGGGTCCAGAAGGGTGAACACCCAGTAATCCGTGTTGTCTAAAATGCGTATAACGCGTGGGTCACGGGAAAGGCAGCCTAACATAAAGTCAGCCATGTGTGCCAGAGTACCAACAGTCAAGATTTCGCTGTCCTCACCAGGAGGATGACTCTCAATCTCCTCATCCTCTTCCTCCTCTTCTGCCCACCCACGCTGAAGAGATGGAACTAAAGTTCCATGGCTACCCTCTGTAGCGGAGGCAACCGTGTCTTCCTCCTCCTCCTCCTCCTCCTCCGCCTCCTCCAATTGTCGCTGAGAAGACGAAGTGAGGGTGCTCTGGCTATCACCTTGTGTAAGCTCTTCCTCCCGCATTTCCACCTCTTCCACATGCAAAGCGTCAGTTTTAATTGTGAGCAGCGAGCGTTTCAGTAGACACAGAAGTGGGATGGTTACACTGATAATAGCGTTATCGCCGCTCACCATCTGTGTCGATTCCTCAAAATTGCGTAAAACCTCATAGAGGTCTGACATCCATTCCCACTCCTCACTTCTGATTACAGGAAGTTGAACGGAGAGGTGACGACCGTGTAACAGCTGGTACTCCACTACTGCCCTCTGCTGCTCACAAAGCCGGGCCAACATGTGGAAGGTGGAGTTCCAGCACGTGCTCACGTCACACAGCAGCCGGTGAGCTGGCAATTGTAAGCGCTGCTGCAGCTTCAACAGGCCGGCTGAAGCTGTAGATGACTTACGGAAATGTGCACACACGCGGCGCACCTTGGTCAAGAGATCATGCACATTGGGGTAGGTTTTTAGAAATCGCTGAACCACTAAATTAAATACATGCGCTAGGCATGGTACGTGTGTGAGCTTGCCGAGCTCCAAAGCCGCCACCAAGTTACGCCCATTATCACACACAACCATGCCTGGTTGCAGGTTGAGTGGCGAGAGCCACTGCTCGGTCTGGTGACTAATCCCCTGCAACAGCTCTGAGGCCGTGTGCTGTTTGTCCCCAAGGCAGATCAGCTTCAGCACGGCCTGTTGACGCTTCCCCACTGCAGTGCTACACTGCTTCCAGCTACCGGCTGATGGGGGAGTGGCGCTGCGTGCAGAGAATTCGGAGGTGGAAACGGAGGAGGAGGAGCCAATAACGTAGGTGCTGGCGGAAACCCTGATGGAGGTAGGGCCCGCAATCCTCGGCGTGGGTAGCACCCGTGCCATCCCAGGGTCCGAGTCGCTCCCAGCCTCCACGACATTCACCCAGTGTGCCGTCAGGGAAATGTAGCGTCCCTGGCCACAAGCACTTGTCCATGTGTCAGTCGTTAAGTGGACCTTCCCAGTAACTGCGTTGGTCAGGGCACGGGTGATGTTACGGGACACATGGTGGTGTAATGCGGGGATGGCACACCGGGAAAAGTAGTGGCGGCTGGGGACCGCGTACCGAGGGACAGCTGCTGCCATCAGGCTGCGGAAGGACTCAGTCTCCACAAGCCTAAATGGCAGCATTTCGATGGCCAGTAATTTGGAAAGGTGTGAGGTTAGTGCTATGGCCTGTGGGTGGGTGGCTGGGTATTTTCGCTTGCGCTCAAATGCCTGGGGTAACGACATTTGGACGCTGCGCTGGGACAGGGAAGTGGATGTGGTCGCTGATGGTGCTTCAGATGGTACAGGTGCAGGGCGGGAGGTATGCGGGCCTGCGCCTTCGACAGGCGATTGGCCGGCACCGAAAACAGGGGAAGAGGAGGCAGTGGTGTGGCCTGCAGACACAGATGGGCGATCCAGGTGTTCCTCCCACTTACTACGGTGCTTGGATGCCATGTGTCGGATCTTGGATGCCATGTGTCGGATCATGCTGGTGGTGGTGAGGTTTCTAGTGTTCATGCCTCGGCTCATTCTGGTGTGGCACAGGTTGCAAACTACAATTCTTTTGTCGTCCGCACTTTCCTTAAAAAAACGCCATACCGCGGAACACCTACCCCTTGGCAAGGTAGATTTACGCAAGGGGGTGCTCCGTGGAACATTTGCGGGCCGATTTGGTGCGGTCCGCCTTCTTTCTGTAGCCACACCACTGCCTCTTCCAGCCTGTTGCGGTGCTGCAGATGGCTCACCCTCAGGACTGCTGTCATCGCTCGGCTCTACACCTTCCCAGATGGGTTCAGTCACCTCATCGTCCACCAAGTCCTCCTCCACTTCCTCACTCTGATCATCCTCCTCATGTCTTGATCCCACCACATACTCAGTCATTGACAACTGTATATCATCCTCCTCAACAAGGTCTTGAGACAGTAATAGTGGTTGATTTAATGGCAACTGTGTCTCATCATCATCATCATCATCCACTACTTCCTTTGACCTTAAATGCCGTTCACATCTGTCATCTTCTTGTGATTGGGTACCCTCTAGAGGTTGTGAATCAGGGCACAAGATGTCATGTTCCTCTGCAAGCGTGCTTGGAGAGAGGGTCAAATGAAGGATTGGTGATGAGACGAGCTCCTCACTATATCCCAGTGTGGGATCACTTCTTTGACCAGACCGTGTATGGTGGGAGGAAGGATGATCAGAGTGAGGATTATGTTGACCAGACTCTTGGCTACTGAGAGTGGACTTGGTGGAAGACAGGGTGGTGCTTAACCGACTGGAAGCAGTATCAGCTGTCATCCAACCGACCACCTGTTCGCAGTGGTCGGACCTCGAGAGTGATGTCCTGCGACGCCCTGTAAAATGAGACATGAAGCTAGGTATGGTGGATGTCTTTCTTTCTTGTGCTCTGGCACCAGGCACAGTTTCTACGCGTCCTGACCCGCGCCCTGAACTATCAGGATCACGTCCACTTCCCCGTCCCTTTTTACCCGCCTTCTTCATATTACACGGAATATGTGCTGCAAATCTGCAACTTTGCACAGTACACAGAATGTGCTGCTAAACTGCGGCGAAGCACACTGAATGGAATATGTGACTTTGATATTTTACAGTTTGAAGACTTAACAGTATTTTTTCCTATTCTGCAACTGTGCACAGTACACAGAATGTGCTGCTAAACTGCGGCGAAGCACACTGAATGGAATATGTGACTTTGATATTTTACAGTTTGAAGACTTAACAGTATTTCTTCCTATTCTGCAACTGTGCACAGTACACAGAATGTGCTGCTAAACTGGGCGACGCACACTGAATGGAATATGTGACTTTGATATTTTACAGTTTGAAGACTTAACAGTATTTTTTCCTATTCTGCAACTGTGCACAGTACACAGAATGTGCTGCTAAACTGGGCGACGCACACTGAATGGAATATGTGACTTTGATATTTTACAGTTTGAAGACTTAACAGTATTTTTTCCTATTCTGCAACTGTGCACAGTACACAGAATGTGCTGCTAAACTGCGGCGAAGCACACTGAATGGAATATGTGACTTTGATATTTTACAGTTTGAAGACTTAACAGTATTTTTTCCTATTCTGCAACTGTGCACAGTACACAGAATGTGCTGCTAAACTGCGGCGAAGCACACTGAATGGAATATGTGACTTTGATATTTTACAGTTTGAAGACTTAACAGTATTTTTTCCTATTCTGCAACTGTGCACAGTACACAGAATATGCTGCTAAACTGCGGCGAAGCACACTGAATGGAATATGTGACTTTGATATTTTACAGTTTGAAGACTTAACAGTATTTTTTCCTATTCTGAAACTGTGCACAGTACACAGAATGTGCTGCTAAACTGGGCGACGCACACTGAATGGAATATGTGACTTTGATATTTTACAGTTTGAAGACTTAACAGTATTTCTTCCTCTTCTGCAACTGTGCACAGTACACAGAATGTGCTGCTAAACTGGGCGACGCACACTGAATGGAATATGTGACTTTGATATTTTACAGTTTGAAGACTTAACAGTATTTCTTCCTATTCTGCAACTCTGCACAGTACACAGAATGTGCTGCTAAACTGGGCGACGCACACTGAATGGAATATGTGACTTTGATATTTTACAGTTTGAAGACTTAACAGTATTTCTTCCTATTCTGCAACTGTGCACAGTACACAGAATGTGCTGCTAAACTGGGCGACGCACACTGAATGGAATATGTGACTTTGATATTTTACAGTTTGAAGACTTAACAGTATTTCTTCCTATTCTGCAACTGTGCACAGTACACAGAATGTGCTGCTAAACTGGGCGACGCACACTGAATGGAATATGTGACTTTGATATTTTACAGTTTGAAGACTTAACAGTATTTCTTCCTATTCTGCAACTGTGCACAGTACAGAGAATGTGCTGCTAAACTGGGCGACGCACACTGAATGGAATATGTGACTTTGATATTTTACAGTTTGAAGACTTAACAGTATTTCTTCCTATTCTGCAACTGTGCACAGTACACAGAATGTGCTGCTAAACTGGGCGACGCACACTGAATGGAATATGTGACTTTGATATTTTACAGTTTGAAGACTTAACAGTATTTCTTCCTATTCTGCAACTGTGCACAGTACACAGAATGTGCTGCTAAACTGGGCGACGCACACTGAATGGAATATGTGACTTTGATATTTTACAGTTTGAAGACTTAACAGTATTTTTTCCTATTCTGCAACTGTGCACAGTACACAGAATATGCTGCTAAACTGCGGCGAAGCACACTGAATGGAATATGTGACTTTGATATTTTACAGTTTGAAGACTTAACAGTATTTTTTCCTATTCTGCAACTGTGCACAGTACACAGAATGTGCTGCTAAACTGCGGCGAAGCACACTGAATGGAATATGTGACTTTGATATTTTACAGTTTGAAGACTTAACAGTATTTTTTCCTATTCTGCAACTGTGCACAGTACACAGAATATGCTGCTAAACTGCGGCGAAGCACACTGAATGGAATATGTGACTTTGATATTTTACAGTTTGAAGACTTAACAGTATTTTTTCCTATTCTGAAACTGTGCACAGTACACAGAATGTGCTGCTAAACTGCGGCGACGCACACTGAATGGAATATGTGACTTTGATATTTTACAGTTTGAACACTTAACAGAATGTGCTCTAATCTGCAACTTTGCACACTAAACAGAATGTGCTCTAATCTACAACTTTGCACACTAAACAGAATGTGCTCTAATCTGCAACTTTGCACACTAAACAGAATGTGCTCTAATCTGCAACTTTGCACACTAAACAGAATAGATTAATTTTTTTTTGTTTGTTTTTTTTCCCCCCACACAAAATAAACTGCTGCCCCCACACACAGTAGTCCTAAAAAGGACTTTTGGGTCTTTTTTTCTGTTCAACAACACTTTTCTTCTCCCTACACTGACTTTCCCTTCCTATCCTCATCTCTCCCTGGCTAAGACTGAGCCGAACTCGCTGGTCAGGTGCTATACAGCACCCGACCACGGGTTCTGGCCAGCCAATCAGTGTAATGCCAGCAGCCAACATGGCTGCTGGCATTACACTGATGTCAGAGCCTCCCTGCACGTTTATTGGCTGCGCAGCAGCCGCGAAACGTGCGGGGAGGAGACCCGAACATGGCGGGCGAGCACATGCGGTACTCGTACGAGTACCGCCATGTGCCGAGCAGAGCGATGCTCGAGCCGATCCGAGCATCGGCCGAGCATGCTCGCTCAACACTACTCCAGACGTGTGAGGTTGCAGTGGGGACAACTTTTGCCCCCAAAGATGTGGGTCTCCTCCCACCAACTCATATATAAGTTGGCGGGAGGAGACCCACATCTTTGGGGTTGACAGCCACCATAGGGGCTTGATTTTTGGTACAGGAGGTACATCGATGATCTCTTCTTCATTTGGGGAGGCACGTATGTGGAAGCTATGGACTTTATGAAATATTTTAACCTCAATTACCTTAATTTACGCTTCACCCACTCCTATCAAGGGTCTAAGGTGTCCTTTCTAGACTTGATCCTCCAGGGAGATGCTAGCTCTATGAGAGTCATGACTAATGTGTACAGGAAGTCGACCTCAGGAAACAGTTTTCTTCATGCAAGGTCTGCCCACCCGAGGTTCCAGATCAACAATGTCACTAAGGGACAGTGTAACGGAAGCTGGTAAGGTACCGCAGTGCCTTCCGTCGTCATTCCCGGGTCTCTCCTTCTTGACGCCACATAAGCGCAGTCGGATGCACCGGTTGAAATATGGACGGTCTCTGAAACAGTCGCAGGATCGCTGGGAGCAGGGAAACAAGGGCAGTAGTAGTAGTGAGACCTCTACTCCCAGTCAAAGGATCACTGGAAGATGTCACAGGAACACAAGGATGAGAGGATGGAGTCCACGTCACCGCCTGACAGCATACGAAGTTGGGTCACAGGAAGCTGGCAGCAGGCGGTCGACGATTCAGGATACTTGGCGCAGATGGGTATCAGACTGGACACTTTAGACCATAAGCAATACAAGACTCCAGGACTCCTTGTTCACTCCAAACATAACTCACTTTATTGACACAAACCACAGATATTTATACAAAAATCTTTACATTGCACTTTAAGAGGGAAACCAGATACAATAGGGTGTGTTGCAATCACAATACATCAGACAAAGGCCAGCAACAGATGGTCTTAACAGATACAATAACTTAGACAGGATTACATTTCAGATACAAAAGGTTTTGATTGAACAAAGACTTGAGGGTTTGAACTAATTACCACATGGCAGGGGGTCTGACTTGCAGTTCACAATGGCTTAGTTAACACCCAGCAGGAGGTCTTGCTACAGTACAAGTAGTCAGTGCCTTGAGGGACTGCAATACCCATTGGAATAATTAACCCCTCACTGCCTATTCCCTTGGAAGCAAGCCATGTGTGTAATAATGTCCATGTTCTCATTCACATTCAGCGTACACAAAGCATTTTTAGCGCATAACCAGGGAAAAATGTCCACAATTTTTGGTTAAACAAACTTATGGACAGACATGGGCTCAAGTAACGGGTAGGACCCGTTACAGACAGTGTCACAGGGAGACTTGTGAAATAATGACACTTGACAAGTACAGATACAATAAAATGAAAATTTATAAAGAGAAAAATAAAAAGGAAGTAGAATACCTCTCCCACCTTCACCAGTCCAGGTATGGAGACAGTGCACTTCCCCAACCCTTCACTAGACAGGTGGTAAGATAGTCTACAGACAATACCCCAGAACGCTGGATCACCTACAGGGAGCGAATGCACCTCTCCAACCTTCACTAGTCCAGGTATAGGAACAGTGTAACGACACTTCCCCAACCCTTCACTAGATAGGTGTGAAGATAGTACACTGACAATACCCCAGAACGCTGGAGCGTCTACAAGGAACGAGAATCCCCAGAATGCTCTGGGGATAACCAGGCAACAGGACAGGCCCTAGAACACTAGGCGCCTGATAGGCAATGGTAACAACCCTAGAACGCTAGGGAGACAACAGCCTACCCAGATAATAGGCCAAGGACAAGGCTGATAATACTGAATCCTGCCCGGAGGCAGTAAGCGTGGCAGCAACAGTAGGCCCAGGCAGGCCGAGGATGTAACAGTCAGCCGGAGCTGGGTAAGCCGGAGCGTAAAATCAACCAAAGCCAGGAGCGCAGCTGAGCGAGAGGCAACCAAAGCAGAAATGAATGGTCATATGAAGCCAGGGGTCTCAGCCAGATCGGGTAGTCAGACAAAACCGGGGTCTCAGCCAGATCGGGTAGTCAGACGAAGCCAGGGGTCTCAGCCGGATTGGGTAGTCAGATGAAGCCAGGGGTCTCAGCCGGATCGGGTAATCAGACGAAGCCAGGAGTCTCAGCCAGATCGGGTAGTCAGACGAAGCCAGGAGTCATACACAAGAATCAGCAATCGGAACACAGAATCACAACGCTCAGGTACACCATGAAAGGGCAAGGGTATAGCGTGAGGCTGAGGACTATAAGGCCTAGCATCTGGGTAGAGACACCAGTGGCCTATAAGAATAGCGATTAGAAAAGGGTGACAAACCGGAGGATAACAAGGTCACCTGTACCACAGAGCACCACTGAAGGCAATCACAGGCATCGTGATAGTACCCCGCTCTCAACGATCTCCCCCTGCGAAACAGAGCCTACTTTACTGGGAAATTTGACATGAAATCTGCGTAGTAGAATAGGAGCGTGGATATCAGACTGATCAACCCAGGAACGCTCCTCAGGACCATAGCCCTTCCAGTGTACAAAGTACAGAATGCGCCCATGGACTCTATGGGAGTCCAGGATGGTTTGAATTTCATATTCCTCATGGTCTTGAATGCACACCAGACCTGGCACCACAGGAGCAGAAGAGTATCGATTACAGACCAAGGCCTTCAGGAGTGAGACATGGAACACGGTGTGAATGATCATGTTCCTAGGAAGGTCTAAGGCATAAAAAACAGGGTTCACTCTGCTGAGCACACGGAAAGGCCCTATGAAACGTGGAGCTAGCTTATTACAGGGTACTTGCATGTGCAGGTTTCTGGAAGACAACCAGACTCTATTCCCAACTTGAAAAACAGGAGCAGGACGCCTTCTGCGGTCTGCATGTTTCTGGTAGCGCTCTGAGGACCTTTG
The DNA here is from genome assembly GCA_037306005.1 of Rhinophrynus dorsalis. Lineage (NCBI taxonomy): Eukaryota > Metazoa > Chordata > Amphibia > Anura > Rhinophrynidae > Rhinophrynus > Rhinophrynus dorsalis. The sequence goes on along the minus strand of CM074726.1, from coordinate 136,587,142 downwards.
TAAGGCATTCTGAACCTGTGCCTATGTAGAGCGGAGCTACCGAATATATTCGTCCAAAGCCGGAATATCTTGAGTCTGAAATGAGTCCGGGATCAAGGATGGTTGTAACCCATAGTTAATCAGAAAAGGAGAACACCCGGATGAGGAGTTTATGGCACAGTTCCTGGCAAACTGCACCCACGGCAACAGGTCAGCCCAATTATCATGATAGGCAGAGGTAAAGCAGCACAAGAATTGTTCCAAGCCTTGGTTGGATCTTTCAGCAGCACCATTCACCTAGGAATGGTAGGCAGAGGAAAATGACAGTTTGATGCCCATCTGTTCATAGAAGGCCCTCCAGAACCGTGACACAAACTGACTCCCAGGGTCAAAGACCAAAACCTTGGGCACTCTGTGGAGTCTGAACACCTCTCTAGCAAACACAATAGCCAACTCTCTGGAGGAAGGCAGTCCTTGTAGCGGAACAAAATGCTCCATTTTAGAAAATCAGTCCACTATCATCAGTATGACCATACAGCCATTGGATCTGGGCAGCTCCACAATAAAATCCAGAGATACGTGTGACCATGGTCACTTACCATTCTAAACTGACTGGAGCAACCCCAGAGGAAGGTGCCTGGGGGTCTTGGCATGAGCGCAAAAAGATCAAGCGTCCACAAAGGCTGCACAATCTGCTCTTAAGCTAGGCCACCAAAAGAGCTGTGAGACTGACCAAATCAGTTGGTCCCAACCAATGTGGCCAGCTGCCTTGAACGAGTGATAAGTTTCGAGTAGCCTGATATGGAGATTGTCAGCTACAAAACATTTACCACTTGGTTTTTCCGTTGGAGCACTACCTTGAGGAGCCAAGATCTCCTCGCCCAAAGGAGACCTAATGCTAGCGCGTATGGTGGGCAAAATACGATCTGGAGGAATAATAGGAATGGGTTCACTTTCCGTCTCACGGTCCAGCCCAAATTGTCTAGGTAGAGCATCAGCTTGAACATTCTTGGACCCAGGAAGATAGGAGAACACAAAATTGAATCTGGACAGAAATAGTGCCCATCTGGCCTGTCGAGGTGACCGTCTTTTAGCCTCCGACAAGTATGTCAAGTTCTTATGATCGGTTAAGGTCAGGATAGGTACCTTCGTCCCCTCCAGGAGGTGACGCCATTCACGAAAATGGAGAACAATGGCTAGTAACTTGCGATCGCCTATGTCGTATATGCTCTGGACTTTAGTCATCTTTTTAGAAAAGAATCCACAGGGCATCAGGATCTTGCCAGGCTCAGGTCTTTGAGACAGAACTGACCCTGTCTCAGATGCATCCACCTCCAGTGTAAAGGGTAAACTCAGGTTTAGAATGTGACAATACTGGAGTCTCCACAAAAGCAGACATTAATGCTTCAAAAGCCCTGTTGGCCTCAGGGGAAGATGTTGAGGGATTGGTGCCCTTATGTGTCAAGTCAGTCAAGGGTTTGACTAATATAGAGAAATTTCGTATCAATTTTCTATAATATTTAGCAAATCCTAAGAATCGTTGTATGGTCTTCAAACCCACTGGACGTGGCCATTGCAGGACTGCCGAGAGTTTCTCTGTATCCATAGCAATACGTTCAGCAGAGATAACATATCCCAGGAAAGGCACTCAGTCTCTATGGAATTCACATTTTTCAAGTTTACAATTCAGTTTATTGTCTCTCAATTTTTGCAGTACTGTAGCGACATCTCTCCGATGAGTCTCAGTATTGGGAGAGTGGATCAAGATATTGTCCAGGTAAACTGCTACACAGGATTGTAGCAGATCTCTCAAAACATCATTTATGAACTCTTGAAAAACCGCTGGGGCATTGCATAGCCCAAATGGCATGACCAAATACTCATAATGGCCATTATGGGTATTAAAAGTGGTTTTCCACTCATCGCCCTCCTTGATTCTGATAAAATTATAGGCCGCCCTTAAATCAAGTTTAGTAAAGACAGAGGACCCCTTCACGCCGTTAAATAATTCTGTAATCAACGGTATAGGTATGCATTTTTCACCATCAGCTTATTTAGACCTCTATAATTGATACAAGGTCTAAGCTCCCCATCTTTTTTCTTAACAAAGAAAAATCCTGCCCCCACGGCATGAACAATGTACTCCTCCATGGCCCAGTTCTCCTCCACCAACAGGGGGTAGGTACGGCACCTGGGATGATTGTACCTGGCATTAAATCAATAGCACAGTCGTACACCCCAAGCTCCGACAAAACGCTAGCCTCCTCCTTACTGAATACCTCACTGAACGACTGGTACTCTGAGGGTATAGAGGGGGAGGTACACAAAATCTTAACAGGTTTCTGTAGACAGGCCTCTTTACAATAGTCAGACCAAGACAGTATGTCACAGGTCTCCCAGTCTATTCTGGGGTTATGTCTCTAGAGCCAACGGAACCCCAGAATGACAGCATAGTGTGGAGATGGAATGACCTGGAATTGTAGAGTCTCAACATGGAGAGCTTCTACCCTCTGAGACAGCAGACAAGTCTCACGTGTGACATGGGAAGGTTCTAATGGTCTTCCATCAATGGCCTCTACAACCAACGGAGTATCATGAGGCACCAAGTGAATACTGTGTAATTTAGCAAATTCGCCATCCATAAAATAGCCTGCTGCTCCAGTGTCAAACAGGCTGGTGTAGCCACAGAGGAATCTGCCCAAGATTTAGCCACCAGTAAGATAGGCTTACTATGTTCCTGGTCTGGGGACAGAGTTACTCCACCTAGGATCTGACCCCTCAGGGATCCTAGGTGCATGCATTTCCCGAAAGTACCAGACAAGCCAGTAACATATGTCCAGCCTTACCACAGTATAGGCATAGACCTTCATTGCGACAGTAGGACCACTCCTCCCTGGACAACTGTGTAAACCCAACCTGCATAGGTTCAGCCTTACTAACCTCCACACTAGGTGGCATGGGGGGGGGGACTCCCAGTTTGATACCAATTGAGACTCAGGCCTTTGCTTGTGGTTTTTGAATGTTGATCTTTCTCTTATGCGGGTGTGGATCAGAATATTAAAGGAGATAAACTGATCTAGATCCACTGGCAGCTCACGGGCTGCCGTCTCATCTTTAATAATGTCATTGAGCCCCTGCGAGAAGGCTGCCACCAGAGCCTCATCGTTCCAGCCTACCTCTGTCACTAGTGTACAAAATTCAATAGAATATTCTGCTACTGTAAGGGCGCCCTGGCAAATATTCATACTTTTTTTTTTGTCTCTCCCCCAATGTCTTGCACACCCCCTCTGGTTCTTCAGGGGGGAGATTCACTAAGCGGTGATAAAGTGAATATGACTTCTCCAGTGATATCACTTCTCCAGTTCCTATATTATTCTATGGAACTAATGCACTATGATCTCCAAAGCTGAAGAAATCTTAATGCATAGGCTCCATAGAATATCATAGGAATTGGAGAAGTGATAAACTGCAAAAGTAATCTCCACTTTTTCACCTCTTTAACACAGCTTAGTGATTCTCTCAGGAGTTAAAAAGGCCCAGGGGTAAATTCACTAAGCGGTGATAAAGAGTAGATAAAGTGATTAATGGAAGAAAAAAAAAGAGTTGATAAAGTGGAGTTGACTTCTCCAGTAATGTCACTTCTCCATTTCCTATGTATTTCTATGGAACCTATGCACTAACATCTCCAAAGTCTAAGAATTCTTACTGCATAGACTCCATAGAATAGCATAGATATTGGAGAAGTAATAAACTAGAGAAGTCATCTCCACTTTATCATCACCTTATCACCTCTTTATCACTACTTAGTGAATCCCCCCCCCCCCGAATCATTGAATATAATCTGCAGCAGGGGATAAAAAACAAGAGAGATGTAACAAGTAACGCTTATTTAAAGGGATAGTAATACTTCATTTTAACTTTATTTTATTTTGTAGGCATTAAAAAAACATGAAGAATGATATAAGTCTTATCTCTGAAACCTTTATGGTTTAAGAGATATTCACAAACAAAGTATCCCCCCCTGTTCAACCAGATCTGAAGGGAGATGCCCAGGTAGACTGCAGAGAGGGACAATCTTCAATTAAGATAAGGAAAAAAGCTGAAAAACTTGTCAAGGGGGGAAGGGCTTTCATTGTTTTAATACAAAGAAAATTGTCCCGTTCTGTTATCTGTCCTGTCATACAACCAGACTCACATCTGACAAGAGATGGCTTACACTAGGTAAAAGGGGCGGGGAGGGGAACTTTGCTTGTGAATATCTCATAAACCATAAAGGATTGAGAGATAAGACTTATATCATTCTTCATGTTTTTTTAATGCCTACAAAATAAAATAAAGTTAAAACGAAGTATTACTATCCCTTTAAAACACATCTCCATTAAATTTAGAAAATAAAATAAGTGCTAGTAGCCCCCACAAACATTTACTGTAACTGTTGAAATGGCAAATGGTTATGTAATGTTGTATCTCCTGACTGCCCCCCAATTTGAATAACTGATTATTGCTAATTCTGCCTCCGACAACAACTTCCAGTAATCTAATGCACGTTCTCTTACCTGTGCAGGGGATATGTATGTCAGAGATATGCAGCTTCATCACTTTTTAAAAAAAGTGATGCCAGGGTGGGAAAGAGGGACAGGGGGATGTGGGTCTCAAAGAGGGACTGTCCTTCTTAAAGAATGATACTTGGGAGGTATGTGTTTTTTTACAGTCATATTTTAAAATTCCTGCCTGCACAGTTAGCTAATACGACAGCAGGAGAGAGATAATGATATGGATTTGAATTTAATTTTACTTGATGGAACATTTTGTAAATTCTACAATAATCTAATGTGGTGGGGGGGGGGGTTTTCGCTAGAGAATGTTGCCCTCTAGTGGGCAATCAACACAACAGCACGTTCAAAATGTTGCAACCATGAAAAGGGCGAGATCAGAATCTTGCCTACATCAATGGTGCAAGATTCTGATGTTGCAGGTTTAAAGGCCCATAGAGGGAGACATTTCAATACAGTGGTGGCATGCCCATGTTTAACTCTTTGAGTGCTGATCAAGTGAATGTCAACCTATCACCCCTTCATCCATTAATAAGGTGAAGGCAAAACAGGAAGTTAAAAATGTTCATGATGCAAGGGTCTATGAGAACCAGAGATCCCAGGACTGCAGTGGCCAACGTAGTCCCCAGATACTAAATCTTATACCAAACAAAGCAGAAATCCCAGGGGTGCAAAGGCCAACGTAATCACCAGGCACTAAATCCTATACCAAAGCAAAGCAGCAAATGAGCAGGAGTCAGCACAACTGTGAGAAGATTAAGTGAGAGTTGTAATATTTTACTGGGGATGATGGGAGTTATAGTCAATTGTCAGATAAAATAGAATAAATACCGGCTACAGAGCCTGTTACTAGCACGCAGACTACAGAGGAAGAGGAATCAGCTGCAGGAGGTGACCAGCCCTGTAATGGAGCTGTGCTACTACAGCAGCGTTTAATTAATAATGTACCTCAATCTGATTGTTTTGTTTTCTAAATGTAAATGTTGCTGAGCGCCGGTCTATATCTCCCCTTCTCTGCTTGCAGAATGACAGAGCGGAGAGCAGCACACAGAGAAGGGGAGAGAGAGTCTGTTATCAGTGCTCAGCAACATTTACATTTAGAAAACAAAACAATCAGATTGTGGTACATTTTTAATTAATCGCTGCTGTGGTAGCATGACTCCATTACAGGGCTGGCCACCTCCTGCTGCTGAATTTTGGACATGCTGTTGTGTTGGTCGCTAATACAAGGTGACATTTCAATGGAATACCAGTCAGGGGTAGCCAGCCCTGGTTCTTAGTAACTACCGACAGTAAATGTTTTCAGGATATCCCTGAATTAGGACAGGTGGGCCAATTAACCCCTTTGAGTGCCAGAGGGGTACGCAATTTATTGCTGTGCAATGTGTTGTATACCCCTCTAGCACTCAAAGGGTTAAAGTGACCTAGCCATTAATTATTCCACCTCTGCTGCAGCTGGGATATCCTGAAAATATGCACTGTTGGTAGCTCTTGAGGACCAGATTGTCTACCCCTGTTTCTAATAAATAAGTAAATGTAAATTAATCTGTGTAGTTTTACATTGATGGTGACACTCCTGTTTAAAAGAGGTTTGTGAATGTTGTAGGTTTATCTGTTCTTGTATTTAGGAAAGTAGCTCTTCGACAATCACATGGCCTTGATGAGACAGGAGAGGTTGTTTGGTACTTGGCTCTCTGTCTCCTTCTTGCTTGGATAATTGTCGGTGCTGCACTCTTCAAAGGGATTAAATCATCAGGAAAGGTAAGTTATAAGAACCCAAATGTATGACATACAGTTGATATATAGATTACATTGCAAGTTGGTTCATGTAATCATTTCAGCCCTGCAGATTGCATTTTTCTTATGTGTTTGGTTTTAAAGAGACGAGGAGCAACTTTATTGTATCTTGAGGCTGATGTTCTTATTATGATCGGAGCAATTCTGGATCAAACCAGCTTCACCAAAGGTGACAATATTACCATTGGCTTAACCATTTGCATACCAAAGGTTTAAATCTGGCATTTAGCCCCTTGACTGCTAAAGAGGTCTACAAAGCATTATGAAGCAATATGTTATAGCCTACAGTAGACCTATCGCCTTGCATTTTTTTCATATTTGAAAACTTCATTCACACTTTTCTTTCTGGGAAAAGTGAAAGTCTCCTTGTACATCACAGACCTCCATTAACATATGAAATCAATTTGAAACCTCACTGAAAATATTTAATTAGCATATGGAACATCAATGAAAAGCTTAACCACTTAAAGACTCATAACACATCATGGCCATCACGGTGGTTCTACACTTAAAGACTAGTGATGTTCCTGGTACATCTAGGAATTAAAGGGTGCCTGCTGCACACCGCTCAGGGACCCCTGAATCCAATGAGCCAAAAAAAAAAAATGTTCCACGGTCCTTAACTGCCGGCTGCACTCTGCTCAACTGGTCGTTAGTTAACATGTGGTACATCGTGTTGCACACACAGGTACCACAATTAGCATACAGTACCAAGTATGACTATTTGCTGGTGTTTTGGCTAACATGACAAGTAAGCAGTTTTTAATGAAAATGTTCAAATTAAAATTTAATCAAGGTGACAGGCTCACTTAATTCAATGGAAACGTGAGAATGCTTATTTGTCTCCTTTGACGAAGATGATTTGCTCCAAAATACTTTATTATCCCTTATTAATATAGCAGCAACTTATTCCTCAGCGGTGATCTAATACAGCCCTTATTTCTTTTATTTCTTCTCTTAGAATAATGGTAAACATTTGCTGAAACAAACAAATAAGCTCCTGCGCTCACTCCAAGTGTGTCACTTCTATCTATATCTGTGCAATCTACACGAAAATCACATACAATAAATAGATATAACTTTATAAATGGCTGAAGTTTGATCATTTTGACTGATTCCCTTGACAAAGTAACCCAGCGCTATGAAACGAGTAGGGAGATTGGTATTTTATATTGGTTTTTATATAGTCCATTTACCTATGCATATTTTATATAAATACATTTGTATAATTATTTCGAGCCACTTAGAGACCCCTTTCATTGCCACTATATATTCTCCCTGGATAATGCTGATGTAGTCCCTATAACAGTGGTAAAATACATATACATCTGTTGTTTGTGATACCCATGCTGTGTGGGCACAGGAAGGTAAAGTATATGTTTGTTTGTTTTTTAAGTTTTCAAAAGTTTATTGAGAAAACAGAAAAGTTACATCAAATTGAAAGCAACACGTATAGTAGTAAGGACCTGAAAGTCCAGCTTAACAAAAATACTGGAACATGTATAGTGGCTCAGTGATAAAGAATTGTATAATAAAATAGGAAGTGCAAATCATCCAGAACTGACTAAAGGATGGTAAAGTATACCTGTAAGAGATTTCTCTGTAAAATAGGGTGACAATTAGTTGGGTGACCATGGAGAGTGACCGTGACTGGAGGTCAGATCCAGACAAAGTGAACATACCTAGAGGCAAGCTCAGCCTCTGACCAGGGGAGGGCTGGGTTGGGGGGGCAGGGGGACAACTGACCCCTGGAACAGTCATATTTCTGGACTAGCGGGTCACTGCCCCTTGATTCTGTAAATGCAGCTACACTAGTGATACCACAGAGCTTACGATTGAAATAGAGATACACAAATTATACCACAGAGCTACATTCCAAGTGGATCTACACTAGTATATAACCATTTCTCTTGTAAGTTCTATGGTATCACTGTTGTAGCTTTACTTACAATGTAAGCTGTGTAGTACTAGTGTCTCCCCATTTAAATTGTAAGCTTCATGGTATTCCTTGCCTTACTTCATATCATTAACCCTTCGAATGCAAGAAGGGTACGCCACGCATTGCAGTACCCCTCTGGCACTCAAATGGTTAATTGTAATTTTAACATTAATAAATGGAGGTGGGCTTTGCCAGCAGGCTGGAACGATATAAAAGGGCTACTTGATTGTAGCTGCCCTCCAGGCCACAAGTTGCCAGCCCTCCCCTGCCTCTGACAAATGTGAGTACCCTAATAAGGGGGGTTCTTTTACCTTTGTCTTGGGATATGGATTTCAGTGTTTTGTTTTTTCTTTTCTTTTCTATATGGTAATCATTTGTTGGACCTCCAGTTGCTAGGAATTACAATTCCCATCGTCCCCAACTATGGTGATCACATATTCCTTTAAAGGGATAGTAATACTTCGTTTTAACTTTATTTTATTTTGTAGGCATTAAAAAACATGAAGAATGATATGTCTTATCTCTCAAACCTTTATGGTTTATGAGATATTCACAACCAAAGTTTCCCCCTCCCGTCCCTTTTTCCCAGTGTAAGCAATCTCTTCTCCGATGTGGAATGCAGTCCATAGACCAGACAGATAACAGAAGGGGACACTCTTATTCCCATGAAAACAATGAAAGCCCTTCCCCCCTTGACAAGCTTTTCAGGTTTTTCCCTTATCTTAATTGAAGATTGTCCCTCTCTGCAGTCTACCTGGGCAGCTCCCTTCTACTCAGGCTGAACAGTGTGACATCAGTAAAAGGGGAGGGAGGGGGACACTTTGTCATTGAATTACTCTTGAACTACAACTCTGACAGAATTGAAATAACACTCTCCAAAGTCCAAATACTATGGTGATTAATTAGAGCTGTTTTAATTATGAAACATTACCATCCCTTTAAATCGGGGACCCTTATGAAAATTCCATTTCACAGAACTGCACTAGAATTTGTGGAGCCCTGCAGTGTGTGTTTTTAATTTGTCCCTGATTTAAAGGGATATTTGGTAGTCCCCAACACATGACTACCTGTGGGTTAGAGTAGGGTTGCCAGATCATCCCTTTAACCCACTGAGTGCCAGAGAGGTATCCAATGCATTGCACTGCAAAGTGTTAGATATATCTCTGGCACTCAAAGGGTTAAAACTTAAGCTGACAAGAACTCACCTTTAACCGGAGGAAAATGCATACTGCAGGACTGCTTTGATTTCAGTGAAGTACTGAAAAATGTCTATTTCCTGTGTGCCTGGTTTAAGGTGAGATCTGGTCAGCTTATTAAAACTAGATACATATGAAGAACATACCTGGTGAAAGGATACATGGGAACCATTGCAGCCCACCAATAACCACCACATTGGGCATTTTTCATGTGTCCAGTTTTAAGTTGGGCTTTTAACCTCTTGAATGCTAACAGGTTACAAGAGTCTATTCAAGAATTTAGGAATTTTTCTTTAGTCTCTTATGGGGTAGTTGGTTTGCCCCAGAAAAACTCCAGTTTAGTTCTATAAATATAGGCCATAGACTCATGATTGAGTCCTTTTCCCCTGCTGGTTCAGACTCAGATCAGATCCTGTTGTGTCACTGCTGATCTATAACCCATATTGTGACTCTGAATCAGCTGTGTTTTTGACCTGAGCAGCTGTCTTTAGTCCTCTATTTGTATTGTTTTGATTTGTACCATAATTTATCGGTATACCCAGAAAGGCTTTCATTGCTTTGTTTCAGGTGGTCTACTTTACTGCCATATTCCCATATGTTGTCCTCCTCATCCTGCTGGTACGAGGTGCTACACTAGAAGGGGCATTTGATGGGATTGACTATTACATTGGGACAAAGTCAAACATTAATAAATTAATGGATGCTGAGGTATGTGTCACACTCACCACTGATTGTTCTGCACATAATCTTATAGATTTATATTTCTATATACACGTTTTATAGGCAAATACATGTGCATCAGTGTTGCCTCTAAGGTGAACCCAGCAATGAAAGAGTTAACCCTTTATGTATTAGACTGGTGGCAATTCATTGCAAAGGATTAAAAAAGAATACTTATGCAGGGTTGCATTGGAATAACCATTGTACCATGCAGCCCTGCCCAGATTAAATTATACATTGAATTATGCGGGGTGCTCTGCATTAAACAGTGATTCTCAACTCTAGTCCTCTGCATAGCAACAGGCTAGGTTTTCAGGATATTCCTACTTAAGCACGGGTGGCTTAATCTAAGTTTAACAGACCTCACCTTTAACCAAGGACGCATGACAAATGCACACTGAAGGGCTGCTTTGATTTCAGTACAGCCCTGAAATGTGCCTAATTATGGTTAAATGAGAGGTCTGGTAAGCTTAATCAATAGAACTGAGCAACTGATTATCCACCTTAATCAGGAATTTCCTTAAAACTTGGACTGTTCATGTGCCACTTAGTCTAACACTGAGAATCACTGTCTTAGAGTGGGGTACTCAAATCTATCCTCAGGCACCCCCAACAGTGAATGTTTTCAGGATCTCCTCAATTAAACGCAAGTGTATGTCGTTGACTGTGGCAGATCCTTCAGAATGATTTAAAGGGATAGTATTGCCTGAAAATAATGTTATTTTATATTGTAGCCCTTAAAAAAACATTAAACATGATATAAGTCTTATCTCCCAAACCTTTTTGGTTTGGGATATATTAGCAAGTAAAGTTAAGTAAAGTTCCCTTTTCCTGGCTGTTTTCGCCAAGTCTGCCATCTAGTGGACAGATTTGGAATCTGGTCCACAGATCGGCAGGCAGCTCTTTAGCAGTGCCGAGATCATGATCTTTAAAAAGAACTACTTCGTTGGAACTGTCTACAAAGTGTGCCTGGCTTGCAAGCACACTTTGTAGACCATTCCAATGAAGAAATTATTTTTAAAGATCGTGATCTCGGCACTGCTGAACAGCCGCGGCCGGTCTGTGGACCGGATTCCAAATCTGAAGGCTTGAGCAGCGACGTCACTACAGGGAAAACTTTACTTGCTAATATCTCCCAAACCATAAAGGTTTGGGAGATAAGACTTATATAATTTTTAATGTTTTTTTTAAGGGCTACAATATAAAATAAAATTATTTTCAGGCAATACTATCCCTTTAAGCATTGAATTACTTGTTTTCCTATGAGGAAATCATGAAAATGTGCACCAGTTGGAGAGACCTGAAGATAGGTTCAAGTGTCCCTGCCTGAGGGACATTGATTAGCACAATGTTTCACAAATGTAATAAATGAATTAGGATATGGATGGAGAGATTCTGTCCTATAAAATAAGTAGGAGCAGGGGAGAGCTGGCAACTTGTGGCCCAGAAGGCAAATACATTCAAGTGGCCCATTTCTATATTGTTCAAGCCCACTGTCCCAGCCTACCTCCTTTTGTTAATTTTAAAATTGGCATTAATGTTGTGATGTAAGGCAAGTGATACCACATAGCTTACAGCCGAAATGGGGCTACACTAGTGCGCTACTACAAAGCTTACAATTTAAGTAAAGAGTACCTAGTGATACTACAGGTAGCATAAAGATAAATTGTTATGCTACTAGTGTAGCTCCATTTGGATTGTACCTCTGTGGTATCGTTTATGTAGCTCCATTTCAATTGTAAGCTCTGTGGTATCACTAGTGTAGCTCCATTTACAGCAGCAATTGGGCGATTTAGTGAAGAACAGTGACCCACCAGCCCAGACATATGACCGGCCCAGGGGGCAATTGCCCCCCTGCCCAACAGGCCAGCCCTCCCCTGAGTAGGAGTGGCAAAAATTCAACAAAGGAAACAACAAGATGATAGGAAAATATATTTTTGCCATCTGCAGGGACTCCCAATGAAGATTTTTTTACTTCAGGTTTTCAAAGGGAATTGTTAAAAAGTTTCAGCCAAGTGTTGCCTGAAGTCCCAAAGTTTTCTTCCCACAGAAATCATGTAATACTTCACATGTTCCAGGTTACTACTTACAAAACCTCCTACCTCAACTTCAGAATTAAATGAAGGGGATGGAAAAGGCCCAGGGCTGGATTTCACAATAGGGAAAGTAGGCAATTGACTAAAGCTCCACATTTTTAGGGGTGGTGTCTCAACTGGGTTGGCCACATCCACACTGTGAATTGTGGGTGTGGCTGGAGCAATCTCAGTGTCCCTGCACCAGTTCTATACACCTTTTGCAGGCCATTATTTAACAGATTTGATGCTAGGTAGATCTCAAACGCATTGCAGAGCAATGTATTGGAGATCTCTCTAGCAACCAAGTGGTTAAAGCTTTTTTGCCCTTCTTTGTTATAGGCCAAGGAAATTTTTAGTACCATGAAACAGTAGCTGGGGCTGGGGTGGGGTCATGTGTGGAGCAGGGGTGTGGCCATGGGTGGAGCTATGGGCACCTAGAGTTCCTTGCTTAGTGGAACCTGGGATGTAAATCTGGTCCTGAAAATAGAACTTCCTGGTAATTTTGAATGAGTTTTCAGAATCCCCTACATATTGCATAAAACTTTTTTTATTTAGAAATCTATTTTATGATTTGCTGTGATTTATAGATTATGCTAAATGAGGTATGAAGTGCAGCCACTTCTTGTCTTAGTCCTGCAGTAATACCCCATCCCCCCGACATTTCTGTGCAATTGATTAGGAGAGGTAATGTAACATTAAGACAGGAAATGCTTGCATGGCATACCTTAACTCTTTGATTGCCAGAGAGGTAACCAATGCACAACGAGGCAATTTCATTGGATAGGCCTCTGGTACTCAGAGGGTTAATGATCATACTATATTACATCAAAATAACTTAAAACATAATGTTATAAATAAAAAAAGAATGCCTAACAGATACGTAATTTTGAAAGCTCTATCAAAATCAACAAAATTACTTTTAGGTGATAGTGTTCATTTAATGCTTTCAGTGGCAGAGGATGTGTCCGTTGCATTGCTTTGCAGGGACCCTGCTGACATTCAAAGGGTTCATAGGAAAAAATAAACATATGACCTTTCTTCTTTAAAAAAAAATTAAATAAAAAATGTCAAGGATCATTTAACCCTTTAAGTGCCAGAGGGGTACACAACGCATTGCTTTGCAATGCGTTGCGTACCCTCTGGCACTCAACAGGTTAAAGTGTTAGTAATGTCCCAACATAATTTGTAATAGATTTGTAGAGTCTAAAAAATAAATCACATTGCCACAAACCCCATCTCTCAAACCTCTATGGTATGAGAGATATTGGCAATGAAAGATCCCCCTTCCTTGATGTCAGCTCTAAAGCTTACAGAAGGGGATCTGTGTCTGCTGACACGATGAGGCTCTGCAGCAGAGCCGAAATTCTGTTACTGCAAAAGAATTATTTCATTGGAAAGGTTTACAAAGTGTGCTCGCAAACCAGGTACACTTTGTAGACCTTTCCAATGAAATAATTATTTTGCAATAAAGGGATTTCAGCTCTGCTGCAGAGCCACTGGCTGGTCCCCGGACTGGGCTCTCCTGCTGGCAGCTAGATGCTGATGTCATTAGAAGGGGAGGCAAGGGGGAACTTTCATTGCCAATATATCTCAAACCATGACAGTTTGAGAGATGGGGTTTGTGGCAATATGATTTTTTTTTAGACTCTACAAATCTATTACAAATTATGTTGGGGCATTACTAACCCTTTAAGTGCCAGAGAGGAATCCAATGCATTGCAACTTAATGCATCGGATGCCTTTCTGGCACTCAAAGGATTAACCCCTTAGACATTTCCAATGCAGGGATTAAATATATAAATAAATGATAACTAAAATGATTAGCAATAACTCTGTTTTGATTCAAAGTAACTGTCATTTTAGGTTTGGAAAGATGCTGCCACTCAGATCTTCTTTTCCCTCTCCACTGCCTGGGGTGGTCTGATAGCTCTTTCATCATACAATAAATTCCACAACAACTGCTATTCAGATGCCATAGTGGTTTGTGTTACTAACTGCCTCACTAGCGTATTTGCTGGATTCGCCATCTTCTCTATTCTGGGACACATGGCTTTTGTGTCAGAGAAATCTGTATCAGAAGTGGTAGATTCAGGTATGTATAGCAATTACAAACAATGTAGACTACCCAGGTTACACACTCTAACTGGGTGATAGAAAACACTGAATCCACCAATAAAAACTGTGACTACTGCATAAAATTGAAGTGGAACTTTTACTCTGTAATAAATAGTTGTGTAAAAGTTTTCAAAACTGCCTTTATCTTTGCTGGCCATTTCTGTTCAAATAATATATGATGAGATATCTTAGCTTTATTTAATTTTCTCATTATGCAAATGAGATAGTACTTTCTGGTAAGAAGTGTCAGTTGGGTTTGGGAGTAGCTTGAACTGTTATAACTTTTGACTATAGCAACTGCCCATTGTGGGAGTACCATTTATTTATTAAGCAGTAAATGTTCTACAATATGATTTATCAGATCCCTAAAACCCTTAAGGACCCATGACGTGCTAGGACCATCATGGATAAACTTCACTTTAGGACCAGTGATGGTTAAATGATAGCAGCACACCTCAAGGCACACTGCAGGGCATAACTAGAAGTCACCGGGCCCTGGTGCAAAAAAATTGCCATGGCCTCCACCCAGCCACATTGCCACCATTGGGTATCTCCACATTGCCCCAACTCTCCACATTGCCCACAATATCCACCTCCCCACATTGCCCCAATGTCCTCCTCGTCACATTTCCCTAGCTCTCCACATTGTCCCCAATGCTCCACATTTTAATATTGCTCCCAGTGTCCATCTCCTACCTCCCTGGTGGTCCAGGGGCGTGGCAGGAGAGGTCTGTGCCTCCTTCCACACAGACCTCTATTAAGACCTGGCTCTCTCACGCAGACCTCTCTCCAGTAATGATGTCATCTCCCAGCGCTCTGCATTACAAGAGTGCCGACGAGGGGGAGTGCAGATAATAGATGTCCGTGGAGCCGGACGGGGGGGGTCGCAGGGGGTGGCCGGGCCCCTAGATTGACAGGCCCGGTCGCAGGTGCGACCCCTATTGTTTTGCCAATGGGGCACTGCTATCATGCTGGGGAGGATGAAACTGAGTGCTCCAGGACTGCAGCACTCCATTTCAGTAATTCCACATTTTGTTGGTACATGTGATCGCTACTACAGCAGTCACGTGTACCAGCTTTTTCATTGACAAAGGCAATGTGTTTTACACTTTCATTTGTCATTGTTCTCTGCCTTTCTCTTCCTTACTGTGATAGTAAGGGAGAGAGAAGCAGAGCATACACAACTGAAATATAGAGGTAAAGATGGAGACATTAACCCATTCACTTCTGTTGCTGGGGACAGAATTAAGTGTAGGTCCCTTTACAAACTACTGACACAAATCTTCCCATTTGTTTATTGCTCCATTCCTTAAGTGCAAAGCACCCCAAATTGTCCTGGTCCTTAAGGTGTTAACCACTTGAGAACCAGAGGGGAGTTCAACGTATTGCAATGGTCCTCATGGGGTAAACATATGAGAATGAAGTATGCAGCTAGTGGTCAATAGAATAGTAAAACAATAATTCTCATTTCGCAGGCTTAACCACTCGAGTGCCAAAGAGGTGTCCAACTCATTGAAGCCTGTCTGGAACTCAAAGGGTTAAAGGAACACTAACACCTTGTAATAATATTCCCAACTTGAATCTGGACAAAGAATCCTAAAGACCTCTAACAATAAATGATATGAGGATTGGTTTCCTAAAATGAATCCTTGATTAGTACTGGATATCATGACAATGGAGGAAGACATGGTTCCCTGTTGTCAGTCCCCAGGACCCCAAACTCTTCCCAGTGAAGTCTTCCTTCCATCCCAAGTATACATCAGTGTGAGAATCTTGGAGTTTTGAGGAGGAGATGCACTATGGAGCGATGCTATGGTGAAGTGTGTCTGGCAAAGTGTGGCATTTGCTTCTCCATGGAGAATGACACCCCTCCATATGCACTAAGAATTATCTGTCCAAGGCAATGGGACACTTTAATCATTATTATGTAGGGCTGGCATAATGCTAGCAATGTGTTAGGAATGAGCAAACATTCAGACCTCTTGAGATTCAACTGCAAAGAGTGAAAATACCTCTCTCTGAGCCAGTTTATGTCACAAGTCTCCTCCTCTAAAGGGAGAAGACATTCTCTCTCTATTCCCTATATGGAGAATAAGGATTATTAAGTTGTGTATTATGTCTAAGAAATTGGCAGCTATTAATAAAGCAACTGTATAGGTCCAACATGAGATCAGTTGTGTATATAAACAGGATGGTTATTAACAGTTCTATAAGCAGTTTCATCCATATAATGCAATTTGTTCCTTCTTTTTCTGCTTTAACCGAGGATTTTATTGATTTTTTTTTTTTTTTTTTTTAATTATCATGTTTCACTTTGTACATAAGCTTGAGCGACATCGCTGGCCATGTTGTACTTGTACATCACTGGTTTATTTGATACACACATTGTTAGTTTTCCTCTTTGATTGAATAGAGGATACATTGTACCTTTATGTCATTCAGTCTGTTTTAAGTGGTTCGATGATTTATAGTATATATGAGCAAAGGTCTGTTTAAAAATGTCCAGTCGAGCTGTTCTATGGTTAAGCACCTCAGGTGTGAAACGCACAAGACCATTTAATCTTTGTGCTTGGTACCTGTTTGTATGTCAGTACCTTAATAAACCATTCTTTTATCCCATTGAAATAACTTGTCTGTTTGTGAGAGGTGTTAGGGAGGATAAGTGGGCAAGTGGAGAGAATGCACTCAGACTTCAGTGCCAAGAACACCACCATCCCTCCCTAAAAATCCCTGCCCTGCTTCAAAAATTACGTAAAGACAAAGAGAAGCAGCAAAGCAACTGTTACATGTAACAACTTGTCTGTCTGTTCTGTCTTTACATGAACTTTCTTATTAGCTACTTTAAGTCTATAGCAGACTATCCACTGATCAGCTGAAGGCTCACAAAGCACTCCCGTTTACCTTGTGGAGTGCCTTACAAGTCTTCTATTTACATGAATCAGCAGATAGTCCACTGTGGACCAAACAGCTTATCAACCAGTCCATGTAAAGAACAAACCAGCAGAGGAGCTATTACATGTAACAGCTGCTTTGTCAGTTCTCTTGGGATGTGAAACATATTGTAGAGCAATGTGTTGCACTTCCCTATTACACTCAGGGATGAAGAGAAGGTAACTGCTGTATCTGCTCTCTAGTAGAGAAAGCAATCATCTGTGGCTCCATAGAAAGCTATGGGAAGATCCAAATTTCTCTTTCAGTTTAGCAAAGTTTGAATTGTGAACTCCTGGTGAAAACATAATGATATTGGCATATTTGTGGTGGATCCACAGGGATGTGATGAAAAAGACATCTTGGTGCATGTGACATGATATAATTGGAAATGGTGGGTAAATACACCACAATATCACCAGTCTGGAACCTTATCAAACCTTACTGCATCCCCCCCAGGAGTCTTGAAACAAAAAATTGTGTCCGTTTCTATGGACATTATATTAAATACTGAGCTAAACCTTGCAGATCTGATTCATAGTAGTTCATTAAGATTTTCAATGCAGGTATTTATTATAACATGCGTTTAGAGTTCTGAGTGGTAGATGATTATTGTAACAAAATCACTTTCATAGGGTGCTCCAACTGCAAGAAGATGCTTAGTTCAAACGTTTTTACACCTCATGTGCCTTAAGAAGCAGTCATTTGTTTGTTTGCGTAATGAAAACACTTATAGGTTTTTTCTTTTCTTCTGAGTAAAATAAGGGTACTCCCACTGTTTGCATTCAGTAGCTATAACTGTTCAAAACTTTAAGCTCTATGGAAACACAGATCCAGGGAGCTTACTTCCTGACAGTTCAAACTGACAGGAAATGACTCCGCAGTTTCTATTTCATTCTGTGGAGAACTGTTGTCACTGACTCTCCTCTCCCACAGAATGAAACAGAATAAATATCTGAAACCTGGCCACTAGTTGGTAATTTTATTTAAAAAAAAAACCCACAACATTTTAAACTGTACTAACTTTTGAGAAATGCATCTTCCAGTAATGGAAGTATCCATGGTTTACTCAGCAGGAAAAGCTTTACAATATATGTTTTTTCCACAAAAAGTATGATGCTTTTTCAAGGTTCAGAGGGATGTGCAACACATTGAAAAGCAATGTGTTTCACATCTCTCAGGTACTTAAGGGGCAAATAGTGTTTAAAACAAGCATCTCCCAACAGTGGGTGTGCCCTTATTTTACTTAGTATTAAAAGCCCTATTTGTGTATATATAGTGCAGAGGTACTGAGATGACCCTGGCCACACCCAAAATTTAGCACAGTGGGTGTGGTCAGCAAAGATGAATTTCCCCTGACAATTAGGCATTCTAGGAAGTGTCATACTTTGTCTAATGGGAAAGCTGGCACTGGCCTCCATCATTCACTCCCAGCTAATATCCAGGTGAGGGTGATAGGGATTATAGTCTGATTACAGCATAGTGATTCTGTTAGCTCACACTGCCCTGAATATAGGAATCTCTGTAATCTTGTCTCCCTTAGGTTTTGGTCTGGCATTCATTGCATATCCAGAGGCTTTATCACAGTTACCAATTTCCCCTCTTTGGTCATTCCTGTTTTTCTTTATGTTGCTGACCTTGGGTTTGGACTCTCAGTTTGCAATGATAGGTAAGAGAGCTTTGCAATATTTATTCAACTCACATTTGTGTAAAGTCCTTTTCTATAATATACTGTATGTACATAATTATCATTTTTATCTGCATCAGCGGAATAAAATCAGGCTAAAGAGTACATCTTCACAAGTGCGGGATCAATGTCAGGCTAGAGAGGACATTGTTTACTGCAGCAGGAATAAAACCAGGCTAAAAAGTATTTACTGATGCAGGGACACAATCAGGCTAAAAATGAAGTCTCAAGTAGTGCAGGAATAAACTCAGGCTAAAATTGAAAGTCAAGTGAATGTCTTTACTAACACTAACCCTCTGGTTCAACAGGGGTGATATAACATCGGCTGGACTTGGACACATCTTTTTTTCAGCCTCATCAGTTATGTTTCAATATTATTATGTATCAGTGCCAGATAAATTCATGCTAAAGAGTATGCCTACTTGTAGAGAAACAAAATCGAAATATAGAGGACTTTTCTTTATTGCAGGAACAAAAGCAAACTAAAGGGGATGTCTTACTACTACAGGAACAAAATGAGGATAAAGAGGACTACTTTGCTAGTATAGAGACAAAATGAGGATAAAGAGGCTTACTTTACTAGTATAGGGACAAAACCAGGATAATGAGGACTACTTTAATAGTATAGGGACAAAATCAGGATAAAGAGGACATCTTTTGCTGATGCAAGTTCTTCACAAGGTGTGCGTTAAGTTCAAATGACACTAAGCATTATTGAATGAGGTCTTCTAACAGTTGGACGATAGAGAGGTATACAACACATTGCTTTTCAAATCACTGGAGACCCCACTGGCATCAAAGGGGATCATAAAGGGTTTTTTGGATTTTTTTTTTTTGCATTCCACCAAATTCACATTTTATTGAATGGTGTCTGTTCACTAAATGGGTAATCTCTTTCATTTGTAAAGATCAGTTTTTGTACCATAAAAGACATAAGAATTTGGATGGCACACATAATTTTTAAATTAATATTTATTTTCAAGAATAATATATATATATATATATATTGAAAAAAGCAAGCAATAATCATTGCCCAGCCAAGGCATAAATAGAGCTTACATCAATATCCTCCATCAATATATGAAAATGCATCAGTACAGGTCAACAATGATAAAGTTCAAATCAACAATGAAGAGCGCGTCCAACAACAAGATACAAACTCCTTTCCGAAAAATAGATTGGCACAAAAAGGACTTAAGCTCAATGGAGGTTACCTACATCACTTACTCTTTGCAGACAATATCATACTCTTTGCCAGTAGTCCTATAGAACTGCAAGAACTCATTGAAAAACTACAACAGGAGAGCAAAATTTTGGTCTGAAGATGAATATCAACAAAGCGCAAGTCATGTTTAACCAGGGTCGGACTGGGTATAAAAACCAGCCCTGGAAAAAATTGCTTACCAGCATCATAGCATTGTGTCATTATACCAGCCCCATATCACTGCGTCATTATACCAGTCCCATAGCACAATGGCATTTGTTTCTTGTTCATAAAAGGGAAAACCATGCATTTTAAAATGCATTTAAATGCCACCCCCAGAGCAATACAGTTATATGTCACACCTGAGTAATACATTTATATGTCACCAGCACACCAATACAGTTATATGTCACCATCAGAGCAATACAGTTAGATGTCACCATAAGACAATACAAAGCTATATGCCACCACCAGAGCAATAAAGAGTTTATAAAAATAAAAAAAAGATCTGAGTTTCAAGGAAGCACTCTCCCTTACTGTGTGACAATTGCCTGGGTGCTGATGAAATTTGCAAAAAGTATTCAAGTTTCAGAAGGACATAAGCACTCTCAGAATGAGGAAGGCTGACAAGATGCAGCCGAAATGCTGACCAAATAAAATCAGTTTTATTTCACATTCTATCTTCAATGAAGTCCTGAGAGTGCTTATGTCCTTCTGAAACACACACACACATATATATATATAAATACCAACACCAGAGCAATAAAGAGTTATATATACCACCTTTCACCCCCTCTTGATTCCCCCCTTTTGCCTCTTTCTCCCCCTCTTGATTCCCCTCCTTTTGCCTTTTTCTCCCCCTCTTGATTCCCCTCCTTTTGCCTTTTTCTCCCCTCCCCATTTTCTCATCTCTTGATCCCTCCTTTGCCTCTTTCTTCCCCTCCCTGGACCCTCATTGACACTTGATCCCCCCTTACTTTTGCCTCTCTCCCCTTGACTCTTGGTCCAACTCTTTGCCTCTTTCTTCCCCTCCCGATCCTTCCTCCTTTTATCTCTTTTTTTTTCCCTTTTGCCTCTTTTTCTCCCTCTTGTCCCCCCTCTGCCTCTTTCATCTGCTCTTGATACCCTTTTTTGCCTCTCTTGATCCCCCTTTGCCTAATTCTCCCCCTCTTGATGATATCATTCCCTCCAGTATGTGTTCATCACCTGCTTCCTCCCAGGCAGCAGTGGCAGTGTCTCTTCTGAAGCAACCCCCGATCAGCCACTCTGACAGCAAGGGTACCATGCTGCATTCAGTCCTGATCCACTCTTAGACACACAGTATTGGTACACAATGGGCCCCATTCATCAACATAAATAGGTGCAAGCCAAATAGAGCATATATTTGAAATTAATTAAATCACCAGTCATTTGAATACACATTTTTAACTTGAATGCTAGACCGGTCTCCATCTCCACAACATTTAAGGAATTTAAAATATCAATTTAAAGTAACGATAATATTAATTACCCCCTGGTACAGTTGCTTTGCTCCTGTATTGCACCTTTTTTGTATGATGAATATGGCCAAATGCTTATATTTCACATGGAAGATGTCTAACTAGCACAGCAACATAGATGCTGAAGAGGTCTTGAATACCTTTCCAGCTCCAATGGGGTAACTGAAGAATATATACAAATACAGCACATAGACATTTATCTGGCCATGATTACAAGAACATCCAGTCTACAGTAAAGAGGACTATAGACTGACACACTAATTTGTTTCAACTGCAAAATTAGTGCAAATTGGGATTTATATTATTTTCTATTTTTTTTTTTTTTAGCATTGGTTTTATTTTATTTATTTCAGGGTAATGATTATGACCCACCTTTGCACCTAGGTGATCTTAGTGAATAGACCTCTTAAATCAAATGGCCTGTTAGGCCGCTGTTTCAGTTTCCACATTACATTCCCATCCTCAGTTCCCTTCCCTGGTTCCCCCCTTGCCTCTGTCGGTGTAGGTGTCACTGTGTCTGCAAAGCAATCAGTCTGAGTCAGTCTGCTGAGTGCTCAGTGCTTCTGTCTCGCAGCTCGGAGTCACTCTGCTGCCTCCCACCTCTGCTCCTGCTCAGTGAGTTATAGACTCACTCTCTGGCCTGGGTGTGTGTCACTGTGTCTCTGGCTCAGTGGAGCTTAACTTAGGTGCGGGCGGCCTGGTGCGCAGATGCAGTCACGCAGTGCTCTTCTGAATCACACCGCTGCGTAGCCTGCGTCTGACGTCATGTCACCGGCCTGCCTCCACTGCACCAGCACTGACAGTCTGAGTGACCGAGTCCACTACTACTGGACGTGGCCCGGTCCCGGCGACCGTTGGGTCCGTGATCCAGTCACCTTGAGGCTTCCGCAGCTGCAGACTGGCATGCCAGTGTGTCACATGTGTTGTGAGGTCATTTAAGGCAGCAGGCCCAGGGAAACACAGCGCCGGCGGCATACCGGGAATTTTCCCAGTATCCCAGTAGGCCAGTCTGGCCCTATGTTTAACAACTTTACCATCCCAAGGAAAATCAAAATAGATGGACAAGAAGTAGAAAAAGTGGACAAGTATGTTTACCTTGGACAGGAAATGTCAGCAGATGGAAACAGCATGATGGAAATTGAGGAATAAAACTGGGATGGCATTTGGCAAACATTTGGATATCTTAGTAGTATTATCTTTAAGACAAATTTGCCACTCTGCCTCAAACAAAAAGTTTTTTACCAATGTGTCCTTCCAGTTCTTGTGGCTGTGAAACATGGACACTGAATGGCAAAGCCTTACAAAAACATAAGGTTACACAGAGAAGTATGGAATGTAACATTTCAAACATATCAAAAAGAAACCAAAAAATGTGCGAATGGATTTGTCAGCAAACAAATGTTTGACATCATTGAAAGAGTAAAGCTCATAAATTGGAAATGGGCAAGTCACATTGCAGGACAACCTGAAGGTAGATGGATCAAACACATTCTGGAATGGATTCCACATAATAGTAAACTCCCAAGAAGAAGCTCAATGACAAGATGGGTTGATGAAATTACCAAATTTGATGGTGTACAGTGGCAACAGAAGGCACAGTTGGAAACTACTGTGGATCAGCGATGGCTCGATGATGATAGATAGATACTCCATGGCTCAATGCCTTAATCAACCATGAAAATGCAACTGCATCAATACAGGTCAACAATGATAAAGTTCAGATCAGCATAGAAAAAATTAGACACAATCTCCCCAAACTAATTTTCTGCTTGTTTAGAAGAAAATGTCCGCAAACTAAATTGGGATATGTGACAGAAAGGTTGTGAGAATGAACCTTGTCTGTTTTCAGTAACCCCATTGTCTTCACTATGTGTTCCCATTCTTGCAAACATTAATGTCCTCTATGAGTGCATATATTAGAGAGTGTTGGCCTTTTGCCAGCCTTGAAGGGGTTAATACATAATACATTGAAGTACAGAGTGAGGGTGCCATAGAGTCTAGTTAACACAAGAGATTCAGTGCTATTAAATAACTCCTTGTGGATAACTAGCACAACTTAGGGAAAGGGATTTAACTCTTAGGCAGATATAGAGGTTAGAAAAAAACCTGTGTGACTTGATTGTGTTCCTTCCCCCTTAGAGCAGGATATGTAAAATATATATTGTAAATGGTAGCTTTGACATTGGATGCTGGAGGAGGAGGTGGAGAAGCAAAAAAAGTTTAAAATGAGTGAGGAGGGAGATGGGAATGTAGGAGCATGGGGAAGGGTCTCTCTAGCATGGAGGGAGGCCTGGGGACAGTCTGGAGTTTGACTGGTACATGTGCTTGCTAAGGTTGCATGAAGGAAGCCCTCACCAGAAGAGTTAGGGTGACTGAGCACTGAAGTGGATGGTCCCTCTTTCATTTGTCCGCTATAAAGCATGTAAAGTGACCTGATGGTCTCATGGCAAGGTTGGGGGCCATAAAGCTAAACTTCAGAGGCTATGGCCCAAGAATAAGTAAAGTAAACTGTGGATAATCTCTTGGGATGCCTCCTCCAAAACTTCTGCAGCGTACAAAGATACTTCATGCAAGCCAGCACCTGGTGAAAGGGCAGTGGGCTGTGTGCCCCACTCCTGCCTTTATTGGCACTGTGTTTCAGCTCCAGGGAAAACCTAAAATGGACTGTTAGTATTAAGTGGAACCCCTGCCAATCTGTACAATCTTTGCTGCATACCAAGAAGAGAATGATTGAGGTGTGTAGGTTTTATATTTTACCCCTGTTTATTTGCCTGTAGTGGTTGTCATATGCTTGTGTGTGGCGAACACTCTAATAAATGCAATTCATTATCTTTTTTGTCTGGATGGATAGTTGTATCCCTTGTGCTTAACCCTCATTCTACCAATCAGTAACCACTATACCCGCCACAGAATAAAAAATACTTCAGATCAATGGAGATTACCTACATCACTTACGTTTTGCAGATTATATCATATTCTTTGCCAGAAGACCCACTGAACTGCAAGAACGCATATCAACAAAAATCTCTCTCAACAGTCTTTCTCTGTGACATACGCTAACACATCCTCACCTCTGATCCCCCTCTCAGTATGTATACCCCAAGGCTCTGTTCTGGGACCTCTTCTCTTTTCTCTGTATACACTCTCCCTGGGGCAACTGATAAAATCCTTTGGCTTTAACTACCATCTCTATGCAGATGATACGCAAATATATCTTTACACACCCTCAATATCACCTGAAATACAGCAGCAGATCTCAGATTGCCTTACTGCTGTCTCTTCCTGGATGGCTCATCGTCGCTTAAAACGTAACATGTCCAAGACTGAGATCCTTATCTTCCCTCCTAAATCCTGCACAACACCTCCATTTTCTATAACTGTTGAAGGCTCCATAATATACCCTGTAGACAAGGCCTGCTGCCTCGGGGTAACTTTGGACTCTTCTCTTTCCTTCTCCACCCACATTAAGGACATTACCAAAACCTGTCGCTTCTTTCTTCGGAATATAGCAAAAATCCGGCCATTCCTCTCTCATTCTACAACAGAAACCCTCATGCATGCTCTTATGCTTTCTCGCCTGGACTACTGCAACTCTTTACTTATTGGTCTTCCTACTAACCATTTCGGTCCTTTTCAATCATTTCTTAATTCAGCCACCAGAATACTCTTCTCTCCTCCAGAACAGTCCTCACCCCACCACTCCTAAAATCACTGTCATGGCTTCCCATAAAGCAGCGTATCACATTCAAAATCCTCCTCATCACCTTCAAGGCTCTCCATCACTTGTCACCGCCTTATATTTCATCTTTGATATCCCACCATATACCTGCGCGTCCACTACGCAGTACACATGGTGGATGACTCTCTGCCCCTTTAACCACTATCGCTGTTTCACGATTGAAAGCTTTCTCACTTGCTGCCACCTACCTCTGGAACTCCCTACCACCCAGTATTCTCCAAACCCTCAACAACTTTAAATCAAAGTTAAAATAGCACCTTTTATCTCTAGATCTCTTAGATTGTAAGCTCAACAGGACAGGAACCTCTTATCCTAATGTATACTCACCTGTTGTTTCCCTTATACCTGCCTATATAAGCACTTAATCACCACACTTATTGTACCCCTTCTATATTAAATGTAATCTGTAAAGTGCCAAGTACACTGGTTGTCGCTATATAAATAAAAATATACAATACAATACAACAAAAAGCAAGTCATGTTTAACAAATTTACCATACCAAGGAAAATCACAGCAGATGGCTTAGACTAGAAGAAGTGAACAAGTATGTTTACCTTGGACAGGAAGTGTGAACAGATGGAAACACCATGATGGAAATTAATCAAGAAAATTGGAATTTAAAGCATTTGTAAAACTTAGCAGCAGCATCTTCAAGACAAATGTGGCACTCTGCACAAGCAAAAAATTTTTGATCAATGTATCTTCGCAGTTCTTATGGCTGTGAAACATGGACACAAAATGCCAATGTCATAGAAAAACTTAAGGTTACATAGAAAAGTATGGAACACTGGAATTTTGACTATAACAAAAAGGAACCAATAAATATGTTCTTGGATTCAACAGCAAACAAATGTTTATGACATAATTGAAAGAGTAAAGAACCTATAATGGATATGGGCAGGTCACGAAGCAAGAAGACCTGACGGTAGATGGACCAAACAAATTTTGGAATGAATTCCACTCAACACTAAATGCCTAAGAAGACCAAAGACAATATCTGTTGATGAAATGACCATGTTTTTTGGTGCACAGTGGCATCAGAAAGCTCAGGAAGGAAGTTGTTGGTTTGTTGAGGAGGCTTTCATCCTTCAGTGGATCGACAGGGGTTGAAGATGGTGATGATGATATGTCGCACTAACCTTTTGAGTGCCAGAGAGATATCCAAGCAATGCACTGGTACAACTCTGGCATTCAGAGGGTTAAAACTTGCTTTGTATGAGGCAATTTCAACACATGACAGAACAAGTTGCTTGCTGCCCTAGGAAACATAAGCTTTCCAGCTACTGTACACTGGCTCTACCGCAATTTTGGGGAAGTAGGTGTAAAGCAATGGGGTCCAGACAACTTTAGGGGCCCACTGAATGCTGAAAGCAGAAAATGTGTATGATTTTTCAGTAGGTTGCAGTGAATTGGGGATCCAAAATTATTCTTTACTGTGGTCCTCATTCACGACATCTGCCACTGTGTCTCAAACCCCTACATCTTTCATACCTCCCAAGTGTCCCTCTTTAGGAGGCACAGTCCCTCTTTGAGACTCAAATTCCTCTGTCCCTCTTTCTCACCCTAGTGTCCTTCTATTTAAGAGAGCAGACCGTGTGGTGTGTATATACGTGTATAACATTGCTCCACATCAATAACACTCACATTAATGTTTGTTTACACTTCAGTATATGTATGTATAAATTAGTGTAAATAAGATACTTTGGTCTTGCTCTAAATCATTTATTAATTTACAGAAAGAGGTGTCAATAGTTATGAAATAATCTAAAAATTCTTGTTATTGCCACACCCACCAGCCAAGCCCCAGCAACACCTCCTAAAACAAACGTGTCCCTCTTTGACCTTTTGAAATGTTGGGAGCTATGACCTTTCACTTGGCCCCATAACCAGTTCAGAAAGATACAAAGCTTTGGCCTTCAATAAGAATAAATATGCCAGTGGCTGACCAAGTGATTGAGGGCCCTGATGCTACACACTTGTTGGGCTCCCAGTTAACTGAATGCTGAATATTGATTTTTGGACCGCATTCAATGAAAATTCCTCTAAAGTTGTCAGAGTTCCAGTGCTTTACACCAGTGGTAGTTTAGCCCCTGAATTATGTCCAAGCTTTTGGTATTTTTATTTCACTTTTTTAATTTTTTGGAAACTTAATATTTCCCTGACATACCTAAAAGAAATAACCCTTACCACTACTACACAAAATTGAGCATACAGTCACCTGGGGAGCTTGCAGTAAGTTATAACACAAAGCTATTCAGTCTCTGAAGCAGAAAAGTTATTAATCCATTTAAATATCCTTTGAGTGCCAGACAGCTATCCAGAGCATTGCACCACAATGTTGGATACCTTTCTGGCGCTCAAAGGGTGAAAATAAAGGATCACAAAAATACATCTGTGCAAAGAATAGGAAGTCAGAAGACACCCCAGTTATAGAGCCTACCTGAGGTCCATTCATAAAACTACCACCACCAAGTAGGGATAATGGAAGCCCCATAGGTGGCTATAACCACCAACTCATCACAGTCAGGATGGGGACTTGTGGTTTAAATATTTCCAGTATTGATTTTTAACTTCCCACAGCAAAGACAAGAGACTAGAAGGAATGGAGCTATGTGCCATTATCGTGCAAGGACTCTAATGAGCTGCACACCCATTCATCCCTGTCCCTTGGCAAGTATAAACCCTTGGATGCTACAGACATGTCCAGTGCGTTATGCTGCAATGCACTGGCATGTCTGTAGCATCCAAGTGATTACATTAGTTGAGCACATGCTGTAACGTGACTATTTTGTTACACAAACAGCCTAACACATATAAAGCTAAAAAATAGTTTTGCCCCTAAAAGTAGACCATGAAATTGTTTCCTGTAGTTGGGCCTAATTGGTTGAGCAGGAGACTGCTAGGTCACCCTTGAAACCTTGTCCAAATCACATAGGCACAGTCTGGATAGAGATTAAAATCAGACCAGTACAGGGAAGGGCTAGGTGACATTTAGCAGTATAGCTATTGGAGAGTGCAATTCCCAACCATTGGCTGGTTGGGGATTATAGGGAGTTGTAGTCTTCAACAGCTATACTGCCAAAGGTTGCCTACCCTTTGTATAGGACTTGGATACACAGAAATTGGTGTGACATGTTATTGATGAGGAATTCATTCTTTCTCCTACAGAAACAATCATAACATCAATCCAAGACGCATTCCCAGAAGTTATGAAAAGAATGCGGATACTGATCACTACTGGCTGTTGTGTGGTTCTGTATCTACTTGGGCTGCTCTGTATTACTCAGGTAGATTAAACCATTCCATTTATCCAAGTGTATAAGAACTGGATCGACTTTATTCCATTCGGTAACTACTGCTATAAAGTATTCTAGAAATGGAACATTCTGTTTCTTCTAATTCTCTGGGAACAAGAGGGACAAGATCAGATTTACGTCCAAGGCACTTTTAGTTGAGGAACACCAAGCATCCTTATCACCTCCCATGTCCCGAGATGCAGCCACTGATTTTCTGCAAAGGAAATACCTTTAGGCTGTGACAAGGTACAAGAAGAATCATAAAGTATAACTGTCACTTTGTAACAAATATATGATTTTTGAAAGAGCTTTGAAAATCACAAATATTAGCCATTTTTATTTCAAACAATAGTTTATGAGATATTTAGCTTATGTTATCTGTCATTTTACACAAATTAGACAGTAATGGTTGGTATGCCTGCCAGATACTAACATTCCACACTGCACCCCATCCCAAATGTTACTCCCTCCTGGCTGGCATTAGTCCATCTGCAAAAACTTACAAAGAAGTGAATATAAATATTTCTCAGGCTATTATTTGAAATAAAAATAGCTAATATAAATATGTGTTTTTGAAAGCTTTTTCAAACTACCTATTTGATACAAAGTAACAGTCCCATATTAAATCTACCGACCTGTATAGGGATATATAAACAGTTAATAAACTGGACAAATTAGTGTAAAACTAAATGATACAGTAACGTATAAAACAAGTGACTCATGCAGGAACATTGGACCATACGCACAAAACAAAACAGGAGCAAGTATGGGGCAAACTGACTGCAACATCGGGAGTAATACGAATGTGCTGGAACCCTCTTTAGCATGCAAAGGGTTAAAAATCCAATTTAAATCAACTGGATTTTTAACCCTTTGGTTGCCAGAGTGGTATCCAATGCATTGTATTGCAATGTGCTCTCTGGCACTCAAAAGGTTAATGTTTATTTGTCAAAGGTGAGTCAGGTGCTACACGTTGAAATGTATAATTCATCCAAAATGCAGGAATATAGGACTCACCAGCAATCCAAGGGTGCTCACCAAAGACAACTCTCCAAAGGTTGTTTGTATCTTGAAACAAAAACCAACACGGCTGGAAGCACTCGACTGTAATGCTCAATGTCAAAAAACAGGCTGGTACACCGCTCCAATCCTCTTAGAAAATCATTGATTTATTCATCAAAAAATAAAATAAACATATATATATGTCGCAACAGGGAAAGGAAAAAACACCACTATTTGCACCAAGAATAGGATGTCATATCGGACTCTGACTTGTTTCGCGCTCTACGGCGCTTAGTCATAGATGAATGAATACTCCTGAAGTTACTACATTTAAACCAAATAGTGGGCCGTGATTGGACTCATTTAAAATCATTAAAAAACTAAACAACCTATCTTAATCCCAAAAAACAGGGAACGGAAACTCCATCAATCCTCTCAATCCCTCCTACCAACATATTCTACCTCCTCCATTCAATAGCTTCATAACATATGTATTTAACTATTCCCTCTCCCAGGCCAGACTAGTCCCAGCGATAAGACAACAGCAAACCAATTTAAAGAGGAGGAAAGGAGAGAGAGAGAGGAAGAAACGGAGAAACAATGTATCTCAATTATCACACATGATTCACTTAATAGAATAGAAACAATGTAAATGTACATATATAGGCAATGGAGAAAAACCAGTACTCGCACTGATTAAAATTAGGATTGAATTTTGTGCCCAATCGGAGATTTAATCTGTTCCATACTATCTTGGATCTCAACCGTTTCGTTAGGTCTTTGACCATTAAAAAGTATTTTAATAATGAAGCGGTTGAGAGGGATAGTTTTGAAATAGTGCATCCTAGAAGTATGGTAGATGATTCTTTTGGGGATTTCAGTTATAAAGATGTGTGTGCAGTTGTAGATTTACAGCAATTAAAAGAGGAATCCTCAGTGCCCCTGGAGGATATCCAGATGCTCCCTATGGATTCAGGTTTAAGTTCAAGATCTACTTTTTTTCCAACACATATAAAGGGAGTATATCTGGATACCTTCCAGAAATTGGTGGAGAGTGACTTGATGGAACTTGATGGCGCTTTTCCATCTAGGTCCACTACTGATAACCTGTCCCCTTCCGACAAGGAGGCTTTATTTCAGTTACAACATAATCAGGATATAGTTATCAAGATGTCGGATAAGGGGGGGTCAGTCGTGGTCATGGATGCGGTTTCATATAAGAAGGAGGCATTACGCCAGTTAGAAGATCGTGCTACTTATGAACCTTTGAGTTATAATCCTACTAGTAAATTCAAGCAAGATCTTCTAAAGATTGTCAATTTGGGTGAGGGGTTGGGGGTTATTAATCCTCGTGAACGGTCAGCCCTGCTCCCTGAGGCCACTGTTGTACCCATTTTCCACCACCTGCCTAAGGTCCATAAATCCTTGTCATCGCCTCCTGGTAGACCCATTGTGTCGGGAATAGGCTCCCTCAATGAGCCTTTATCTGACTTGGTGGATTATTATCTTAGGCCGGTGGTGGAGGCATTGCCCTGTGCCCTCAGGGATACAAAACAAGTCCTGATTGAGATGACACGCATTGTTTGGGATGAACATTGTTCTTGGCTGACGGCTGATGTAGAGGCGTTGTATTCATCTATACCGCATGATTGGGCTTTAATATCTTTGAAACAACAATTGGATCTTTTTTCTAAATATTCAAGAAATTTGAAGATGTTTTTGGTCCAAGCTGTTGAATACCTCCTGTGCCACAATTTCTTTGCCTTCAATGGGTGTTTCTACCTCCAGAGACGCGGAGTCGCTATGGGGGAAAGTTTTGCCCCATCCCTAGCAATATCTATATGGGATGGTGGGAGCATCTCCGTGTCTTTGGGGCTGGGAATGCTCATCGGGGGCAGGTTTTGTGGTATGGGAGGTATATTGACGATCTTTTGTTTATTTGGCTGGGGAGTGAATTTGAGGCAGCCTCTTTTGTTGAGTGTTTAAATGACAACCAATACGGATTGCGCTTTACCCATTCGATTAACAAGGAATCGGTCCCTTTTTTGGATTTGAATCTATTGGGAAGGTGTGATACGGGCAAGGTTGTCACAACCATATATAGAAAACCGGTAGCTGGTAATGCCTTGTTGCATGCCCGGTCTGCCCATCTCCGATCTCAGGTCAGTAACATTCCAAAGGGGCAGTTCCTGCGTATACGCAGAAATTGCACGTTGGAGGAGGATTTTGTGGAAGCTTCAAGTGACCTGACCCGGAGATTTCAAGCAAGAGGCTATAGCCAGGATTCACTAACCCAGGCATATGAGTCTGCCTTGCGGACTCCAAGGGAGAGTCTATTGAATGAACGTACTGAGACAGACCGTCTGTCAAATAACAAACAGGTCCGTTTTATTACAACGTATAGTGCACAGTATAAATCTATTTGTAATATTATTCGCCGGCACTTGCCGATTTTAAATGCTGACACACAACTGGTTAATATTTTGAGGAATGGCTGTGCTTTTGTTGCGAGTCATGGTATTACCATTGGCAATCTTGTTTCACCAAGTTTATTTATGGAGGCCAAATCTAACTCCACCTGGTTGACACACAAAGGTTTTTTCAGTTGTGGGTCATCCAGGTGTAGTGTATGCAAATATATATGCCAGACAACCAAATTCAAAAGCACAGTCACGAATCTAGAGTACAATATTAATGGTTATATCAATTGTGCTACTAGTTGTGTGGTGTATTTATTCACTTGTACACGTTCTTTGGTTCAATATGTGGGTCGTACAATTAGATTGGTTCAGCATAGAATTAGGGAACATGTCTATCAAACAGAGAGGCATCTCCTAGATTCAGCTGTAGCCAAACATGTTCATGATATGCATGATGGAGATATGTCGTGCCTGAGTTTTATGGGCATAGAACGGGTGCGTTTGCCATGGAGAGGTGGTGATATCAATCGCTTGCTAGAAGAGCGTGAAGCCTTTTGGATTTTGACCCTTAGAACTAGGGTCCCCAATGGACTAAACGCCGAGTGGGATATTGCGCATATTTTTTAGTTTTGTATTCTCAATATGCGCATATACTTAGTACGCTCTTTTAGTATTTAATGTTATTTGGGACGGTTGGGTCCTTATATCCCCCTATTCTGGACAACCGACTGTTATCTGCCAATCAAGTTCCTAGTTCTATTGCTATCAGTGCGAGTACTGGTTTTTCTCCATTGCCTATATATGTACATTTACATTGTTTCTATTCTATTAAGTGAATCATGTGTGATAATTGAGATACATTGTTTCTCCGTTTCTTCCTCTCTCTCTCTCTCCTTTCCTCCTCTTTAAATTGGTTTGCTGTTGTCTTATCGCTGGGACTAGTCTGCCCCGGGAGAGGGAATAGTTAAATACATATGTTATGAAGCTATTGAATGGAGGAGGTAGAATATGTTGGTAGGAGGGATTGAGAGGATTGACGGAGTTTCCGTTCCCTGTTTTTTGGGATTAAGATAGGTTGTTTAGTTTTTTAATGATTTTAAATGAGTCCAATCACGGCCCACTATTTGGTTTAAATGTAGTAACTTCAGGAGTATTCATTCATCTATGACTATGCGCCGTAGAGCGCGAAACATGTCAGAGTCCGATATGACATCCTATTCTTGGTGCAAATAGTGGTGTTTTTTCCTTTCCCTGTTGCGACATATATATATGTTTATTTTATTTTTTGATGAATAAATCAATGATTTTCTAAGAGGATTGGAGCGGTGTACCAGCCTGTTTTTTGACATTGAGCATTACAGTCGAGTGCTTCCAGCCGTGTTGGTTAATGTTTATTTGTCCCTTATTGTATGGTTGGTATGCCCTAGAATCGTACCTCTTCACATTCCTGACTATGGCTGTATACACCATATGCAGAGAGCAACATATTAGAACTATTGGGTGGAGATAAAAATGCCCATTGATTTCAATGGGGTAAAGTGTTGAAAACCTATTTGGCATCCAAGGGGTTAACACTAAATGTTTTGAGATTTTTATTTATCCCTCTAGTACTTTTGGTTTGACCTGGAATTCCTCAATTTTGGCCTTCTGCATAAGGACTTATGGGCAGGATTGCAATTCTGGACCACTGGGGAGAACTTACATTTTAAATAGGTCTTTTAACCCCTTGAAAATTAGAAGTCTCTAACACACAGCTTGAAGAGGGGTTTAAAAGCCTTATTTTAAACAATAGGAATTATTGGATTGTTAATTTGTTCCCTGTTCAATTCAGAATCCCCAGAGAAAATTTTGGATCTCCCCAAATCAATTCACAATGAGTTACATAGACCATGGGAGAGCAGGACAAGGGGATAGTGGAAAGTGATTCTGAGTGATAAGGGGGGACTGAGAATGCTGGAGCATGAGAAAGAGATAGGGCATGTAACCAACTTTTTCCTGAGGGCCAAATCATTTTTCCACCTCTGGCACTCTAAAGGTTAATGTCAGGACAGTTAGATATAAGGATATAGACTCATCGATGCAGGACATGTCTCCAATAGAATGTATTATATAAATCTCTACAACTACAAAACTACAACTTTTTTTTTCTGTAATCAGTCCTGAATGTCATGTCCATGGAGGCAGACCTGACAATTGAGGGTAAGTTTTTAAAAAACATAACCCTTTGAATGCCAGAAGGGTACGCAATGCATTGCAAAGCAATGTATTGCGTACACCTCTGGCACTCAAATGGTTAAACAGGACAAGTGAAAGAGTCTACATAACTCTTGTTGGACCAGAGTTACAATGTCCATGAAAAGTAGGTAGAGATTATATACTTTGGTCTGCATGCCACTGTCATATCCGCCTCCATAGATATGACTTCTAGGGCTGATTGTAAGTTTTATTTTTTGAGTCAAGATTCAAGGGCAAAAGTTATGGTGCCATTTGGATTTATTTTGGCCACACTAAGTGGGGGTTATTATTATTATTATTGTTATTATATGTTACGTCTCCTTAACCCCTTAAGGACCAGCGGTCCCGGGGCGTGCCGTCCCTTAAGGACCACATAGGAAACTTTGACGTGCTGTCCCACGTGACTGATCACGTGGGGCGGCACGTCAAATGGGGCACTGGAAGAGATCGCTCCGGTTTTGGAGCGACCAACTTGAGTGCCCGGTATTACTCACCGCGCTCCTACAGGAGCACGGTGAGTAAAAGTACGTGATGTGCCAGGACCGTCACTGGTCCTTAAGTGCCGGACCAGCGTGACGGTCCTGCCACGTCAATGGTCCTTAAGAGGTTAAAAGTAGTAAGCAAAGTCTGAGGCCCTGTGATCTGCCTAGCAACAGTCATGTTGGCCTCCATGGACATGGCATCCCTTACCAACTGAAAATGTCCTCTCTTGAAAGACACAAGCTCAGAATCCCTAGGTGCCTTCAGGTTTTTCCAGGCAATTAACCCTATGAGTGCCAGGGAGGTAACCAATGCATTACATTACAATGCATTGGATATCTCTCTGGCACTCGGAGGGTTAAAGGTGGGTGATCATTATTAGAATATGATTGACAAGGCAGAACTTAAAGGCAATCTTTCTTCATAGCAAAAATGTATTAACCCTTTGAGTACCAGAGGAGTATGCAATGCATACCCCTCTGGCACTCAAATGGTTAAAAGTGATAAAAACAAATAGGAAGAAAAAAATATGTTTTTATTACATACTGTAATACTGGGTACTGTGCGACTGTTGATGACTGCATATTATGATCGAATAACATTTAAATTAAACCATACTTTTCTTGAAGTCAGGAATTTTCTGGGTTAACCTGATCGATTATTTCTGTGGCGGATGGGCTCTACTGTTTGCTGCGGTGCTGGAGTTGGTGGGAATCATCTGGATTTATGGTAAAATGATCCTACACTAACTAAGCCAATGCTGAACTTCATTTAACCCTTTGTATGTCAATGAAGAATCCCAAGGATTGAGTTAGATGCCTCTCTGATGCTCAAAGAAGTAAATGGGATCTACTTCCTATGGAAGAAGTGATGCAGAATATTGTATATTTTGGTTGATTATCTATCTACTAGTTGAAGAGCCCGTGTACATGGGCCACAGTGCCAGTCGGTCGCGGGGCAGTCATGCACAGTAAAGACTGCCCGCGCCGCAGCTGAAACAGTGCCAGCCGGTTGCTGGGCAGTCATGCACAGTAGAGACTGCCTGCGCCACTGCTGATACTTCGGAGTGCCCCTTATCAGCTGCATCATGGGCAGTCTCTACTGCGCATGGCTTCGTCGTTACAAACTTTATAGCTAATTATTATATAGGATATCACTGATTGACTATATTAAGGAATCCTGCGATGGACCTGAACTGTCCAGTCCTCATAGACAGCAATCGTCAGTTTTAAAGTAATAGTAATACTTCGTTTTAACTTTATTTTATTTTGTAGGCATTAAAAAAACATGAAGAATGATATAAGTCTTATCTCTCAAACCTTTATTGTTTATGAGATATTCACAAGCAAAGTTTCCCCCTCCCGCCCCTTTTACCTACTGTAAACAATCTCTTCTCAGATGTGGAATGCAGTCCATAGACTGGACAGATAACAGAAGGGGACACTCTTATTCCTATGAAAACAATGAAATCCCTTCCCCCCTTGACAACCTTTTCAGGTTTTTCTGTTATCTTAATTGAAGATTGTCCCTCTCTGCAGTCTACCTGGGCAGCTCCCTTCTGCCCTGGCTGAAAAGTGTTACATCAGTAAAAGGGGCGGGAGGGGGACACTTTGCTTGTGAATATCTCTTAAACCATAAAGGTTTGAGAGATAAGACTTATATAATTCTTCATGTTTTTTTAATGCCTACAAAATAAAATAAATTTAAAATGAAGTATTACTATCCCTTTAAATAAGCCCACACTTGCTGCCTTTGGGTATGGCACTGCAGAACGTGGCTTAACCCCTTGAGTGCCAGAGTGGTACACAACCATTGCTTTGTAATGGGGTGCATACCCCTCTGACACTCAAATGATTAAGCCACATAAGGGTGCTCATGCTGATGAGAGATGTTTTATTCAAAAAGTTAGAAAACATTACTTTAAAGGAACACTAATGTCTACATACGAAATTTAAATATTATATAGTCCAAGCTATTATATCTAAAAATTACTCTATTTATTGCAAGAAGTCTAAATTTTAGTCTTATCTATGCTTTTTCCTGAGCCCTAGGACACATGCTGGTTTCAGTAAGATTGACAGGTGTCAGAAATTATATTGCAGTAATGCATGTAGAGTGTCTAACATAACAGCCTCTCTGAACAGAAGAGGGTTGATACCAACTAATCAATTCCTTTACTTTTTGTCACTCATTACAAGCTGCATCAGTAAAATAAATAAAGTTTGTCAGGAGAATTGATTTCTAGTTCCACATTAGTGGAAGATTAGAATTAGCTTTAAATTAAATTACATTTGTTTGTTTTTTTTCTTTTTACTTTTTTTGCAGATGCTTTCTTGGATAACATGGTATTTAACCCTTTGGGTGACAGAGAGGCATCCAACGCATTAAGTTCCAATGTGTTGGATACCTCTCTGGCACTCAGAGGGTTAAATGTAAAATTTGATTTCCTTCTAAAGTGTTTCTGTTACTTAATGCCTTGATTTGTGATCAAACGGTTGGAGTTCACTCCCAAAGGCTTAAAGTGTTAGTAATGTCCAAAAAAAAGTTTTTGCATATAGAAGAGCTTAAAAAAGCTGAGCTATATGCAATAAAACGTATCTCTCAAACTGCTATGGTTTAATAGATACAGGCGTTTAAAGTACGCTGTCTCCTACTGACAGTTGTAAAGCTGTCAGCAGGAGATTCGTGTCGGTCGACGCGGTGGTGCTTGAGATTGCGGCACTTCTCAAGCTCCACCGTGTTGACCGACACGAATCTCTAGGAGACAGCGAACTTTAAACGCCTGTATCTCTTAAACCATAGCGGTTTGAGAGATACGTTTTTTGCATATAGCTCAGCTTTTTAAGCTCTTCTATATGCAAAAAAACCTTTTTTTTGGACATTACTAACACTTTAAGGGAGAACAAATACCTCCTAATAATAAACAACCACTTACCTTGTAGTGAAAATCCTAATAGCCCTCATGAAATCTGCACTTGATCTTTTGTTCAAAAAATATCATCTTCTACCATTTCTGGATTTATATCCATGGAGGCAGGCATCAGTTGCTAGCAGTTTTTTTAGTTAAAAACGAAGCAAAAAACAGGGAGAGTACATGAAACGACTTAACCTTTAAGGACAAGAGGGTTCTCAATGCACTAAATAGCATCCCCCGGTCCTTAAGGAGTTAAGATTATCTTGTGCAGTGAGCAGAGACTGAGGTTCTGTGGTCCTGTTAGAAACTGTCATGTCCGCCTCCATGGATGCAACACGCAGAACTGACTGAGGACCTTATCTTCATATCTGGGAACTTTCCATATGAGTTGACCCTGAGATCTTTAAAATATTTTTAACACTTAAAGCTCCCCATAATGTATAGTTTATGAAATATGTACCTGCTTGCTCTAACCCAGAGGTGCTCCAGTCGGTCCGCAAAGAACATTTAACGCTTTGAGTGCCAGAGGGGTACAGAATGTATTGCTTTGCTATGCAGTGCATTCTGTACTCTCTGGCACGGAAAGGGTTAAAATGCTATAATTTAGACATCTCACACACAAGACAAGCAGGACACCTCCCCCTGTAAAAATGGCACAATTTAGAGACTAAAGAATCATTTAACTGGAGCAAATCATAGAATAGGTAACACAGAACGCTCTCACCCTGATAAGTTGGCCCTTCTCCCTGAGACCCTGAGATTTGGGTCAAAACCATGAGGGTTCCCAGGTATGTTTATCTGCTGAAAAAAGGCATAAGGATAAAATTCATAAGGGCCATTGATATTTTCTCATTACACCATGGCAAGTGGTGGGCAATTCTTAGGAAGTCTAATTTAAAAAGGTTTTGACTATGTAAGACTCAACTGCATTTCCTACTGCAATACCACTAGGTGGCAACATTAGACTTTAATCTCTTCAAAACAGGACAGATATATAAATTAATTTAAGCTAAAAACATGTTTTCCCACAGGTGGTAATAGGTTTATTGAGGACATAGAGATGATGATTGGAAAGAAACACTTTTAACACTTAAAGCTCCCCATAATGTATAGTTTATGAAATATGTACCTGCTTGCTCTAACCCACAGGTGCTCCAGTCGGTCCGCAAAGAACATTTAACGCTTTGAGTGCCAGAGGGGTACAGAATGTATTGCTTTGCTATGCAGTGCATTCTGTACTCTCTGGCACGGAAAGGGTTAAAATGCTATAATTTAGACATCTCACACACAAGACAAGCAGGACACCTCCCCCTGTAAAAATGGCACAATTTAGAGACTAAAGAATCATTTAACTGGAGCAAATCATAGAATAGGTAACACAGAACGCTCTCACCCTGATAAGTTGGCCCTTCTCCCTGAGACCCTGAGATTTGGGTCAAAACCATGAGGGTTCCCAGGTATGTTTATCTGCTGAAAAAAGGCATAAGGATAAAATTCATAAGGGCCATTGATATTTTCTCATTACACCATGGCAAGTGGTGGGCAATTCTTAGGAAGTCTAATTTAAAAAGGTTTTGACTATGTAAGACTCAACTGCATTTCCTACTGCAACACCACTAGGTGGCAACATTAGACTTTAATCTCTTCAAAACAGGACAGATATATAAATTAATTTAAGCTAAAAACATGTTTTCCCACAGGTGGTAATAGGTTTATTGAGGACATAGAGATGATGATTGGAAAGAAACACTGGGCTTTCTGGCTGTGGTGGAGAGCTTGTTGGTTCTTCATTTCACCACTGTTATTAACAGTAAGTAAAATCAAGATCCTCTTCTACAGTGGGACAATAAAAGGAGCAATAATGACAAGAAACAAATTATTTTTGAAAAACATATTTTCTGTCATTTAACCATTTAAGTGCCAGAGAGGTATTCAATGCATAGCAACACAATTCATTGGATTCCTCGCTGGCACTGAAATGGTTAATTGCACTGTTAGCAAACCAATTCATTTGAGACTTCTGCAGGATGGAAAAAGTGAAATTCTTTGGGTGAGATATTCAAAAAGTCATCATAATGAAAAAAATTGTCAGACCATGAGTTAGTGGTAAAAGAAGGACAATATTTACAGAAGTAAATCCGTCACATTTGAAAATGCATCTAAAGAATTAAAAATGACGGTAAGAAGATTTCATTGAACATTGGCGTTAAAAATTCTGATCTTAAAAATCGTCCTTGATTTTGTCTTTGAAACAAAAAATTTGAAAGAAACAGACATTTTTTTGTCTTTGAAACAAAAAATTGCTTCTCAGAACTTTCATTTTTCTTCTCCAAGTTTAGACCTTTCTTATTATGTCGGGAAAAAAATGACGTTAATCAGACAAAAAAATTACGCTCAAATGAATATTTTTTTCTGAAAATATCTTTCATTATCACGGAAGACTAAGCCACACCCTCTTGTAAGACTGCTTTTTCCCTTTGACGGAGATGGCAGAATTGGATGCAAAAAATGAGGGAAACACGTCTGAGAATTGACGGATCATGGTGTAAGAACTTTTTTATTCTGATTACAGACAATCTCAGTTACCACCACTTTCTGAACATCTCGCCCTTAAACCTTATAAGTTATAGGATAAGGGCATTTTGTGTGGCAGACAGCAGTAGATGGGACTGGGGGTACTCATATGGGCTGTTCTTATGACTAAAGAGAAGCCTGAGATAAAATGTATTATAGTGGCATAACTGGGAACGTGCTGCTGTTATCAGAATGAATTACTCAAGGGACAAAGATTGATTCTCCCACTTTGTGTGTTCCCTTGTAACCCAACCCACTTCACATTCCACCCACACCTGGACAATACAACCACTTTCCAACCATTTTCAATGCAAATGCCACCTTCATTCTAATCCCACCCGCATAATTTAATCTCCACTCACATTGTGATGCAAATCATGCAATTTGGATACTCCCACTTTAACCCTTCTTGGTACTCCAAGGTCAGGGACAAGAAGGTTCTCAGGTATACACAGGGAAAAACAAAGACACAGTTGTTATCTATATAAAAATGACTAATATGGAGACAAACTGATTACATTCAGAACCTACAGTACTAGGTATTACAATTATATTTTGATATCTGTTATGCATTTTTCAGGCTATCCTCTTGTGGTCTCTCATTACGTTTGACGCTCCAAAATATGGCTCCATTGTTTACCCAAAATGGGGGGCAGCACTGGGCTGGTGTATGATTTGTTTCTGCATTATCTGGATACCCATTATAGCCATAGTGAAAATGATACGTGCCAAAGGGAACATTGTGCAAGTAAGTGATCAAGTAGAGTTATGTGGATGTGCACAGGACCCAATTTCCATGAAGTAGAAGGGGCTGCAGCCAAGGGTGCCTCATTGTAAGGAACCCCTCGCCCTTGCTGGACACCCCACTCTCCTGTTTTGTGGGTGTGGTCAGATCAATTCAGGGTATTCTGGGTATTGTATCAATTAGTTAATGTATTGCCATAATGTTTAATAAGCCATATCTAATAAGATAAACATGTACAATTCAGATGCAAACCAACTGTACCATAGAAGAGAATAGTTACTTCTAAAATATCCCATTAACTTAACACTTTGAGTGCCAGAGGTGTATGGAACACATTTTTTTGCAATGCATTCCATACACTTTCTGGCACTCAGAGCTAAATGGGACTTTTATCTCCTTGAATGCATTCAGTGGGTTAAATGTCCTATTTAACTCATTGGATACTTCAATTTCTCCTCTTTGGTTTGCTCAAGAATTGCACCTGTTTAGTTTATGGAAAGTGACTCATTGAACATTACAGTAATATAACCATATTGACTAGTGTGCCTCTGGCACCCAAAGGGTTAAGCATACTTTACATGCTAGGCAGCAATTGGGAGAGAGGAGGGTGTGTTTCCTAGGCTGATGTGCTAAGGACTGAATTCATTCTGTAGCAAACCAATTGCAGCATAGGGGACAAATAACACATTTCACAAACAGCAAGCGAAATATACCATTTAAATACATGGGAATTGTTATCCCCCCCCACACACACACCAGTGTTTTCATTTCATGAAATTTACATTACATTTGAAAATTACTGTAATCATATAACAATTTACATGCTGTAATTCTACATGTAGAAATGTTATGTAATAGAAAAAGAAATGAATGACATACATTGTATTTAAAACTAATTATCTTAATTATTGTTGATATAGTTTCTGCTATAATAGTTGCAAACTAGTGGACAGACTACACTTACATGAGTCACTTAATGTTGACTAAATGAACAGACATCGGATCAGCATACAGATTTAATATAACAAATGCTAGTTTATTAACTTTAATATGTATTGTTCTTACACACGTTTAATCCTTTGAATGATAGAGGGGTGTACAATGCATTGTAGAGCAATGCGGTACAACACCTCTGACACCCAAAGGGGTAATATGCTGTACTGAATACAGTGTGTGGGCAGACAGAGATGTACTTCTATTATAAATAATTCTAATATACACGTCTTACAGATATAGTAATTACATTTATCAGTATCCCCCTCAAATGTGAGGGCCCAACAAACTTTTTTTATAGTGCATTATGGGACGTACACTGACAGTAAAGAGGAGCTATTCTGGAACAATCTGAACATTGTCAAAATTCCCAGTGCTTGAAATGTGGTGGTGGGGGGTGTTGTTAACTCTTTGTATGCTAGAGCCTCAGCACATTGCTTCACAATCAGTTAGAGGCCTTGCCTAGCAGTGGGAGCCCCCTTGTTTTACCCAGTGCAGGTAGTACCCTTGCTTTACTCAACAGGAAAATACCAGTTTTACATACTTTTCATTTAAAAAAATGATTGCCCCAGTGGTGGTTTTGTTCTGTATTGAGCATATGAAATGTTATATTCAAATTTCAGCATTTCTAAATGGATCCTCTATTTGGAGAGATGCATACCTGGCAACATTTCAAATGACCAAAGAGAAACCCCTTTGCTTTTGATTGTGTTGCTGGGCTGTGGCTGATGGACGGGCATTAATAAGAATATTTAGGTTGTTTCCAGACCTAGTGCCAGCTCTTCATGTAACTGAATCAATGATTCAGAACAAGACTAAAGTATTTTATTTACGCGGAAGTTTAAACAAACAGTAATGTGAGTTTTATTGCTGTGGAGCAATGTGATACTTATATACACACCACACAGTCTGATCTCCTCAAAAAGGGACACTAGGGTGGAAAAGAGGGACGGGGATTTGGGTCTCAAAGAGGGACACTTGGAAAGAATTAAGATGCTTAGCTGATGCCAGGCTTGCCAAATACTTCCACAAGCTACATTATATTTCTTCTCTGTGTATGACACCAGTGAGCTGGGTACAATCAGCTTACACAGAATACAGTGCAGTATTTGGCAGGCTCAGTCCTAGTTGAACATCTCTAACTCTCACTTATTATATAGATGGATTATTTTTAAATTAATGTAATTATATATATTATCTAGCCTTCCAATCTCCCTGCCTCATGCAGTCTTTTTTTTTTTAAAGCAGAACTTTAATCTTAAATAAAGTTGCCCTGCAATAATTAAGCAGGTAGCGACTAGCTTTTTATAATATAAATATAATAAATATATATTACCTTTCAAAATTAGCAGATTCTAAAGAAATCCTTTATCTTCGGAGATTGACGGCCAGGTTAGTGCAGTTTGTGCGCCTGCACTGTCAGTCCCTTCCGGGTTACCTTATGGCACACTGCAATGCTTCACAATGGAGACCGGGACTGACAGCGCAGGCGCACAGACAAGATGTCTGCACTGATGTCTGGCTTCTGGTCTCCTAAAATAAGGGATTTCTTTAGAATCGGCTAATTTTGAAAGGTAATATATATATATTCTAAAGCTAGTCGCTACCTGCTTAATTATTGCAGGGCGACTTTATTCAAGATGAAAGTTCCACTTTAAATCTCCCTCCAATGATTTTTACTCTCACATGCACCTTACAACTGCCTGTTGAGAAGTCTAGTCTTTTTCAGATTCTCTGCACTGTCACAAGTCCCAGACATCCACTCCAGTGTC
The DNA here is from genome assembly GCA_037306005.1 of Rhinophrynus dorsalis. NCBI lineage: Eukaryota > Metazoa > Chordata > Amphibia > Anura > Rhinophrynidae > Rhinophrynus > Rhinophrynus dorsalis. Next base: position 136,543,279 of record CM074726.1, on the reverse strand, counting down.
TCATTAAATCCTGTTGGGTCTCACAGCGCAGTCCTTCAACAAAATTATCACCACACAAAAGCACCTTCTCTACGGGAAAGACTAAGGCCTCTTGTAGATAATTTATAGGAATTTAGGATTAGTTTAGTAATATAAAGGAAAGCAGGGTCAGTTTTTACCCTCCTTATCTCCGTAACATAGGTTAGCACCATGGATAAGCCGCATAAAGGAGTATCAGATTCAGGCACATAGGGGTGAGTGTATATCTATGTTTTAAATGCACATACATTTAGGACTATATGTTAAAAAAAAAAATTAGAGGAATTCTGGGGCAGACCAATAACCCTATGGGGGAGAACTAAAAATTCTTGATTTAAATGGGGATTTTAACCCCTTGAATGCTAAAATTGCTCTGCGATGCATCAAAGACCTGTCTTGCATTCAAGTGATTAAGGGCTCGATCCAAATGTTGGTGTCGGCAGAAAAAACTGGCAACTGTGTTTTTTTAAGTCAAGTATGCGATGCAAATGTTCCCACAAGTAAGAAAACAGCAGTTTTGAAAACATGACGCTCGTCGCCAAGATATCAAAATATCTCCCACTGAGGACAATGTAAAAGCTAACCCCAGAGCCATTCAAATGTTGGAGTTAGGGATAACGTGAGTTAAATTTCTGGAGGAAAATGTTAAAATTTAACACCCATTTTTTAGCCATACACCACAAAACTCAGAGAAAAATCACCGTCAAGGAAAACAAAACAGGAGCTAAATTGCAACATTTTCCGACTAAAATCTAACACCTACTTTGTTAGCACACAACTGAGAGTAGAAAACCACCGTAGAGGAAAACAAAACAGGAGTTAAATTGCAACATTTACCTCTAGAAATCTGACTGAATTTGATACTTTGGGGTGCTGTGACTGGCTTGGTGCTAGGTAACTTTTTATTGTGTGTTTTTAGGTAAAATTTTCTATGCAACGCAGGTTTAAGGTGAACGTGTATTTTGTTGGTCGTCGCACGTTAACCTTTCTGGGTAAGGAAGATTTGAATCTCACGTTACCCGGTCTTGGTTAACTCGCAAACGCATTTTTTTTCTTCACGTTGGTTTTAACTCCAACATTTGGATCGAGCCCTAAATCCCTATGTAAATCAGTGGGAATATTTGGAATGTGTGGTTCGTCCCTGTAGTATAATTGGTTTGCCCAGAATATTAGGTAGCTTATATTCAGGCACACAAACTACACCAGAGGGTATAAGTAAAAATTCCTGTCAATTTTTAAATAGATCTTTTAACCTCTTGAGTTCTAAAGACACCCAAAATTCATTGTGAAGCAATATGTTGGAGACCTCAAGCATTCAAGGTGTTAAAATCTCCATTTACATCAATGTGAATTTTAGGAATGTTTGTGTTTCCTATGGTGCACAGTTGCTCTGAGTCCACTAAGTACATCAGCTCCAGTGGGTAACACACACATTCATACAGATAACTACAGTAGAAATGATCTAGTCTTTGTGTTGTGAAGTACATACTAAGTGCAAAATATCCGGAAATAGGTAACTGGAGTTCTTTGCCACACTGTCATAAATTAACTACTGAAATCAGATTTCCATCTTTACTCAAATCACCCTAGGTACCCTTAGCTCTTCCCATGGCCACATCTTCTTACATATCCCCACCCAATGTTGCCAGACACAGACATTATCCTTAGCCTTAAAGGTATAATAAAATGTATATTATTTTGGATAAAAACCATCTAACATTTTTTAAAAGTATCTACAGTATATGTCAACACATCCTGTAGAGATAAAACATCCAGATTCCATATCGTTACTGCTCTTATTTTAAAATAACCCTGTCTTTGTTGCAATCAAAAGCACAGTGTCCAGTCTTATCGGATGCCTCCTTACAATCGCTCAGTTATTTGAGTAAAGATTTCCTCAGAGAGTTCTTTATATTGACCTTCAATATATTTGTAAACTGTAATGATATTCCGCCATAGACACCTCTTGTCTAATGTAAACAAACCAAATTCTTAAATGATGCTACTGCCTCAGTTTTCTCTAATTGCAGGACACTTCACCTGCTGAGATTGAATCAATACAAATTAGTCACAATGACTTTGCTATTACTGAACTAAGATCCTTATGTTCCCTTGGGTATTTGCCATCATGTCCAAATTCCAAATGCCTTATTCACCTTAACCTTTTGTGTCCTCATTAAGTCAAATACATAATGGAGGAAATTATATGATTCTCTCAGCTTGCCCGAAGGCTGAAATTGTTGCCTCCATACACACCTATATCTATCTCACTATATATCTCAATATGTATCTGAATGAATAAAGAGTCAACACACATGGGTCTTTTCAAGTGGAAAACAAGTGTATTGTCAATGTTTCAATGTGTAGTTCACATTTTCATCAGAATATATATATATATATATATATATATATATATATATATATATAAAAGCAACAATTTCAGGCAAACTGAGAGAATCATATTTCCTCCATTATATATGTAAATACCAAATGAATGAGTAATGTAGTATGTATATATATAAATATATAAAATCTCTTTGAAGACTGCATCCAATTCAGTGTGCTCTAATGCTGTTTTTAGCATCAGACAGTGAGCCTTTTTACAGGCAAATATTCTAGTTGATCCCTTATTTTCTCATAAAACATTTAAAAATATACCATATTCTGGTTACTTTTATCCAGATGAACCCTTTCCTGCATATTTTATACCAATTCATAATCATTAGCGACCTAGGCCCAGCAAGGCTTCATTCCTAGTTGGCTCTCCTACAAATTGGGACATGAAGTTGTCATTAATGAGTGCCAATACACTGGATACCTCTCTGGTACTCAGAGTGCTAAACATACCTATAAAATGATTTGTTTTGTTGTGCTGAAAGTCTCATTTCCCCAGTCCATTTCAGGGTAGATAAAGTCTTCCATTATGAGTACACTAGATGAAGAGCCCGTTACACAGGCCACAGTGCCACTGCCAGCCGGTCGCGGGGCAGTCATGCGCAGTAGAGACTGCCTGCACCATGGCTGATACAGAGCTGGACGGTCCTTCGGAGCATCTAGCTCAGTATCAGCCACATCGCTGGCAGTCTCTACTGCGCATGACTTTGTCATTATAAACTTTCTAGCCAATTATTATATAGGATTTCCTAATGGAGAAGCCATTTGCAGTAGCAGTGATAAATGAGATAACATATGATAGTTTTTTTCTTTGTTTTTTTTGGTGATGTTTTTGTATGCTAGCAGAGTAGCATGCAACATATTGCTTTGCAATGTGTTGCCCAGCCCTCTGGCCCTTAAGGAGTTAAAATTGTGCCCCTTGGAGGCTTGATGCATTTGCAACACAATTCTTGTCAGTAGAAGTATGTAGCATCCAAGAAACGGAGTTTAATTGCAATCCAAAGTACATCTATCTAGACACCCCTTTGCCATATTATTTGCTTTTCATTAACCAGAAGCTGCAATTATTTTGGAATGTTTGTCTCCAGATCTGAAGCTCTGATAAATTCTCCCTAGAGAAGACGAATACTAACTCATTCTTCTCATTTATGTGTCTTATCAAGACCTGCAAAGCAGCTAAAGATTGGGGGCCAGCTCTGAGTCAGCACAGAGGAGAGCGCTACCAGCACATTCCAGACAAGAAAGAAAAGGATGTCCATGAGATACCAACAGTCAGTGCACTGACTGGATATGACAATGATGCATACCTGTGATCTGCGCTGGTTAAAGGGGCAAGGCCTCCTACTTGGAAAAAATTCACTTTTTAAAAAAAACAAATTAATCATTGAGCACGCAGCCACCGCCAAGTGGCCTCACAAGTGTTACAAAAACGACAGATACTTTTTGATGTTTTCACTTTAATTGCATTTCTATGGGTCCAGTAAATTCAGCTTATCTCCTCCTCTCACCTTCTCTATCTAAACCTCCCACTGATGACCCCAGGAATCTGAAGGAGCAACATGAGCGGAGATGGGTGGGATTTCAGTAACTATCATCACTATAGAAGGAGAGATATGAAAGCAAACATTACCATAGCAACAAAAAAGATTGGTACTTTTTTATGTCAATAAGAGATGTGAGGGCAAAAGAATATATCGGTTTTATTTTCTTCCCTTAACCTATTGGTGCACTTATATCATTTTATCCTAGGAAACACAACCCTTTTCATGCAGTTACTGCTGATGTAAACTTTAATATGTGGATCTGTTACTAACACATAGGACATATAATGCAATATATAGATCACCAGTGGAGTTTCCATATTTATAAAATACAGTCTTTGGCTGGGATTTACTAAGTGGAGAAACTTTAGGACTGAAACATTTTTGTGATTTCCAGGTTTCACTCTATGTAATAAGACGTTTACATTCCTAAAGAGATGTATTTTGTGGATCCCTTATCAAATCTTGGCTAGAACTGTCCACATCATTCTATGGAGGTTTTTAGAAACAGTTGGAGGAAAAACTGATTTTTGCAAGTAATTCCCTATTGATACTGGGTTTCCCATAATGGATATATTTCCTTTTAGGCAGAGTAGTTAGTTGATTCATCTCCATCTAACGTCAATGGTAATTTTTGTGCCTGTGGGAGTTGTAGTCCAGTAATTGCAGAAGAGCCCTATGTTCGACCATACATGCTTCAAGACTTTAGATGTTTAAAGAGGATCTATCACCTCTTCATATCCTTGCCTTGGTGGGAGCTTTCATTTTGAAAAGATTTATATGATTAGTATTCCAGCCCACTGGTGGACACTGATAGGTTTTAGCAGTCTTAGAAGGTTTAAAGAAGTGATACTCTGTGCATGTGAATAAATAATTATGCAGCTTTATCTGACCAAATCAAAGAACAAAGCTCTGCTGAGATTAGATTCCCCAACTACTAAACCAAATATTTCTAAAACTATTAACCTGTTTGTAATACAAAAATCATAATGCATAAGTAGTATAAGCAGATACATTTAATGAGACTAAAAGCCGTGTAGGGAATATCTAAAATACGGTATTTTTAAAAAATGAGACTGATGTGCTAAGAAATTGAGTTATTCTGGAGCAAATTGTCTGCTCCATAGGGGGCAAAACATCCCAGAATTTCCTTTGATTTTAATAGGACTTTTAACCCCTTGAATGCTAGAGAGATGTCAAGTGTACTGTAAATTCATTGAAAATCTCTTTAGCATTCAAGCAGGGCTGGTTCTAAGGTTTGAGAAATAATTTGCTGGGGTTTTTTTCTTTCAGTAAAATCAATTAAAATATCAAACTTCTCTTTCGTTTTTTATTTAGACACACACACTCTCTGATACATACACACACACATATATATTTTTTTACTCATAATAAACTGTGGGAGGACAGAAAGGGAGGGCGGCAGAGGACAGAGGTACCCCGGGATGATGAACAGGGATGGGAAAGAGAGTGCTGGGACAGAAAAGAGAGGGCAGGGATGGGGAGGAAGGATACGATAGGTGCAGATCTGCTGGAAGATGAAGAATGGGGGCAGATATATAGACTAAGACAGGAAGGGGAAAGGCTTGGGGTGGAAAAACTGGAGCCCGATGAAAAGACTGTAGCTGAAAGAGAACATAATGCGAATGAAGCAGAGGGGCATGGGAGAAATGATAGAGACTGGGGAGAAAGAGGACGAAAGAGAGAAATGAGAGGGAGGAAGCAGAATATGTGGTGGGAGGAAGGAGAGAGACTGGTGGGAGGAATAAGAAGATTGATTATCACCCCTATCATTGTATCACCTCTACCTTGTTACACTGTCCCAATGGTAGTCGGAGAACCACACATACACTGTTTGACACCCCAGCTTTGTTCAACTGCCCCACCGGAAGTCACAAAATGACACATCCCCTGTCAGATATCTCAGACTTATTCCATTATCCAATGGTATTCCCAGAACAAACCCCAGCTTTGTTCTCTGGTAGGCAGAAAATCGCTCACTCATTATATGATACTCTAGCCATGTTCTACTGTCCACTGGTAAACACAGAACCATATATATATATAAAGAGGAAGCACCACATGACTGCCTGTCCCATTGGTAAGCATGGGGTGTGATTTTCCCTCTTGTGAAAATCTCTGCAAGGACTTTACCCTCCACCACAGCACACACCTCTTCTCTCTATACCCTCCTTCCCATTCAACAACTACACAACTTCACCCTCAAAAATACTACACACCTCCTCCCTCCCTTTTGAGTCGTTGCCACATACTGCCATTCAACTCATTGCCTCACACTGCCATTCGACCGTGCCTCACACTTGCCTGCCCTCCACTTCAAAGAAATAGGGAACTGGATACAGCAATACTTTTCTTGAAGGCACAATTAATGCTCACTTTTAAACCTTCAAGTGCCAGAGAGATAGGCAATGTGTTGCTTTGCAATGCATTGCTTACCCCACTGGCACTCAAAGGGTTATGATTGCAATAATTTAGGTGTCCCCCTATTCACTGAATTCTACTGTGTCTGCTGTCCTGCCTCACCATGCTTATGTTCCATATTGTGGCACACATATACCTCTGCCTACTGGTAGTCACAAATCCCTATGGACTCTAGCTGGGCAAGGAAACAAGGCTGGGGGGGGTCAGTGTATATGGGGCTAACACACAATGTTTTTGTTCCACATGCTGCCTTATTATGCTTATATTCCACATGCTACCCCACAATGTTTATGTTCCTGATTCTGCCCCACAATGGTGATGTTTGACTTGTTTCCCACAATGTTGATGTTCTACATGCTTCCCCAAATTGCTTATGTTCCCCATTCTGGCACAAATTTTATCATATGCACTATTGCTCCCATTAGCATGGGCACAATTGTGTGTATATGTACAAAAATGCACTATGAGTTTTTTTTATAAAGAAAATCAGACCTCTTGGGGGTATAAGGACCCATCCTGATGTCCCCCTGGCATTTATCACCCATCCAGTAGGATAGAAGATGACCTCTGGTGTCCAGGAGGATGGTCTCCGCCTTCCTTTACTTCCCCTTCCTCTTCTACCCGACGTTCTACAAATATCCAGGTTGAGTAGGAGGATCCTCAACACCCACATGATTCGAGTGGGTCTTGAGGATCCTCCTACTTAACCTGGACTTTCATAGAATGCTGGGTTGAAGAGGAGGAGGTAGAAGAAGGCGGAGGAGGAGGTAGAAGAAGGCAGTGATAGCCTTCCTGGTCACCGCATTCATCACCTATCCTAATGGATAGGTGATCAATGCCAGGGGGACATCATGAAGGGTTCAGATGCCCCCCACAATGTCTGATTTTCTTTTTTCTAAAAATGGTGTATACTATGTGCATTTTTGTATATATACACACAATTGCTGCCATGCTAATGGAGCAATTTTGTATATTGTAAAATGTGTGCTAGAATGGTGAACATAAGCATTGTGGGGAAGCATGTAGAACATAAGCATTGTGGGACAGAATAGGGAACATCACCATTGTGGGGAAGCTTGTCCAACATAAGCATTATGGGGCAGCATGTGGAACATAAGCATTGTGTTAGCCCCATAAACACTCACTGACACCCTCCCCCCCAACCTTATTCCCTTGCCCAGGCCGTGTCTGAAGTGATTTGTGGCTACCAGTAGGCAAGGGAACTTGTTTGGGGGAGTGGGTCAGACACTGTAAATGGGGGTTTGTGGCTACAAGTGGGCAATGGAACAAGTCTGGGAGCCAGGCAGAATACATACTCTATGCTGGTAGCCACAAGTCCACATGGAAGCTGCCTGACCTCCAGCCTTGTTCCCTTGCCCACTGGTAGCCACAGATACCCATGTATTCTGTCATATACACAGGCTTTTCAATTACAAATAATACATAAAAAATATGACTGGCAACACTGTCACTATAGTGCTAGTATATATATATACATATATATATATATATATATATATATATATATATATACTGACACCCCAGACATTTTCCACTGTCAGTCACAGAACCACATTTGAACTGTCTGACACCTCAGCTTAACACATACATTCTCTGATAGCCTAGCCTGATTTCACTGTCCCGTCTTAGTCAGAAAACCACACATACACTGTCAGCCATGTTCACTGTCCTATAGTAATCACAGAACAACACGTGCACTCTCTGACACCCTAGCCATGTTCACCTGGTAAGTACAAAATTACTCATATACTGTCTGACACCCCATCCTTGTACCACTGTTTACTGGTAGTCACAGAACACATACAATGTCTGACACACCAGCCTTGTTTCACTGGTAGTCACAGAACACATACAGAGTCTGATACACCAGCCTTGTTTCACTGGTAGTCACAGAACACATACAGAGTCTGATACACCAGCCTTGTTTCACTGGTAGGTGCAGAATCACACATACATATTCTGACACCCCAGTCTTGCTCCACTGGCTCACTCAAAGTCATAGGACCACACAAACACCATCTAACACCCCAACCTTGTTTCACTGTCTCACTGGAAATCCTAAACCCACACATATCAGGTCTGTTTTCCAGCCTTGTTCCAATGGTAGTCACAGATCCACACCTACGTTGTCTCTTCTCTTTTTTCTGTAGGTAGTGTAGCTCACCTCAGCTGAGCTGTCCTCAGTTCTCAGATTTATTCTTCAGCATGGAACCTTTCTACAAGTTTCACTCTCTACCCAATACTTCCATGTTGAGATCCCCTCAGTAAATTTTCAGGACTGCATGCCCTCGTCCTGGATTTAAAGGGGTAAAAGCCCCAATTAGATCAACAGAAGGTTTTATTTGCTTGTTATGGCATAGATGGTGTACCTCAGAATAACTCCAATTATTAATATATTAATCTCAGTGGGAATAATGTACAAATCCTACAGACATGGCTGCACTAGATTATGTGATCACTTTAGTGGATACTGGCACCCACCTCTACAGTCATTAAGGCTGTAAGGCAAACAAGCTCCAAACATCACCCATAAAGCATGTTCAAAAAACTGTCATTTCTGCTAGTACATGCTGATAAATGTGCAATGAGGACTAGAATGTTCCATCACCATACACTTCACCCCAATGTCTCTCTTGACTCGAGCGGTATAAAGAGGGCAAATTTTCAAGGGACAGTAATGTCCCAGAAAAAATATTTAGCATTTTGTAGTGCTTAAAAAGTTGTATTGAATGCAAAAACATGTATCTCTCAAACTGCTATGGTTTGAGAGATATTTGCATTTAAAAGTTTGATGTTTCCTGCTGTCAGCTGTAAAGCTGTCAGCAGGAGATCCATGTCGGCCGACACAGCAAGCACACTTTGTAGACCATTCCAATGAAGGCATTTGTTTTAAATAATGCAATTGCGGCTCTGCTGCAGAGCCTCCGTGTCAGCTGACATGGATCTCCTGCTGTCAGCTTTACAGCTGATAGCAGGAAACATCAAACTTTGAATACAGATATACGTTTTTTTTGCATTCAGTACAACTTTTTAAGCACTACAAAATGCAAAATATTTTTTCTGGGACATTACTGCCCCTTTCAGTGTAAGTATCTTAGTAAATTGGCATTAGACAGGCATGGCAAACAAAATATTGGTTGCAGAGCTTATTATTGCACAGAAATGTACTAGTACATCCACCTAATAGATTGGAGGTGTCTGTAGCATCTGAACACTTAAAACAAAGGAGGTTTTTTTGTTGTTTTTTAGACTGTGATATATTAGGCCAGGGGTTGACAATAGCTTGACCTCCAGTTTTTGAGGACTACATCTTCCATTGGTTCCAACCATCCAACCACTTGATTAACCCTTTGAGTGCCAGAGGAGTACAGAACGCATTGTTTTGCCATGCGTTCTGTACCATTCTGAAAGGTTAAGTATAAATTACCAAGTATATCACTGTTATGGATGAAGGCATTTCCATTGATATCTGACACTTTAATGAAACGATGATGATTGAATAAATGTAAAAATCACAAGGATAGAAGGAGAGCTCTAGCAATGACTGTATATATATCTAAAACACAGTATTTAATAGTAACAACATAAGCAAACATAAAAAAATTAAGTATCTGATATCCAATAGCAATGATGGAGTAAGTCCTAAATCGTGGATGTATGTTGTCCGTGTCCCTCAAGAGGACTAGCAATGTCTCTGTGCACAGTAAAAGCCCATATCAGACCAATCAATACAAAGTCCACGCCAATCAATATGTCTATACAGATAACTATTGTATAGTGGTATACCATAAAAAAATGTGTAACAACTTGCCGGTATGTAGATCTATCACTTGAAATCTTAGACTCCAGAGTGTCCAAATTCTACACAGACAGGCACTGATGTTTCTTGGCTTGTCCATCCACTTCTCCCATCTATAACTTTTAATGCTCAGCAAATAGCCAATAGGTTGTTGCATTCTGAGTGTGGGCAGAAGGACTCTCACAACCAAATAACCAAAAGCCTCCTATCAATAATATCACTCTCAATAAGTCAGGTGAACACATCCTACTGTGCAAAAACTGCTATAAAGCGCTAAAATCTTGCATAGCAGCAAATCTCCTACCAGTTTTGTACTTATATGGAACGTCTTCAGGGAACAATCAGTAATTTATCAATATACACCGCTATGCTATATTTGTCTGTATAGGAAATTTGATTGGAGTGGACTCTTTACTGACTGGACCTACACGGGATTTTACTGTGCACAGAGACATTGGTAGTCCTCTTGAGTGACACGAACATTATGAATCCTCAATTTAGAACTTACTCCATCAGCGCTATTGAATATCAGATACTTATATTTTTTGTCTGTATTTTTAATATACTGTCTATGTTATGTTATTATTAAATACTGTGTTTTAGATATATAAGCAGTCTTTGCTAGTGCTCTCCCTTTATACTTGTGTTTTGTGTGTTGCTAGACCTGTTCCACTAGCAGGTCAATAGGATTGTAACGATTTTGATTGCTGTTTGGTAATTCTTGGTTGTCCATTTTGGTCGATAGGTGCCATTACCATATTTTTGGATGTTTTGTAAATGTAAAAATCACTATAACTATGTTCTGGGGCAATGCATCTGAGACAGGGGGAGAAATAAATATTTCCACAATTCCCATTGTTTTAAATGGAGCTTTTTAACCCATTGAATGCTAGAGAGGTCTCCAAGGGGGAAGATGAAGGATGGGAGTGCTCAACAGACCCGCGGTAGAACAAAGCAGTCAACTGGTCGATATCCAAGAATAAAAATCCAAAGTTTATTATAAACTGGTTAAAAGCTGTAGCTGTACAGGCAACACAAGATGCAATGTTTCCAGGAACACACCATATGCCTTACGCGTTTCGTGAATGTCACTTATTCATAGGCAGAGTTGTTACTGGAAACATCAGCGTTTAGCACTGATTCAAGCAATAATAATCAAAGAGGATTAGATACAGATGGATAAACATTTAATTGAAAGGGAAAGCAAGGCAATGAAAAGTAATGCACTGGGTACCTCACTAGCAGTCAAGGTGTTAAAACAGCCATTTCAATCAATGGAAAACTGAATTTTTCCCCTATGGTACAGTGGCTCTTGCATTAAGTGTTTTCTTTTTTTAACATAATACCCTATTTCTACTTATATAACATGTTATACTGTTTTTATTATCATTAAATGCCTTCACTTGTTGTTTTACACACACCTCGTCTTGGGATTTGTTTTTGTGGTTTATTAGTGCTTTTATTTCCTGTTTAAATATTTAACCCTTTGAGTGGAGAGCAATGTGTTGCGTACCCCTCTGACAAGCAAAGGGTTAAATGGTGACTAAAGCGTTCCGATTATAACCCTTTGGATGCCAGAGACCTCGCCAGTCCATTGCTTCACAACGCATCGCATCTCTAGCATATAAGGGGTTAAAAGGGTTACTATACTTCATAGAACTCTAGATTTCCTAATTTACAGGTTCTTTCTGAAATTCTATACAATCTGGGAGGAATGTTCAAATCAGCAAATGCAGCTCATTTTCTGCTCTTAGAAGTTATCTGAAAAGTCCTGCAGCCTTCATTATCTAACGTTGCTTTAAAGGGGAAGTAACACCATAAAACAACATAGACTAGCCTACATTTAATTTAGATAAGGGGCACTCAAAACTGTGCTCAGGAACCCCACCCCACCAACAACAACAGTGCTTAATCTGTCACATTAAGGTGGTGCTGCTATACCTTTCTACGAAGATGGACACAGGACAACGGGTACAGCATCTGTCTGACATCATAAAACAATAAGTAGTCATAAACATAAGTAGGTTTGGAGATGCTTCACTCAACAGTTATTACAGTTCAAACTTCTTTAGTATAATACTTACTTGGCCAGTCATTTTATTTTATTGCTATTGTGCTCTGTGATTGATATTTGTCATTGATAATAGCCCTGCTGTAACAACTGTGTCACCCTATGATGCAAAGACATGAATATACTGAAAAAAAGAGAAAAAAAAGGCAAGTTTAATCTGCAAGAACTTTTGAATCAAGCATCTCCGTTGTTTTACTCAGCAGAATAGCTTTTTGAAATCTATATTTTACATATTAAATGTTTATGTCCTTTTAGACTATAAATATATTATTTCTGACAGAAAAGCCTAACTTCCTTGTTACATATTAAGTAAATTAATTTTGATTTTACCGACACCCTATACAGAATTGAGTCACCTCTGTCTACTCATCCTCTGACAAGAGAAAGGCCAGATTTAGCTGTGCTTTGTTAACACTGTAATTATGAGGAAATGGAAACTGAAGCAATTCGGGAGCAAACCAACTGCATCATAGGGCACAAATAATCACCCCCCTTGATTTAAATGGGGATTTTAACAAACTGAATGCTAGAGAAGTCTACAGCATATTTCCTCACAATGTGTTAGAGTCCTCTCTAGGATACAAAGGGTTAAAAGCCCCATTTAAATCAATGAAAGTGTTGGGAATTTTAATTTGTACTCCTTGGTGCTCCAGAAAGTATGTTACATAACCTGCCCTCTCTTTCTGGGTAAGTTAGCTTTGTGATGAAATTCCACTGCCAATTAACACACAGTCTTTCTTTCATTACACGTCATTATCTTTAACTGACTTGGGTTCCTCCCTTTTATGAATGTGGGTGTCAGTCTGGGTCGTCTGAGACTATTGAAGTCTTCTTTCTTCACAGGTATTAACCCTAAGAGTGCCAAATAGTCATATACATTTGTATGTAGGACGGAAGCAAATGATAAATTGAAAATATATTTTTGTGCAATATAAGCACATAGTAGGGCCTTGTTCATTGACCCTTTGAGTGCCATAGGGGTAGGCAACACATTGCTTTGCAATGCATTGCGTACCCCTCTGGCACATAAAGAGTTAACTTTTTGAGTGCCAGAACTATATTGCATTGCAATCAGTTGGATCCCTATCTGGCACTTGAAGGGTTAAGGTAAAGAGGTGCAGTTATTATTATTATTCTATAATTAAATAGCGTCAACTAATTCCCCAGCGCTGTTCTGGAGAAAACCAACTACAGCATTGGGGGGGGGGTGATGGAAATTTAATAAATTCTCAGTTATCAAGAATGGGATTTTAACCCCTTGATCGCTGAAGAGGTTTCCAGTGCATTGCATAGGAGACTATTCTAGCATTCAAGAGGTTAACACAGACCCATTTAGATATATGAGAATCCCCCCCAATGGTGCCATTTGTTTACTGAAGAATTGAACCACTTTACCTTAATGAATAAAGCCTATATATAGCATTAATATCACAGTGACCTGACTGGGCAGAGGAAAACTTGTAAACTTGATTCAGTTGTTACATTCACTCCAATATTTAAAGCACCAAACGTTGCATCGCCAAGCAACCCCCTTAAACAATAATGGTCATTAACCCTTTGAGTGCCAGAGGGGTACGCAATGCATTGCGTACCCCTCTGGCACTCAAAGGGTTAAAACAATGCCAAACATGAAGCAGTTCTCAATGCTGGGGCAAGTCAACTGCATCACAGGCATCAAATCCCCAAATTAGCTGTCTGTCTGTCTATCTATCTGTCTGTCTGTCTCTCTGTCTGTCTATCTATCTATCTATCTATCTATCTATCTATCTATCTATCTATCTATCTATCTGTCTATCTATCTATCTATCTATCTATCTATCTATCTATCTATCTATCTATCTAACTATCTATCTATGTGTCTGTCTGTCTGTCTGTCTATCTATCTATCTATACCACTGCCTTCTATTTAAATATAGTGGATAGTAATGGAGTAAATAGCACCCCCCCCCCCAATTTCACACTTTACAGGGGACACTTATGAAGACCAACAGCAAAACTGGTTAAAATTCAGCCTTTTAAACATCCACTTTCAATTGTCTGATGAAGGGAGCAGGTATGAACAAAATGTCCATTGTACATTTTATGGATCAGTCTGGCAAAAGCCTGTGTTTTCTTATAAACTGATGCCGTTTCTGTGCGAGTGTGGAAGGCCGAATCTATCAGAGGTGTGCTGCAGTCACAATCCTTGTTAACTGGAATGCCATTTTGAGGACTTTTGGTGGTGTGTGCAAACTGATATTATTATTTTTGCTAATACAAAAAAAGATTTGTTTAATTGATTTTCAGGTTTGTAAGATTAACATGTCAATATTTGCTGCTTGAAGTGGAGGGTCAGATATAGAAGAGCACTTACATATATACATGATCTTTTGGGCTCACTCATAGATCTACACATATATTTAGTTGTTGGACAGAGTCAATTCCATGGCTGTCCGAACTGATACAGAACAAATTACTGATGGACAGGAGGTAGTAGCCGGACAAGGTCAGAAAAGGTCAGTGGGCAAGCAGAAGAGAAAGTAAGAGCGGCATAGAGCAGAAGAGAGATGGCAGGACTGAAAGAGCACAGGAGAACAACAGCATGGGAAAGTGAGAGGCAGGAGAGATAGGAGGCAAGACTACACATCAGGGGGGATGAGATAGCACATGGTACAGGAGGCCATAGGATCTAAAATCTTATGGTATTGGTGAGTCTGAAATCTAAAGGTGCAGGAGAGAGAGCAGGGAGGGAGCAACTAGAGATGGGACTTAGAATGCAGAAGAGAAAAGGCTGGGGAGAGAGTGGAGAAAGTATGAGGGAAAAGGAGGGTGAGAACAAGGGAAAGTGATGGATTGCCCATAGAAGCCCCCTACATCCAGGTGAGTTTCCTGGACAGGAATAAGCTGTTATTGAAATGTAAAGGTAAGTGAACTTATTTTTTTTGTCTGCACATCACTTGATTGCTTTTCCAGCTATCTGATTAAAGAAAAGAAACAAAACACCTGTTTCAGAGGTTATGAGTTTAATATGAATAACCTATTACATAAGGAAATAAAATTACAGAATTATTTCACTCATCTTTGTATGGGAGCCCTACTAATGAAAAGGGTCTTCTGCCATCAAAAGGGGAGAAAAGAGCCCATTGATTTAACTGGGATTTTTAACCCCTTAATGATAGAGAGGTCTCCAATGCATTGCTTTGACCTCTCTAGGATCCAAGGGGTTAACAGTCCTGTTTAAATCAATAGAAATTGCTGCTTCTTCTGTAGTTTACCCCAGAACTGCTATTTTTTACTTTGCACAGGAGACATGCACATTGGATATCCACTCTGTGCTGCCAATGCCCAAATGCATTTATCCATTTGAGTGCCAGAGGGGTACAGAACGCATTGCTTTGCAAGGCGTTCCGTACCCCTCTGGCACTCAGAGGGTTAAGTGCAAGAGATACAAGTCTGGGAGTTCCCTAAGATCTCTGCTTTATGTAAGGAGTCTCTTCTTCACTAAAACAAACAACTATGTAAACTGTTGTTATACTGTATGTTGATTGCTGTGGATTAAGTGTTTCCCAAAGTGGAAATACAGCTTCAGATATTTGCATATTTAATTATACCACAAACTCTGACCTTATCTAATCCCAATCTACGTATAGAAACATTATTGGGAAATCACATCTTAATTAAAGCACATTTCATTTTATAGAGAATGTATGCCATGCAGCATTCAATGTGAGAAGAACTGCAAGGTCTGGAGCAAGCTGCTGGTTTGGTGTGATCACAGTGCTAACTGAGGCCATGGGGAATATATCCATTCCAGGATTTACTAAGTGCTGCAAGAAAAAATCTCCCAAAACTGAAGTAAGTCACTAACAATTAAGATACGTTTTCAGATGATAATTATTATTTCTTAATCATAAATAATTTGAATGATTTATACTCTCAATTGGGGATCTGTGTTAACCTCTTGAGGACCACAGAAGTGTGCAGTGCATTGTTTTGCTATGAGCTGAATGCCTCTCTGGTCCTCAAAGAGTTAAATGGGAACAGTGCCCCAGGAGTAAGTGGCTCTACATTTGTT
This sequence comes from Rhinophrynus dorsalis, assembly GCA_037306005.1. NCBI lineage: Eukaryota > Metazoa > Chordata > Amphibia > Anura > Rhinophrynidae > Rhinophrynus > Rhinophrynus dorsalis. The sequence goes on along the minus strand of CM074726.1, from coordinate 136,526,939 downwards.
TAAAGGGGCAGTGAAGGGTCAGTACAAAACCCTTTTGAAACTATAGGAAGTGTCCTCACAACTATGGGAACTGAGTATCCATAGCTTAAAACTCACCCATTCCCTCTCTGTTGGCCCTGAAGATCCCTGTGATCTTCAGGCTGGGGGATGCAAGTGCCTCACTTGGCACTCATGGGACATTTCTCTCCTTTCCATAGAAGCCCATTGATGGTGGATTCACTGATACAGAGCTTTTATGGAGAGGCTTCCAATGTTGTTACCTTTTCCATATCTGCCAAGTGATGATATCACCCAGCCCTGCAGATCACCATGAGGCCGAGTGGGTGGGCATGAGAACCAAGTTCCCATTGCTGTAACCACACACCACAATGGTATTATATTGACAGGTTACAGACCCTTTAACAATTGACTTAGCTAGCTAGATATCCTTCAAACAGCAGTCAGGTACAGTATATATTTATCTATAAATTTTTGTATTATATCTGTATATCGCCTTTATCACGTCACATCCAGATGTGCTAAGGACCTGTGACGGTTCTGGCACTTCATAGCACTGTCCTGTGACACAATACAATCAGACTATTTTCATATCTTGAGTGGTGGCTGATGGCACCATCACACACAGCTCCTGCCAACCAGTAAGACAAAATAGCACTGGTGAGCCCCTTCCCTTCTCTTCATTAGAAAGGCAAAGAAATGCATTAGATAACCCTCTGACACTTAAAGGGTTAGACTATACTACTGGGAAGAGATGCATTATAGTTTGAAAGGGTCTTGTTAGACAATATGGTGGTGAGTTTGACCCAAATCCATCTCAAGGTATGCATTAAACTGTCTTCTCCAACTCAAGTGCACTTACTGATTTGTACATTGACATTTTACTTAATGAGGGTGTTTTAGATATTAATGTGATTATTAGCCACATGAACTAAGGTCTGATAGCTGCATATACTGTCACAACTCACAGAAACAAATTAGCTTCCTTGAGACTGGAAAATCAGAGGCAGAACTAGAAGCTTCTGGGCCCTGGTACAAGAAGTGCCATGGGCCCCCCTTGACCACATTGACCCCCTCCACAATGCCCCGCAATCTCCACAATGCCCCCATCTCCTACCTCCCACCTGCATGGTCCTCTTAGTAAAGCAAAGCGCTGGGAGATGATGTCATCTCTCAGAGCTCTGCATTACTAGAGCGCCAGCAGGAGATTGCGGGGGCCAGGCGGAGGGGTCGCAGGGGGAGGCTGGGCCCCTGGAGTGCACGGGCCCGGTCGCAAGTGCGAACCCTATAGTTACGCCACTGTAGAGAATTGTATATATTACCACAGCATTATTTGCAGTCATCTGATTTCACATGTATCTTAGCATATAGGTTTAAAGTTCCCCATATTTCTCACTATGCCATGTTTCACAGTTGTACATATTTTATAGTTCTCCATATTTCAAAGTTCTCCACAAAGCTGCATTACAAACCTCTCCATATACCAGTGTTTTTGATGATAATCTATAGCTGTCTAATGTGAAAACACAGAAAAGACTCAAGGGGTGAAGTTTAACATTAGACAGCTATGGATGCAATTTAAATACACTGGTACTGAGCAGTTTAACATTAACCTGGTCATTTAGTAGGGATGGGTGAAAAGTGTCATTTTTCTAACTGCTAAACTTCTCACACATAGAAAACACAAAACATATCTGCCTACCTGATATTGCCAATTAATTTGTCATGGGAACTTTTCAGTTTTCCCATCTATGGTTTCTATGAACCTGAAAATCCCCCCCTCAGTATTATAAAAATTGGAATTTTCCTCCATGTTGCAAATATAATATTCACATGGTGGCAGTTGTGTTGTGGCTGACTGTGATTCAGATATGATAATGAGAACTTTCTTGGCTCAGAACAACCAGGATTTGGAAAGTGGGAAAATGGGTATCACCAGCAGTCAATATATTGTATTGTTTGCTGATGTAGTAGTTCCTGCTACTGATGAATCGACTGGATCCCAGGCCCAATATCAGCAAATATCACAGTCATATCAAGATCAAGGTGAGAGTGGTAATATCCTCCCCACTACAGACTGTGGTAATTGAAGAGCAAGGCCCTGCATCAATATGGTTCAGGTAATGGTGGTTCCTAGTACCAGTGCTAAGGCAGCAGCAGCACCAGAAACCATTTCAGGTATATCTGGGGAGAAGGTGTACAATCAAAAAGATCCTCTCTACCTGAAATCATGGGTGTGGGAGAACTTTTCATTGGGGGCTGGGAGTTTGCAATCATTCACAACTACAATGTACACACTCTGCTACAAGGCTGTGAAGAGAGAAAAGGAACGTTCACAACTTGGTACATCCAACCAAATAAAGTATAGTCATCCAACATGCACATGGAACTGTACCCCAAGAAAACATCAGGTACTACCATTACTGTGCCCCCTGTCTACCTCCAATGACAAGTACAATGTAGCAGAAAAAAATCTCACAAAAAAGGGGTAAGACAGCCCCCAACCAGCCCTGTGTTATCATCCTCTAGTGTTAGGGTCTAGGGTCAGACTACTAGTAATATCACATTTGTCTCCTTGGTGTCCTCAGGGTCCTCCTCCTTTGCAATTCCACTGCATTATATCTCCCTCATTGCACATTGTGTAGAACAATGACTACACACAACAATGTGATGGGGACCAATAGTACACAGGGGAAAGGGGAAGCATCTGCAGACTGACCACCCTGAAGAATATGCCAGGATCATAATAGGGAGGGTTAGTTTTTTGAGTGGTAATGACCCTGGGAACTTCCAGTCACCCACTGCCCCAACACCACCAGTCACTGTCACTCATTCTTTTTTGAGGGATGGGCAAGGGGTACACTGATTGACACGTTCTGATATCTTTGAGGATGGTTTACTATTGTGAACATGCTTTCTTAGATCAAATGTGCCAAGGTTTGGGATACCAGTCTTCCCATCTTTTCACAACGTTTTTACACACTATGCACATTGTAGCTGTTGATAACTGCTCAGTCCCTCCCTGCTCCCAAGATAAATATCCCAACATTCATGATTTTAGAGGAGGTGGAGGAAGAGAAGGCTTATAGTGACTAGACAACTTCTCTCCAAATGTATCTGAAGTGGTGGTGGTTTGTTGTAGTCCCTCTCAGCACTATGTCTAGTAGGAATCACTGCCACTATGATCTGCCCCATGTCACCCCTGGTGCTGGTACCACAAATACAGTCTGTGGGGATGAAGATACAATTCCTGCTCCTACCACCATGACAACTACTATAAGCATAGTGGATATAGCAGCCTGATCCTGTGACATTTGATGCTCAGACCACTCAGCAGTAGGAACTAAAGTTGCAAACACCATAAGGTCAGTAGTGAAAAAGTTTTCCAGCTAGGTAGTGTCTTGCTTTGTCATAGGCATGCTAAATATTTTTTCAAGGCTTGTCATTCTGTAACCAAAAACAATGTAAGGAGTCACAGCTGCTTACGGTTTCAAAAAATATAATCCTCAAGATCCGTAAAAAAACTTATTTATTCTTCATATTAAAACAACAAACATCCAAGATAAGCAACAGAGTACAGTGACCCACACCAGGAATACACTCATGGCATTTGTCTAACGCGTTTCATGCCAACGGCGCTTAATCATAGACTAAACAAAAGAAACAACCCCCTGTGTTAATAAGACCTCTAATACAATCCAATTGGTTAAAAAATATATACAAAAACAACATGAAACCTTCCTGGTTAATCACATGTCAATCAAAGTCAGCCCTCGCCAGTCAAAATAGAGAGACGTGTATCCATTTTGCTCAGAGCAATCTACTCACTTATATGTTAGAGATAATGGGTTAAACCTCATGTGTAAATGTTATACATATACATTAAACTTTAAACGATTAGATGAAATACAATTGTTTAGTTAGTATTATTAATATTGTATTTACCAACATCCAAAATGTATATATAAAAACACAAACAAAAATCCAATCGTAAAGAAATGTATTGTATAAACAGAAACACGTTTATTCATTCAAGAACCCATATGCAGAAACCAAAGCCCTAGATCCATTCAAAACAAGTAATATTGATATCTGATCATAATTGTAATTATAAATAGTGTTCATAGCATTGGTCCCTACTGTCATAGATGGGAACTGGACAAATATCTCCTCCTGCTCATCCTCTCCTCGGTGTTGCTGTTATCAAATTTGCTAATCCTTCTCTGTCTTGTGCCATTTCTGCTCCATGATAATCATAAGGTATTATATGCTGCTTCATTTCTAAAAATAGAAAGCAATCCTGCACTGATTATTACAAATTATTTAAATTGTAACCCTGTGTAAAGCAATTATTATCATACATATCATTTCACTAGTTTAAAAAAATGAGGGTTGTGTTGCATTGTTTGGACAAAATACGTTTACGCTCACTTCATAAGCCATAAAGATGGCAATATGTATTAGATAGGACTCACTTAAAATAGAGTACCTTGGTGTGGTAAGCAAACTTAAATATATTTTTTTCCAGAATACGAGACAAAACCCTAATTTTTCTTAAACAAGTGAAATAATACATTGGTATAATATGTGCTGTACACAGGTTTCACATTTAAATAATATATATGAAGCAGTGCAGGATTGTCTTCTGCCCTTGTTTTTTATTTGGGAACATATATATATATATATATATATATATATATAGTATAGCACTATGTATTTCTTTCCTTGTTTCTGAAAATGCAGGTTTACTAGCACTGCCCCTGGACAGATCTGCCTTACAGTCATTAACAACATAACAAGTTGCACTAAAGCTAAAGTACAAGTGCTGGCCAAGCACACTGGATTATTTATCAGTACTCGAGTGGGTAATCTTTTTGGCCTAAAACTTTTTGGTGCAGTTGGTTTACTCCAGATTAACTCCAGTTTTTATACATATGGGCCGTTGCCCCCTTCTTACACTTGGTTTACTCCAGAATTGTTCCCGTTCTAATTTTCTTTGTCCATCTGCCTATAGATGTGCTAGAAGTAACTTACAGTGATTTCATTACTGCACATTATACATTATATTCTCAGGACAATGATGGCGAGAAAAATGAGGAGAGTAATGAGAACCCAGAACGAGAAATGTGGGCTAATAAATCCGATTATCTGCTCTCTATGGTGGGATATGCAGTGGGACTTGGAAATGTTTGGAGATTCCCTTACCTTTCATTCAAACATGGAGGAGGTAAGTGGACATTGATCCAAAGGTTATACCATACTCTTCAATATAAAAATGCATTGAATATCATAAGCTAATTTTTAGTTTTCTTTTATTCCATTGCACTCCAGGCATGTCTTCAGTGCATTGTAACACAATCAGAAAGCTTTTGCTGTAACAGACTGGTTTACAATATCTAACCTTTACTGCTGGAGCTATATATGTGTCCATAATCATAAAGATGTTTAGGAATTGGAGTGATATTTAAAGTGCTAACCTCTTATTGTTATGTAAAGGTTAAAGCGGAACTTTCATTAAAATTAGAGAGCCCCCCAAATCATTTTTCACATAGCGATACACGTATAAATACTTTTATTATCCTGAATAAGTCCGGCATTATTGAGAAATTCAGCTTGTTCACCAGCCATCTTGCTGTAGTCGCATCTGTGCGCCTGTGTTGTCAGTCTCTTCCTGTACCTTAAGGTACAATGGAACTCCCCCCTCAATAATCCTAGAGGATACCAGGACCAAAAAGGCATCTGAGTCTGCGCTGATGCCTGCCGAAGAAGTTGTATTTCTCAATAATGCCGGACTTGTTCAAGATAATACTCATACTGATATGCGTATTGCTATATTAATCATTATTTCGGGGGCACATTAATTTTAATGAAAGTTCTGCTATAAGTACATTTTTCTTTAAAAGGTCAATGTGTTATATCAGTGGTTCTCAACTCCTGTCCTCAGGACCCACTAACAGGCCAGGACTTAGGGATTTCTCTGCTAGAGCACAGGTGTGGTGATCAGAGGCTCATTCAGATTAATTAACTCACCTGTGCTCTAACAAGGAAATCATCAAATCCTGGCCTGTTAGTGGGTCCTGAGGACTGGAGTTGAGAACCACTTTGTTATATACCTCTCTGGCACTCAAAGGGTTTAAAAGATATAGCATGCACTCTAACACCTTGGATACAGGAGATATCTCTAATGCATTGCTTCACATTACATGGGAAACCTCTCCAGCATTCAAGGGGTTAGTAAGAAAACACTCTGATGGTAATTGTGTACTTCCCTTTTAAATATCAATATTAAAACCACATTTATAAAGAGGAGGGTAGCAATTGTAATACCCCTTCTCCTTATTGTTAGGTGAGTTTATCGTTCTAGATAACATCTGCAACTTTGTGTACTGTAGATAGCTGTTTCTCTTACACTTATTACACTGGCCACCTCTTTCCCCATAAATAAAAAATACATTATCCTATATGGTGCTTTTCTCCAAAAGCAGCCTTGGTGTCACATTCAACCTCAGTGCACCCAATCATATCCATCCTTTTACTCACTAAAGCAATGGCAAGTTCACCATATTAACCACTCTTCCTCATCTGATAGAACACAGTGCAATCTCCTTGCACATATTTCATTCAGCCAGAAAAGGAATAATGTAGGTAAATGCAGCACGATCAGTATTTGTTGCCAATGAATATCCCTTTGATGTGGAAAAGAGTTGGACTTATTGAAAAACACACACCAGTACGACCAGTGTATGTTCAATAAAAGCAATAATTTTCCACATCAAGAACCTGTGAGTGCCTATCTTTTATATCCTTTATACACTGAGGTACTATGTGGCATCCAGGACATTTACTTATGTTAACTGGAGTGCTTAACCTGAACTTGTATTTATTAACACCTAATTCTGATCATCCACTGTATTTTCCTACATTCTGGGAATACAGCAAAATGTAGTAAATAGCTTCGCGATGCACTGGAGACCTCTCTAGCATTTAAGGGGTTAAAAGTTAAATTTAACATAACAGGAATTTTTATTTGTCCCCTGTGGTGCAGTTGGTATACTCCAGAATAACTCCAGTTTACTTGTATAAATATGGGCCATTGAGCTCATTCACACTTCATTTTGTACCTAAGAAGTCTGTACAGATTTGTATATGTACAATAGCAGCTTATCAGTGAAAGAAAAAAGACAAGGATAATAGTAATATAAAAATTAAACTGAAATAGAATATATATTATATGTATTTCTACACAATATATAGGACCGGACACTTGCTGAGTAAGCAAGTACAGCCTGGGTACTAGTCATAAAGATAGCGTCATAAACACATATCTAAGGGAATATCAGAACCTGCAGAACCTTTCTTCTTTGTACAAATCTGTGCAATTTTTGAAAAAACATTTCAGCCCTAACTTGATAAAGGCCCCTGACTTGGATATCTTTTTAAATACATTTATGTCTCAAGTGGGGTGACCACGTATCCATTCTGCCATTCAGGGACACTGCGGAGATGAGAGCAGCAGTGTATTTGTCCACAGCTCTAGGGCAGCTATGTGGGAGAGGTCACTGTATGTCACTGGACATCAGAGGACAACCTGCTCTTTCTCCAACACACCACATATTTCAAAACATTAGGTGGAGAACTGCCCATTGACTGCTGTGACAGAAAGTGATGCCTGTGGTGGGCTACAAGAAAATGTACATCACTCCCAAAGCCTTAGACTAGCATTACACTACAAGAAACTTTAACTACAGCTCCTGTTTGATGTCAGGATCAATAACTTAGTTCTCTCTCTCTCTAGTGTTTAGAGCTCTGTATGGAAGCCATTTTCTTGTAGCCTAGCAGAGGCATCACTTAGTGTCACAGTAGGTAATGGGCTCTGGAGTCTTCATTCCAGTCTCAAGATTTTCTTAAACATTTGTGCAGCAAGTCAAAGTAGATGCCTACCATAGATAGCCAGGACTCAATGGGGCATGATACACTTTGAATGGGCCATGATGCCGATTTAAAAACAAGAATATGATCAGATTTACAGGAAACAAACTGCACTAAGTAACAAATAAGATTTTCTAAACTGATACTGATTTAATTTAGGCTTATAACCCCTCCAATGCTAGAGAGATCTCCATCATCGCTCTTTGCAATGGTTTGGAGAGCTATTTAGGATTCAAGGAATTAAAAGTCACATTTAATTAACGGAAATGTTTTTATGTCCACTGAGTTGCAGTTGGGTTGCCCCAGAATTGCTCCATTTCCTCTTAGCTTCATCAGCTTCCAGCTCTGGAACATATCCATATTATCTCTATTGTTGTTTTTGTTTTGTTCCCTGTATTTACATCCCAGGAGCCTCTAGGCAAGGCACTCTACATACCCTTAGCTCTGCCCATGGCTACACCCTCACTCTTCACTCCCCCAGTTCCATCCACTGTTTTCTGACACACAGAATACCTTTGGCCTATAACAAGCAAGAATGAAAAAAGCTTTAACCCCTTGGTGGCTAGAAAGATCTCCAACACATTGTTCTGCAATGAACTGGATATCTTTCTAGAATCCAGGTGTTAAACATAGCCTGCAAAGAGGTATATAACCTGCTGTTAGGTAATTGAGATTACTACAGACACACCCAAATGCACAATGTGGGTGTGTCCAACACATCTGAGACACTCCACACATTTTGCATCTCTAGGCAGTTGCCTACTCTGCTTCTTGGAAGCTGGGTATTCCCATTGAGAGTTCCAATTTTGCAATACAGCAGTTCTGACATGATGATGCATGCACACACACTTTATCATACATATATGCATTCATGTGCAATCACTCACTCACACCATACCACAGAGTGGAAAAGCATAGCAGAAATGGGTCTTCCCACAGGAAGTAGGAATCCAAAGTCCTAGTAAAAACAGGGGACAAAATGAAATTGAAGTGAGGCAATGAAAGATTAAAGAAAATGCATTAGAATGCTTAGTGAGTTCAGTCACACTGCATCACTGATATATAACTTGTCCACACAATGTTATTATACAGGTTTCCATGGAAGGCAAAATAGGTATTCACTAACTATAATTCTCATCTAGTGAGTTGGACAGGTATAACAAATATGTACACAAAAAATTAACAACTTTCATGTTTTATTCTGTCAGGGGCATTCCTCATTCCTTATACAGTTATGTTGGCATTCGCTGGTCTACCATTGTTCTTCCTAGAAAGTGCCCTGGGACAGTTTGCCAGTCTGGGCCCAGTAGCCGTATGGAGGGCTGTGCCACTCTTTCAAGGTAAGGATGATGAAAAGGGCTGGATTTATATAACAGGCGTCCTTAGCTCCCCCCCTTGGCCATCCCTCCCACTCCTCACACAACCCCACAGCCAGTCCCATCCGCTATTTCTTGACTGAAAATACCCCTGACCTATAACAAGCAAGGACAAACAAAATTTCTTTAGCACCTTGGTTGCTAGAGGGAGCTCCAACACATTGCTCTGCAATGCATTGAAGATCTTTATAGCATCCAATGGATTAAATAATAGCCTGTAAAGAGGTATAAAACTGGTGATAACACAATGAGTTTGCGCTGGCCACACCCACAACTCAGAATGTGGGAGTGGTCATCACGGCTAATGCACCACCCCTCCAATTTGGAGCTCTTGCCAGTTACCTAGTCTGCCTAATGGGAATTCCAGCCCCAGCTGTTGATATCTCTCAGTGCAGCACAGAGCTTATCTGGCATATGATTCTGCAGTGAGATAGATCACTATCTAGAAACAAGCTGTGAAAGGAGAGTCTGTTACATTATGAAATACATAAAGTAGGATTGTTCCTGCTCAGTTAAAGGGACCCTATCACCTAAAATAAATTGATTATTTTATAACAGCTTTCAAGTTCCCCTGTATGTTTTATTAGACATCTGTATGTGTTATTTAGATGCATGCACTATGCTAATTAAGGCATGCGATTCAGGCACTTCCTTAGACATGCAATACTTCACAACTCCCTTCTCTAATACTCAATGGGTTAAATGCCCAATTTAAAACAATGGGACTTTTGAGGAGATTATGCTCCCTATGGTACAGGTGTGTGCTGTAGAATTGTTGTCATTCCTCTTAGTGCATTAGTCTCACATTGTCTGTATAAATAATGATTCTGGAGAACATGGGCTTATTGTAACAATGAACACCTTATTCTCTGACGTTCCCTAACTAAGGAACAAGGTTGGCATGTTCCATAATCCATAGTGTTCATCTCATTACTAAACTAACCCCACAAACTGCATGAACCGGTTCTAGCAAGTTGTTTTTTTATTCTCTTATTTTGCTAGGCATCAAAAGTTTACAGCAAATGTGTCTATTAGTCATATTCAGATTCAAGCCAATATTAAGATAATTCCCATCTGGTTTCCCCTTACCAGAACTGTACACATTTCAAAATCTGCTTTCATTTGGCTGGAGTTTAGCTATTGAGAAATTTAACTACCTAGTTCTTGCTTAAGCGAGAGCTAACACATACCTCCCAAGTGTCCCTCTTTTTGACCCAAATCCTTACGTCCATCTTTCCCACCCTAATATCCCTCTTTTTAATATTATATATATATACTAGTTGAAGAGCCCGTTACACAGGCCACAGTGCCACTGCCAGCCGGTCGTGGGGTAGTAATGCACATTAGAGACTCCCCACACCGAGCCTGATACAGAGCTGGATGCTCCTTTGGAGCTCCCCGCTCTGTATCAGCCTCATTACAAGCAGTCTCTACTGCACCTGACTGTGTCTTTACAAACTTTTTAGCAAATTATTATATAGGAGATATATATATATATATATATATATATATATATATATATATACACACACACACAACAAAAATAAGCCCTCATTCCTGGAGGCATGCAAGCTACTACCTATGGCAGCGGGAAGACCCACTCAGTGGTGGAGGGTACTAACTATATTAGGCTGCCTTTGGTCTTAGAGGAACTTGTACAAGAACTGAATGATATCAACTGGGATATTACCTGCATATGTGTGACACATAAAAAGATGAAGATTTACTCAAATTAGAAAATGGACACTGGCTATCCTAAAAGAACCAATTATGGATGATGTGGAGGAATCAGATTCTTGATTAACAAAAGACAGACTCTGTTGTAAATGTAGAAAGCATTTCTGAAATAATTGCTTCCTGTGTTAGCAATCTAAACAGTCGCTATGTTCTTCAAATCATCCAAGTTTAAAGGGATAGGAATACTTTGTTTTAACTTTATTTTATTTTGTAGGCATTAAAAAAACATGAAGAACGATATGTCTTATATCTCTAACCTTTATGGTTTAAGAGATATTCACAAGCAAAGTTTCCCCCTCCCTCCCCTTTTTCCTAGTGTAAGCCATCTCTTCTCAGATGTGAATCTGGTTGTAAGACCAGACAGATAACAGCAGGGGACACTCTTCTTTGTATGAAAACAATGAAAGCCCTTCCCCTCTTGACAAGTTTTTTCAGCTTTTTCCCTTATCTTAATTGAAGATTGTCCCTCTCTGCAGTCTACCTGGGCACCTCCCTTCTGATCTGGCTGAACAGGGGGGGGGGATCCTTTGCTTGTGAATATCTCTTAAACCATAAAGGTTTGAGAAATAAGACTTATATCGTTCTTCATGTTTTTTTAATGCCTACAAAATAAAATAAAGATAAAACAAAGTATTACTATCCCTTTAAGTTCTTACAAGTAGCCACAGTGATGATGAAGTTGAAGAATTGTATGATAATTTATTATGCCTCTGCAAACAGAACATTTGCCACAACAAATTTATAATGGGAGATTTCAATGTGAAAATTGGTAAGATATAAAATGGTGAAAAATCGATCTGACCACATGGGACTAGAGAAGGAGATAACAGAGGCAACCAACTGACTGAATTTGCAGAGCATAATTTGTATATCATGAATGTTGAAAAATCAATCAGGCCACTTGGAACCAGGGAAAGAGACGACAGAGGCAACCAACTTACATCATGAATTCATTCCACAGAAAAAAGGCCCAAGGAAAATGGACATGGAAAAGCCCTAATAGTAAAACTAGTGAGATCGACTTAAGACTTGAAAATAATAAAATATATATTCACTGACTGCTCAGTCTTAAATTGTTTTAATGTTGGAAGTGAGCATAGTCTAGTGAGAGTAAAAATCAAAATTGACTGCAAGAAAGAAAATTATCAAGTCAATAAACAAGAAGATCGACAATAGCCAGCTATTGAAAAAGCATAACAATTTTGTGAGAGCACTGTCTAATTGCTTCAGTGTGCTGCAAAACCTTCCAGACATAGACAATTCAACCACAATGAAAAAGTTATTGAGACTATCGTAGACACTGCCCATGCCCTTGCACCTACTGTGAAACAAGAAAAATGAATATCAAAATAAACAGTTACCGATATGAAAAAACAATGAGAAATGAAGCAAAACTGTAATCTTAGGAACAGGTTAGACTATGTATAAACTAGTTTTAAAGCCCATGTACATGGGACAACTCTGGCGGCACTGCAGTCATGCTCAGTATTAACTGCCCGAATGCACCATAGCCGATACAGAGGGGGGCGCTCCGAATTCAGACCTTAGTCATCTCTGCGCACCTTCCTGGGACCAAGCGGTCCCAGGAATGTGTGCATCAAGGACTCCAGTCTGAATTTGGAGCGCCCCGCGGCGTAGGCAGTCTATACTGTGCATGACTGCAGCGTGCACAGCTATCTCTACTCTACTTCTGACAAACATCCTTAGCTAATTATATAGGATGTGCAATAACATACATGTTCAAAGTTGAGCTCAACGAAAGGACACTGGAAGAAAATCAAGGGCTAAATAAAGCAAAATGAAAGATGACAATACATAGGAACCAAATGTTTGCATTAAAGCTTGAAGATGGTACAACAGCAAAAACTCAACAACAAATAGTTAAGTATTTGAAAAAAATGTTATTCAAATCTACATAAGGATGAAGAACAATAACTGAATGCAGTACCAGAGGTTGAAGCTATGCAAGAAGTTTTTGTAGAAGTAGAAGCTGCAATAAAATCAATGAAACATGGCAAAGCAGCTGGACCTGATAAAGTCACTATTAAAACGTTGAAAGTTGGAGGCCAACCCTATTCAAAACCCTAGCTAAACTACTTTCAAAATACCCAATACTCTGTAAAATGCCTAAAACATGGAAAATGCAGAAGTCATCCTACTACACAAAAAAGTGATAAGGCAGATCTAAAAACACTACCAACTAATAAGCCTATTGTCAGTCGTCTGCAAGAATTTCACAAAGGTACTACCAAGAAGATTGAACAAACACTGAATATTGTACAAACTAAACAACAAGCAGACTTCAGGACTGGTTTCAGCACAATGGACAATATCCAAACAGTGCAACACATTATAGAGCAACATAATGACTACAACCTTCCAATATGCATAGCCTTCATTTACTACAAAAAGGACTCAGTGAAAAAAAGCAATAACCGATGCCTTGATGAACCGAGGAATAGGTAGAGTTACATCAAAATCCTCCAATCAATATATGAAAATGCAACTGCATCATACAGGTCAACAATGATAAAGTCCAGATCAACATAGAAAAAGGCATCTGAAAAGAAGACACAATCTCACCAAAACTATTTTCTGCTTTTTTCAAAGACATTTTCTGTAAACTGAATTGGGACCAAAAAGGACTTCAATGGAGACTACCTACATCAATTACATTTTGCAGAAAATATCATACTCATCTTTGCCAGTAGTCCTAAAGTACTGCAAGAATGCACTGAAGAGCTACAACAAAGACACATTTTTGTATGAAAATGAATATCAACAAAATGCAAGTCATGTCTAACAAATTTATCATACCAAGAAAAATCACTCTAGATTGACAAGAACTAGAGGAAATGTCAATAGCTAGAAACAACATGATGGAAATTGACCAACTAATAAAACTGGGATGGCAAGAAAAGGGGACAAAGCCATAATATGATCCCCAGGCCAGCCCTCCCAGCACCTATATTTCTATAGAGGGGGCAAGTGTAGGAGGGAGGGACAAGTGCCCCTCTTGCCCTCTCTCCTGACGTTCATGAAGCATTTGGAAAACTTAGTAGTACTGTCTTTAAGACACATTTACCCTGCTTCCTCAAGGAAAGGGTTTTTGTGTCCTCCCAGTCCTTACTTATGGCAGTATGGTATGGAGCGGCAAATTCTGAATATAACAAAAAGACAGAAATGTGTGCATGAAATCAGCTATCAAAGGTCTATGACATCATTGAAAGAGTAAAGCGCCTGAAGTGGAAATGGCCAGGTCACATAGCAAGAAGAGCTCACCGTAGATGGACCAAACAAAATTTGGAATGGATACTAAACATATATATATATATATATATATATATATATATATATATATATATTCCATATTAAGCATTACTGTCCCTTGAAGAAAAGTCAAAGAAACCGCATGAGTTGAGATGGCTGAGAAGGACTTGAGTTCTTGATAAAACCACAGTAGAACAGTACAAATACTTTTCCTGTTGCTAAAGCAACATAAGAAGCTTGTTATGATGTTAAGATTTTTATGTGAGTAAGAAATGTGATGACAAAAATAGTAACATAGATCTGATTAATTTTCTTACCTTAACATGCTACAGTAGTTATGGAAATTTCATCCAAGGAGACACTGCTCCTTTAACCCTTTAAGGAAGAGTGACATGTCAAGACCATCAAACAATTCCTTCCTTTTAGGGAGGGTGACAGGGCTCACTGCAATCAATGTGGGGAGGCTGTAACTGAAAGCTCCAGGACCATATCGATCAGTTCCAGCTATTTCCCTGTTCCTCTGCACATGTGATCCTTTCACAGTGAACACATGTGCCTATGGTGCCACATCATAAAGGCAGTGTATTTATATATTGCCTTTGTCACTGTTCTCTGCCTCTCTCCTACTCACTGGACCTTTGCAAGGTCAGTGAGCTTAATACTTTGGCCAAACTATGCCACAAAATCCTCATTATATTCATGTAAGAGGAGATCTTATCACAATGTACAAGTATATGAAAGATCAAAACAAGGATCATTCTGGTCAGCTATTCATTCCAAGGATTGAGCAAATAACCAGGGTCCACCCCTTGAGATTAGAAGAAAGAAGGTTTAGACTTCAGCAGAGGAAAGGTTTTTTTACAGTGAAGCCTGTTATATTGTGGAATTCCTTGCCCAAGGATGTGATTATGGCAGATACAATGGATACATTTAAGAGAAGATTAGATCCATTTCTTTCAAGAGGGAACATATAGGGTTATACTGTGTATTAGCAGGTAAAACAGGAAGTTCTGATAGAGCAAATTATTTGGCAGCAGGAAAGCTATGTCATTCTCATGTCTGGTTTATGAGGCAAGGGTTGAATTTCATGGATTTGTGTCTTTTTAAACCTAAGTTACTATGTTACTATATAGTAGTATTAACACATTGGCATGATATATGACTTCCACTGGGTTCATATTTGGATTATTTGTATAGAGTAGCACAGGTCTGTTTTGTGTTTCTATTGACTGTAAGCTTCAAAGAGCCATATTTAAGTGGTATACCTGGCTGGTAACTCTCAGGGTTTGACCCTGAGACAAATATCCGGGTCTCCGTGCAAAGGGTCCAGTTCTAAAGGTGAGATAATCCAATGTTTCCTACTATATGATTTACATCAATTAACTGCTTATTTAACCTATACATTGGTACCATTTGTGAGGGAGAAGTCCTGCTTGTCTTGTATGTGTTCAAGGAGTAAGATCACCAAGTTGTTGGATATAAATAGTTCTTTAAAGGGATAGTAATACTTCATTTTAACTTTATTTTATTTTGTAGGCATTAAAAAAACATGAAGAATGATATAAGTCTTATCTCTGAAACCTTTATGGTTTAAGAGATATTCACAAACAAAGTATCCCCCCCCTGTTCAACCAGATAAGAAGGGAGATGCCCAGGTAGACTGCAGAGAGGGACAATCTTCAATTAAGATAATGGAAAAAGCTGAAAAACTTTTCAAGGGGGGAAGGGCTTTCATTGTTTTCATACAAAGAAAATTGTCCCCTTCTGTTATCTGTACTGTCATACAACCTGATCCACATCTGAGAAGAGATGTCTTACACTAGGAAAAAGGGGCGGGGAGGGGAACTTTGCTTGTGAATATCTCATAAACCATAAAGGTTTGAGAGATAAGACTTATATCATTCTTCATGTTTTTTTAATGCCTACAAAATAAAATAAAGTTAAAACGAAGTGTTACTATCCCTTTAAAGACTGACTAACACACCAAGGGTTAAAGCAGACAGGGACATATCACCCAGAATCTGTGTGTCTGGACACTTTATAGGTTAATATTTAAACAAAATCTCAGTGTTGTCTCATTTTGAAAGTGCCCAGGTATGTTAACCCTTTGAGTGCCAGAGGGGTATGCAAAGCATTGCAGTGCGTTGCATATACCTCTGGCACTCAAACCATCAATCGGGCCTCATGTACAAAAGTGTGGTAACTCAACTTCAACCGTAGGGTGAAATAAGAAAAAAATATAATTGACTTGAATGGGGCTTCTTAACCCCTTGAATGCGGGAGAGATCTCCAATGCATTGAGAAGCAACACATAGAGACCTCTCTAGCATTCAAGGGGTTAAAAAGACCCATTTAAATCAATGCTAAACTGGAAAATGTGTACTTGCTCCCCTCTGGTGAAGTTGGTTTACTCCAGGATTACACAGTTCCACTTTCGTACATAAGGCTCAAAGAAGGGCAAACCAACAGCACCATAGGGGACACAAAGGTCCCAAAATTCCTGCTGAATTAACTGAGGCTTTTAACCCTTGAATGCTAGAGAGGTCGCCACCACATTATCAAGCATTGCGTTACAGACTTCTCATACATTTGATGGGTTAAAAGCTGCAGTTACATAATAGGGAGGATGTTCATTTTTTCCCATGGTGCAGTTAGTTTGCTCCAGAACTGCTCCTCTTTATCTTACTGAATATGGCCCATATTGTTTTAGTCGGCTCATGCCCTGACCCTATGAGAAGAGGAAATGCATCTCATTACTGTGTATGTCTAACTGCTGTGCTTGTTCCTATCTGCAGGAGTTGGTGTTACCATGGTCCTTATATCAGCGCTGGTGGGAATTTACTACAATGTTATTGTAGGATACGCCCTGTATTATCTGTTTGCTTCATTCAGAAAGGTCCTGCCATGGGCTGACTGCTTTGAATGGGCTGATGAGAAATGCCGTAGTAGCCTCATGGGTAATTAGTCTCATATGTTTCATAAAAATTCAATTGTACAGGCATCAATGTATTTGACAATTGTAATTCCTCTGTTAACCTTTGCCTTTAACCCCTTGAACACTGGAGTGGCCACCAACACATTACACTGCAATTAAGAGATTAACGTTTTGAGTGCCAGAGGGGTACTTAACGCATTGCAAACAATGCGTTGTGTACCCCTCTAGCACTCCAAGGGTTAAAAGCAGGGGTGGACTGACAGCACCCAGGGCCCCTGGGGAAATGGAGATCATGGGCCCCCTTTACCCTGTCCCCACTTTTGTGCTCCGCCCATAGTTATCTCTCTAGCCTACTGTCCCAGCCCACCCCTTTTTCATAAAGTTACTACTGGTATTAGTGTTATGAAGTAAAGCCAGTGATACCACAGAGCTTACATTTGAAATGGAGCACAGTAGTGATACCACAGAGCTTAAAATTGTCCAGTTTTACCCTTCTAGCCTCCTACACAGTATGGCTCCTGCATGGGAGCAAAGGACAGGGCACAGGGAGGTGAAAATGAGCGTGTGGCCATGCCACCACTCACCTTAGAGGAAACACTGCTCCTATTGGCCCTGCAGGGTGGGTGTGATGTTACATCACCCTATAGGAATCATCAGTTGCCTCTCCAGCAGTCAAAGCACCAATGCTGGGAGGAGAAGTCCAGGGGGGACCTATCCAATAAGGGCTTGAAATTTAGATTGATGTATCTCTTAGATGTGGGTGTAGCAGCAGTTCACTAATATACATGTACGTACGTACATACATACATATGCAAACACACACAAACAGACATACATACACTTACACAGAAATAAAAGGAAGAGGAAAAAAGAAAAGGGGGCGCCAATAGTGCCTTATCAAACTAGCGATTCCCAATGCCTATAATATAATATGTCTAAAGCACTCACATGTAACTATTGCTGTATTAATACTTATGTACAAACACAGCTATTTAAGCATACAGGGCTATCTTACCGCCCCTGTTCGGTCTGGATCCAATGATGTCCTTCTTGCTTCATACAGGCTTCTATGTCCTGAAGACAGAGCGTGTAGATGTACACCCGATCAATATGTTTAATAGGATATTCCAAAAAACATATACACATTATAAAAAATGAAGAGATAGTCCTTCCAGATTGGTATTTCAAGTATCAAAATATACCATTTATTTCAATTACATAAAAAACAAATAAAATTCCTATTATAAAACATTTTGCAATCCACTCTGGTTTCTCAGTCCTCCCCTTATTCTGTGCACATGTCCCGTGGTGTGCATGCAATAAGGCTCATGTATTAATCAGAATTAGAGCAAAGTAACTGTCATATAGGGTACAAGTACAAAATACCAACAATGGTAATTCTAGCCAGCACCAGTAAATGAAAGTGCACCTGTCCTCTTAACCCTTTAAAGACCAAAGGGGTGCACAACTCTTTACAAAGCAATACACTGCAATCTCCTCTGGTTCTTAAAGGGATAGTATTACTTAAAATATAAAAAAATATGTTGTAGGGTTTATCCCCCTGAGTAAAACAAGATTACTCCCACTGCTGAAAGGTGTTTCGTTCAAAAGTTATTAATTTTCAAAGTTTAATTTTTTAGGTGCAATATCACAGTGACCTGAAATTGTACAGTTGCGCTGTTGCTACACCATCCTATGGAGATTTATGGTCCCGGGACCAGAGCTGTCCATAGGATCGTGTAGCAACAGCGCCACTGTACAATTTCAGGTCACTGTGATATTGCACCTAAAAAATTCAACTTTGAAAATTAATTATATAACAATTAACCCCAATGTGAATAGTGTTCTTTTGCCATTTATAAACCTATTAGCGTAAAAGCCCGAGTGCATGGGCCAAAGTCCGGGTAATGTTAAGCCTCCACTCCAAGCTATGCAGTCTTGCGTCACCTCACTCAAGCGATGCAATCATGCGCAATAGAGACTGCCTGAACGCAGGCAGTATTTACTGTGCATGACTGCATCGTGACAGACATTCTAGTGAATTATAATATAGGAATCCACTGAAAGAGAGCACTAACACTCATATGAATATATTTTATTTCCTAGACACTTGCAATGTGACCATGGGAAATGATACAGTGACAATGAACATAACATTAGTCAAAGAAAGCAATCTTACCTGCATTAATGACCAGTCGATAGAACTACCAAGTAAACAGTACTGGGAGTAAGTATTACATTGCTATCCTGATTAATTCCTAGTTCATTTACAGTCAGATCAGACCCTCATTTGCTAGTGCAGGACTCATAGATATAACTGGGAACTTTGTTGACAGCTGTCTCTGAAGTAACAGGTAGGGCTGGAGGTGAGGGATTTCTAAATGTGGGCTGAGCTAAATAGATGTGGGGCAATCTGGAAAAAGGAAGGCAGGGTATACTCAAAAAATGTTTCACTATGTGGTGTGGAGAGGGTGGAACGGGTTGGAAAGTGAGCAGAGTTACCACAGCCAAATAATCATCTTCTGTCCCCTGAGATACTATAATTATATTAGAAAACCATGGTATCTAGGACAGATCTATAGAATATTCATAGAACATACCTGGAAAGTAGCCAAAATGTTTGGAAGAGACTGTGAGGAAGTGCTGGATTCTGCCATTCCAGCTCGTTTTGTGCTGTAAGACTTTAAAGGGATAGTAATACTTCGTTTTAACTTTATTTTATTTTGTAGGCATTAAAAAAACATGAAGAATGATATAAGTCTTATCTCTCAAACCTTTATGGTTTATGAGATATTCACAACCAAAGTTTCCCCGTCCCACCCCTTTTACCTAGTGTAAGCCATCTCTTCTCAGATGTGGAATACAGTCCATAGACCAGACAGATAACAGCAGGGGACAATATTCTTCCTATGAGAACAATGAAAGCCCTGCCCCCCTTGACAAGCTTTTCAGGTTTTTCCCTTATCTTAATTGAAGATTGTCCCTCTCTGCAGTCTACCTGGGCACCTCCCTTCTGCTCTGGCTGAACAGTGTGACATCAGTAAAAGGGGCGGGAGGGGGACACTTTGTCATTGAATTACTCTGGAACTACAACTCTGACAGAATTGAAATAACACTCTCCAAAGTCCAAATACTATGATGATTAATTAGAGCTGTTTTTATTATGAAACATTACTATCCCTTTAACATAAAAATCATGAGGGTATATGAACTCTTTAGTGGACATTGACACAAGTACTCCACCATCATTAAGACTTAAATGTAAAGAAGCCCCAAACTTCTCTCCTCCAGCATGTGAAGGAGATTGAGGTCATTTTACACATGTCATGAATTGTACATAACGAGGAACAAAGTGTAGATGAACAGATTGCCTGGAAATGGAGACAGAGAGGGGATTTATGGCACATTAGCTGAAGAGCCTGTTACACGGGCCACAGTGCCACTGCCAGCCGGTCGCGGGGTAGCCATGTGCAGTAGAGACTGCCCGCGCCGCTGCTGATACAGAGCTGGGCACACGCAGTCAGTCTCTACTGCACATGATTGCAGGACACGCAGCATGACTGCGTCGTTAAACACATTTTAGCTAATTATTATATAGGATATAACTTAGTACATCCTCATTAGGCAGGAGCAGAACATAAAATTCTATTCTAATAAGTATTTTATCAGAAATTCATAGAACATCGGCCTCCTGTTTTTTTTTTTACTAAAGAGGAACTAACACCTCCTCGTGATAACTCCCACTTAACTCATAATGGCCAGAAAATGCTAATGACCCCTATGAATTTTGCTGTTGTGCCTTTGTTGAAAAGAGGAAAATCTTTAATCAGTCCTGGATGCCATTTCCATAGAGGTAAACATGACATTTGCTAGCAGGACCCCTCTTATCATTCCACATTGTAATCAAACAACCTACTCGCTTCAGCGTATGTCATGTCTGCCTCCAGGCTGTGACTTCTAGGACTGATTGAAGATATGTGTATTCATTCTCCTTTAAATGCTGGGTCTGAAGACTAAACCTCTGTCTCCAAGGCATGAGCATTACCACTGGCTCTGTTTCCTACACAATCCTGCTTACTCTACTCCTTTGTCCTGCACTGGTGGGTCTTTAAAGAGTGAAATTGTTTATTTGCAGCTAACTTATGAATTTTGTTTTATTATTTAATCCTTTATCCTCCAGGAAAGTGGCACTCCAGCTGTCTAGTGGCTTAGATGAAACAGGGAAGATAGTCTGGTATCAAGCCCTTTGTCTTCTCCTGGCATGGGTTCTTGTTGCTGCATCATTAGCGAAAGGCATAAAGTCTTCAGGAAAGGTAATGTAGAGCTCATGGAATTCTTCCTTCATACAAGAGGTCAGCCCTGTCCTGTTTGGTTCCTCTAGCAGTAAAGGGGAGTTTTCTAATCATCCTCTTGATACTAACGTGACAGAGGCGTAACTAGAACGCTCCGGGCCCTGGTACAAGAAGTGCCATGGGCCCCCCCAACCCCCGAACACATTGGCCCCTGGGCCCTCCACAATGCCTCCATTTCTTACCTCCCAATCCCTGGTGGTCCAGTGGAGTGGCAGGAGAGAAGGGCTGGCGCGATGTGCTCCCGCACAGTCCTCTTCTGTAATGCAGCGCTGGGAGATTATGTCATCTCCCAGTGCTCTGCATTACTAGAGCGCCAGAGGGAGATTGCGGCACCAGGAGAAGGGGGTCGCAAGTCCCTGGAGTGACTGGCCCGGTCGTGGTTGCGACCCCTGCGACCCCTATAGTTACGCCACTGCAACCTGAAGTAATTAACTCATTGGGTGCTAGAAGCATCTCCATTCACACACATTAGTCAATCAAAAATATGGCAATGGATGCAATTCTGCTGCTAAAAATGAAGGCGTCTGATATGTTTCAATGAACACATATATTGCATTAGGGCTTTATGCAGAAAGCCAGGGAGAAGCAATTCTGGAGCAAACCAACTGAACTGGTGTGTGGGGGGGGGGGCTGGGATAAAAATGCCCACAGATTTAAAGGAGCAGTAAACTTTTTATGAAAAAATATATATTGTAGGGATTTTCCTATTGAGTAAAATAAGTGTACTCCTACTGCCGGGAGATTTATATTTCCAGAGTTATTACAGTTTAAACCCATGGTTTTTTTTTACATTGGCAGTGTCCTCTAGTGGTCATATTCTAATTAGATTTCCTGTTAGATTCTAATGGAGAGGAAAGTCAGAAAAGTCAGAGACATACAGTTCTCCATAGAATGTGCCTGTCACTTCCTGTCAGTTAGAACTATCAGGAAGTAAACACAGTAAATTCACTTCCTGATTATTTAAACTGCTATAATTTTTTAATAAAACATCTGACAGCGATGGGAGTGACCTTGTTTTATTCAGCAGGAAATGCTCCTTTAAATCTAATATGCTACTATGTTACTACGTATGGGCATTCTAGCCTCTTGAATGTTTAAGAGGTCTCAGTACATTACTACACAGTGTATACAATTAGGACATAATCTATCAGATTTCTAGCTTTTTCCTATTTTGATGGTTCATTTTCCTAAGAGAAGGGGGAATAGACATAAGATAGTATTACAGAAAGAGGCTAGACTGATTTATAAACTCACCACCCTACACCCCAAAGGATTAACTCATGAACTACAATTAAATTGCTTTCTATGACGCATTCACCAGCCCAGAGATTGATTATTCAAGGACAAGCTTGACACTCACTCTGTAACAGTAAATGGAAGGTGATCCCCTCTTTCAAAGGTGTTTGATTGTTTTTCTTTTAATTTTTACTTTAATTCTTTTAATTATTAAAAAAGTATAAAAATGACCATGAGGGGGTGAAATAGGGAACCATTAGTTTGAAATGTTATAATTTTTGAACAAAGAACTTCCTGGCAGTTTTAGTACCATTGTTTTACGCAGCATGTATATGTACAACATATAGATTTTTCATAATTAATATTTTGCTAACCTTCTGTGTGCCAGAGGGGTATGCATTGTGTAAAAGCAACACTAACACCGAAAATTTACATTTGTTAAATAATTTTAAATATCACTTAGTTCTAGCTAGCATCTGTTAAACGTGTTAATTTCCTGCTAGGTTCCTAAAATTGAATCCTAAACTTGTATTTTAATGCATGTGACTATTTACTATCCTGTAAGTATAGAGGCACAATTGGCAATGGTTACCTTTTTAGTGTTGAGATAATGTTGCTAATTTATTAAGATAAGCACTCACTGTTCTTCTGTTCAGAAAGGCTGGTACATTATCTTGGCCCATTTACAGACAATAACACTAAGCGGTGATGAAGAGGTGATAAAGTGCAGATGATTTTATTCTATGGAGCCTATACACTAAGATTTCTTCAACTTTGGAGATATTAGTGAACAGGCTCTATAGAATAACATTGGAACTGGAGAAGTGAAATCACTGGAGAAGTCTTCTCTACTTTATCACCGCTTAGTGAATCTCCCCCATTATCTCTTCATAGACATTCTTTCAAGCTAATTATGATAATGGGAGCTCTGGAAAAAGCAGAATATTAGCATATGTCAAACTAGATTTAAGACCTCAGAAAACAAAGAATTTTTACATATGTCAACCTGGAACACAGTGTATTTAAGTATGTGTAATTCCACATCATTCTAAGGTGTTAGTGGTTCTTTTAAGGACCTACGAAAGCATTGTACGCAATGTAACATCATTGATTCTAAAGCTATAATTAGAGCCTGTGTGACAGCTCAGTGGTAAACGCCCTAACTGCAGAGCTTACTCTAACCGCAAGGTTGCAGGTTCAATTCCTGCCAGGGTCAACTCAGCCCTTCATCCTTCCAAGGGCAATAAATGAGTACCATCGATTGAGTAAAAATAAAACCTATTATTCTGCTGCTGATTTGGTTAATTCCAAGAGCGTGTGCTGACAGCGCCTTGAGTCCCACTGGGAGAAAGGTGCTACATAAATACTAGTTATTATAAAGCATTATGCAGCAATATAATTAAGAGAATCCCCCAAAAAAATAATTACTCATCTGAAACTGAATCCAACCAAAAATCTCAAAAATATCTCTGTTATTTTCTTTAATTAGGTGGTGTACTTTACAGCGTTGTTCCCATACGTCGTCCTAATCATCCTTCTTGTCAGAGGAGTGACATTGGAAGGTGCCATAGATGGAATCCAGTACTTTATTGGAACAAAGTCTGATATTTCCAAGCTCAGCAACGGTGATGTGAGTTGTAAACTATTTAATCAAGAATAAACTAATATGTGGAGAGAAAAAAGTGAATAAATAAAGTATAGGGAAAAGTACCCTTCTAGTAAATAGTTGTAGATCAGTGATTGTATTGCACTCACAAATTAATGAAAATGGCCAGTGTTGAGGAACATCTCTTCAAAACCTTCCTTCAAAAGTGATGTCTGGCTCAGAACGGATGAAACACATCCTCATGTGAGTTTCCTCTCTTCTGTTCTAAGCCCGAGACATTGTTTAGAATGGAAGGCATCCCTCTCAACATTTCAGATGGTCAAAGAGGGCTACTTTTGTTTCATGTGATTGTACTAGGGTTGTGATTGGTATGTAGGATATTAGAGAAAAGTTAGGTTATGTCATAACCTACTAACAGCGCTTTGTGTAATTGAATAAATTATATAGAACAAGACCAAAGTATTTAATTTGCACAGACTAATGTATAATCACATAAATTGAAGTTTAAACCAACATTAATGTGAGTTTTATTGCTGTGGAGCAATGTGATTTCCTAAACACAGGGACACCAGGGTGATACACTTATATATACACACCACACAGACGCATCTCCTAAACACAGGGACACCAGGGTGATACACTTATATACACACCACACAGTCTGATCTCCTACACACAGGGACACCAGGGTGATACACTTATATAAACACCACACAGTCTGATCTCCTAAACACAGGGACACCACGGTGATACACTTATATACACACCACACAGTCTGATCTCCTAAACACAGGGACACCAGGGTGATACACTTCTATACACACCACACAGTCTGATCTCCTACACACAGGGACACTGGGGTGATACACTTATATACACGCCACACAGTCTGATCTTCTAAACACAGGGACACCAGGGTGATACACTTATATACACACCACTCAGTCTGATCTCCTAAACATAGGGACACCGGGGTGATACACTTATATACACACCATACAGTCTGATCTCCTAAACACAGGGACACCAGGGTGATACACTTATATACACACCACACAGCCTGATCCTCTAAACACAGGGACACCAGGGTGATACACTTATATACACACCACACAGTCTGATCTCCTAAACACAGGGACACCAGGGTGATACACTTATATACACACCACACAGTCTGATCTCCTACACACAGGACACCAGGGTGATACACTTGTATACACACCACACAGTCTGATCTCCTACACACAGGACACCAGGGTGATACACTTATATACACACCACACAGTCTGATCTCCTAAAAGAGGGACACCAGGGTGGGAAAGAGGTATCTGGGTCTCCAAGAGGGACTGTTCCTCCTGAAGAGGGACACTTGGGATGTATGTGAAGGTTTTAAAAGGACACTGTTCAACTCTGGACATTTTCATTCATTCGTGAGTGCAATACCAGCAATGATTTGCACTTGTCTACAAAATTTTATTTTTTATTCTGAAAGAGAAATACCACAGTGGGTAAAAGCAGAGGAGCAGTATTCACATTTTATATTGTTTATATATGGTTTTATATATTTTTGAACACTTCAGCTTTTGCACATTTGCACTTTTGTAAAAAAAAAAAAAAAAAAAAGTTTGCACTGTACACCTGCTTTTTTTCTTTTTTTCTTTTTTTAGATCAGGACTGTCCAAATCCAATCCTCTAGAGTCCCCAACAGCCCAGGATGGAAGGATTTCCCTGATTAAGCACAGGTGAGTTAATCAGTGGATCATTCATTGTGACTGACTCACCTGTGCTTAATCAGGGAAATCCTCACATCCTGGCCCTTGAGGACTGAACTTAGACAGCCCTGTTATGTATTTGATGAAAGCTTGAATTTTCATCAGGCAAATATAGCAACTGCCTGTCACATGCTGATGATAGGAGCCCTACCTGTGTTGGCCACACCCATTTTCTGGGATCTGGGTGCAGCCAGAACAATCCCAATATCCTTGCACCAGACAATTACTCCTGGGGAGAGATGTGATAAAGAGGTGATAAAGTGGAGATGACTTCTCCAGTGATATCGCCTCTCCAATTCCTATTATATTCTATGCATCCTATGCACTAAGATCTATCCCTGTTGTGAAATCTTTGTGCATAAATTCCATATAATAACATAGGGATTGGAATAATGATCAATCCTTAGTGCATATCTCCTCTGGTCTGTGGTGGCTAATTTATATACCAGATTATATGTTAATTTATTTAGTTTATTTACCACTTTACTAACGCTTTACTTGCCATTACTTAACCCCTAGTATTTATCAGAGACTTTTATAGATTCCATGGGATTATGAACTTTATTGTACTTGTATGTTATAGGCTAGGGGTGTATTGTTTGAGCTAGGGAACAGTGGATGGGACTGTGGGTGGAGTCATTTGAGTAGTGAGGTGTGGCCTTAGGTACAGTTAATATGCACCTTGGGTTCCTTGCTTAGGGCACATGAGATGTAAATCAACCCTATATTTAACAGTAAAATGAAATTCAAAATTAATATCCCTTCTTATGACATGCCTGTCATTTTTTTCATGCTGGGAGAAACAATTTTCTCTGCACTCTTCACTTCCTGCTGTGTCTGGGGCGTTTACACTCCTCAAAATAGCCAAGCAGTTATTTTGTGTATCTTTGTGCTGGAATGGCATAGAGAAAATGTGTGTATACATACTATGAAGTTGCAATGAATCAACCCATGCAATATAGTACCCCTTTCAGATCCAGAACAGACTTATCATGAGAAATGTTTACTGTTGTTGTACATATGTCTCTTCCAGAGGTTTGTAATCTGCAGTTCACCGACTACGGATGATGGGAATTGTGGTCCAAAAACATACGTGGCTTTCATTATACCCATTCTTAGGCATACCGAAGGCAGTTGCAGTGAGTTTTGGATGCCTAATTAACCCAATGAATGGTAGAGAGGTCTCAATTACATAGTTCCTCAGTGGATTGGAGACCTATTTAGCATTCAAGGGGTTTAGACTAAATAAAATGTAGTTATTTTCATTGCACAGCTTTTTAATTACTGTTTAAACTATTGTTTTTCTATTAACTGCCCACTAGTGGTCAGAATTCAGTTTTGTATTTGGTTGTATTCTATGGGAGAGGTGAGGCACTGACAAACAGCTCTCCATAAAATGTGATAGAAACTGCTGAGTCATGCTGTCAGTCTAAACCTCCAGGAAGTAATCATGCTGTCACTCACTTCCTGACAATCTGAACTTATATACATTTTTAAATAAAACAGCTGACAGTGGTAGGTGTACCCTTGTTTTAGAAGGAAAAGACCCGTAACATATTGATTTTCATTTAAAAAGTTTGCTGTTTCTTGAAGGGTATATTGTTAACAATCCCCAATTACCTCCTCTACAGCATACAAAGGAAAATGTATGTAAGTATACCTTTATTTATATGGCGCCACACAGTGTACTCAACACCTTACAATAGACGTATGTTACAATAAATAAGAGAGGATAAAATAAGTGCCACATTCATAGAAATGAATAGGAGAGAGGTCCCTGCCCCAAGGAGCTAACAGTCTGGGTAACAGGAGACAGACAACAGGGTATGAGGGTGTCAAGTGCTGAGCTTCGCCAAAGGTAGTGCATGGTCCTAGTGCTCCAGAAGATAAGATTTCAGGGTAGACTTAAAGAAAGAGGGGGATTGTTCAAGACGTTGGGAGAGGGTTATGGAGTTCCATAGGTATGGAGTGGAATGTGAGAAATGTTTGAGATGGGAGAGGGAAGAGGGCTTGAATGATGCAAAATGTGCATTGTGAGCTGAGTGAAGGAGGTGGCCAGGAACATAAGAGGAGATGAGAGAAGAGATGTAAGTAAGGGTAACAGTGTGGAGAGCATTAAATGTGAGAAGAAGGACTTTGTAAGTGATGCGTTGCTGAATAGAGAACCATGACAGATGTCTAAGAATTATGTGAGCAGGTCCAGTTTTTGGGGAGAGTGTAGTGATTTCTGCAGTCATGTTTAAAACAGATTGAATAGGTGAAAAATGAGTAAATTTGGAGAAAATTTAGACTTTCCTGTTTTTCTTGTTACTACAAAGGCCATCTGAGGATGATGGTAACTGTAGTCCAAACAACAGCTGGAGGAGAGCCACGGGTTCTCATGTCTAGTCTAGATTCAGGGAGAAATTATGGCTTTTGGATACAAAATCACATAAAAATGTAAGTATTATATGTGCACACTCATTTTATTTTTAGGAAACCCCCTTTAGAAACCCTGGGTTCTCCCTGCCACAGTTCTCTCCCCTGGAACCCTGTGGCCTCAGAAGTAGAAATCTTACCCCGTAGTAAATCTTTCACATTGATGACCTGTTTAACATCAACATGATGACCTCATTTAACCTTTAATCATTAATTTTCCCTTTGTTATAATAATGGTATCTTTTGTCCCTAGGTCTGGAAAGATGCAGCCACCCAGATCTTTTATTCACTTTCCACTGCATGGGGAGGGATAATCGCACTTTCATCCTACAGCAAGTTCCGCAACAACTGCTACATGGACTCCATTTTTGTTTGTGTCATAAACTGCCTAACCAGTGTGCTAGCTGGCTTTGTCATCTTCTCTATTCTTGGACATATGGCTCTGGTTTCAGGAAAAGATGTCTCACAGGTGGTGGACGAAGGTAATTCTATTATATTATTTTTATAAAATGTTAGTAATGGCGCCAAAAGGTAATTTTTTAAAATGCACTTTATGGGAGAGTTTGAGTCAGTAGCTACGGCTCTCAATAATAAGTGGTAAGAACAATGCCACCTGGTGACCGTAACAGACAATTGCAGTTTAATTTAAAACAAACTTGAGCTGTGATAATGTTTGAATGCAAAATCTCATTGGTGGGCCTAATGTGAACTTTTTTGGGTTCATCTAACAAAAAAATGTTTCACAGATGAATAACTAGAACCTACTGGACCCTTTCGATGTTGGGCCCCTGTACAACTGCACCCTCTGCAATCCATGTAGTTATGCCTCTGAGTGGGAAAACCATTGTTTTACACAACAGGAAAAGCCATATAACATATTTTTTAATGCAAAAAGGTTTACTGCTCCTTTAATTTGTTGCTTTGCAATACATTGCACACCCCTCCGTTCCTTAAAGTGAAACTTTCACCTTTAATAAACCGTGTCTCCTATTATCAGTGTAGTGTAATGGTTTGTAGAGTGCAGGTTTTTTTTTCTTTGTAAGTCCATAGTTTAGGAGAAATTTGCTTTCAAAATTAGACTTCATGTACCAACTTCCACATTCTGTGGCACAGGGTAATGGTGGCAGAGCATCGCAGGACTTCCCAGTCCTGAAATTCTCCTCCTACCTCCCTGCCAGCTCTCCCAGGGATGGCGTTCACACTTCCCTTTGTACTGGTGTGCATCACGTCTATCATTACAGCAAGCTCCTTTTATCATTACACTGAGATTGCACTCTACAAACCAATACACTACACTGATAATAGGAGACACGGTTTATTAAACATGAAAGTTCCACTTTAAAGGGATAGTAATACTTAAAATGCAAAAAAAATATGTTGTAGGGTTTATCCCCCTGAGTAAAACAAGGGTACTCCCATTGCTGAAAGGTGTTTCATTCAAAAGTTATTAATTTTCAAAGTTGAATTTTTTAGGTGCAATATCACAGTGGCCTGAAATTGTACAGTGGCGCTGTTGCTACACGATCCTATGGACAGCTCTGGTCAGTTGACCATAAATCTCCATAGGATGGTGTAGCTACAGCGCCACTGTACAATTTCAGGCCACTGTGATATTGCACCTAAAAAATTCAACTTTGAAAATTAATAACTTTTGAATGAAACACCTTTCAGCAGTGGGAGTGCCCTTTATTTACTCAGGGGGATAAACTCTACAACATCTTTTTTTTTACATTTTAAGTATTACTATCCCTTTAAGGACCAGAAGGGGGTGCAACGTATTGCAAAGCAAAAAATTGCATGCCTCTCTGGTTATTCAGGGAAGAGGAGACTTTCTGGAGCAAACCAACTGCACCACAGGGCACAAATGAAAATTCTCATTGATTTAGACACGTCTCCACAGCATTAAGAAGCAAGCATTCAAAGGGTTAAATCAACTCTCTAGCATTCAAGGGGTTAAGTCAATGGGGTTTGTTTGGGCTTTGTGTTTCTCCCGCTTTAGGTACACTTGGTTTGTTCCAGCTCCAAACAATACAAAAAATAGCAAGTGTCCTCCTGCTAAATCGGGAAGTTCCTTGCACACTTCCAAGTGCGCTAGTACAGTGTAATTTAAAAGTATATATAAGTCACCATTTGCTCTGTGCATAGGAAGTCTCTATTTACTAGTCGCTTATTCGGTAAAGGGCTTAAAGGGATAGTAATACTTCATTTTAACTTTATTTTATTTTGTAGGCATTAAAAAAACATGAAGAATGATATAAGTCTTATCTCTCAAACCTTTATGGTTTAAGAGATATTCACAAACAAAGTATCCCCCCCCTGTTCAACCAGATAAGAAGGGAGATGCCCAGGTAGACTGCAGAGAGGGACAATCTTCAATTAAGATAATGGAAAAAGCTGAAAAACTTCTCAAGGGGGGAAGGGCTTTCATTGTTTTCATACAAAGAAAATTGTCCCCTTCTGTTATCTGTACTGTCATACAACCAGACTCACATCTGAGAAGAGATGGCTTACACTAGGTAAAAGGGGGCGGGGAGGGGAACTTTGCTTGTGAATATCTCATAAACCATAAAGGTTTGAGAGATAAGACTTATATCATTCTTCATGTTTTTTTAATGCCTACAAAATAAAATAAAGTTAAAACGAAGTGTTACTATCCCTTTAAGTCCTCGTCGAGATGTTGCTGGGCTCCGTTACTTGGTTATGTGACCTCCTCAGAAGTACTTCTGTGTAGAAACAAAAAAGAAAACACAAACCCAGCGCAAAAGCGCCTCAATCTTTCTTGACAGTTGGACCCCTTTCACCCTTCCAAGAGTCTCCACCCCTCTGGATGGGTACTCACTAGATATAGAGGCAACCGGCCTCTCGGTATAATTTCAAAATTAACTTTAGTACACTTGTTGTACAAAAATATTTTAAAACAATTTTTAAGATTAAATATACTTACCATAAGGAGTCCAGTCTACTTTCCTGTGTATGAGGAGCGGTTGAAGGGGAAGGAAAGCAGAGGACAGGAAAATAAATTGTTTTACGTGTTATTATACCGAGAGGCCGGTTGCCTCTGTATCTAGTGAGTACCCATGCAGAGGGGGTGGAGGAGCTTGGAAGGGTGAAAGGGGTTCAACTGTAAAGAGAGATCGCTCTTAGGGGGAGATGTTCAGAAAGTGGTGGTAATTGAAATTGCCTGTAATCAGAATAAAAAAGTTCTTACACCACGATCCATCAATTCTCAGACATATTTCCGTCATTTTTTGCATCCAATTCCGCCATCTCCGTCAAAGGGAAAAAGCCATCTTAAAAGTGGGTGTGGCTCAGTCTTCCGTCATAATGTAAGGTATTTTCAGAAAAAAATATTCGTTTGGACGTCATTTTTTTGTCTGATTAACATCATTTTTTCCCGACATAATAAAAATGGTCTAAACTTGGAGAAGAAAAATTTGTTTCAAAGACAAAAAAAGTCTTTTGTTTCTTTGAAAATGTTCGTTTCAAAGACAAATTGAAAGACAATTTTTAAAATCTTCTTACCGTCATTTTTAATTCTTTAGACGAATTTTCAAACGTGACGATTTACTTATGAAAATATTGTCCTTCTTTTACCACCATCTCACGATCCGACAAGTTTTTCATTATAAAGACTTTTTGAACATCTCCCCCCTTAGAGGTGCGTTTGCGCTGGGCTTGTTTTTTTTTTGTTTTTGTTTCTACACAGAAGTACTTCTGAGGAGGTCACATAACCAAGTGACGGATCCCAGCAGCATCTCGACGAGGACTGAAGCCCTTTACCGAATAAGCGGCTAGTGAATAGAGACTTCCTATGCACATGAGCGAACGGTGACTTTTTGTTCCTGCCCCGCACCTCTTTTGGTTTGTGTGTAAGGACACTAGTATGAATAAAGTGGAAATGTGTCCTTTAGTAACAATGGCCTATATTCCAGTTTCCTAAACAACTGCATGCTGGAAAGTGTCTTAAATGGGTATTAACGTTCCATTGTAACATTTATTATTGAAGTAAGTATACATTAATTTAACCCTTTGAATGCATATCCTTCTGGCACTCAAAGGGTTAATATTCTGCCTTCATTTTCTATTAATTATATGTACTTAACCTTGTTTAGCTATCTCAGCTATTTGTTTCCAAACTGAGAGCACCCTCTACCTGCAGACAGAGCTCTTACATTATAGTGCTTTCAGAAACAGTAGAATTTTGTCATGAGAAAAATATATATTGAAGGGATTCTTTCTACTTGGAGATGGATTGGTCAAAAAGATATTACACTTGAAATATATATATTGAACTGTTAGCAGTAGTGCCACTTGGGATCTTGACAGTTTGTCTATTGTGTTCTATGGAAGAGGTGATTCTCAGACTTCAGTTTTCCATAGATTGTTATAGTAACAGCTTCATCACTTTGTGACAATTTTAATTATAAAATCTTTGAAGGAATTATCTACCAACTGTGACAGAACTTTTTTTTTACTCAGCATGAAAAAACTTTACAATGCACGTTTTCATATGTATATGAGCACATTTCTGGTTCTCTGAGTTGCTGAGTAAGTTGTGCAACTACAGGAAGATGATACTCAAATCACTGAAAGTGGATGGAAGAAAGGAAGAACATAATGAAATAGCTAGTTCAAGGATAATGTAGAGCTGCAATAAAATATTATCCTATATAATAATTCGCTAATGTATGTTTGTCAGAAGCTGTCATGCACAATACAGACGACTGTGCACGCTGCAGTCATTCGCAGTACAGACTGCCCACGCCGTGGCTGATAAAGGAGCGTGGCACTCAGAATTCAGACCATTATCAGCCACGGCGTGGGAAGTCTCTACTGCACATGACTGCACTGCGGCCATTGCTGCCTGGCACTGTGGCCTGTGTACACGGGCTGTTCAACTAGTTTTTAATACAATATTTTATAGAAAAATCTGTTAAATTACTATTATAAAAATGTATTTGATAACTGTTTCTAAATTCGTATTGCTTGCACCTGACTCTTAGTGAATAATTTGTTTTACAGGATTTGCATTGGCTTTTATTGCCTATCCTGATGCTCTCACTAAGCTACCGGTATCTCCTTTGTGGGCCTTCCTCTTTTTTTGTATGTTGCTGACATTAGGACTGGACTCACAGTTTGCTACTATAGGTAAGTTTGACATAACAACTTGTATCTTTTCAGTACATTGCGGCCGATGTATTTAGAAAAATCAGTACGACTGTAGGACAGACCAACTACGCCATGAAACATCCCATTGATCCAAATGATACTTTTAACCTGTTCAGTGCTAGAGAGGTCACCTACACATTTTACAACCTCTCTAGCATTCAAGGGGTTAAAAGCCCCATTTAAAACTTTGAGTTCCAGAAAGGCACAAAGCAAAACATTGCATACCCCAATGGCCCTAAAAAGGTTAACTTTCAGTGTCTCTTGATATATATACTGGGAAAAGTGAAAACATAACTTTTTTAAGGCTATATTACAAATAACACAAAATATAAAGTAATAGGAATACAGCATCTATCTATCTATCTATCTATCTGTCTGTCTGTCTGTCTGTCTGTCTGTCTGTCTGTCTGTCTATCTATCTATCTATCTATCTACACTTTAGGAAAGCCATATAGAACTATACAAGAATTCCCGAGTATGTATTGTATTTACATATGGCCTCTTTCTCTGCAATTCTGTTATCTCAGTATTCAAAAAAACATTAGTTGGTAATTTGTAAGGATTCAAACTTAAAAAAAAATAAAATAAATTCGCTCATTTTAAATCCACCCAAAGTACATTTATAGAGCATACTATTCCATCTCTGACTTACAGTATAAGAATTAAAACAGAGAAAAAAGATATCCGTGTTGTATGCAGCACACTCCTATATTTGAACCTCCACTCTGGATATGTACTGGTAAAAGTGAAATCTAAAACATAACTTTTTAAACTTAAACTAAAAATAACAATCTCTGTCAGAACATAATGCATATTTTTTAGGGGCAAGGCTGAGCAAAAATTGCTAAACCCAAACACAAAAAGGAAAACGGAAGAGGGGCAGAAGATAATTAAAAAATTGGGACAAACGGGGATGTGGCCAGAAGGGGGGGATTATTTGGGTCAGAGGTACTCACGAATGATGAGCCCTTAAAAATTATTAATCTCTCTGATCATACTTTGTCACCAGCACAGGTAAGTTTCTTGAAAAAGGGTTTTAACGTTTCTCCTACTAATGAATTGGATAAAGTTTCAGTTCTGATATTATTATAATTAAAAGGAAGTTGCTATTGAATACATTTTTCTGTAGTAAATAACAATGAATAGTTACAGATCCTCAGTTACAGCCAGGATTTTGATAATTATCAGAATCTGTTTGAATTACTCAAAGAATTTGAGAACCCACAATCCCTATATGTTTTACCTAAAGCCCCTAAGAAAAGTATACCTTTAGTCCTCCATCAAATATCTGCCCTCTTGCTCAAACATTTAGATATGCTGTTATGACAGTTTCTGAAAATACCAGATATTGAGATATAGTGACTAATAAAAATCTATCTAAAGACGAGACGCAAGCACTTATGGGAAGATATACAGAAATGTACAAACTTTTTAGGCAGGTGTGAAAAATGCTGTATAGTACAAATACTTTCAAAAATAGACACATTCATGGTTTTCTATTTATCAAATAACAAAATGATAGTGAGTGAACAGAATCAAAATCTAAATCAAATCAATATTTGGTATGACCACCCTTTGCTTTCAAAACAGCATCAGTTCTTCTAGGTAAACTTTCACAAAGTCAGAGATTTTGTTGGTATATAGTCAGGTGAATGATTAACAATTATACCAAACAGGTGCTAATGATCATCAATTTAATATGCAGGTTGAAACACAATCAGGAGGAAAAAAACTAGGTGAGGAACAGCCAGACTCACCAAACAAGGTGAGGTTGCTGAAGACAGTTTAATGTTAAAAGTCATATACCATGGCAAGACTGAGCACAGCAACAAGACACAAAGTAGTTATAATGCATCCGCAATGTTTCTTCAAGGCAGAAATTTCAAGGCAGACAGAGGTTTCTGGATGTGCTGTCCAAGCTCTTTTGAAGAAGCACAAAGAAATGGGCAATGTTGAAGACCATAGATGCAGTGGTCAGCCAAGGAAACTTAGTGCAGCAGAAGAAAGACACATCACATGTATTTTTCTTCACAACTGGAATATGTCCAGCAGTGCCATCAGCTTAGAATTGACAGAGAACAGTGGGACCCTGGAACACCCATCTACTGTCTGGAGAAGTCTGGTCATAAGTCTTCATGTAAGCCTTGCGGCCAAAAAGCCAACTGGCTCAACTTTGAAAGAAAGCACAAGAACTGGGGTGCAGAAAAATGGCAGCAGGTGCTCTGGGATTCTGAGTCAAATTCTGAAATATTTGACTGTAGCAGAATACAGTTTGTTCGCCGAAGGGCTGGAGAGACGTACAAGAATGAGCATCCGCAGACAACAGTGAAACATGGTGGAGGTTTCTTGCAAGACTGGGATGTTATTTCTACAAATGGAGTTTGAGATTTGTTCAGAATTACTGGAATCCTCAATGCCGAGAAGTACAGGCGGATATTTATCCATCAT
The DNA here is from genome assembly GCA_037306005.1 of Rhinophrynus dorsalis. Lineage (NCBI taxonomy): Eukaryota > Metazoa > Chordata > Amphibia > Anura > Rhinophrynidae > Rhinophrynus > Rhinophrynus dorsalis. Next base: position 136,490,694 of record CM074726.1, on the reverse strand, counting down.
ACAGTACCATCAAGGAGGCGTTTGATTGGCCCCAAATTTATTCTGCAGCATGACAACGACCCCAAGCATACAGCCAAAGTCATTACGAACTATCTTAAAGAAGAACATAGAGTCCTGGAAGTGATGGTATGGTCCTCACAGAGCCCTGATCTCAACATCATCGAGTCTGTCTAGGATTAAATGAAGAGAGAGAAGCAACTGAGGATGCCTGAATCCACAGATGAACTGGGTAGGGCAGAAATTTGGTGATTTGGCCTATTAAAATGTATCTAGATGAAGCCAACAAATAACTTAATGATAATAAGTACTTTCATGGACTATTGGGTGATTCCACATAGGATTTTAAAATTATTTAGGATAAAATCATTCAAGATGTCAAAGATCAGTGCAGATTACATAATGCAGATTACCTTACAATTACTGATCCTCATATAGCGACATTATACCTACTACCTAAGAAACATTAACATTCCCTATGCCCTCCGAGAAGGCCTATTATATCCAGCAATGACTGTATGGTTGAAAATGCAAGGAAATACTTGGATTATCTACTTAGATTACGCTGTACAAAATTAATTCATATAAAAGAGATACTAAAAATTGGTTATTTGTCAGTAGAAGACTTTTTTTTTCCATAACTTGTGATGTGGAGTCACTCTACACTTCTAATGGACATGATAATGGCTTGACAGCGATAGCATATTTTATATGACAAGACAATAGATTTAACAACATCATGAAATAGTTCATTATGATGCTATTATCCTTTATATTAAGGAGAAATTATTTTGTGTTCTGTTACTTTTTTTTTATTTAAAGCAAGATTTATTTTAAAAACAGTACAATACAAAAATTGAATGGAACATGCTAATGACATGTGTACAGTGAAATAAGTAAAATACATCTCAGAAGACAATATATTACAGTACATGGGGATAAGAATGGTAAGCCATAGGCTGATTGGAAGGAGGGAAAACATCCCTACTCAGAATGCCAACTGGAGGTAACACAGAAGCAAGAAATTGCCTGTAAATGTAGCAACAGAAAGAAAGAAGGAGACATTGCTCAGTGTGTCCTCCAACTAAAACTACACTGTCGACTTGAATACTAAGTTTCAGAAACAACTAGACAAGAGAGCAGAGGAGGGATGAGAGGAGGAGAGTAGAGAAAAAAATCTGTGAGGGAGGAGGAAGAGGGAGGAAAAGGGGAATTTTGGCTGGATTCCCATATGATGAAGAAGGTAAGAGCGTTGTATGGCCCTCAAGTAAGGGTAACAAATTACTTGTCCTAGAAGGCCCATTCGATCTGGAAGAGACAAAAAGTGGGGTCAGAAGAAGAGCATGCTTTCCTCTCCATCAAAAAGGCATCTTTCAGCCTGGGCTGCCAGTCAGATACGGAGGGTGGATCCACTGATACGTATTTCATGGGTATACATACTCTGGCCACCGAGGAGGCCAACAACCATTTTTTGCAGTTAGAGTGACTTAGTGTAGTCATTGAGGGGATTATACTAAGAAGCCAGCACTCCAGTTTAAGGGGTAGGGAATAAGAAAGGAGTTTAGTACATTCTGCACACACCTGGGCCCAGAGAGCCAAAGCAGTACAACAAAACCACCAAATGTGGAAAAAGGAACCTGCCTCCCAGACACAACACCGGCATACGGTAAGATGCAGAGGGGGGAAATTAGCTGAGTCTAACAGAGGTTTGGTACCACCAGTTTATAGTTCATCAACTATACAAATGACAAATATTACCTCCAAAACGGGGGTTCTGCTATGGGGAGTACATGCACGTATGCATATTGAAATTTGTACCTCCGATGGTTGGAGGAAATTATAGTCTTTAATGAGCAATATAAAAATTATACTGAACAAACATTGCAGTGCAACTCTATATAGATGACTTGTTCATCATATGGCAAGATGATCTGACATTTTTTGAAAAATGTATGACTATTTTGAATAACAACACAATGGATCTGTGACTTACTTATAAGTCAGGTTAGCAACCAGTTAAGTTTCTAGATATCATGATATGGTGCCGCAAAGATAAAAAGATAGAATGCAATCTAATTAGAAAATAAACTGTATGAACAGCTTACTTCAGTTACCTGGTACATGTGAAAAGGAATATCACAATAGGAGAATTTCAAAGATTGCAACATAATTGTTCTAATGTAGAAACCTTTAAACAAATGGAAGCTATGGAATTATCCTCTAGATTTCTTTCAAGATGATATAGCAAATCATGCATTAAGAAAGCATATACAAATTCATTATATTCATCAATTCCCTTTCTATTATACAATAAGAACAAATGAGCACAAAGTAATGAAGAATAAAAAAAAAAAATAACTGTTGTTGAGATAAAATTAATTTTGAATGATAAATGATATATTCTTTTGGTGTATAAATATTTGAAATCCATTTGATGTGACAAACAGGGTATAACATCTCATCATTCACTCATAGTAGGGATAAATTGGTTCCCAGCCATTTTAAAAATAATTTTTGTAAGCTTCCAGTTAGTGGTTTGTATCCCTGTGACCAATATGTGGGAAGCCAACACATGATCATCAAGAAGACATTCGTTGACGGATTTGACAGAGAACACAAGATTTTACATTTTATTACTTGTCAAACCATGGATGTTATACTGCATAGAATGCCCCGTGTGCTTAATATTTTGGCAAAACTACCACAAAAAAATGTAAGTCTTGGATAAGTGAACATGCCAATACTATCATTAGAGCACTGGAAGACATTAAAGATAAAAAGGTTCACATCAGTGGCTAAACATTTTTTTAGCTTTCCATCAATCAAATGCTAGGAATCTGAAGGCTTTGGGAATTCATAATATTAGTCTTGGAATTAGAAAGGGAGACTTCAACAGAGAATTGTTATGTAATGAAAATAGATTGATTTTCTGTTAGAGATAATGAGTCCCTCATGATTGAATGAAGAAATGAAATTGTGTACACATTTGAGTTTGTGTGCTCTTTGTGTATTCTTACATGGAACTTTTTATATTCAGCTGATGTAATTATGATCCTCCACAGTCAGATAGATCATGATGTATATGTTGCATTCATATACATGCTGATGTTCTTTTACTACGTGTAAAAGAACGCCATCACTGCATGTTAATTCCCTATGAATTGTTGTGCTTGAGATTAAGTTTGACTCAGTATCGTATCGGATGATTTTCATAAGGTACACATAAAGTAGTGAACACTTTCGGACAAACGTCATCATTTGTTAGGTATTTCAAATACGATACATAACATAATATTCATTCAAGTGAGTAAATTGGTATGTCAATAGTTTATTTGATACTCTTTTATAAATACTGATAAGACATAGGTTGAATATCCAGTGTTTATATGTGATTAAAAAAAGTCCAGGATTGACTATAAAAATCTAACTCTAATTAAGAGGTATGTTTAATAGCTGCCATTAGAGATACTCCTTCTGCATAGCTCATAGTGATAGGCGGGGTCCATACATGAGTTACTAGGTACCTGTCTTGTAAGTCGATTCTTAAGATTTGTCAGTATTGTAGTAAAATCCTTATTTAGAACTTTCTCTATATCCAGCATACATAGACATTATGTTATTTTGAATTTTGTGTTTTATATATATATATATATGCAAAATGTCCATATTATTCAATGTAAAGTAACATTTTGATCAGATATAGAGATCACATTGTTTCCATAAGTAATGCATAAAATGGTGGCTATCCATTAAATCGGTATGTCAATAGTTCACTTGATATTCCCTTATAAAAAATTATAGGACATTGGTGGAATCTCTAATAACAACATTTGATACAATTAAATCCACTTTAGAGGCATGACTGTGAGAGTTTTCAGACAAATCCCATTCAAGAGGTGTGTTAAATAACTGATATTTTAGACACTCGTTTGGAATGGCAAATAGTGATAGGAGATACTTGGACATGATGCAACGAGTACCTGCCTTGTATGTGGGACCTTAAGGGTTTTAAATATTGCAGTAGATACCAGCATATTATGGGCAGTCTCTGAACAAGCCATATGGTTGAAACACACAGTCCAATATGCTGATATTGTCATGTCAGTGTGTTGATATTTTTTTTTATTTTTGCTTGGAATATTTGGAATTAGTATAGAATATTGTGGGCATTGCACCATACCATAACACTTGTTGAGAGGATTCTGAGCCCAGTCTTTTTTCTTCACTCTCTAGTTATTTTTCTGTCGATGAACTTTGAGATCTCAATAGCCTTTTTTGAGGCTGGTAAACAATAGCCCTATTTAGGGCTGGTGATATTACTGACAATATTGAACTTTCTTCATTTGTATTCATTTTTTTTTTTTTATAATTTTGGACTGAATTGTCAACAAAAGGTCATCGAGAGCCCTTTCAAGGGCGAGTAATCAAAACCCCTTTCTAGGGCTGGTAATTGGGATATGGGTTTTTTTACCATTTTTTTTGCTTTATGGAATCCTATTTATATGAAGCTAGATTTTATATCAACTAATTTGTTGTCAACACACATGTAAGACCTCTTCTGTTTTTCCGTTAGACAGAGATTATAGCAAGCTGGCTTATCTGTCCTAAGCAGCATAATAGAATGGATACATAACCTGTCCATACTTTCTTTATTTTAACTTATAGTTCTATTTTTCATATAATCTTAAAGCAGAACTTTCACCATGAACAAAGTTCTCATTGATAGGTTGCAAATCTACAGATGACCTCAAATCCCTTATTTTTTTCCCCTCATTTCGACATCATAATGTATATATTTAATGAAAACTTTATTATTGCCGGCTGCTCTGTGCAGTACAAGCTGTACCGCACAGCTTAGCTGTCCCTCCCCTTTGCTCATACAGCCAGCCCTCTAGCCCTCCCCATAGAGCAATCTCTCTTCATGGCTGGACAAAAGAAAAGGGAGCTGTATTTAAAAGCCCTACGTAACGGGAGAGAGATGCCAATCATCTGAGTACATCACAAACATGGCAGCATTCTCCCAGCATAGATCCATGGCTACAGAGGTATTTTTATTAGTGTTGAGCGAGCATGCTCGGCCGATGCTCGGATCGGCTCGAGCATCGCTCTGCTCGGCACATGGCGGTACTCGTACGAGTATCGCATGTGCTCGCCCGCCATGTTCGGGTCTCCTCCCCGCACGTTTTGCGGCTGCTGCACAGCCAATAAACGTGCAGGGAGGCTCTGACATCAGTGTAATGCCAGCAGCCATGTTGGCTGCTGGCATTACACTGATTGGCTGGCCAGAACCCGTGGTCGGGTGCTGTATAGCACCTGACCAGCGAGTTCGGCTCAGTCTTAGCCAGGGAGAGCTGAGGATAGGAAGGGAAAGTCAGTGTAGGGAGGAAAAAAAGCATAATTGTGAAAAAAAAGAACCAAAAGTCCTTTTTAGGACTACTGTGTGTGGGGGCAGCAGGTTATTTTGTGTGGGGGGGGAAAAAAAAAATATATATATTCTGTTTAGTGTGCAAAGTTGCAGATTAGAGCACATTCTGTTTAGTGTGCACAGTTGCAGATTAGAGCACATTCTGTTTAGTGTGCAAAGTTGCAGATTAGAGCACATTCTGTTTAGTGTGCAAAGTTGCAGATTAGAGCACATTCTGTTTAGTGTGCAAAGTTGCAGATTAGAGCACATTCTGTTAAGTCTTCAAACTAAAATATCAAAGTCACATATTCCATTCAGTGTGCGTCGCCGCAGATTAGCAGCACATTCTGTGTACTGTGCAGAGTTGCAGAATAGGAAGAAATACTGTTAAGTCTTCAAACTAAAATATCAAAGTCACATATTCCATTCAGTGTGCGTCGCCGCAGTTTAGCAGCACATTCTGTGTACTGTGCAGAGTTGCAGAATAGGAAGAAATACTGTTAAGTCTTCAAACTAAAATATCAAAGTCACATATTCCATTCAGTGTGCTTCGCCGCAGTTTAGCAGCACATTCTGTGTACTGTGCAGAGTTGCAGAATAGGAAGAAATACTGTTAAGTTTTCAAACTCAAATATTAAAGTCACATATTCCATTCAGTGTGTGTCACTGCCGTTTAGCAGCCTATTCTGTGTACTGTGCAGAGTTGCAGAATAGGAAGAAATACTGTTAAGTTTTCAAACTCAAATATTAAAGTCACATATTCCATTCAGTGTGTGTCACCGCCGTTTAGCAGCCTATTCTGTGTACTCTGCACAGTTGCAGAATAGGAAGAAATACTGTTAAGTTTTCAAACTCAAATATTAAAGTCACATATTCCATTCAGTGTGTGTCACCGCCGTTTAGCAGCCTATTCTGTGTACTCTGCACAGTTGCAGAATAGGAAGAAATACTGTTAAGTTTTCAAACTCAAATATTAAAGTCACATATTCCATTCAGTGTGTGTCACTGCAGTTTAGCAGCCTATTCTGTGTACTCTGCACAGTTGCAGAATAGGATGAAATACTGTTAAGTTTTCAAACTCAAATATTAAAGTCACATATTCCATTCAGTGTGTGTCACCGCCGTTTAGCAGCCTATTCTGTGTACTCTGCACAGTTGCAGAATAGGAAGAAATACTGTTAAGTTTTCAAACTCAAATATTAAAGTCACATATTCCATTCAGTGTGTGTCACCGCCGTTTAGCAGCCTATTCTGTGTACTCTGCACAGTTGCAGAATAGGAAGAAATACTGTTAAGTTTTCAAACTCAAATATTAAAGTCACATATTCCATTCAGTGTGCGTCACCGCCGTTTAGCAGCCTATTCTGTGTACTCTGCACAGTTGCAGAATAGGAAGAAATACTGTTAAGTTTTCAAACTCAAATATTAAAGTCACATATTCCATTCAGTGTGCGTCACCGCCGTTTAGCAGCCTATTCTGTGTACTCTGCACAGTTGCAGAATAGGAAGAAATACTGTTAAGTTTTCAAACTCAAATATTAAAGTCACATATTCCATTCAGTGTGTGTCACCGCAGTTTAGCAGCCTATTCTGTGTACTCTGCACAGTTGCAGAATAGGAAGAAATACTGTTAAGTTTTCAAACTCAAATATTAAAGTCACATATTCCATTCAGTGTGTGTCACCGCCGTTTAGCAGCCTATTCTGTGTGCTCTGCACAGTTGCAGAATAGGAAGAAATACTGTTAAGTTTTCAAACTCAAATATTAAAGTCACATATTCCATTCAGTGTGTGTCACCGCCGTTTAGCAGCCTATTCTGTGTGCTCTGCACAGTTGCAGAATAGGAAGAAATACTGTTAAGTTTTCAAACTCAAATATTAAAGTCACATATTCCATTCAGTGTGCGTCACCGCCGTTTAGCAGCCTATTCTGTGTACTCTGCACAGTTGCAGAATAGGAAGAAATACTGTTAAGTTTTCAAACTCAAATATTAAAGTCACATATTCCATTCAGTGTGCGTCACCGCCGTTTAGCAGCCTATTCTGTGTACTCTGCACAGTTGCAGAATAGGAAGAAATACTGTTAAGTTTTCAAACTCAAATATTAAAGTCACATATTCCATTCAGTGTGCGTCACCGCCGTTTAGCAGCCTATTCTGTGTACTCTGCACAGTTGCAGAATAGGAAGAAATACTGTTAAGTTTTCAAACTCAAATATTAAAGTCACATATTCCATTCAGTGTGCGTCACCGCCGTTTAGCAGCCTATTCTGTGTACTCTGCACAGTTGCAGAATAGGAAGAAATACTGTTAAGTTTTCAAACTCAAATATTAAAGTCACATATTCCATTCAGTGTGCGTCACCGCCGTTTAGTAGCCTATTCTGTGTACTCTGCACAGTTGCAGAATAGGAAGAAATACTGTTAAGTTTTCAAACTCAAATATTAAAGTCACATATTCCATTCAGTGTGCGTCACCGCCGTTTAGCAGCCTATTCTGTGTACTCTGCACAGTTGCAGAATAGGAAGAAATACTGTTAAGTTTTCAAACTCAAATATTAAAGTCACATATTCCATTCAGTGTGCGTCACCGCCGTTTAGCAGCCTATTCTGTGTACTCTGCACAGTTGCAGAATAGGAAGAAATACTGTTAAGTTTTCAAACTCAAATATTAAAGTCACATATTCCATTCAGTGTGTGTCACCGCAGTTTAGCAGCCTATTCTGTGTACTATGCACAGTTGCAGAATAGGAAGAAATACTGTTAAGTTTTCAAACTCAAATATTAAAGTCACATATTCCATTCAGTGTGTGTCACCGCCGTTTAGCAGCCTATTCTGTGTACTCTGCACAGTTGCAGAATAGGAAGAAATACTGTTAAGTTTTCAAACTCAAATATTAAAGTCACATATTCCATTCAGTGTGTGTCACCGCAGTTTAGCAGCCTATTCTGTGTACTCTGCACAGTTGCAGAATAGGAAGAAATACTGTTAAGTTTTCAAACTCAAATATTAAAGTCACATATTCCATTCTGTGTGTGTCACCGCAGTTTAGCAGCCTATTCTGTGTACTCTGCACAGTTGCAGAATAGGAAGAAATACTGTTAAGTTTTCAAACTCAAATATTAAAGTCACATATTCCATTCAGTGTGTGTCACCGCCGTTTAGCAGCCTATTCTGTGTACTCTGCACAGTTGCAGAATAGGAAGAAATACTGTTAAGTTTTCAAACTCAAATATTAAAGTCACATATTCCATTCAGTGTGCGTCACCGCCGTTTAGCAGCCTATTCTGTGTACTCTGCACAGTTGCAGAATAGGAAGAAATACTGTTAAGTTTTCAAACTCAAATATTAAAGTCACATATTCCATTCAGTGTGTGTCACCGCCGTTTAGCAGCCTATTCTGTGTACTCTGCACAGTTGCAGAATAGGAAGAAATACTGTTAAGTTTTCAAACTAAAATATTAAAGTCACATATTCCATTCAGTGTGTGTCACCGCCGTTTAGCAGCCTATTCTGTGTACTCTGCACAGTTGCAGAATAGGAAGAAATACTGTTAAGTTTTCAAACTAAAATATTAAAGTCACATATTCCGTGTAAGATGAAGAAGGCGGGTAAAAAGGGACGGGGAAGTGGACGTGATCCTGATAGTTCAGGGCGCGGGTCAGGACGCGGAGAAACTGTGCCTGGTGCCAGAGCACAAGAAAGAAAGACATCCACCATACCTAGCTTCATGTCTCATTTCACAGGGCGTCGCAGGACATCACTCTCGAGGTCCGACCACTGCGAACAGGTGGTCGGTTGGATGTCAGCTGATACTGCTTCCAGTCGGTTAAGCACCACCCTGTCTTCCACCAAGTCCACTCTCAGTAGCCAAGAGTCTGGTCAACATAATCCTCACTCTGATCATCCTTCCTCCCACCATACACGGTCTGGTCAAAGAAGTGATCCCACACTGGGATATAGTGAGGAGCTCGTCTCATCACCAATCCTTCATTTGACCCTCTCTCCAAGCACGCTTGCAGAGGAACATGACATCTTGTGCCCTGATTCACAACCTCTAGAGGGTACCCAATCACAAGAAGATGACAGATGTGAACGGCATTTAAGGTCAAAGGAAGTAGTGGATGATGATGATGATGATGAGACACAGTTGCCATTAAATCAACCACTATTTCCGTCTCAAGACCTTGTTGAGGAGAATGTTATACAGTTGTCAATGACTGAGTATGTGGTGGGATCAAGACATGAGGAGGATGATCAGAGTGAGGAAGTGGAGGAGGACTTGGTGGACGATGAGGTGACTGACCCCACCTGGGAAGGTGTAGAGCCGAGCGATGACAGCAGTCCTGAGGGTGAGCCATCTGCAGCACCGCAACAGGCTGGAAGAGGCAGTGGTGTGGCTACAGAAAGAAGGCGGACCGCACCAAACCGGCCCGCAAATGTTCCACGGAGCACCCCCTTGCGTAAATCTACCTTGCCAAAGGGTAGGTGTTCCGCGGTATGGCGTTTTTTTAAGGAAAGTGCGGACGATAAAAGAATTGTAGTTTGCAACCTGTGCCACAGCAGAATGAGCCGAGGCATGAACACTAGAAACCTCACCACCACCAGCATGATCCGACACATGGCATCCAAGCACCGTAATAAGTGGGAGGAACACCTGGATCGCCCATCTGTGTCTGCAGGCCACACCACTGCCTCCTCTTCCCCTGTTTTCGGTGCCGGCCAATCGCCTGTCGAAGGCGCAGGCCCGCATACCTCCCACCCTGCACCTGTACCATCTGAAGCACCATCAGCGACCACATCCACTTCCCTGTCCCAGCGCAGCGTCCAAATGTCGTTACCCCAGGCATTTGAGCGCAAGCGAAAATACCCAGCCACCCACCCACAGGCCATAGCACTAACCTCACACCTTTCCAAATTACTGGCCATCGAAATGCTGCCATTTAGGCTTGTGGACACTGAGTCCTTCCGCAGCCTGATGGCAGCAGCTGTCCCTCGGTACGCGGTCCCCAGCCGCCACTACTTTTCCCGGTGTGCCATCCCCGCATTACACCACCATGTGTCCCGTAACATCACCCGTGCCCTGACCAACGCAGTTACTGGGAAGGTCCACTTAACGACTGACACATGGACAAGTGCTTGTGGCCAGGGACGCTACATTTCCCTGACGGCACACTGGGTGAATGTCGTGGAGGCTGGGAGCGACTCGGACCCTGGGATGGCACGGGTGCTACCCACGCCGAGGATTGCGGGCCCTACCTCCATCAGGGTTTCCGCCAGCACCTACGTTATTGGCTCCTCCTCCTCCGTTTCCACCTCCGAATTCTCTACACGCAGCGCCACTCCCCCATCAGCCAGTAGCTGGAAGCAGTGTAGCACTGCAGTGGGGAAGCGTCAACAGGCCGTGCTGAAGCTGATCTGCTTTCGGGACAAACAGCACACGGCCTCAGAGCTGTTGCAGGGGATTAGTCACCAGACCGAGCAGTGGCTCTCGCCACTCAACCTGCAACCAGGCATGGTTGTGTGTGATAATGGGCGTAACTTGGTGGCGGCTTTGGAGCTCGGCAAGCTCACACACGTACCATGCCTAGCGCATGTATTTAATTTAGTGGTTCAGCGATTTCTAAAAACCTACCCCAATGTGCATGATCTCTTGACCAAGGTGCGCCGCGTGTGTGCACATTTCCGTAAGTCATCTACAGCTTCGGCCGGCCTGTTGAAGCTGCAGCAGCGCTTACAATTGCCAGCTCACCGGCTGCTGTGTGACGTGAGCACGCGCTGGAACTCCACCTTCCACATGTTGGCCCGGCTTTGTGAGCAGCAGAGGGCAGTAGTGGAGTACCAGCTGTTACACGGTCGTCGCCTCTCCGTTCAACTTCCTGTAATCAGAAGTGAGGAGTGGGAATGGATGTCAGACCTCTGCGAGGTTTTACGTAATTTTGAGGAATCGACACAGATGGTGAGCGGCGATAACGCTATTATCAGTGTAACCATCCCACTTCTGTGTCTACTGAAACGCTCGCTGCTCACAATTAAAACCGACGCTTTGCATGTGGAAGAGGTGGAAATGGGGGAGGAAGAGCTTACACAAGGTGATAGCCAGAGCACCCTCACTTCGTCTTCTCAGCGACAATTGGAGGAGGCGGAGGAGGAGGAGGAGGAGGAAGACACGGTTGCCTCCGCTACAGAGGGTAGCCATGGAACTTTAGTTCCATCTCTTCAGCGTGGGTGGGCAGAAGAGGAGGAAGAGGATGAGGATATTGAGAGTCATCCTCCTGGTGAGGACAGCGAAATCTTGACTGTTGGTACTCTGGCACACATGGCTGACTTTATGTTAGGCTGCCTTTCCCGTGACCCACGCGTTGTACGCATTTTAGACAACACGGATTACTGGGTGTTCACCCTTCTGGACCCCCGCTACAAAGAGAATTTCTCATCTCTCATTCCTCCGGTGGAGAGGACAAGCAAAATGGTGCAATACCAGAAGGTTCTTGTCGAAAAATTGCTCCAAAATTTTCCATCTGACAACGCTGGCGGCAGAGTACGTGCTACCTTGGCCAACCGAGAAGGGGAGAAAAGGGGAGCACACAGCAGTTCCGAGAAAGGCAGGGCAACACTCTCCAAGGCGTGGGACACCTTCATGACACCCCGCCAGCACCCTCACCCTGATGCGCAGCCTAGTGTCACAAGGAGGGAAAAGTTTTGGAAGATGGTGAAGGAGTACGTAGCAGACCGTGTCAGCGTCCTCAATGATCCCTCTGTGCCTTACAACTACTGGGTGTCCAAGCTGGACACGTGGTATGAACTGGCACTCTACGCCTTGGAGGTGCTGGCCTGCCCTGCCGCCAGCGTTCTGTCTGAGCGGGTATTTAGTGCTGCTGGTGGCATCATAACAGATAAGCGTATCCGCCTTTCCACCGACAATGCTGATAGGTTGACACTTATAAAAATGAACAAGGCCTGGATTTCCCCTGACTTCTCCACTCCACTGGAGGAAAGCCCCGGGGGAACATAAACTCACTTTACATATATTATTTACAATGATGGGAATACTCTGTATTCCCATTCACCCCTTCCACCCAAAAAACGGGTATATGGTTGACTCTTTATCTTCTCATCCTCCTCCTCCTCTTCCATATGCCCTGTGCTATAATTTTTATATAGGGCCAGCTCACCAGCGGGCCCTGTGATATAATTTTTATATAGGGCCAGCTCACCAGCGGGCCCTGTTTGACAATTTTTACATAGGTCAGCTCACCAGCGGGCCTTCTCATATAATGTTTTATTGGGTCAGCTCTCTAGCGGGCCCTCTCATATAATGTTTTATAGCGTCAGCTCACTAGCGGGCCTTCGCATATAATGTTTAGGATGGTCAGCTCTGCAGCAGACCCTCACCCATAATGTTTTAGATGGTCAGCTCAGCGCACGTTTCCCTCTTAATCATGGCCTCAGTTCAATAAAATCAAGGAAATTTTTGGGATAATTTGCCTCTGCGCACGTTTCCCTCTTAATCATGGCCTCACTTCAGAAAATCAAGGAAATTTTTGGGAGAATTTGCCTCTGCGCACGTTTCCCTCTTAATCATGGCCTCACTTCAGAAAATCAAGGAAATTTTTGGGATAATTTGCCTCTGCGCACGTTTCCCTCTTAATCATGGCCTCACTTCAGAAAATCAAGGAAATTTTTGGGATAATTTGCAGATGATATACAAGTAAATATACAGCAAATATTGTTTGGTAACAATTTTTCGCCTAAAGTCGTTTTTATTTTCCTTTTTGTGTGTTTTATGGTCAGTCTGTAAAAATGGCGTACTACGGGCGAAAGATCGTTCCCAGCAGCGACGTTGGAGTCCAAGATGCATCCAGACATCCTCCCTATGCTGTCCCTGAACCATTTCTGTGGTGTTTCCATCCTTTTCTGCCCTTTTCCTATGGACCAGGCACCCTCCCCTCATCAGAGCAGGGGGTGCCTGGTGTAATGCTCGAGTCCTCCCATTGACTTCAATGGGGCTCGGGTGCTCGGCCGAGCACTCGAGCCTCCGGGGGTGCTCGGTCAGAGCACCCGAACACCCGAGCATTGGGGTGCTCGCTCATCACTAATTTTTATACACATCTTGTGACTATGGACGCTTTAACATTATTTTTACTGCCTTACTAAGCGGTGGACATCTGTTGTGGGTGACATGTAGATAGGTGAAAGTTCCTCTTAAAAAAATATGTTTTAGATTTCCCTTTTTCCAGTACATATCCAGGAGAAGGAAAATTACCTTGTACAAATGTTCTGTGGGAGGGTTTGAAATGAGTAATTTGTTTTTTAAGTTTGGATCCCTACAAATGACAGAATATGGTTTTTAAATAGGGAAACAACAAAATTGCAGGGAAAAAGACCATATGGAAATACAATGGATACTCGGGACTTCTCTTGTAGCTCTATTTAGCTTGCCTAAGGTATATACATATTTTAGACTAGCTGTTATTGAGTAATTAAAAACATAGAGATAGAAAAATAGATAGATAGATAGATAGATAGATAGATAGATAGATAGTAAACGTATAAGTATATGATTGATAATTAATTTGTATTTTGTGTAATGTTTACAGAAACTGTTACAACAGCGGTACAGGATGCATTCCCAGAAGCTATGAAAAAAATGAGGATCCCCATAACAATCGCAATATGTGTTGTGTTATATCTCCTTGGACTCACATGTGTTACACAGGTATTTTATAGAACTCCTAGGTCATTGCTAGTATTCCAGAGGCATTTCAGCCACTGCTAGTCCATGGGCATATTAAATATTGAACAATCTAACCATCTGAATGTTAGAAAGGGCACCAACACATTACTTTGATTAGAGTGAGGAATGGGGTGTCACCATGGACTGAATTAAGGGCTTTTTTTGCCTGGCAGCCTGAAATGTAAATCTGTCCCTAGATCTGTTTTTTTTTTCAGTCAAAAACGGGAGATTATCTTTAACACATGAACATAGAGTAGTAAATTGTTATTCTGACAGGACGTGCAATATACAGAATCCAGAAAAATGTGTTGCAGACACAAGCTTCCCGTAGATGGTAATAGCAACAGCCTAACCTGGCAGTAAATAATCTTCAACTCAACTATAATAAAAATTCAGGTTACCTCTGGTATAACTTTTGAAAGAAGCATCTCCTGGAACTGAATATGTCCTTGTTTTACACAACAGGAAAAACCATACATTAAATACATTTTCCTAAATAGGGTTTACTTCCCATTTAACTTTGATACTTGTTAAATGTGTATTATGAGCTAATTCTTTGCCTTCCAACAGACAGCAGTATCCTGACTTTTATTTCTTTTAAAGGCAGGAATATACTGGGTACAATTGAATGACTACTTCAGTGGAGGATGGGGCCTGTTGTTTATAGCAGTATTGGAGCTGATAGGACTTATATGGATTTATGGTATGTAATGAGTACCCCATCTGCCGCTTCCTGCACAGGGAAAAAAAAACAGCGAAAAAAATCCACAAAAAACACATGCTTGTCCACTTTTTCACTTGAAAATCCACCTTAAATAAACCCCTTAACCCTTTGAGTGCCAGAGGGGTACAGAATGCATTGCTTTGCGTTCTGTACCCCTCTGGCACTCAAAGGGTTAAAATGTTCTCCTTTTTTGCCTACACCAAACATGTTTTTGCTATTTTTTTCAATGGTTACAAACTTCCCACCCATTTATTTACATGGGCTTCATGATTTTGAGCCAAAAACTGACGTTTCCAAGAGAGGTGGAAGTGACCACCACCACCAGCATGGAAGGGTCTTGGAGCCCTGATTCCCCAAAGCCAATGATTCCCAGTACCCAGACATTGTCCTTTGGGATCTGGTGGAAATTTGTAAGCAAGGCAGAACGGGTAGCAGTGTGAGCAGTACAGGTCAGCTGCCTGTGCCTGCTGCTACTGCTGCCAGTGTGGCCTCTGATACTCAGGTGGAGGAGACAGAGGCATAACTAGAAGCCTCCAGGTCCTGGTGCAAGACGTGCCATGGCCCCCCAAACCACATTGGCCCCCCTCGACATTTCCCCCCAATCTCCACAATGCCCCTCAATCTCCACAATGCCCCCATTTCCTATCTCCCTGGTGGTCCAGTGGAGTGGAAGGAGAGACCTCTACGCAGGCTGAGCCCCCGCAAGGTCCTCTTCAGTAATGCAGAGCACTGGGGGATGATGTCATCTCCCAGTGCTCTGCATTACTAGAGTGCTGGAGGGAGATTGCGGGCACCAGGTGGAAGGGTCGCAGCAAACATCCGGGCCCCTAGAGTGATGGGCCCAGTTGCAGGTGCAACACCTATAGTTACTCCACTGGGAGGAGAAGATGATGGCAAGTGTGACAGAAGGGGACCCTAAGTCACACTTGTGATCTGCAAGCAGTCCCACTACTACCATGCAGCAGCTAGAGAGTGTTGGGGGTCTGAAGCTGAAGGTGATAAAGACAGCTATGATAAAGAGGCTGGTGGATGGACCAGCGTGACTGTTGTTGATCCTCCTGCTGAGGTGGAAGGGGACATAATGATGCTGAGCAGCCAGACTATTGGTCAGTGGAGCTCACAACATCCCCCTGACCCTGTGTTTCCCCTTCTCCTGGCATTGTGTCTCTGGGACACGATGCTGAAGAAGGCAGAACTGAATAGCAGTATTAGCATTGGCACCGATCAGCTGCCTGTATCCTTTGCTAGTGCTGCCAGTCTGCCTTCTTCACCTCAAAAAGACATGGCAAGTATGACAGTAGGGGATCTCCTATCACACTTGGCATCATCACCAACCAGTGCAGCTCTCATAGAGTAGCAGCTGCAGCAGCAAGGAGCGACTGGTGGTGGTGGTGTTGAGGGTGATGGTGGAGCAGCTGGGGTGGAGGAAACAATAAGAGCATCTTTAGATGAAAGCAAGAAGGAATGGAAGACTGATATGCAAATGGAGATGGACATCACCACTACTACCAGCAGTGACATTGCAGAGTTTGCTGCTGCTGTAATTCCTGCTGCTGCTGAGTTGCAAGGGCAGCAGGATGATAATGAGCAGGCTAGTATGCTACAGACCACTGTTGCTACAGTGGGAATGGGGTCCAGCAGTAGTGATGCGGGACTAGGGCAGGTTCCACTTGCCAGCAGTAATCCTGGTCCTAACTCTAGTGCTGATTCTGAGGAAGTAGCAGCAGCCGTAGCATCATCCTTTGCCCCAGCCATCGAAGGGGATTGTGGAGAAGAAGAAGAAAGAGGCAATTTTTCTCCATCTTTCCCGTCTCCCCTGAGGTGATGGGTGTGGGACTCTTTTTCTCTTGGGGCAAGTACAGTGCAGTTTTCAGTGATGGCATTGTGCACAATCCGTGATAAATTAGTAAAAATGGGAAAGGAGAGAACACACCTTATCACAACTGCCCTGATAACACACATGAAATACATACACCATGACATTTATGTGAAACATGTTAAAGCCAAACTCCACAAAATAAGTCAGGAGCTACTGTTGCTCTACATTTGTCTGTCCCCAAAAGCACCAAGAGAGAAGGTGGAAATCTAAGAGGAAGAAGAACTGAGAAACCTAGCCTGAGCCTGATAGTTTGATAGCGAGCGAAACATCTGGTTCGCCATAAGCTTCTTGTACTAGTTTCAGAGTGCAGGAAGACGTGATCTGGTGATCTACCTCTGTCATCTTTACCTCCCCCACCAGCTGACAGCAAGTATGTAGATGCTAGGATGTGAGAGCATGTGTCCACCCATATCACAAATGGCAAGCTGGTGACAGGGAGGATTTATCATTATTATTAATTCTGAAAGTTGTCATGTGTACTTAGTGGAGCGGACAAGGGGCAAAGTAACAGCAGCAGTACTTGGTTTCTTGGAAGATTATTGATTTGACATTGCGGCCCTAAACAGCAAGGTGTTTGCTTTCAATTGTGCCAGTTGCTTAATGTGAGTGCAGACATGTCCATTGTTCCCAGTGCTTCCCCTATTTTCTACACTCACTGTGCACATTGCAGTCGCTGATGAAAGGCACAGTATTTTCATGCTTCAGTGTCCAGTGAAAAATTAGTATTCCAACACACAAATGCTTTTGGAGGAATTTCAGGAGGAGAAGCATTATTGGCCAACTTCTTTTCTACACATATACCTGAAGTGGTGGGGGCTAGTTGTGGTACTGCTACTGCCTCAGGCATATCACTGACGTTAGTATCAAGTGGAACCATGATCATCATCACCCATATCACAGCTGTTCAGCCCATTCCCTTGGAGCTGCCTAATCGTCCTGCTGCTTAAACAACTCAGCGGCAGCAGCAACAACAGCAGTGACACCATGGCATTTGCTTTTATATATATATATATATATATATATATATATATATATATATATATATATATTGGGGGCTTGTTTATAACAAACCTGAGTCCCCCAAATAATCACTGATTCCTCAGGGCTTGTGACGCTATCAAACCTGAGTCCAACAAACCATCACTGATTCCTCAGGGCTTGTGACTCTAACAAATCTGGATCCACCAAATCAGCATTGATTCCTCAGGGTTTGTACCTCTAACAAACATCAGCCCAACAAATCATCACTGATTCCTCATGTTTTGTGCCTCTAACAAACCTCTAAAAAACTTGGGTCCTACAAATTATCACTTTTTCCCCAGGGTTTACGCCTCTAACAAACCTGAGTCCATCAAATCACTGATTCCTGAGGTGTCTAACAAGCCATATTCCTACAACTCAATGTTTCCTCAGGGCTCAGGCCAAAAAAGTCTAAGTCCTACAAATCAATGTTTTTTCAGGGAGTGGACATCTAACAAGTCTAAGTCCTACAAATCAATGTTTCCTCAGGGCTTGGGTCTCTAACAACAAGTCTATGTCCTACAAATAAATATTTCCACTGGGCTTGTGCCTAACAAGTCTAAGTCCTACAAATCAATTATTCCTCAGGGCTTGGGCCTCTAACAAGAAGTCCAATTCCTACAAATCATCCTCTACAAAATAATCTATCCTGTCACGTATCAGTCTTTCCCAGTCACAGCTTTAGTTGGGGAGGTCCCTGTGGGAAATAAACTAAACGTTGTTGAATCCAGTCTTCCCATTGATTTCAATACAATGATATAGTAAAAAAAGCAGAAAAACTGCACTTTTCACAGGAATTTTCCCACTAGGCGGGAAGTGCCATTTTTGTCTATTTCAGTGTAGAGGTGAAAACTTTTGCCTATCTCTATTCCTGGGATGAAGGAGCTTTTCTTATTTGGGAAATGTGAAAGAGAGCTAGATAATGAGAAAGAAGAGAGGAAAGCTAGTGTCGGAGAGAGAGAGAGTGAGAGACAGAGAATGACTGAGTTGTGACTAAAAGAGAGGTGTGGGATGTGCAATGACATGCTTTAGAGGGAGAGAGCTGCTGGAAGGAGTGTCAGATCAGGAGCCAGGGGAAGGAACTTGCTGGGGGCAGGGGAGGATTGTAGTGGGGAGGAGAGAGAGCTGTTGGAAATTGCCAGAATGTCATGCTATCGGAAAAGAGAGAGAGAGAACAAAGGAGAGTGAGATGACTGTAGATACTGGAAAGAGAAGCCATCAGATATATCTAGGCAGGGAGAATGAGAAAAGGGGTCTGATAGAAGACAATATATGTGTTCCTGAGAAAGAGTTGATGATCACAGACAAATGAAAAAGAAAATACTTTAAAAAAAACAATCCAACTGCACAATAGTGGGCAAATGTAAAATCCCATTAACCCATTGAGTGCCAGAGGGGTTCACAACTCATTACTTTGCAAAGTGTTGTGCACCCCTCTGGCACTCAAAGGTTTAATTGAAATGGGGATGGGGAGTTTAACCCTTGAATGCTAGAGAGGTCTCCCATTCATTGGAGATTTGAGGCATGTTTTATATGCTCCCAATGATGCAGTTGGTATGCTCCAGAACTGTACATGTGTTATTTTCTGAGCAAGTCACTCAGATGATGTTTTGACCCAACAGGTGGGAATCGTGTAATTTTAGATATAGAGATGATGCTTGGGAAGAAGCATTGGATCTTCTGGGTGTGGTGGAGAGCGTGTTGGTATGTCATATCCCCTCTGCTTCTTCTGGTAAGTGTACCTTACTCAATATTTTTGTCTGTTTTACTCATTTGGGATTGTCTAGATGTGTTCTAAGGGGTCAGCAGCATCTTCTGTTTCTTGGCCTGTCTCAGGGTAATTTTAACATTAGGTGAAGTGACAACTACCCAAGAACACATTTGTGCAGAGGCCCATAAAATTCAGTAACGTACAACCCCAAAAAACACAGTTTACAATCATCTGGATCTCCCTGTCGCCAAATGAGCTGAGGCACACAAAAACGTCTGCCCAAAGATGCTAATACACTAAAATCAAGAATAATCCTGGAGCAAACTGGATGCACCATAGGGGACACATACAAATTCCTAAGTGTGACATTTAACCCCTTGAATGCTAGAGTGTTCTCAAAAGCATTTCCATGCCATTTGCTGGAGATTTCTCTAGCATTCAAGGGATGAAAAGCTAAATTTAAGTCAATGATAATTTTTATTTGTCCCCTATGGTGCCCTTGGTTTGCCTCAAAATGACTCCAGGGGGGTTATTCACTAAGGAGTGATAAAGAGGTGATAAAGTGGAGATGACGTCTCCAGTGATATCACTTCTCCAGTTCCTATGTTATTTTATGGTGCCAATGCACTATTTCATCAACTTTGGAGATCTTAGTGCATAGCCTCTAAAGAATAACATAGGAATTGGAGAAGTCACCTCTTTATCACACCGTAGTGCATCTCCCCCCAGTTCGTTTTAGTACATCAGCCTGAAAGTGTGAAGATGGTTGTGATTGTGTGAAGAAGGGAGAGAAAAACTCTGTGAGGCTGATGTACTAAGAAGAACTAATGCAGGGGTTAGCCAAGTCTGCTCCTTAACCCTCTGAGTGCCAGAGGGGTGTCCAATGCATTGCAAAGCAATGAGTTAGACACCTCTCTGGGACTCAAAGTGTTAAGAGCTACCTACAGTGCATTTTTTCAGGATATCCCTGAATATACACAGGTGAACCAATTAAAGTGACAGAGCCACTATTTAGGGCTCCTGTGTTACAGCTGGAATATTCTGTAGAGTTGCCACCTTTTGCTCATGCCGAAACAGAACAAAACTTTGTGCTAATTACTAAATGCAGAGGAATACTCCATATTTTTGCTAGTCTGTTTCTAACTTTATATTTCTATCCCAATGGGAATCCTTACTTACACAATGCAAAACCCTTTGGGTGTCAGAGGGGTATGCAACACATTGGCACTCAAAGGGTTAAGCAAGTAAAGCACTGGGTACCTCTCTCACATTCAAAGAGTTAAAAGTCCTATTTAAATCAGTAGGCAGCTGTATGACCAGCCAATTAGAATTAGTGCTCTAGGGATAGATGTGCACTCTAACCGATGGGAGCACAAGATCTTGAAACTGTTTTAGTTTGGGTTTCAGAACCTGGTCAAAACCGGACAGGAGGCAATCCTAATAATAGGTTCTCCCCTTGCAAAACAGTGTTTGGATGCCTCTGCAGCATTCAAGGGGTTAAAACCCTCATTCATATCAATGGCTATTTAGGGATTATTTTTCTTTCCTGTATTGCATTTGGTTTACCCAAAATTAGATCTGTTTTTGTCATACTACATATGGTTCATTGTTTCATTCTCTTTACATGCTTCCTATGTTACATTTCTTTTTAACATCAGGGATGTAGGCGATATTTGATTCTCAATGTGTTGTAGACAACCCTAACACGCAAGTTAAGGAATATAAATGGTCAGGGGATCAGGCTTTATAATTGTAGAAATATACCTTACAGCTATGGGAATCAAGTTTGACGGCTTAAAGGAGCAGTAAACTTCCTTTAAGGAAAAAAAAATAAAAAAATAAATAAATATATATATATATATATATATATAACAGATCTTTTCCTTTTGAGTAAAATTAGGGTACTCCAACTGTTCACATATGCATATTTCCAGAGTTATTACAGTTTAAACCTGTGTTTTCTTTCATTAACAGTGCCCTCTAGTGATCAAATTATTTTGTTGCATTCTATTTGAGAGGAAAGTCAGTGACATACAGTTCTCTGCAGAATGTGATAGAAGCTACTGAGTCCTGCTCTCAGAACTATCAGGAAGTAAACACATTGTAAACTCACTTCCTGATTAATTGAACTGTTATTGCATTTCAATAAAGCAACTGATGACAGAGTGCCCTTTTTTATTCAGCGGGAAACTCTCTATAACATTCAGGTTTTCATTAAAAAAGTTTACTGCTCCTTTACAATTCTGTTGCTCTCTTTGTTTGCTATAGGTCTGGGTAAAATCAGCACTTGGCACTACTAGGAGATTTCTGTCCTCTTTTGAAGACCAATGTCATTGAATTTGCCAAGCCTGGGCTTCAATGGACAGGATAATTATGCTGCCTCCTGTCCTACCAGTGTTGAGTTAAAGGGATAGTAATGTTTCATAATAAAAACAGCTCTAATTAACCATCATAGTATTTGGACTTTGGAGAGTGTTATTTCAGTTCTGTCAGAGTTGTAGTTCAGGAGTAATTCAATGACAAAGTGTCCCCCTCCCACCCCTTTTACTGATGTAACACTGCTCAGCCAGAGCAGAAGGGAGGTGCCCAGGTAGACTGCAGAGAGGAACAATCTTCAATTAAGATAAGGGGAAAACCTGAAAAGCTTGTCAAGGGGGGCAGGGCTTTCATTGTTTTCATATAAAGAAGATTGTCCCCTGCTGTTATCTGTCTGGTCTTACAACCAGATTCACATCTGAGAAGAGATGGCTTACACTAGGTAAAAGGGGCGGGAGGGGAGACTTTGCTTGTGAATATCTCTTAAACCATAAAGGTTTGAGATGAGACTTATATCGTTCTTCATGTTTTTTTAATGCCTACAAAATAAAATGAAGTTAAAACAAAGTATTACTATCCCTTTAAGAACAGATATGACCCAGCCATGCAGATCCCGGGGATCTGAAAAGGGGGAATCAAGTTGTAAACTATGGGAACTCAGTTCCTGTGGATGTCAGTTATGTCCCATCCACTATAAAACCCTTCCTCTGACCATTTACTGCTCCTTACATTTTTCACTGTTTTACCATCTTCATTAAACATTTTAAATTCTTTCATGAATAAATAGTGTGTTATAAAAGTATATCTGATATTTGTTTTTCTTTCAGGCAATTTTAATATGGTCTTTAGTGACATTTTCCCCACCAAAATTAGGGGAAAGGGGAACTCCTGCATGGGGAACAGCCCTAGGATGGCTCATGATTATGTTCTGTATCATGTGGATTCCAATCATTGCTATTATCAAAATCTCAAAAGCAAAGGGTACCCTTTGGCAGGTGAGTGATATCCTAATATTATGCATCAGCGACAAACACTGTGAGGCTAATGTATCAATGACAAACACCCTGAATCTAATATATCAAGAGAAACTTGGGGTTGAAGTTTAACCCCTTAAAGGGGATGTATCACCACTATACAAGTTAGCATGAATCATTAACTTATACAGAGAATATAAGTAAATGTGTCTCATTAGCAGAGATTGATATCTAGCCAATGATACCGCTCCAGCTTACAGACAGAAAGCTTCTATCAACGGAGAAGGCTGGATAGAGGGAGGGGATAGGGTGACCACGGGTCCCGGAACGTCCAGGACTGTCCCTTATTTCAGGGCTATGTCCCGCGTCCCGGGTCCCCTTCAACCGGGACAATGAAGTGTCCCGGAATGAAGCCAAGCCGCCCTGGATGTCAGCCTGCAAGCGGTGTGTCACATCATGGACGCCGCTTGCAGGCTGACATCCAGGGCGGCAATGCAACTTACCTGATCTCCTGGAGGCAAGCGCTCTAGTAATACAGAGCGCTGGGAGATGACATCATCTCCCAGCGCTCTGCATTACTGAGCACAGCGCGCGGGAGCTTCAGCTCTGTGCCGGAGGAGGCACAGAGCACTTTCCACGCCGCTAGACCACCAGGGACTCAAGGTAAGGCAATAGGGTGACCACGTCCCGGAATGGCAGAAGGGAAATGTGGTCACCCTAGGAGGGGAGCAGAGGCAGAGTGACAGACTGTGGTCTATTTGGAAGTAGTTGCAGGGCACACTTTATAACTTAAAGGGATAGTAATACTTAAGTATTACAAATCCCTATATTAAAGCCCTATTAAAAAAAAACATATTGCCCCCAGTGTCATCTCTCAAACCTTTATGATTTGAGAGATGAACGCTTCTAAAGTTGCCCTCTCCCTCCCCCTTCCCCGTAGTCAGCATTCTAGCTGACTGCAGGGAACAGAGTCGTACGACTTTCAGGCGGCTCTCCAGCACAGCCTGATCACGTTAACTAAAAAAAAAACTTTCACTGAAATGGCCTTCTACGTGCACTTGGTTTGCAAGCACACTTAGAAGACCGTTTTACTGAAAGTTTTCTTTTTAGTTAACGCGATCGCTGCTCTGCTGCAGAGCCGCCTGATGATCTCTGACCAGATTTCCCTGAGTCAGCTAGAATGCTGACTATGGGGAAGGGGGAGGGAGAGGGCAACTTTAGAAGCGTAAGTCTCTCAAACCATAAAGGTTTGAGAGGTGACACTGGGGGCAAAATTTTTTGTTTTACTAGGGCTTTAATATAGGGATTTGTAATACTTAAGTATTACTATCCCTTTAAATTTAGATGAACAGGAGCTTAAAAAAAATAATACACATTTACTTATATTCGCTGTATAAGCTAATGATTCATGCTAACTTGTATAGAGGTGATACAACCCCTTTAAGGACCAGTGACGCGTCAGGGCCATCACTGTTTTTTTTTGCCTAAAGGACTGTTAACGGTCCTGTGACATCACGTATTTTGTGTTTACACTGCTCATACAGGAGAGCTATAAACACTAGTGGGGTCTGAAATTGACCGCTATAAGACAGGAGTGGTCACTATCAGACCCCTTATTGGAGCAACGGCATATGTCATCAGTCAAATGTGGCGGCACACTGAACGTCGTCTATGTGATCCTTAAGGTGAATCCACCCCTAGTATCACTGATTCTTAAGGGGTTAAAGTATGATAAACTCTCAATTGATATAAACTCTCCAACTCCTCTGTTGAAAAAGAGGCTTTATAGAATAACATAGGAACTGCAGAGTTTTGCTTACTGGAGCATTAACCCTTTGAGTGCCCGAGGGGAGTGCAGTGCATTGCAAAGCAATGTGTTCTATACCTCTCTGGCACTCAAAGGGTTCAGCTCCTCTTTAGTGCACAACAACCCCTGGAGTAATTCCAGGACAAACGGACTTCACCACAGGGGACAAATAAAAATAGAATTGCTTTAAATGTGGCTTCTAACCCTT
This sequence comes from Rhinophrynus dorsalis, assembly GCA_037306005.1. Taxonomy (NCBI): domain Eukaryota; kingdom Metazoa; phylum Chordata; class Amphibia; order Anura; family Rhinophrynidae; genus Rhinophrynus; species Rhinophrynus dorsalis. Next base: position 136,465,919 of record CM074726.1, on the reverse strand, counting down.
TGAATGCTAGTCTTCAATACAATACTTTGCAATCCATTGAGAGGTCTCTTTCATTCAAGGGATTAAAAACCCAGTTTAAAGCCATAGTAATACATAAGATGTTAAAAAAATGTTGTAGGGTTTATTCTCGTGAGTAAAACAAGGGTATTCCCATTCTTGGGAGGTGTTTTATTCAAAAGCTATTATAGCTCAGACTTGAATTTTTTAGGTGCAGTATCTCAGTGGCCTGAAATTGTACAGTGGCACTGTTGTTCACCATATATGGCCAACTGATCAGAGCTGTCCATAAGATGGTGTAGAAACAGCACCACTGTACAATTTCAGACCACTGTGATATCGCACCCAAAAAAATTCAAGTTTGAACTGTAATAACTTTTGAATAAAACACCTTTCAACAGTGGAAGTACTTTTGTTTTACTCAGGATAAACACTACAATATATTTGTTTTTGCATATTAACTATTACTATTGCTTTAAAGCAGTGAGAATCTGGGAAACTGTGAAATTGGTATATAATACAGTTAGTTTTCTCCAGAATTACTCCAGTTCTTAGTATTTTTTCAGTCAATTATTGTTAATGCCAGAATAAATTTAATTTTAGGATGCCATCAAGTTGTGTATCTTATAATAAAGTTAAGAGCTGGAGACTTTTCTAACCCAAAAGGGGCTTAATTTTAACTTTCATTTTACTTGAAGAGACACTGTCATATTGGATGGAAAATATAAATATATTGCAGATTTTATCCTGCAGAGTAAAACAAGGACAACTGCTGACAGATAATCTATGCAAGTTATTGCAGATTAACCATATTTCTTTGGGTGCAGTACCTCTATGACCTGACCTTTTACAGTGGCGCTGTTGCTACAACTGCCTATGCAGGGTTATTGTAACTGCTGCAGAAACAGTGGCACCATAAAGTTTCAGCCTATGGAAGTACCGCACTTAGAAAATACAAATTTTAGCTCCAATAACTTTTGAATAAAACACCTCTCAACACTGGGAGTGTCCTTATTTTAGTCAACAAGATAAACTCTGCAGTATATATATATTTTATATTAAGCAATACTATGCCTTTAAATATCACATCCACATACGGAGGTGCTGTCTACATATATAAATATTTGCAAATAAATGTGTTAAAGTGGTAATAACATTGTGTTATGGCAAATAACCCAAATGTTTTTGTGCTTTTCTTGCTGAGTATAATAAGTTTAGTTCCACTGTAGATACTGTATTCCAAAATGATATAAGCTCAAACTAGTATATTTTTTTCTTCAGAATCCATTGTATGAAAATTCCACACTAGGTGGCGCAGTTGTTATAAGTTCCTACAGGGACCTACTGCAGGGTACAGATGTTCTCCAAAGACAGAAAAAATACATTTTTCTTTGAATATGTAATAGCTTTTGAATGAACAGTAGAAGTACTGTTGCTTTACTCCGCACTAGTACAACATACATTTTCATAACATAACTTTAATAATAATTATGACTATTAAAGTGATAGCAATCAAAAAGTAATGATAATAATACTGTTTAAAGGGATAGTAATACTTAAAATGTAAAAAAAAAAAAAAAAATGTTGTACGGTTCATCTCCCCCCCCCCCCGAGTAAAACAAGAGTACTCCCACTGCTGAAAGGTGTTTCATTCAAAAGTCATTAATTTTCAAATTTGAATTTTTTAGGTGCAATATCACAGTGGCCTGAAATTGTACAGTGGCACTGTTGCTACACCATCCTATGGAGATTTATGGTCCCGGGACCAGAGCTGTCCATTGGATCGTGTAGCAACAGCGCCACTGTACAATTTCAGGCCACTATGATATTGCACCTAAAAATTTCAACTTTGAAAATTAATAACTTTTGAATGAAATACCTTTCAGCAGTGGGAGTACTCTTGTTTTACTCAGGGGGATAAACTCTACAACATATTTTTTTTACATTTTAAGTATTACTATCCCTTTAAATGACAAGTATTGTGTTTATTTGTGCTGTTTTACTTATATATATTGTTTCACGATGCATTGGACACTCCTTGTTCATTAAAGAGTTATCATTTTGCATATCAGAAGGGTATCCATTGCTTTGTTAGCAATGTATTGGGTATCCTTCTGGAACTCGCAATGTGTTGTGTACCACTCTGGCACTCAAAGGGTTAAAGGAAGTGCACTGGGTTTTTCTAAGTGTATTACTATGGGGGAAAGAAGCCCATGACTGTTTTCTTCTGCCTGACAGCTAAACCTTGTTTGTTGGATCAGAAAACTGACCCCTGTGGCTGGAAGGGGTGTTGGGCTTCACAAGTTTAAAGAGCAGTAAACTTTTTTAATGAAATCCTATATGTTGAATAATAAAGCAGTTCAAATTACCAAGAAGTAAATTACAGCGTGATTACTTCCTGAAAGTTCTGACAGAATGACTCAGCAGCTTCTATCACGTTTTATGGAGAACTTTTTGTCAGTGACTTTCATCTGCTACTGAATGCAACAGAATAATTAATTGGAATGTGACCACTAGAAGGCACTGTTAGTGTACAAAAACAATAACTCTGGAAACCCACCTCCCTCAGCAGTAAGAGTACCCTTGTTTTACTCAAAATGCTCTATAATAGGTCTGATTTCATAATAAAGTTTACTGCCCATTTAAGTCCATGGCTTAAGCCACAGGTTTCACCTGCTGTGCTGCCCTTTCTATTGGCATTTAGGGCCATACACAGTAAGTAAAAAGGGGGGCTAATCTGGAGCAAACCAACCTCATCATAGGGGACAAATAGCAAATCCCACAAATCCAAATGATTAAAATACAGCTTTTAACCCACTGAATGCTAGAGAATTCTGCAATGCATTGTGAATTCAAAGGTTAAAAGTTCCATTTAAATATTTAGGAATTTTCAGTTTACCCCTGTGGTATAGTTAGTTTGAGCAAGAACTGCACTTTTTTAGCTTACTGAATATGAATGGAGACTATGGTTTTTAGAGTGATTTACCAGGTCTCCAAGGACAAAGACTGACTCTCCAGATTTGGGGAGTTTTCTGGGTAACTCCACGCACTTCTCATCCATTCCCCTACTTCTCACCCTGTTTACCCACTTCCCACCCACTCTAATGTTATACCCCACCTTTCCTCCTCTCAATCTTGCACACCTGATTATGCCCCTCCCACTTTATGAAACTATTTGTGTTATTTAGACGTGTCCATTCCCAGCCAATTAGCCCTCTCTAGGGGTTCCAAAGAAGAAAGTTCCCAAGTATGGATATTTCTAGTATACAAGAGCAACTTCTCAGTTTGATGAATAAGGCCCTTGCTGTCTTTGGCAACTGTGTGCCCTTCCTGTGGAACATGAAATGTGAGATTTCAGAGTCATGCAGTTCACATTCATCCTGGGCAGGGACATTTTAGCTCACTTTGGTTTCCAATAGTTAAATTTGTACAGAAAGGAACCAATCCATTGGTCAGGAGGCCAGTGAGGAGGGAGGCAGTTCTGGTGGGCAACATGTAAATGTGGAGGATTTTGTCAGAAACAGGAAGTAAGGAAGAGGAAAGCTGCAACTAAACTTAGGAATCCTAAATGTTATCCTATATTTGTGGGGCCTCCATTTGCAATTCTGCCAGGGGCCTCAGGGCAGGGGTTCTGAAAACTGCCCTAACCCAGGATGTCAGCTGCAGGAGACTGGCTGGTTAACTGTGACAAACAATACAAACGTGGCTAGATTGGTGGGTTGGCTTTCACAATAACAGACCGTTTGAGTGAGGACTGAGTGTAACCCCTCAGTAAGTTTTAAATGTTTAGTAGAATCTGTTAACCCCTTAAAGGCCAGGAGAGTGTGCATCACATTGAGAAACAGTGTATTGCACATTCCTACTGCCTTTAAAGGGTTAAAGGGACACCATAATCTTAAAACTGTATTGGAAAAATTTGGACAAGCTTTGAAAATAACCTATATGTTGTACTATCCCTTTTATTTAGAAATCTAGTTTGCGATATTTAGATTATTCTAATTAATGTGCACAGTGATGGCACTTCCTGTTTTAGCGCTACAATATCTCCCTCATTTAACAATACATAACCCTTCCAGTGCTAGGAAGGTTGTGTAATGCATTGCCGAGCACTGTCAGTGAATGGGGTAGATGATATAGGGCTAAAACAGGAAGTGCCAACAAGGAACACCTGAATTAGCATGATCCTATATTATAATTCGCTAAAAAGTTTGTCACAATGCAGTAATGCGCAGTAGAGACTGCTGCACGTACTACAGTCATGCAAAGTAGAGACTGCCCGTGACGCAGCTGATACGGAGTAGGGCGCTCCAAAGTCAGACCAGAGTCCTCTCTGTGCACCTTCAGGTGCACAGAGATGACCCCGGTTTGAATTCGGTGCACACCGCTCCGTATCAGCCCGCGGCGTGGGCAGTCTGTACTGTGCATGACTGCACCGCGACTGGCTGGCACTGTGAAACTTGATTTCCAAATCAAAAATGGTGTTTTTTCAATATCACCAAGTTGTTTTTATGTGTTAGTATCTCTTTATTGTATTTATTCTGACAGCTGTATTTCACTTTCTAAAATAAAAACATTTGTGTTTCTTTTCATTTAAAGCGCATTGTGACATGCTGCAGGCCAAGTGACAAGTGGGGACCTGCCCTGGTGAAAAACCGTGGGGAGAGATACCAACATATGGTGGATGACAAGAAAAAAGACGATGACGTGGAAATGCCTAAAATACAAGGACATGATGACCTGGAAATACCTAAAATGGAAGGACATGATGATCTGGAAATGACTAAAACGCAAGGACTTGATGACCTGGAAATGCCTAAAATGCAAGGACTTGAAAACCCCTCCTATCAGGCCGACTGAAAGTGCAATGATTAGACACCATGCATATTACTCTACAATTAAACAGGGAACACACACTAGTTCAGTTTTCTGTTGTCTCTGCAACTTTCCATGCTTTCATTTTGTTTCATTTATGGAAGGGGTGATGATATTCACTCCTCAAGGATTGCAACCTGTCTAGGACAGTGTTTCTCAACATAAGTCCTCAGTGCAAACCAATGCTACAGCTTTTCAGGATATCCCTACTTAAGCACATGGGAATAATTAGCATACCTGGGACCTCTCCAGATCTGTTCTGGAGTCTGCGGTGTTAATTACCGAGTCTCTGGGGACAGAGGCTGATTCTTCGGCAATGATGAGTTTCTTAAGTAACCCTGCCCATGTCCCCTCCCACCCCTCTCATCCTCTTCCCAGGTGAATATTGGTTATCCCCACCCACTTTATGACTCGAGTCACACTCGTTAAGATAAGCCTGGTTGCAGTCCATGAGCCCTCTCCAGGGACTCCACAGGAGGTCATTCCAAGGTATGATAATCAGTGGGTTAGTCATTGTGTTTGAACTGCCAGTGTTTAATTAGGGATATTCTGAAAACATAACCTGTTGGTTCCGCCAAAGACTAGATCTGAGAGTCACTATTCTATGATTTAAAGGAGAATGAACACCTCCAAATAATAAACACTCCATTACTTTTCTTACCTTACTATGACCAGAAAATCCTAATGTTTTTGTGAATTTTTCCATTGCTTCTTGGTCCCTCATCTTCAATTAATCCTGGGTGTCATATCCAAGGAGGCAGACATGACAGTTGTTAGCAAGACCACAAGTCCTCAGACTCTGCTCACTGCAATGATAAACTTTAAGTATCAGAGAGGTGTGTAACTCATTGTTCCACAATGCATTGTGCACCCTTCTATTACTTAAAAGCTTCAGAAGGGTCATGCACTCTACCTGGACACCTCCGTAGTCATAACATTCACAACTGGCTCTCTAGAAATGACTCTCATTAGGATCTTTGTCTATCCTTCTGATTTCAATACCTCAAACTACTCAGAAGTTAATCCCTTGAGTGGCTGGCAGTTAACCCCTTAAGGACCAGCTGTGCATGCATGCGGCTGGCAATTAAGGACCACAGAACATTTTTTTTCTTATCCAAGTCAGGGATCCCTGAACGGCGTACAGCCACATGACGGTCCTGGCACGTCATGGGTCCTTATCGCATGTTGGACCCATGACCCATCATGGGTCACTGAAGGGGAACTATCACCACAAATAAAGTCCCCCCCCATAATTAGACATCTAGCGATAAGTTTAACAATAGTAGTGTTATCCAGAATAATTACCTCATTACTGAGAAATCCTACTTTTATTGAGACTGATGGCCAGGCAACAGCACTTTAGTGGCATCGGCGCACCTGCGCTGTCAATCCCTTCTGGTACCTAAACGTACCTGGGTCGCCTTCTAGAGGAGACCGGGACTGACAGCACAGGGACACAGATGTCTGTAAGCAAAGATGTCTGCACTGTTGCCTGGCCGTCAGTCTTGGCACAAGTAGTATTTCTCAGTAATGTGGTAATTATTCTGGATAACACTACTATTGTTAAGCTTATTGCTAGATGGCTAATTATGGGGGGGAGGTTTATTTGGGGTGATTGTTCCCCTTTTAGGGGCTAAGGACCATGGGGCATTTTTAATTTTTTTTTTTGCCATTGGATTCAATGGTCCCCGAGTGGCGTGCAACTGTGCAGGGACCTCTGAATTCCACGACGTGCCGGGACCATCACTGGTCCTTAAGTGCAGGACTGCTGTGATGGTCCCGGCACATCATTGGTCCTTAAGGGTTTAATATATTGATGACAACAAGTGTAAATACTGGACCTTCTTATATTGAACTAGTGTAAAAGCCCATGTACAGGGGCCAAGGTCCAGGTGATATTAATCCTTTGAGTGCCAGAGGGGTACACAACACATTGCTTTGCAATGCATTGCATACCCCTCTGGCACTCAAATGGTTAAGAGGCCGGTCCTGCTCTGCGTCCTGCCGCCGATGCAGTCATGCACTGTAGAGACTGGCCAAAAGAGCAGAATACTCCCAGCACAGAACTCCCAGCATTCTGTGCTCCCAGCATTCCGTGCAGCCAACATTCTGTGCTCCCAGAGCATTCCGTGCTTCCAGCATTCCGTGCTCCCAGCATTCCGTGCGTTCAGGCTGTCTCTACTGAGCATGACGGCTTCTGGCTAACATTCTAGCGAATTATTATGTAGGATTTGATCTTGATATGCAGGAAGGAAGAGATTATCCTCCCTACATGATTATTTTAAGTTTCACTGATTGGCAGTATTAGCCTTTTTAAGATAATATTGAGTAAAAGTCAAGTCTTGCCTTACAGTTAAATTGCACATGACTCATCTCTGCAATTAGTGCTGAACGGATTTCTTTGTGGTATCACTAAGAGCTGGAAACACTTTCCTTCACTTATTTTAGATAATCTCATTTTTTCTTTTTCTCTTGATTTAACCCATTAATGCCCAATGACATGCCAGGATCTTCATGGATAATCAGGGTGTTAACACCTTAACCCCTTAAGGACCAGCCTCGCATGCACGGTGCGGTCACTTAAGGACCAGGGACCATTTTTTTCCACTGTGGCACTAATAGGGTCACTTCTTTTGGGGGATTTTTTTTTTTGCAAGACCTCATTGGGGGGATTGGGGGGTTCCTGATGCCCCTCAATGAGGTCTATAATTAGAAAAAAAAAAAGTAACCCTGTGTATGCCACGGTGGGGGGGGGGGTCCAATGCACCCCCATCCTGTGGCACACAGGGCTTTTATCATTACTTTGTTACCAGAGATTGTTGGGGGGGGGCATCAGGATTGGTCCTGATGGCCCCCCAACAAGCTCTGATTACAAAGTAATGATTTAAAAAAAAAAAAAAAAAATTAACCCTCTGAGTGCCCTCTGAGTGTATTGCTTTGTAATGCGCTGGAGACCCCTGTGGCACTCACAGGGACACTTCTTTTGATTACTTTTTTTTTTTTTGTAAGACCTCATTGTGGGATCAGGGGGGTCCTGATACCCCTCAATGAGGTCTATAATAAAAAATGTAAATAAAAAAAAATTAACCCTGTGTGTGCCACGGGGGGTCCAATGTAGCCCCCCCCATCCTGTGGCACACACAGGGCTTTTATCATTACTTTGTTATCAGAGATTGTTGGGGGGCCATCTGAATACAAAGTAACAATAAATGCAATCCACTGGACACCCCTGTGGCACACAAAGGATTATTTATTTTTTTCCCCTTTTATTTTTTATTCAGACCTCATTGTATGGGTTCTGATGTCCCCAACGAGGTCTACACATAAATATTGGGGGAAAAGCCAAAAAAAATGCACGTGCCATGGGGGTCCAACGCAGTGCTTTGCAATGCATTGGACCCCCTGTGACACACACACACACACTTTTTTTTTCATTATTCTGTTTTTAGACCTTGATGGGGGACACCAGGAATGTTCCTGATACTGCCTCCCCAACGAGGTATGAATACAAAATGATAATTAAAAAAAAAAACTCTTTGTGTGCAACAAGGGGTCCAACGCATTGCTTTGCAGTGCATTGGGCACCCCTGTGGCATGCACACAAAATGCCTCCAATTCCCCCCCAAACACACGTACCGTATCCCCCTGCCTGATTCCACAGCCAACTGGCAGTCACATTCCCCAGCCTGACCCCAGCCTGTTTTCACTCTCTACTGGTAGACTCAAAGTACCAATATGCAGTAGATTCAGACTGGAAATCAAACTTTGTATGAGGGGGACATACAATGCACACTGGTGGTCACAGATCCCCCATATTCACTATCAGACACTGCCCCACCATCACCACCATCCTTGCTCCTCTGCTCATACCCACACACACTGCCTAATCCCTCACCCTCCCACGCACTTTTTTACACTGGTAGTCACAGGTCCGCACGTACACCGGCTCACACCGTAGTTTCTTTCATCTGTTAGCCATAAAATCACACATACACTTTTTGCTTTCCCATCCCTGTTTCACTGGTAGCTACGCTCCTATCGCCCAAATTATTATGTCAACCCACAGCAGTGGGGTACCATTTTTCTTAGGCTGGCAAGAAATCCTCCTAGGAAATCCCACGCCATTGAAACATTTTAGTATCTTTGAAGTGACTGATGTAGCACCTGTAGCACCACATTCTGGAAATAGTTGTGCACATTAACTTAGGGGTAAAAAGGTAAGTGACCCCTCATTCAATGCGGCAGGTTATCTTCTTTCCAAAATTGTATTGTTTATCTACCTTTTCTTCACTTTTGAAGATGTTATAGCCATTTTCGTACAGGCAAGTCACGTTTGAGAAAATGTTAGAAACATCAGAGTTTGTAGTAGGTGTAGTTTTCTACTTCTAGTACCCCCTAAGGTAGTTCAACTCATACCAATGGGATGTCGTTTGCCTCCTAAGAGCACTAGCTAATGAATGTAGTTGAAAATTCCATGGTTTTCACAGGGTTCCATACATTTGAAGGGACAGAAATGTAAGAAAATACCTTTTTTTTTCATTAGTGCCACCTCCTGGAAGCATTTGTGCACACCAGCCTTTGGGTAAGAAGGCAAGTGACCCCTCATTAGATGCAGCAGGTTGTTTTCTTTCCAATATAGCATTGTTTCTCTACCTTTCCTGCATATCTATTATGGTTATAACCATTTTAGTGCAAGCAGATAATTTCAAAAACAAAAGTGTCAGGTTTATGTACGTGTTCCTAGCATCCACATATTGTATGTTAACCCACACAAATGGGCTACCATTTTTCTCATGTTGGTAGCAGGTACTGAATACAGCAGGAAATGTTATGGTTTTCAAAGATTTTAGTATCTTTGAAGTGGTGGAAATGTAAAAAAACATGTATTTATTCCCATAGCGCCATCTTTTGGAAACATTTGTGCACTTCAGCCCAGGGATAGAAAGGCAAGTGACCCCTCATTTTATGTGGGAGAATGTCTACTTTCCAAAATGGTATACCTTTTATACCTTTCCTTCATGTCTCTAACAGTAATGAACATTTTAGTACAAGCAGCCATTTTCGAGGAAGCAAACAGGTAAGTGTAGTTATGTGCTTCTGGCACCCCTAAAGTAGGTCGACTCATTCCAGTGAGGTGTCATTTTTCTCCTAAGAGCACTAGCTAATGAATACAGTTGGAAATTCCATGGTTTTCACAGATTTCCGTACAGATGAAGGGGCAGAAATGTAAGAAAATTCCATTTTTTTCCTATAGTGCCACATTCTGGAAGCGTTTGGTCACAACATGCTTGGGGTAAGAAGGCAATTAACCCTTCATTTTATGCGGCAAGTTGTCTTCTTTCCAAAATGGTATGGTTTGTATATCCTTTCTTCACTTCTTTAGTTGTTATAACCATTTTTGTACAGACAAGTAATGTTTGAGAAAATGTTAGAAAAATTAGAGGTTGCAATAGGTGTAGTTCGGTACTTGTAGTGCCCCCTAAGGTAGGTGAACTCATTGCAGTGAGGTGTCATTTTTCTCCTAAGAGCACTAGCTAATGAATACAGTTGGAAATTCCATGGTTTTCACAGATTTCCGTACAGATCAAGGGGCAGAAATGTATGAAAATGCTATTTTTTTCCTATAGTGCCACCTTTTGGAAGCATTTGGGCACAACAGGCTTGGGGTAAGAAAGCAATTCACCCCCAATTAGATGTGGCAGGTTGTCTTCTTTCCAAAATGGTATGGTTTGTGTAGCTTTTCTTCACTTCTGTAGTTGTTATAACCATTTTTGTATAGACAAGTAATGTTTGAGAAAATGTAAGAAAAATTAGAGGTTGTAGAAGGTGTAGTTTTCTACTTGTAGCGCCCCATAACTCATACCACTGAGGTGTCATTTTTCTCCTAAGAGCACTAGCTAATGAATACAGTTGGAAATTCCATGGTTTTCATATATTTCCGTACAGATAAAGGGGCAAAAATGTAAGAAAATGCCATTTTTTTCCTATAGTGCCACCTTCTGGAAGCATTTGGGTACAACAGGCTTGGGGTAAGAAGGTAATTCACTCCTCATTAGATGCGGCAGGTTGTCTTCTTTCCAAAATGGTATGGTTTGTGTAGCTTTTCTTCACTTCTGTAGTTGTTATCAGGCACGTGCACACATAGACACCAAGGGGGGCTTGAGCACCTGCCCTTTTTTGTCCAAAGTGCCCTCGTGCCCTTTTAACAAAAAAAATAATAATAATAATTATGAGAAGTGCCCGTTTTTCATTTGAGCCCCTGCCCCCCCAAAATGTCTGTGCATGTCCCTGGTTGTTATAACCATTTTTGTATAGACAAGTAATGTTTGAGAAAATGTAAGAAAAATTAGAGGTTGTAGTAGGTGTAGTTTTGTACTTGTAGCACCCCCTAAGGTAGGTGAACTCATACCAATGAGGTGTCATTTTTCTCCTAAGAGCACTAGCTAATGAATACAGTTGGAAATTCCATGGTTTTCAAAGATTTCAGTACAGTCGAAGGGGCAGAAATGTAAGAAAATGCCATTTTTTGTCCTATTGTGCCACGTTCTGGAAGCATTTGGGCACAACAGGCTTGGGGCAAGAAGGCAAGTTACCCCTCATTAGATGCGGCAGGTTGTGTACTTTTCAGAAATATATAGTTTTATATAGTCATTCCACTGTTTTAGAGTAGTTTTACCACAAAAACCCTAGAATGCGCATATTAGTTTATAAAGTTGAAAATGTCATTTTGCGTTGCTGGTGATTAGGGCTCTGCGCTAGCCATGGACATAGGTAAAACTATACAAATTTGGTATTTTTTTACTCGGGGGACTCGGGGCTTTTTCAAATAATTAAAACTTTTTCAATCAAGGTAAATGTTTTTGATACATAATATGTGATTTTAGCAAAATGAGTAAATTTTCACTTTTTTGCCAGCTTTTTGCACAATGTAAAATTCTCTTCATGTAAGGTACCACGAGAAAGCTCAATTTGTTCTGAAAAAAACAATCGTTTTCCATATGTAACTAAAAATCACCAGAGTAAATCAAGCCTAAACGGAAGGATAGCAAAAATGCTGAAAAAGTGTCTGGCGTGCAGGGTACAGGAAATGGCCCAAGCCTCTGGCACTGAAGGGGTTAAGAAGCAGCAGAGTGCCCTTTCACATATATATATCTACTGTGTTTTTCTCTGACCTTTACAACTTTCCGATTAACAATGTGATTTTGCAGAGCCAGATTTCTCTGTAACCCTTCAAGCACCAAAGGGGTATGCAACACGTTGCTAAGCAAAGCTCTGCTTACTTTCGAGCATTCAAAGGGTCAAGGAGAACAGACAGCAATCTAGTAGTGTCCACTCCCACTGTGATAAACTGGGGGTGTTCACCATACACCTATTCTTGGTTGAGGGGAGTGTTAATTAATTGGTATAATATCCTGCTTAGCTACTTATATATACCTTTACTGGCCGGTTAACCCCTCACATGCTCCAACTTTGCAATGTGTGCTAGATATCTCGCATACAATGGTTTAAGAGTTTCTTTTGTGTGATATTGGCCAAGGATATTTCCTGTGTCAGGTGACAGTGGATAATGCTGGGGAATGGGTTATGTGGGGAAACTGGTATGGTCAGTGGAGAGTCTGTTGGCACCCGTGATGTTAATCAAGCCCTGCGGGAAGGAAATTAACCCTTTGAGTGCAATGGAGGTATCCAATGTATTGCGTTGTATACATCTCTGCCACTCAAAGTGTTAAATGGCTTTGCTAATTATCAGTAGAGATGGAAGATATATATATATATATATATATATATATATATATACCTGGGAACTCTCTCAGGTTTACCCAGAGACTCTAGGGACAGAGGCTAATTCTCAGTGCTCATTTTAACCCTTTGAGTGCCAGAGGGGTATGCAACGCATTGCAAAGCAATGTGTTGCATACCCCCCTGGCACTCAAAGGGTTAAGGACAGATCGCCTTCTAATCCCACCTACCTTAGTCAAGCCCCACCCACAGTATGACTCAACCACTTCATTTAGACACTCCCACCCCTGATCTTAGTGGACCACCAGAGGCTTCAGACAAGAAAGTACTCAGATATACAGTAATGTGCAGACGTTTTAGACAGGTGTGAAAAAATGCTATACAGTAAGATTGCTTTAAAAAATAGACGTTAATATTTTTTTTCTCCAGTAACAAAATGCATATTGAGTGAACGGATGAAAAATCTAAATCAAATCAATATTTGGTATGACCACCCTTTGCCTTCAAAACAGCATCAGTTCTTCTAGGTACACTTGCACAAAGTCAGGGATTTTGTAGGCATATAACCAGGTGTATTATTAACAATTATACCAAACAGGTGCTAATGATCATCAATTTAATATTTGGTTTGAAACACAATCATTAACTGAAACAGAAACAGAAACAGCTGTGCAGGAGGAATAAAACTGGGTGAGGAACAACCAGCCTTGGCTAACAAGGTGAGGTTGCTGAAGACAGTTTAATGTCAAAAGTTATACACTGTGACAAGACTGAGCACAGCAACAAGACACAAGGTAGATATACTGTAGAAATATGTCAGGTACAAATTTCAAGGCAGACAGGGTTTTCTAGAAATGCTGTCCAAGCTCTTTTGAAGAAGCACAAAGAAACAGGCAACCTTGAGGACTGTAGATACAGTGGTCAGCCAAGGAAACTTCATGCAGCAGACGAAAGACTCATCATGCTTACGCCCCTTTGCAATCAAAAGATATCCAACAGTGCCATTCACTCAGAATCGGCAGAGAACAGTGGAACCCTGGAACATCCATCTACTGTCTGGAGAAGTCTGGTCAGAAGTGATCTTCATGGAAGACTTGCGGCCAAAAAGCCATTCATCCGACTTGAAAACAAGTCCAATTGACTCAACTAGGCACAAAACCACAGGAAATGGTGTGCAGAAAAATGGCAGCATATGCTCTGGACTGATGAGTCAAAATTTGAAATATTTGGCTGTAGCAGAAGGCAGTTTGTTCGTTGATGGGCTGGAGAGCTGTACAAGAATGATGTCTGCAGGCAACAGAGAAGCATGGTGGAGGTTACTTGCAAGTTTTGGGGCTGCATTTCTGCAAATGGAGTTCAGAATTAATGGTCTTCTCAATGTTGAGAAGTAGGTAATTATCCATCATGCAGTACTATCATAGAGGCATCTGACTGGCCCCAAATTTATTTTGCAGCATGACAACGACCCTAAACATACAGCCAAAGTCATTAAGAACTATCTTCAGCTTATATTAGAACAAGGAGTCTTCAAAGTGATGGCATGGCCGACACAGAGCCCTGATCTCAACATCATTGAGTCTGTCTGGAATTACATGAAGAGAGAGAAGTAACGGAGGCTGCCTAAATCCACAGAAGAACTGTGGTTAGTTCTCCAAGATGTTTGGAACAACCTACCTGCCACGTTCCTTAAAAAACTGTATGCAAATGTACCTAGAAGAATTGATGCTGTTTTTAAGGCAAATGGTGGTCACACCAAATATTGATTTGATTTAGATTTTTCGTCTGTTCACTCACTATGCATTTTGTTAATTGATAAAAATAAACCATTAAGATGTCTAATTTTGAAAGCATTCTTACTTTACAGCATTTTTTCACACCTGCCTAAAACATTTGCTCATTAATGTATATTATATTCTGACATATATATATATATATATATATATATATATATATATATATATACTTTTTTGGATTAACATTTAATTTTAAGGAAAAGCTTTTGAGAGCAACAAGCTCCCATTATCAGGTCAAAAGCACATTGTGCACTAAGATTTTCCCAGTCCTGAAGACCTTAGTGATTTGGCTCCACAGAATAATATAAGAACTGGAGAAGTGATATCAATGAAGAAGTAATTTATTTCACTTTTGAATGCTGGCACTCAGAAACATGTGGGACCATTCAACTCTTTCAGCAGTTCGCCTGGCTAAAAAGCATGACGTAACAATCTCGCAGTGCGTGACAGCACGAGATTGTCACGTCTCCTAGTCAATGGGCACGTTAAGCACACGGAGGCAGCTGGAACGCCTCTGTGTGCTGCAGATAATCCTATCCATAGAATAACATAGGAACTAGAGAAGTGATATCACTGGAGAAGTAATTTCCACATTATCATCTCTTTATCACACCTTAGTGCATAACCCCCATCATCTAATTTACAGGAGAACCCACATTTTTCACAATATGTAGAAGAGTAACCAGGCTATTTTCTGTATATACAACAGTGGCAGCTCTCTCTTCACCCCTCTATAAAAAACAAAAAGCATACATAGGACATTTTGTATTTATTTTAAAGAGTCCAACTTCTGTTCAGTATGGGACAGATACTGGGATTGACCTTCCACGTTCTCTATATTCCAATTGTTGCTCTGCATATTGTCTGGCACGCACTTTATCAAATCAGGCATTTGTGGTTCGCTTGGATTTTCTGAATCTGCCTGACGGCGTTTTTTCTTCCACCTCTTTATTATGTATATTATCTATAGGAAAAAGGAAAACAATGTAAATAAAATAGACATCAAGGAATTTTTTTAGGTAGATTTTGAGGCTGCTGTACTAAGAATAATTTGAGTAATTCTGGGATAAACCAACTGCATTACAGGGAAGAAATAAATATGTCTTATGCAATGGGGTAATGTTAACAAAGTACACAAGAAAACACGGGTGTAAATCAGGACACAGCTTCATTAGCCATTTGCATAAACCACCATTGCCTTTAGTCCTTGCCAAACCCCAAGACCTTGGCAGGACCCTTTCTGCCCCACCCACCCCTGAGACTGATTTCAGACTCACCACCAAATGTAACATAACCTCTGAACCCATTAGTTGTTCACCGAAGCTCAGTGGGTCCCCTGGCTTCTTCCCACGACATTAGTCCGGGAGTCCTTTATCCTAGGTTACTGGCCTGAAACCTTTAACTTAGAGCTGCCAAACCACATGGGAGGGAGGACGGGATGCTGTTTTTTCCATCTCTGTCCCCAAAAAGATGTGGCGACCCCATAAATAACCTCTCCTTTTCCCCTTCAACTTCCCCTCAACTAAGCCACCAATCCCCATCTTTTGTTCCCCTTACCCTGACCTAGATATGATTCACCAATGTTTTATTATTTCTCCGGGGAATCTTTTTCCAAAATTTAACTGGGGCTTTTAGCACCTGGAATGTAGGCCTCTATGACCTTCAAGGGGTTAAAAGCCCCATTTAAATATATAGGAATTTTATTTGTCTCATATGTTGCAGTTGGCTTGCACCAAAATAAGTCCAATTCTTCATTCTACATCAGTTTTGTGTTCTAGATGAGGAGTGCACATCCTACAGTCAGAGGCGTAACTAGAAGTCACCAGGCCCTGGTGAAAAAATTGCCATGCCCCCCCGACCACATTGCCCCCATTGGGTATCTCCACACCCAATGTCCACCTCTCCACATTGCCCCCAATGTCCTCCTCTCCACATTGCCATCAATATCCACCTCTCCACATTGCTCCCAACATCCATATTTCCCCCAATTTCCTCCTCTCTATATTGCCCCCGTCTCTCCACATTGCCCCCAATGTCCTCTTCTCCACATTGCCCCCAATGTTCTTCCCTCCACATTGCCCCCAGTATCCACCTCTCCACATTGCTCCCAACAGCCACATTGCCCCCAATGTCCTCCTCTACACATTGCCCCCAATATCCACCTCTCCACATTGCTCCCAACATCCACATTGCCCCCAAAGTCCTCTCTCCATATTGCCCCCAGCTCTCTACATTGACCCCAATGTCCTCCTCTCCACATTACCCCCAACTCTCCACATTGCACCCAATGTCCTCCTCTCCACATTGCCCCCAACTCTTCACCTTGCCCCCAATGTTCTCCCCTCCACATTGCCCCCAGTATCCACCTCTCCACATTGCTCCCAACATCCACATTGCCCCCAATGTCCTCCTCTCCATATTGCCCCCAGCTCTCTACATTGACCCTAATGTCCTCCTCTCCACATTGCCCCCAACTCTCCACATTGCACCCAATGTCCTCCTCTCCACATTGCTCCCAACATCCACATTGCCCCCAATGTCCTCCTCTCCACATAGCCCCAACTCTTCACATTGCCCCCAACTCTCCACATTGCAGCCAATATCCACCTCTTCACATTGCCTTTGTCCTTTGGCACAGACCTCTATGAAGAACTGGTGCTCCTGCACGGACCTCTCCAATAATGCAGAGCGCTGGGAGATTACGCCATCTCCCAGCGCTCTGAATTACAAGAGTGCCGAGCTCAGGTAATTGATGTCCATGGCACCAGACGGGGGGGGGGGTGACTTCTCCAATGATACCACTTCTCTAGTGCCTATGTTATTCTACAGAGCCAATGCACTAATCTCCAAAGTTGGGAAAATCTTAGTGCATAATATCCATAGAATAACATAGGCATTGGAAAAGTGATATCTCTACTTTATCACCTCTTTATCATGCCTTAGTGCATCCCCCCTGACATCTGTGTTCCTGTGTTTAGAGGCAGGAGACAAAATGTATGGTGAACTTTTCCAAACAGCAGGCAATGACTGCAATGAACATTTGTGCTCAGATTTCCATTCTAATCTGGTACAGACTGTTTACTTTTAAAAGTGACACTGACTTTTTACCTCTTAATAATGACACGGACTTTCAGTTACAGGAACATGTCAGAGTGTCTTGGACACTGTTGTGACAGTGGAAGGGTTAATGGATGAAGAGATGGGCTCAAAAGATTGTTATTGGTAAAAGTAACAGTGGTGCTCTACTCCTTAGCGTGGACTTGTTTCCATGTGCCCTACTTCAGACAGAGCTGATACACACCTAAATGGATTCACCATTCACACGTAATGGTGTAAAAAGCTGAAAATAGGACTATTTCACTTGATCTGCCTTGGGGAGAGAATAAGCACACTGATTCAATCTGTGAAATAACTGTGATTCTAGAGGACTTGAGAAATGTGATATTTTTGGAAAAAGAAATATAACCACAAAAATCAATTTTTAACCCCATGAATGTCAGGGAGTGTACAAAACAATACTTACCACAGCATTGCACACCTTTCTGCCTCTCAGAGCATTTTAACTGCATCCGAAATGTGTTAACCCTTTTAGTGCCAGAGAGGTATCAAAGGCATTGCATTGCAATGTATTAGAATCCTCTGTGATACCCTCTGAAAGGGTTTAAATGTATTAAAAGTCAGATCTCGTGGTGGGGCACCAGGACCCCTCCCGATCCCCCACCTCTCCCCAGCTACTGATCTCCTAGTAAAATGGGAGCAGGAGAGTTCTCTCGCTCTCCTACTTTCTCCCTCTGCCTCCTCCTAAGCCAGTGGCTAACCAAATTCACTTGCATTTTCTCAGTAACCACAGAGCCAAACATAAATGTAGAAAAGAAAATGAAAGGAGAGCACTAGATACTCTATTGTAAATATATTTATTAGTATACTATATACAAAATGACAAATATAGTCAATAAAGATACAGTATATTATTATAATGATACCCAATATGGCCTAAATAAAATATATTCCAGAAAATAGAGTAATATCACTAAAAATTAAAAAATAGTCATTAATGCTCAGAGTTCACGTATAGTAAGAGACTAGTAATCCGCTGTACAAAAGCTGGATGTAGTAGATGTGATGAAAGACAAATCCCAGTATGTACAAATACTGGAAATGAAGTATGATGATACAATATATCTGTGCAGCAGGCAGGTGCTTATCAGATGTAACAAATGGATACTCTCCCGTCTTCAAATGAGAGTCTGTGGCCAATATTGATCCAGTCCTCCTTAGCGGGCAGAGCCTCCAGTTCCGTGTGTCAGATTGAATTGGGCTCACTCAAATATTCTTTGTCCAGACCTCAGATTGATTTCCCTTCAAGAATGGCAGTATTGGGATACTTGTGCCAATGCAAGGAATGTAGATTCTGTCGGCACTTGTTGTCCCTGTGCCCCACCATCATATGACGCATGTATATAAGCACCTCCTTAGCTTCAGCGTAAAGTTTCTAAATAGTTGGTGGTGGCATAAAATTCAGGCAATATCAGGTGGTAATCCAACTCGTTTCGTATCGAAAGGATACTTCTTCAGGGATAGAATAATAATAAATACTTTTTATTTAGGCCATATTGTGTATCTTTATAATAACATACTATATTGACTATATCTGTCATTTTTTATATAGTGTACTAATAAATATATTTATATTACAGTATCTAGCGCTCTCCTTTCATTGTAAGCTCCTTGGGGCAGGGTCCCTTTCCGAGTTTATGATTCCCTTGCTGCACTTTCCCTCACAAATAATGTAATGATTGTATTTAACCTTAATACTCTTAACCCAGTTCTGCAGTTTTGTATTACATTATTTAAACTTCTGTTAAGCGCTGTGTACATGTATGGCGCTATAGAAATAAAGATACACATACATATATATGTGAAAACCTTGCAGACATACTGTAACTGATTGTAACATTCAGAGTGGTCCTTCATTTTCTGTTTTTTTTTTGGTAGTAATAGATTAATTTTGGAGACCTAATCCTAACATGTCATTCATAGTTGCCATTAGGATATTGTACCTTGATTATGGTAAGTGGGAGATTATTATTAGGAAATGTTAATTTGCTTTTAAATAAAAAGTTAATTCTCTGGAGAGCAGAGAGGCCGTACTCGCGCAGAAACATCCTGCTGGAGGCGCTTGAGGAATTGCAGTGGTATATTCAGTTGAATGTAAGGACAGCAAACACAGAAACATCCTGCTGGAGGCACTTGAGGAATTGCAGTGGTAAGGACAGCAAACACAGAAACATCCTGCTGGAGGCACTTGAGGAATTGCAGGGCTATATTCAGTTGAATGTAAGGACAGCAAACACAGAAACATCCTGCTGGAGGGGCTTGAGTAATTGCAGTGGTAAGGACAGCAAACACAGAAACATCCTGCTGGAGGGGCTTGAGGAATTGCAGTGGTAAGGACAGCAAACACAGAAACATCCTGCTGGAGGGGCTTGAGGAATTGCAGTGGTATATTCAGTTGAATGTAAGGACAGCAAACACAGAAATATCCTGCTGGAGGCACTTGAAGAATTGCAGGGGTATATTCAGTTCAATGTAATAACAGCAAACACAGAAATAACTCAACAACACAGTAGCTAAAAGAACTTATTTAACCCTTTGAGTGCCAGAGGGGTACGCGTTGCATTGAGTGACCCCCTCTGGCACTCATAGGGGTAAAATGAATTATACCTAATTTTATTTAAGCCTGTGACTAAAGGAAAACAGTATTCATGTAAAATGCAATGGCAGTTTCTTTTAACCCTTTATTGATAGAAAGGTGTTCAGCGCATTACTTCCAAATGCACTGAAGAGTTCTCAAGCCCACAGGAGGTTAATTGTCCCAATATTTTTCTACACTGGAGACATTCCCAGTTTTCTTACCAAGATTACACTTTAGCTTTACTATTTTCTAAACTTTGCTTACCTTCAAAAGGTTTAATGTCCCCATGATCGCAATAATGTTCAGTGTCAGGAAAAACAAAAATAGACTTGCGCAGTCCCATAGATTTTCATTGTCCAGCCACATTCTAGAGAACATCAGAAACATGTTGGGATAGGGTGGAAACACACTCATGTACAGCCTCTCTTTATGACATTTCTTTGGGTGTAAAGCAATCAGGTCACCTTGGCAAGTAGCTGTGCACTGTGACTCTGTAGGACGTATGTACAATAGAAAAGGAAGTGCAATTCTGGAGCAAACTAACTCCAACACAGAGGAGAAATAAAAATGCCTTACTCAAAACTGAGGGGTTAAAAAGTCTAATTTTAATCAATAGACATAATGGTCATTTTTATTTGTCCCCCATGATTAGGGTTGCCACCTTTTCTTCAAAAAAATACCGGCCATGGTATTCCCTCCATAGACTTAACATTGGACAGAAGACAATTTTTTACCGGCCTGCCGGTAAAATACCGGCTGGGTGGAAATCCTACCCATGATGCTTTTGGTTTGCTCCAGAATTGCTTCACTTTCTTTTGTGCATAATGTCCTAACTCAATCAGGAATGCACAGGGGAGGACTGGTAACTTGTGGCCTGGGGGGGGGGCAAATACAATCAAGTGGCCCATTTCTACTATCGTACCAGACCATTGTCCCAGCCCAACCCTTTCTGTTAATTTAAAATTGGCATTGATGTTGTGAAGTAAGGCAAATTATACCATGTAGCTTACAACTGAATTTGGTTACACTATTGAAACCATAGAGCTCACAAGGGAAATGGGTTAAGCTACTAGTTTAGTTCCATATGCTTTGTAGCTCTGTGGTATCATTAAGCTCTGTGGAATCACTAGTATAGCTCCATTTTCAGCAGCAAGTGGGAGACTGAGTGAAGCTGTGGCCTATCAGCCCAGACATATGACTGGCCCAGGGGGCAATTGCCCCTCTGCCCCCCAGGTCAGCCCTCCCCTGGGAATGCACAATCTGATACTCTCCAGCAGTTTTTAAAGGAGCAGTAAACTTTTTTATGAAAAAAACATATATTGTAGGGATTTTCCTATTGAGTAAAATAAGGGTACTCCCACTGCCTAGAGATTTATATTTCCAGAGTTATTACAGTATAAATCCATGTTTTTTTACATTAGCAGTGCCCTCTAGTGGTCAAATTCTAATTAGATTTCCTGTTAGATTCTAATGGAGAGGAAAGTCAGAAAAGTCAGAGACATACAGTTCTCCATAGAATGTGATAGAAGCTGCCTGTCACTTCCTGTCAGTTAGAACTACCAGGAAGTAAACACAGTAAATTCACTTCCTGATTATTTAAACTGCTATAATTTTGAATAAAACATCTGACAGCGATGGGAGCTACCTTGTTTTATTCAGCAGGAAATGATCTACAAAATATGTGTTTTCATAAAACAAGTTTACTGCTCCTTTAAACTTTAATTGTTGGGTGTAGGTGCTGGATGCTGCAGTCTACCAATAGGAGTGTCAGCGGTTGGTCACCCCTGATTTAACCCTTTGAGTGCCAGAAAGGCATCCAATGTATTGCGCTGCAATGCATTAAATACCTCTCTGGCACTCAGAAGGTTAAAGAATGAGTAAACTGTTATTATTAACCCTCTGAGTGCCAGAGACGTATCCGATCCATTGCTTTGCAATGAGCTACATACGTCTTTTGTGCTGCAGTCCATAAATGCTTCTAACACTAATAATATATGTAAATAATGATTCTGCTGAGTAGAACAAAGATACTCCCCTGCTGAAGAGTGATTAGTTCCAAAGTTATTTCAGCTCAGGTTGTCATTATCTGATATTGTACAGTTGGCAACACTGCTACATGGTGTCCAGGTTTTGTTTTGTTTTCTTTTACATCCTATGGGAGAGGCAAGCCTCAGTTCTGCATAATGTGTGACTGTAACAGCTCCACCACATCATGACAGTTCAAAAGATAATAATATATGAAAGAAGCATCTCCAACTAATGGGTATACTCTTGTTTTACTCGGCAAACAAAAAGCTATACAATAAATACATAAATTAAACTTTACTGATCTTTTATGTTTACATTCCCCAGAAAAGGATACTTTTGCAAAATGTTAACTTTGCAGTTCCTCTATCTTGCTGTTCATGAAATGTGAGTGCTTGTTTTGGTATAGAATTAGCTGGGAATGAGATTCATGGACACAACTCAACACTGACGGACAACGTTTCAAATGGCCAAAAAGGGACACTTTTTTATAGGTGGTGTTCCTGGGGGTGTTGCTGGTGGGTGGAACATTGCTGAGAATTTTTAGGTTATTTCATGACTTATTGACGCCTCTTTGTAACACAGACTACGGTAAGTTATAAACACATATACAGAAGCTTAACCCCTTAAGGACCCGCCGCGCACGTACACAGTGGTCACTTAAGGACCACGGGGCATTTTTTTTTTTTTTTTTTTGAGAATCTGATTCCGTACTCCCTGAATGGTGTGCAGCCACGCGGGGAGCCCGGCATTCCATGACGTACATGTACGTCCTTGGTCCTTTAGGGACCACAACCTCATGATGTACATGTACTTCATGGATCGTTAAGTGGTTAAACAAATATTAATGTGAGTTTTATTGTGGAACAATGTGAAACACTTACATACACACCATACAGTCTGAACTCAGACAAAAAAGGGACAACAGGATGGGAAAGAGGGAATGTGCTTCTAAAGAGGGAAACTTGGGAGGTATGTGGTCAACAAACACGTTTTGATGCAATGAACACCTGCAACTGAAATATGAAATGCTTTGTGAGTCAATGTGGCCTCTTTGCCTAATCTGCTTTTCAGGAAACACTTACCTCAGAATAGGCCACAGCCTCATTTTGCAAGAAATTTAGGACTCTACATTCAAAAGGAAAGTAGAGTAATTCTGGGACAAATTAACAGCACAATTAGGAGACACATAAAAATCCCTCTGATTTAAAGTGACCTCCCCTTTGACATTACATAGTCTGCAAGTGAATAATATGTTAAGTTAAATTGTCTATACTTTTTATTATTTCATACATAGTAACTTACGGCTGAAAAAAGACTTGCGTCCATCAAGTCCAGCCCGTGCCAAAACACCCCTGTTGATCCAGAGAATGCAAAAAAAAAACCACTGAAGCTATTTATTATTTTTTCATGTTCACCTATTTTTTACATATTTATGTTCTTGACAGTGATCTCACGGAATTTCAGTTTCCAGGGAGCTTCCTGTTGGGGACCGTAATAGAATGGATAACAATACAGTGTGACACTATCTATATGTGCTGTTTGCCATAGTGAAGGCAGATTTTTCTTTTCTAGGTATAGTGTTACATTGTATTACATCACTGGTTTCGCAGTCCCTGAGAAGAAGCTCCCAGGAAACAAATTTTCAATACGTTCACTGAGTGGGACAAAAAATGATAAATGATAGGTAAAAATAGTAATAAAAATGTTTAGGCAATCTGACTATCCATATTATACACTTACAGAATAAATAAAGTCAACAACAACACCTATTTGCCATGCAATGTTACAGTAGTCTTTCTCATCTAGTAGGTTCATATATAACACATTGCACTCATTGCTAATTTGAGTGACAGAAAGGTATCCAATGCATTAGCAATACATTGGATACCTCTCTGGCAAACAAAGGGTTAAAGGAAACATATCAACTTTTGTATGGAATGGAGTGTCAGTTTCCATATAATGTGACTTGTATTCCAATGTTGATGAGGGCTTATCGTGGACCTAACTCTTTATAATGGCTTGTGCGATTTTGAAAGGGCTTTCAAAATTAAATACATTTATATCAGCCATTCTTTGTTTAAATCTACAATTTAGGAAATATTTAGCTTTACTTATTTGCCAATTTATGCACATTAGCTAGTACTACCTAGTAGGAAGTGGCAGTTGGGAGGGAGATTGGAATGTTATTATCTAGTACACCAGGCTACGCCAGCAAGTACTGATTCATTTCATACATCAAGAATGTCCATGCTTTAACAGTTACAAAGGAACTCACCCATCACGAAAAAGAGCATCTACCACAAGAGACCTGAAAAGAGGCAAAGCCAGGATTTCCAGAGTTGGGTTTCCAAAAATGGAAAACAATAACAATAACTAGGTCATGTTTTGTGTAATTCTACTTCCAAACGCCACTGCAGTTTCCTTTGCATAGGCCAGAGAGAGGCAAGCTGCCAACTGCCAGCTAAAGATGATTGTAATCTAGCAACAGCTGATGGGTCACATGTTGCCTCCCCCTTGACATAGACCTATGTACAATAGTAGCAGACATTTGTCATTAGTGGAAGTGCTTTGACCCCCTCTTGGTTTCTCCTTGCTGCTAATGAACAATGAAAACCTTCGCAACACATGCAGTCTTCCCAGGTATGGTAATATATCTGCTGTCTCTCTTTAAATAAAGTACAATATCATTGCAATTAACCTTTATGCCTCTAGTTCTCAAACTCTATTTTAGTATATAATACTAGTACTGAAAGCCTGTGTACAAGGGACAAATTGGCAGTCAGCGGCCCCGGCTACTGCCTCAGCTGCTGCCCCGGAGCCGGGGGCGCTGGGTCGTTCTTAGCGCCCCACTCCGGATCAGCAAAGCCTCTGACTGCAAGCCGGCGCGTGACTGCATCGTTCCCTACTGCGCATGTGCGGTTACTCACACAGTGAGTGACGCATTCTAGTGCTTTATGTTATTTGGATGAGTCGTTGGCTCGACCGGTGATTCTCCAGTCCTGCTGTCCTGTAGAGATCACTAGGGCCGTATGTTCAAGTGGATGAGTTCTGGGACAAGTCATATGCACTATGGGGAGAACTAAAAAACTGCAGTTGGTTTAAATGGGGAATTTTAATC
This sequence comes from Rhinophrynus dorsalis, assembly GCA_037306005.1. Lineage (NCBI taxonomy): Eukaryota > Metazoa > Chordata > Amphibia > Anura > Rhinophrynidae > Rhinophrynus > Rhinophrynus dorsalis. Next base: position 136,440,676 of record CM074726.1, on the reverse strand, counting down.
TTGTGAATGCTGGAGAGGTCTCCCAATGCTTTGCAAAGCAAGTCATTGGAGACCTCACTAGCATTCTAGGGGTTAAAATCCCCATTAAAATCATTGGGAATTTTTATATTTTTTTTAGTTCTTGCTTATACTGCAAATGGTTTGCCCCAGAACAAATCCAGTTTTCTTTTGAACAAAAGGCCCGTGCGACCCACTTTCTAACTGTTGCAGCCTGACAGTTGGTAACTGTGCTGGCACATGCCAGTGTTGCAGCCAGTCTATGGCCATTTGTATAAAGTAAGATAAAAGTGGAGTCATTCTTGAGCAAAGTCATTTGCCCCACAAAGTACACATAGCATATCCCCAAATTCCCTTCTGTTTAACCCTGTGAGTGCCAGAGGGGTTGCGTACCCCTCTGGCACTCAAAGGGTTAAATAGGACTTTTAACCCTTTGAATAATGGGATTTTTAACTCTTTAAGTGCCAGAGGGGTTTCCAAGGCATTGCAGAGCAATGTGTTGTGTACCCCTCTGGCACTCAAAGGGTTAAAGAGCTTTCAATATCACTTATTTATATTATCGCATATTTATGTTAACCATGTTTTTTATATTTCAAACAATTATATTTAGCTTCATTTATCTGGCAATTTATTAAAACAAGCTAGTACAGCACCTGTCGGCAGGGAGTGGCAGTTGAGATGGAGAGCAGAGTGGAAAGTCAACATCTGGATGACATGTCAGCCAGTATTGTCTAATTTGAATAAATGAATTAATAAATAAAGCTGAATATCTGAAACTATTACTTTGAAATCCCTTTCAAACTCACCTTTTTGTCACTTTAGGGGTTAATCCTATGAGTGCCAGAGATGTACTCAACGCATTGTTTTGCAATGTGTTTCGTACCCCTCTGGCAATCAAGGGCTACATTTTACATGGCTGTAATACAGAGCATGAAAAACTAGAATGCAGCTAAACTAGCAATTTATCCATGATTATTACAAACAATATAATAAATGTCAAAACCTGGAGGGCCACATATTGCCTCCTCCTTGACATAGATCTATGTACAATAGCAGCAGACATATGTCATTAGTGGAAGGGCTTTGAACCCCCTCTTGGTTTTGCCTTACTGCTAATGAACAATGAAAAACAGTCTTCACAACACATGCAGTCTTCCCAGGTATGGTAATATATCAGTTCTCTCTCTTTAAATAAAGTACACTATCATTACAACTAACCTTTATGCCTCTATTTTAATATATGAGTTGTGGCTCAATCGGTGATTCTGCAGTCCTGCTGTCCTATAGAGCTCACTAGGGCGGTATGTTCAAAAGGGAAGTGGTTGAGTACTGGTGCAAGTCATTTGGACTATAGAGGAGAAGTAAAAACATTTCCATTGGTTTAAATGGGGATTTTAACCTTGCAAATGCTGAAGCGGTCTCCAGAGCTTTGTGAAACAAGTCATTGGATACCTTGCTAGCATTCTAGGGGTTAAAATCACCATTAAAATCATTGGGAATTTTTTTATTTTTTTTAAATTCTCCCCATACTGCAAATGGTTTGCCCCAGAACAAATCCAGTTTTCTTTTGAACAAAAGGCCCGTGCGACCCACTTTCTAACTGTTGCAGCCTGACAGTTGGTAACCGTGCTGGCACATGCCAGTGTTGCAGCCAGTCTATGGCCATTTGTATAAAGTAAGATAAAAGTGGAGTCATTCTTGAGCAAAGTCATTTGCCCCACAAAGTACACATAGTATATCCCCAAATTCCCTTCTATTTAACCCTGTGAGTGCCAGAGGGGTATGCAACGCATTGCTTTGAGCAAAGTCATTTGCCCCACAAAGTACACATAGTATGGAAATCTAGAAAAAGTGGAATGTAGCTAAATAAGTTTTTTAGATCATTTATCCATGTTGATTACAAGTAATATAATAAATGGCACATTATATACGTTGCCCTCACTTAAAATTGTTAATTTTTTTCTTTTCAAAATTAGAAACATTCACAGAATGCATTAAATTGTTAAAATATAAGGTAATTAGATATTTGCATTATGTGTATGCATTGAAGGGGAACTCTTACCTTAGAATAAGTTGCTCTTACCGTATAAACCCTTAGAGTGCCAGAGGGGTATGGAACGCATTGCTCTGCAATGCGTTCCATACCCCTCTGGCACTCAGTTACATACAGACAGCGACACATTTGACCATTCAAGGACCAGAGGTTGCACAACCCTCTGGTCCTTAAAGGGTTAATTCATACATTTATCTACTGTATCCTGAAATGATAGATTCATACATCTATTTATGTGATTCCGAACATTTCTGTCACTTTTCAGTACTGATCCTGACGAAGGGGTGTGTGAAGGCTCTGAAATGCCTTGATCCACTAGGACGAACCCCTTATTAACAGGAGCAATGAAAGTAGCTGTGGAAGTAAACACACAAGCACTAGAGCAGATAGCAGAGAGGCAAAGGACTGTTTGGAGGAATAAGCACAGAAGAGAGGGGGTATTCTGAACTACAGAGAGTACTGCTGGATGACAAGGCACAATCACACAAGAAGATGTATTTTAAAGGGATTGTAATGTTTCACAAAAACAGCAGCTCCAATTAATCTTCATAGTATTTGGGCCATGGAGAGTGTTATTTCAATACTGTCAGAGTTGTAGTTCAAGAGTAATTGAATGGTAAAATATCCCCCTCCCGCCCCTTTTACCTAGTGTAAGCCTCCTCCCCTCAGATGTGGAATCTGGTCCACAGACCAGACAGCTCACAGCAAGGGACAATCTTCTTACTGTGAGAACAATAAAAGCTTTTCCCTCATGTTAATTGAAGATTGTCTGTCTCTGCGACCCCTATGGACAGTGTTGCTGCTCTGAGGTGAGCAGTGTTATATCAGTAAAAGGGGTGGGAGGTGGATTTTTTATCATTCAATTACTCTTGTACTGCAACTCTGACAGTATTGCAATAACACTCTCCATGGCACAAATACTATGAAGATTAATTGGAGCTGCTTTTATTATGAAACATTACTATCCCTTTAGGGTGCCCGGAGTAAGGGGCATTGCAGTGTTTCTCTGCAGTTTTCTCAATTCACCTTCTTGTAAGAATGAAGAGCATGGGGAGCGGATGATTATTTACACAGTTACTAAGTTCCATTGAAGGAACCTTCCACTTCTCATTTTCCCTGTAACCCACAGTCTGACTCTTTGTCTAGTGATCTCACTCTGAGTGGCTCTGTATTAGGGTGACCACATGTCCCTGATTGCCCACGACAGCCCCTGATTTTAAATATGTGTCCCATGTCCCTGGCAGCCACCTTCAGGGACATTACAAAGTCCCTGAATGAAGACTCCAGAGCACAGAGTTGTAAACACTAGAAGAACTGCTCATTGTCTACTGTGACAGGAAGTGATGTCTCTGCTGGGCTACAAGAACATGGCTTCCAGACAGAGCTCTAAACACTAGAGACAAGCCTGAGCCTTAATCATGACATGAATCAGGAGCTGAAGTGCAGTGTTGTTGTAGTGTAATGCTTGTCTAATGCTTTGGGTGTGATTTACATTTTCTTGTAGTCCACCACAGGTATCACTTTCTGTCACAGAAGTCAATGGGCAGTTCTCCCTCTAGTGTATAGATCTCTGTGGTGTTCTAGACAAGGAGCAATTGCACCCTGATGTCCATTGATGTATAATGACCCCTCCTGCATACCCACCCTAGAGCTGAGGACAGGTACTGCTCTCATATCCACAGTGTCCCCGAATGGCAGACTGGAAATGTAGTCACCCTATCTGTATTCTTACTTTTAAATTCAGTACATTTTGCGCCCCATGGAGAAGACTGGCACCTTCTGTGGATTTTGAGTTTTTTACTCCTTTTAACCAGTTTGTAATACCCTTATTGCAGCTGCTTAATTTTTAATATATTTTATATAGCCTTGTCTAGCTTGTGTATATGTGTTTTATTTTTATGTTTCAGTAATAAACTAAATCCAAAATCCTACAGTCCTCATGTTGTGCTATTCTCTATTTTGGGTTTCTTAAATTTAAATTGAGGCAGAACCCTATGAAGTGAAGTCTTTAAAGGACTGTAACACTTAATGTATATATATATATATATATATATAAATATATATATATATATATATATATATATATATATATAAATAAATATACAGGGCTTAAAATTTTAAGTCCTTTGCTACTAGCCAGACCTGAAAAGTTACTCGCCACTGCAAGCCATAGCATACCAACCAGGGCTGAATTTCTACTCGCCAGGGCTAAATTTTCACTCGCCATTGGCTAGTGGCGAGTGGAAATTTAGAGCCCTGATATATATATATATATATATATATATATATATATATATATATATATATATCCATACAATTTGTAGAAAATGACGGCACTCTCAGGATCCTTTTACCAAAACGAAGAAACAGTTACATTTATTGCAATCGACGTTTCGGCTGTCACAGCAGCCTTTCTCTTGAGAAAGGCTGCGGTGACAGCTGAAACGTCGATTGCAATAAATGTAACTGTTTCTTCGTTTTGGTAAAAGGATCCTGAGAGTGCCATCATTTTCTACAAATTGTATGTATGTTATTTTTTCTTCGATGTGCACCCGGGTCAGAGTGGATTGGATTACAGTGAGTACATCCGAACATCCATTGTTTGCTATATATATATATATATATATATATATATATATATATATATATATATAATAGGGTTTATCCTCTGAGTAAGCAAGAGTTCTGTCACTGCTTTGAGCTGTTTCATTCAAAAGGTATTGCAGCTCAAACTTAAATTTTAGTATCTCAATACCAGAGCTGTCACGAGGATGATGTAGCAACAGCGCCATTGTACAATTTCAGGCCACTGAGATACTGCATCTAAAAAAAACAAATTTGAGCTGAATAGATCATCTCTCAGCAGTGGCAGTACCCTTGTTTTACTCAGGAGGATAAACTCTGCGATACAAATATTTTACATATTAAGTGTTACTATACCTTGCACCCTTTGGATGTCAGAGGTCTCTGTTTTATTGCTTTCCAGAACTGGAGTAATTTTATGGCAAATGAACTGGACCATAGGAGACAAGTAGGTATTTTTAGAATTATTATTTATTTAAATGGTGCTTTTAACTCCTTAAATGTTAGCATGGTCTCCAATGAAGTGAAATGAAGTGAGCTGGAGACCTCTGTAGCATTCAAGGGGTTAAAAGCACCATTCAAACCAATATGAATTTTGATTTGTCCCTGTACATGCAATTGATTTGATTTTTTTAGGAGGTTCTATATTGCAATGCTTATTATTTATCCCCTGACGGAGAGAGATTTCAACTTATGAAACGCGTTGGGACAACTGCACTTTTATAACATCTTAATAAAGATTCCAGTTTGGAGAATCATGTATTCTGCCTGTTTGATTGATGTGGTTCAGGTGATTACAATTGGAAGGGGCCGAAAATTGGGGAAATCTTTTTAAAATGGTGTACCGTTAGAGAGGCTGTCTGTTTTATATTTAGATCAGCAGCGATTCCTCCTGAGGCTATCTAGTATGATTCCTGCCTAAGAAGCCTGTCTGCAGAGAGTCTCCAGATAAAAGGAAAACACAGATATGACCTGGCCATTCTAATAAGTGGTTAACCTGTAAGTGCATCTAATCTTATTGCGTGAACTACAAAGTTATATATAGCCACTCTCAGATTTTTGAGCACTTGTGTTTTTCATTGTTATTAGAAGATGGCACACACTGAAACATTTGGATCTCCCACATATCCACTGGCAGTCACAGAAAGGGATGGGAAAACTATCAGAGAAATTTCCCACAGCAATTTTCATGTAAATTTTGGAAAAATTCCCCCCACAGAAAATTTATAAAATGTTCACTTTTTCGCCACTGCCAATAAATTCCCCACAAGAAATTTACAATTTTTCACCTATGTTTTCTATGACTGCAAGATTTCCCACCACAATATTACTTCTTCTGAGGGCCGAAGTAGAAAAGATAAAAGCTGAAAGTAAAAGTTTTGAGTCCTACAGCAACATATGCCTTGAAAAAAATGTTAGCAGGTTGAGATATTCCACCAGGGTGCAACACATGATATCAGTTCTTTAAAGCCTCTGTTTTCAACAAAAGAAAAGGGCAGCATGCCAACCTCCAACATTTTGACAAGTTTACTATTCCACAGGCGACTTTTTACATTATTTTTGTACAAGTGCTGACTTATTTCTAAGACCTTAACAAGTATGGGATGGCATTACATAGTAGAAGAACTTTGTAATTTTATTGCTTTAACGTCATAAATTGTTGAGGTGGTGGCGGTTGTGTGGGCCCTCTTTGACTCTTTTCATTCCCATAAACAAACTCTGTTATACTATTCTGCAGCAGGAGCAGAACATTATGGCACACTCTCTGACACATCAACAGCACTTCTATTATGTACCCCAATAGGAATACTTCTGCTGCTGCTAGTTGTGGCAACTCTTACCTGCTCATAGTGTGTCTCCCAGTCAAACCTGTCATTGTGCTTTCTGTGGGATATCATTGAGGAGGTGCCTATGTGTGAACCTGCTTTCCCCCTCTTGACGTGCTTCTTACACAGACAACATACAAACATGCTTAGCTTTTGGATAGTGAGTGAAATATCTCCATACTGTGGAACTCAAAGACCGCTGTGTTTCTGAGGGGCTGCTACTACTACTGGGAGCAGATGTTGATGCAAATGTACTACTACTAGGTGTCAAAGGTGCAACAGCAGAGACACTTATCACAGCTATGGTTGCAGATATTAATAACCTGTGTTGTTGTTCTTGCTGGTTATTCAATGCTAGTAATGTGTGCAGATGAGTGGGGCTCAGACTTGAAAGCTATAACAATGCTGATAATGACTGACAGGATGACTGTGTATTTCGTGGCATCTTTGCTTGTCCAGGGTCAGACTTTCCAATTGTTTCCTCTAGACTTTTAGAGGTCTCAAACAATTTATTTTTACATTTATTTTGACAATGTTTGCTACTAGCTTCAGGACAGGTGTTTTTGTACTTATTTGTCTCACTGTCAGATTCAGCAGTTGGTTGAGCTGATACACCTTCTTCCATTATCCATTAACACTAGAATGTGACCCATTTTCATATTCAGTGTTCTTACATGGTTTTTTAACAGAACTGGTGCTGGTGGTGGCAGTGGTGGTGATGTAACTTTGACAAACTACCTCCTCAGGAGAAGCAGGATCATCAGACACTGCAGAAACTATGGCTGCAGTCAGTTTTTGGACTACCACTTTACTCTCACATTCCTGCACTGCTCCTACTCCATTCTCCCTCCCTCTGCCCCTTGTGCATTGCTGGAAATTACTCAACTATTGTGTGTGTGTGTGTGTGTTTTTGCTATAAAGTATACAATAGAACTGATGGAGTGTGATGTCTTGCCTTGGCCCTCTACAAAATACTCATTTAGTATCTCTCTGCCTCATTCACACAGCTCATGCCAGGGTCCCTGTCACCTATCAATTTTTTTTTAAAGGTTTGCCCCCCTACCCCTATCATGTCAATAAAAAAAATACATTCAACTACTTCTTTCCCCAGACTCTCCCAGCACAGAGATGATAAAAATAACAGTCAGGTCAGGAAAGACATGGATCACAGCTGCCAGAGTCTTTCTAATCAGTCACGTGAAATGTTGGGGTATTTGGGGTAAACCTCCTTTCCTCCCTTCTCACACACCCCAGGCACATCTAACACAGAGGTGATAATAGCCACATCAGGAAAACTTGGATCATGTCTGCCTGTGTCTTCTCAGTCAGTCACAGAAAATTTTGGAGTATTTGGGGTCAACCCCTCCCAGCCAGAGTGTGCCCTGTCTCCCCTAATACACAGAACAAATGTCCTTCCTACATTAAAGGGATAGTAATACTTCATTTTAACTTTATTTTATTTTGTAGGCATTAAAAAAAACATGAAGAATGATATAAGTCTTATCTCTGAAACCTTTATGGTTTAAGAGATATTCACAAACAAAGTATCCCCCCCTGTTCAACCAGATCAGAAGGGAGGTGCCCAGGTAGACTGCAGAGAGGGACAATCTTCAATTAAGATAAGGGAAAAAGCTGAAAAACTTGTCAAGGGGGGAAGGGCTTTCATTGTTTTCATACAAAGAAAATTGTCCCCTTCTGTTATCTGTACTGTCATACATCCAGACTCACATCTGACAAGAGATGGCTTACACTGGGTAAAAGGGGCGGGGAGGGGAACTTTGCTTGTGAATATCTCATAAACCATAAAGGTTTGAGAGATAAGACTTATATCATTCTTCATGTTTTTTTAATGCCTACAAAATAAAATAAAGTTAAAACGAAGTATTACTATCCCTTTAAACTAAGCTTCAACTGCTTTCTATTAGCATGCCTTCTCTAGTTCAAAAATGTCATTCTCTCTCTTCCTTTCCGAAACACAAAATGTCATATTGTGGGAATGAGACACCCCTTTCATACTATGCATTTGAGAAAATAAGGGAAATGAGCCAGATGAAGGAAAAAAAGCAGAAAAACAAAAAGTGCCTTTTTTCTTGTTTCGTTTTTGAGTTGATTGCACATACATGGTCACCTTAGTCTTGTTTCACTGTCCACTTTTACTTTTTCAAGGTACCCTATGGTTGTGATATTCTTTAAATCTAAGAACATATTTGATTCCTCTAGCAGGTAAATGGTTGTTAGTAGGCAAAACATCTCAGATATCAGAGCTACATATTCAAATAGAGATCCCACAATTGTTTGTTCCATTTTTTACATCAAAGAGTTTTAATTTTCATAAATAAATGGAGTTAAAGAGATTCACTGTACATTTCACATTTAACTCATGCTCATAAGTGAGGTCATAGTTATGATTTACGTGTAATAATCAAATATTTAGTCTAAAATTACTTTCAAAGAAACCCATGTTCTAGGAATAAGTGGCTCCAAATTTGATAAATAGAAATACGTATCTTGGTAGCTGTCCTTTACGCATCAGTTAGTTATGCCTATATACAGTATTTTTTTTTGCCCTGAAACTCACCTGTAGATTTTCATTATCTGAAAGTTCTTATATGGTTCTGCAAATTATCATTCAGACTATCAAAGATCTTTGCCTGCTGTCAGGAGGTATGTTCTAAAGACAGATATAAAATGGACGTCTATATATAAACGCAAATGCAGATAAAATGCAAAACATGATAAATAAATATACCACACTGCTGTATAAAGGACTCGATACTCAACAAATTATTTCACAGTGTGTTTGAGATATCTCAAGCATCCAAGAGGATTAACAAATTAAAAGCTATTTAGTTATGTTCACCTATTAAAAAAATATTAAAATAATGTAATAGTGGAAACTCCACATACTACTAATGTCCCATGATTTAAAATTGCCACTACTTATTAAACATATAGCAATCAATATAATCTAGAGCCTAGTTCACTTCCGATTCTTCATATTGTATTCCATAGTCCACTGATGGTTTAGTACATTGAGCTGTATGCACTAAAGTGGACCAGTGAAATTCTGGGCTAAATCAAGCCAAATTCACCACAGGGAACAAATACAAATGACATTTGATGTAACCCTTTCAGTGCCAAAGCAATGCATTCCGTACCCATCTGGCACTGAAAGGATTAAATGAACCTTTTAACCACATGGATGCTAGAGAGGTCTCCAACGCATTTCAGAGCCATGCGTTGGAAACCTCTCTGGCAATCAAGGGGTTAAAAATATATCCCCTTAACGACCCTTGATGTGCAAGGACCGTCACGCCGGTTCCATCACTTAAGGACCGGTGACGATCCTGGCACATCATGGAATTTCCAGGGTCGCCACTCGGATGCACGCTGCTCGGCGACCTCGGAATCCATTAACCCTTTGAGTGCCAGCGAGGTACGGAATGCATTGCAAAGCTGGCACTCAAAGGGTTAAGCTAAAAAAAATGCTTTGTGGTCACTAACAGCCACCGGCACTGGTTCAGGAGGTCAATAAGGAGTTAAAATAATGGAAAACTGGTGTATTTTTATATGTACCCCTATGGTGCCTTTGGTTTACACCAGAATTGCACTGCCTCAAGTTTTTACATATGGCCCATTGTCCTGTATTTGCATTAATATGACACGAAGATGCACTGAATGCATTTTTAAAAACATATTTTAACCCTTTAAGTGCCAATGGAGTTCGCAACGCATTGTAAAGCGATGAATTGCGTACCCCTCTGGTACTCAAATAGTTAAAGGAATAGCGATGCTTTATTATGCAAATAACATATATTGTAGGGCTTTTCCTGATGAGTAAAACAATGGTACTACCAGTTTAGGAGATGCTTCATTTAAAAACTATTACAGTTTATACTAGGAAGTGGTAGTCTTGTTTTCAAGCTTAATGGGATTTTACCCGTAAAATAGTTATTATTTTAAAATAAATTTGTATGTTTTTTTTCTAGATATTTATTACTCCCTCTAGTTATTATTGATTCCATCCCTCATTGTTCCTCACCTCTCTTCATACGTTTTGGTGGGAACAAATAACCCCCCCCCCCCCAAGGTCTTTTAATACCCATTGTAAGTAGTATATGAAGTAGGGGAAGGTAAGGCATTGTTCTTGGGAAGAAATATGTTGAATGGAGAAGGAGAGACATTCGCTGGAAAGATGAGGGAAAGAGGAGCAGAAAGACTGAGGAGAGTGACCGTGATCAGGGGTCAGATCTGGTCGAGGCGGGCATATCTAGAGACGGATTCTGCCTCTTGCAAATGTGAGTACCCTGAAGAGTGAATTCTCTTATACCTCTTTTTGACTTGAAGTAATAGAGTCCAGTTTACTACACTTAGAGTGGATTGCACTGTTTTTCTTGTCTTTTCTATACTAAGAAGTGGGGCTGTTTTATCACATTCTATGGACAGCTGTACCATGGAGAGTCTTAGAAAATAAAATGCTGTCTGGGCATCAGGTAGTAATGTTGTAAACTTTTTTCATCAAACTGTAAATTCTTTTGAATGGAACATCTGCCAGTGGGTGTGGGAGTACCTTTGCTTTTAAGAAAAGCCCATATAGATTAAAAAAAAATCCCCCACATTAACACTTTATTGTTTCTATAATATTTTTTTCATAAGACCAGAACTGACCACTGTGTATAACTGAAGAAAACCAACACTCATATACAATTTGCTCTTATATGAAAGGATAGTGTAAAAGCTCATGTACACGGGCCAGCATTCTGTGTGTTCCGGCAGTCTCTACTGAGCATGACTGCATTGGACAAACATATATCTGGCCTTTTATTTTATAGGATGAAGACATGTTGTATGTTACAGTCACAGTTATATGGGTAACTGTATCCACAATTAAATTAAATTAAATTAAATTTAAAATTAAAGTGCCACTGTTTCATTTCATAAGTGTGCTCCTACAACAGTCAATAAAAAGTTCCAAACAGCTTTATCTGGCATATGGTATTGGTGGTGGTGGTGGCATGTTCTAAAAACTGACCCCCACAGCTGGAAATCAATGCAAAAGTATGTGGCTCTCAGATGATCTAACAATAAGCAGTAATAGAATCTGGTACAGCTTCCTAGCTGAGGAGGCAGTGAAAAATACTGTTAGGGACTCAAAAATGCCTGAGATAGACAAAAGTCTATTGTGAGAAGTATGTAATACTGCATATTTTTTAGATAGGGAGATGGGAAGACTAGATGGACCAGATGGCTCTTTTCTGCGGCAAAAATCTATGCTTCTATGGTTCACAGCCTGCATATATCCTCTGTATTGGGCTGGACCTGCACCACACAAGACAGAAATTAACATTCCCATGGGACCAATGGGGATGCCCCAGGGGTTTCTTTTCAGACCACTGTTGTGCTCTTCTGTTGGTCTCATGATGGGCAATAGGCACAGTAGAGTCCAGACTTCTGTATATATATATATATATATATATATATATATATATATATATAAAAGAAGACATCTGTGTGTCTAGCAAACACACCCATGGATGACAGTAAGGAGGAATTATTCAAATCTCCTCTATACTGGCACTCCCATAGGTCCATTCATGGGGCGTAGCCCCCTGGCCATTTCTGTGAAAACATCTGCAAGGAATTGCTGGGCCTTCTATACACACACAAAGACACAACATAGACAATACACACACAGACACAATACATACAATACACACAAACACAATGCATAGAAACACAACACACACACAAAATACACTAAACACACAATAAACACAGTATACAGACACAATGCACACAAAACACATATATACAATACACACAATGTAGACAAAAAAAAATAAACACACATACACACAACACAAATAAATACCAACAAAAACACACACAAACACAATGCGCAAGCAATGCACAATTCAATATGCACAAAGAAAGGAGCAATACACAAAACACTATATGTAAAACACTATATGCATTACTGTATACATAATACTCAATATGCTATACGCAATGAGCTATACGCAAAATGGTATATGCAGAATGCCAAACACAATACACAAAATGCAAAATGCTAAACCATATACGCATAATTCTATGTGCCAAACAATATAAGCCATATGTGAAATGCTATACACCATTCTCTAAAAGTTATACACCATATGCAAAAACGATATATGTAAAACACCATACACTCAACGCTATACTCACAATGTTATACGTGCAGTGCTATAAGCACATGTATACTTAAAACACAAAACGCTGTACACAAAACGCTATACGCACAACGCAAAATGCTAAACTTCATATGCAATATGCCATACGGCAAATGCTATATGCCATATGCAACACACACAACACTATATGCAAAATGCCATATGCAAAATGTTATGCACAATATGCAAATGGCAATATTAAAAACTGCATACACACAACACTATGCATAAAACGCTATAAACAATATAGCAAACACCATACACCAAATGCTATGCACAAAACTCTATATGCCATACGCCCAACGATCTACACAAAACGCTTTACACCATTCACCACACGCACTATATGAAAAATGACAAATGCCATATACCATATGCAAAACATAAGATGCTAAACAATATAAGCAAAACACCATACTCCAAACGCCATATGCAAAGCACACAACGCTATGCGCACACCACTCTATGCCAATTTCTATGCGCCATTAGCAAAAGCAATACACTAAACACCATACGCTAAATGCTATACGCAAAACCGTATATGCCCAACGTCACACACCATACAACAAACGCTATATGCAAAACACTATGCATAAAACATAATATGCCAAACACTACAATACGCACAACGCTATACACACAACACAAAATTTGATTTGGCACATGCTATACGCTATATGCCAAACACCATACACTAAATGTTAAATGCACAATGCTATAAGCAAAACGATATATATAAAATGCAAAACACTATGCAAAACTCTATGCACTAAACGCACAACAGTATATGCATGCTATGTGCACAACATACAAGGCTCTATGCCAAACACTATACACAAAATGCAAAACACAATATGCCAAACGGTAGATGCAAAACATCAGACACTTAATGCCATACACCTATGCACAACACTATACGCCATAAGCCAAACACTATATGCACAAAGCAATATTCTATACTCCATATGCTGTATGCAAAAAAGCCTTAAACCAATAGCCACATGCAAAATGCACAAAGATATTCTCAAAACATGCAACACTATACTATGCGCTCAACGCAAAAAGCAATACGTAAAACGCTACGTGCCAAATGCTATACACCATAAGCTAAATCATAAGCGAAACACAATACACTAAACTCTATACGCGAAAACGTATACACACAATGCTATACGCCAAATGCAATGAGGAAACACAAGACACTATATACACAACAATAAACGCAAAACACAATATGCCCAACACTACATACCATACATCAAACGCTATATACAAAAAAGCTTTACACAACACACAGTATGTCAAACACTACACCCCATACATCAAACGCTATATGCACAACTCCATATGTAAAACACTACATGCACAACACTATACTCCAAATGCAATGTGAAAAGCAAAATGCTATATGCAGAACCGTAAATACACAATGTATTATGGCAAAACACAATAGGCCCAACACTACACACCATACACCAAATGCTATACACACAACTCTATACACAAAACACAATATGCCAAACACTACAAACCATACACCAATTGCCATACACCAAAAGCTATACGCTGAATGTTCAAAACACAACGCTAAACGCACAATACTAAAAGCACAAGACTATACACACAACGGTATACACACAGTGCCAAATGCCATATGCCACATGCTATACCCCATACGCCAAACTCTAAATGCACAATGCTAAATGAGCAACAAAATATGCACAATCCTATAAACAAAAACGCTATACGCAAAATGCAAAACTTTATATGGAATGCCATAAGAAAAACACTATACGCATAATGCTATACGCAAAACACTGTACGTAAAATGCAAAACTCTATACACAAACGCCATATGCAAAATGCTATATCCACAATGGCATATGCAATGTACAATGCTATATGCCAAATAGTATATAGAAAATGTGAAATGCTATATGCAATAGCCGAATGCTATATGCCATATGCAAAACACCATGCACAATAGGAAAAATACTATATACGCAAACCGCAATACACCAAATGCTACACTCCTTACACCAAAAGGTACACCCCATATGCCAAAAGCTATATGCCAAAGACTATAAGCAAAACACTATACACCAAACATTATATGCCATAGGCAAAACGCTATACGCAATAAGAAAAATGCTATATGCATTAGGCAAAATGCTATATACACAAAATGCAGTACGCCAAATGCTACACACCATACACCAAATGCCATGCCCAATATCTATACATAAAACGCTATACTCACAATGTTATACGTGCAGTGCTATAAGCACATGTATACTTAAAACACAAAACGCTGTACACAAAACGCTATACGCACAACGCAAAATGCTAAACTTCATATGCAATATGCCATACGGCAAATGCTAAATGCCATATGCAACACACACAACACTATATGCAAAATGCCATATGCAAAATGTTATGCACAATATGCAAATAGCAATATTAAAAACTGCATACACACAACACTATGCATAAAATGCTATAAACAATATAGCAAACACCATACACCAAATGCTATGCACAAAACTCTATATGCCATACGCCCAACGATCTACACAAAACGCTTTACACCATTCACCACACGCACTATATGAAAAATGACAAATGCCATATACCATATGCAAAACATAAGATGCTAAACAATATAAGCAAAACACCATACTCCAAACGCCATATGCAAAGCACACAACGCTATGCGCACACCACTCTATGCCAATTTCTATGCGCCATTAGCAAAAGCAATACACTAAACACCATACGCTAAATGCTATACGCAAAACCGTATATGCCCAACGTCACACACCATACAACAAACGCTATATGCAAAACACTATGCATAAAACATAATATGCCAAACACTACAATACGCACAACGCTATACACACAACACAAAATTTGATATGGCACATGCTATACGCTATATGCCAAACACCATACACTAAATGTTAAATGCACAATGCTATAAGCAAAACGATATATATAAAATGCAAAACACTATGCAAAACTCTATGCACTAAACGCACAACAGTATATGCATGCTATGTGCACAACATACAAGGCTCTATGCCAAACACTATACACAAAATGCAAAACACAATATGCCAAACGGTAGATGCAAAACATCAGACACTTAATGCCATACACCTATGCACAACACTATACGCCATAAGCCAAACACTATATGCACAAAGCAATATTCTATACTCCATATGCTGTATGCAAAAAAGCCTTAAACCAATAGCCACATGCAAAATGCACAAAGATATTCTCAAAACATGCAACACTATACTATGCGCTCAACGCAAAAAGCAATACGTAAAACGCTACGTGCCAAATGCTATACACCATAAGCTAAACCATAAGCGAAACACAATACACTAAACTCTATACGCGAAAACGTATACACACAATGCTATACGCCAAATGCAATGAGGAAACACAAGACACTATATACACAACAATAAACGCAAAACACAATATGCCCAACACTACATACCATACATCAAACGCTATATACAAAAAAGCTTTACACAACACACAGTATGTCAAACACTACACCCCATACATCAAACGCTATACGCACAACTCCATATGTAAAACACTACATGCACAACACTATACTCCAAATGCAATGTGAAAAGCAAAATGCTATATGCAGAACCGTAAATACACAATGTATTATGGCAAAACACAATAGGCCCAACACTACACACCATACACCAAATGCTATACGCACAACTCTATACACAAAACACAATATGCCAAACACTACAAACCATACACCAATTGCCATACACCAAAAGCTATACGCTGAATGTTCAAAACACAACGCTAAACGCACAATACTAAAAGCACAAGACTATACACACAACGGTATACACACAGTGCCAAATGCCATATGCCACATGCTATACCCCATACGCCAAACTCTAAATGCACAATGCTAAATGAGCAACAAAATATGCACAATCCTATACATAAAAACGCTATACGCAAAATGCAAAACTTTATATGGAATGCCATAAGAAAAACACTATACGCATAATGCTATACGCAAAACACTGTACGTAAAATGCAAAACTCTATACACAAACGCCATATGCAAAATGCTATATCCACAATGGCATATGCAATGTACAATACTATATGCCAAATAGTATATAGAAAATGTGAAATGCTATATGCAATAGCCAAATGCTATATGCCATATGCAAAACACCATGCACAATAGGAAAAATACTATATACGCAAACCGCAATACACCAAATGCTACACTCCTTACACCAAAAGGTACACCCCATATGCCAAAAGCTATATGCCAAAGACTATAAGCAAAACACTATACACCAAACATTATATGCCATAGGCAAAACGCTATATGCAATAAGAAAAATGCTATATGCATTAGGCAAAATGCTATATACACAAAATGCAGTACGCCAAATGCTACACACCATACACCAAATGCCATGCCCATTATCTATACATAAAACGCTATACTCAAAACTCTGTACACAAAATGCACAAAATGCTATATACAATAGGACAAACGCTATACACAATGTGCAAAATGGTATATGCAAAACTCTATATGCAATAGAAAAAACTCTATACACAATACGCAAAACACTAAATACAATAGGCAAAAAGCAAAACGCTATACAAAAAATGCTATTAGCAAAACACAATCAGCAAAACGCCAAATGCTATATGTAAAAAGCTATATGCAATACGCCAAATGCAAAACGCTATAGCAAAACACTATATGCCATACACAAACGCTATCGCAAGAGGCAAAAGTCTATATGCAAAATGCTATACGCAAAACACTATATGTAAAATGCTATGTGCAATACACACAGGACTCAATACACACGCACACACATGCTCACACATGTTTACAGAAGCTCATAGACACACTGTTGCTCAGACATGTTCACAGACACTCACACACACACACACACATATACTGTTGCTCAGACATGTTCACAGACACTCACACACACACACACATACTGTTGCTCAGACATGTTCACAGACACTCACACACACACTGTTGCTCAGACATGCTCTCACACCCTCTCACACACCTTTTTGGAGCTGAAAGTGCTAAGCAGTAGCACTGAAACTTTATCAAGCCAATCCTTGTTTTATTAACACTTTGAGTGCCAGAGGGGTATGCAAAGCATTGCTTTACAATGTGCTGTGTACCCCTCTGGCACTCAAATGCTTAACTGCACTGGCAAAGAAGTGCCAATATTGCTAGTTACATATAAGAGCATCTTGTAGTTTAGCATTCATTTTCCTTTAATTCCACAAGCTATAGCACCAAGATTGGCTGTAGCAATCTTTGGACCCTGTATGAGGTAGGTCCCAGTTCAGTATATAATACTAGTTTTATGCATGAAGGAGGAATGGAACAATTGTGTGGCAAACCATCTGCAACATAGAGAAATAGCAAAATAGCAAAAACCCAATTGGTTTAAATGGACCTTTTAACCCCTTGAGTGCTAGAGAAGTAATCTGTTGAAGATCTTACTAGCTTTCATGGGGACAAAAGCCTGATTTAAATCAAAGGGACATTTTTTTGCTCCCCAGAGCAAACTAACTGCCTTGCAGGGAAATAATTCTCTAAATTCCCATTGGCATTCATGGGGCTTTTAACCTATTAAATGTTAGAGATGTCTTCAACGCATTGTAAAGCAATGAGTTGGAAACTAGAATATCATGGTTTAAAAGTCCCATTCAAGTCAATTAGAATGTTGATTTGTCCACTATGTGCAGTTGCTCTACTTTTATTGTATACACATGCCTCTAAGTCTATCTAAATGACATTGAACAGACTAACAGTCATACAGCTGTGTCCTTGCAGTGGTGTACACTCGGCTCTTGCCCTTTATAGTCACTTCCCTTTATTAAACTGCTTGGCTGGCTGTTGGCCTTGAGTGATAACCTCAGTCTGAACAAATCCCTCAAATTTTCTCTGAACTGGTTACCAACAAAACAGTACAACAGCGGATTAATACAGCTGTTAGAGAAGCCCAGCCAGATACCAAATGGCATAGCCCTTTCAACAAAAGTTACAATTCTACAATCGCTAATAACATTCAGTCTTAGGAGGGCATCCAAGAAGGTCAATGTATGGAACGGCAACCAACAAGTTAAAAAAGCCATCACAATCGCAGTAACAATTTTCAGGACTCTGTCTCTGTTCTGCATAGTTAAGCGAGGTCTCTTTGCATTCTTTAGATGTAGAGCAATCAGTAGGTAACATGTGCAGATCACTGATAATGGGAAAAAAAAGCCAAGCGTGATCTTCATTAAAGACAGCCCAACATGCCAACTTGCATATGTTTCTTTCGGAAAATCCATTGCACAAGCATAGACTCCCATCTTCTTCATGTAATATACATTGCGGAAGTAAAAAGCTGGGAAGGAGGAGACAATTGCCAGGATCCACACCAATAAAGACACAAGAAAAGCTTGATGCAACGTCCTTCGTTGTGATCGAAGAGGGTAAACAATTGCTAAGTATCTGTCCACACTCATACAGCTGATAAAGAAGATACTTGCAAATATATTGAGGGATAAAAGGGAGCTTGAAATTTTGCACATAGTATTTCCAAACATCCAATTGTAACCAAAAGCATAATATGTTGCCCAAAAAGGTAAAGTTGCCAAGAACAATAAATCTGCCACAACCAGATTCAGAATATAAATGGTAGCAATGCTTTTGAGGTCCCCTCTGAGACACAGAACTGTAATTACCAAACCATTCCCAATAAATCCAAAGGTGAAAATGATGGAGTATAGTACAGGTATGAGTTTAGGATGATAGTCTGGTAGTGTTGCATTCAAGCATTCAGCTTTAGGTGTTATGTTACCAGAAAGGTTTGATGATATGGAGGTCATATCCTGCAATGTGTCCCTGGTACTGATAATGAGTACTGAGTAGTTTCTCTGGATCATATTTGGTTCCTGATGTTGATAATGTGTTCCTGAAAAACAAAACAATTAAAATAAAATAAAAACCAATAAGCCTGAAAAAATAGACTAGAATTTCTCAGGTTTTCTTTGTAACATCATGGGGTATATGGGGTATTAGTTTTCAAGCTAAAGAGATTCAATTCTGCTGAAAACCAATTACAACATGGTGGTGGTGTGGGGGGGGGGGGTTAAAGGGATAGTAATACTTAAAATGCAAAAAAAAAATATGTTGTAGAGTATTCCCACTGCTGAAAGGTGTTTCATTCAAAAGTTATTAATTTTCAAAGTTGAATTTTTTAGGTGCAATATCACAGTGGCCTGAAATTGTACAGTGGTGCTGTTGCTACACCATCCTATGGAGATTTATGGTCAACTGACCAGAGCTGTCCATAGGATCGTGTAGCAACAGTGCCACTGTACAATTTCAGGCCACTGTGATATTGCACCTGAAAAATTCAACTTTGAAAATTAATAACTTTTGAATGAAACACCTTTCAGCAGTGGGAGTACCCTTGTTTAACTCAGGGGGATAAACCCTACAACATATTTTTTTTTACATTTTAAGTATTACTATCCCTTTAACATTTCCATTGATTTAAATGGGGCTTTTAGCCATTGAATGACAGGCCTCCAATACATCTCATTAGAGACCGCTCATTTATTAAATGGGTTAAACAAAACATGAAATCAAAGGGAATTTGTAGAATTTTCATTACCCTTCTCTATGGTGTAGTTCGTTTGCTCCAGAAGTGCATCTTTTAGCTTGATGAAAAAGACACAGGGGGGCGAGGTTATAAAACTGGAGTTATTTGAAAAGAAGTGTTATTTTGGACATAAAATTATGGGCAACATTTATAGAAATTCATACTCAAGTTTAAACTCAGTAGTCAAAAAAAGAGATGTGAGGAGCACACATCAAGCATGAACAAGATTAAGTGTCTTGTTCTAAGGCATGGTAGCCTCTCAATGGTGCTACAACTCATGTTTTTCACTCCCATGTGCCATTGCAGAGAGGAAATCTCCATGTCCACATCAGACTGGTCCCGCCCACAGACAGTCCAGCTCCGAAATGTCAGGCAAATCCTCTCCGCACGAGAGAAATGGCAAAACCACAGACGTACGTTTCGGCCTATGTGAGCCTCGTCAGTGTGGTGCAGCCGAATCCCTCTAGGCACATGGAAGCAAGGGCCCATGCCTGGGATGCCCTTAAACTTAGGGAGACAAAAAAAGAGATGTGAGGAGCACACATCAAGCACGAACAAGATTAAGTGTCTTGTTCTAAGGCATGGTAGCCTCTCAATGGTGCTACAACTCACGTTTTTCACTCCCATGTGCCATTGCAGAGAGGAAATCTCCATGTCCACATCAGACTGGTCCCGCCCACAGACAGTCCAGCTCCGAAATGTCAGGCAAATCCTCTCCGCACGAGAGAAATGGCAAAACCACAGACGTACGTTTCGGCCTTAATCTTGTTCGTGCTTGATGTGTGCTCCTCACAACTCTTTTTGTCTCCCTAAGTTTAAGGGCATCCCAGGCATGGGCCCTTGCTTCCATGTGCCTAGAGGGATTCGGCTGCACCACACTGACGAGGCTCACATAGGCCGAAACGTACGTCTGTGGTTTTGCCGTTTCTCTCGTGCAGAGAGGATTTGCCTGACATTTCGGAGCTGGACTGTCTGTGGGCGGGACCAGTCTGATATGGATATGGAGATTTCCTCTCTGCAATGGCACATGGGAGTGAAAAACGTGAGTTGTAGCACCATTGAGAGGCTACCATGCCTTAGAACAAGACACTCAATCTTGTTCGTGCTTGATGTGTGCTCCTCACAACTCTTTTTGTCTCCTTAAACTCAGTAGTCGACTTTTCTCAGCATAGTGAATTTATAAAGAAATGTCACTAAATGTGACAAATTTCGACAGAATTTTTAACAAATATTTAATACCAGGCATGAAATGTTCTTATGAAAAAGATTTAACTCTGATTAACTCCGTACTTATAAAGCTTCCATTATTCAGTTATAAATACACTAGTTGAACAGCCTGTGTACACGGGCCACAATGACAGACAGCAACAGCCGCGGTGCACTCATGCACAGTAGAGACTGCCCACGGTGCAGGTAGTATGTACTGTGCATGACTGCAGTGCGAGCAGCCGTCTGTACTGCGCATGATGGCTTCTGACAAACATACATTAGTGAATTATTATATAGGATACCTCCCAAGTGCCCATCTTTGACACCCAAATCCCTATGTCCCTGTTTCACACCCTGCTTTCCCTTTTTAGGAGATCAGATTGTGTGGTGTGTATATAAGTGTATCACATTACTTCACAGCAATAAAACTCACATTAATGTTTCTTTAACCTTCAGTGTAAGTGTTTATATGTTAGTATGTGTAAATAAAATAACTTGGTCTTGTTCTAAATCATTTATTCCATTCCAAAAAGAGGTGTCATAAAACTTCTCAGTAATACCTTGCCCAGCCACACACCCAGCAACATCATCAAACACAAGTATCCTTCTTTGGCAATTGGAAATATTGGGAGGTATGTAAAGAGCCTCCTGGTGCAGCACAGAGCTTCATTAGCATATGGAACCTCACTATAAACTTTCATAGCATATGAGACATCACTGAAAAGCATAATTAGCATATGAAATGTTGGTACTTTACAGGTAGCACATTTAGCACACATTAGCTTGCAATTCCAAGTATTAATATCTCCATAACTGTACATTTACTGGTCTTTGAACTATCATGACATATAGGTCATTTTCAAACCTGGTGACAGGTAGGGGTGGGCGAAAAGTGAGAAAAATTTCCCATGGGACCTTTCATGAAAAACTGAAGATTTTTCTGTTTTTTCACAAATGTTTTGTCCTTTTCTCCAATGCAAAATTTTTCTCCTTTTAGCCTATTCCAGCAATTTAGTTTTATCTATTCCAACACATTTTTTTCTCCTATTCTAACACATTTCTCCTATTCTAACACATTTTTCTCCTATTACAACACGTTTTTCTCCTATTACAACACATTTTCACATATTCCAGCCCATTTTTTCTCCTATTCTAACACATTTTCTCCTATTCTAACACATTTTTCTTCTATTACAACACATATTTTCTCCTATGTTTCCTATAGTGTAACATTTCCCAGCACAATATTACTTCTTCTGATGGCTGTAGTGGAGAAATAAGTAGCTGGAAGTCAAAGCTGTGAGTCCTACAACAACATATACCTTAGCATACAGAGTGCATTTGTCCTTTGCCCACAAAACTGACTTCCTGCTTAAGAGACACTGGTACATATTCATGATGATGTCAAGTGATAAAAAAATACAGTGTGGCAGATGTGTATAGTAGTGGTGCTAGGGGACTGGCATGGTGTGATTGGTGATACTTTGACAAAATGCATCCACCCCGGGAGGAGAGGGATCATCATCATTCATTGGTACTGCTTCTGTCAACTTGCCTTGTTGGGCTGACACACTGGATACTTTTTTTGCACTAAAATATCAGGGCCCTTGTGGCACAGAGATTTGGTTCCTGTATTGCGGCTTTTGAGAAGGCAATTTGTTTAGAGGTTTCCAGTGTCTTGAGTCACATCAGGGCAGGACTCATACCGGTCCATTTTTCAAGCCAGTTGTATATCCGGAAGTCTGGAGAGACACTGGTATCGGATTCTGTGCCGGTTCATTGTCCGGAACTGACTGCATGTCTGGTAAATAATATATTTTAACATACCATCGATTTGTTTTGCCATTTTTATTATCATTATCTTTTTCTGGGAGATTTCCTGTGGACCTCCCAGCCCTTTCCAAGTTTAACTGGTAAATATTTGAAACAATGTTTGGGACTATATCAGTCTGTGTCTGTCACTCTTGAAGCGCTAGAATATATATTTATATACACATTTTTGGTATTTCTATACCTCCTAGGTGAAAGTGATATTATATTTTTAGCAGCTTTTCACATTATATTTATTTACTACTAGTTTTAAAGCCCGCGTACACTAGCCAACACTGGCAGCACTGCAGTCATGTGCAGTACTGACTGCCCGAACGAGCCGCGGCTGATACTGAGCGGGGTGCTCCAAATTCAGACCGTAGTTCTCTCTGCACACCTTCCTGGATCTAAGCGGTCCTTTGAGTGCCAGGGGGTATGCGTTGCGTACCCCCTGCACTCAAAGGTTTAAAGGAGACATAAGCCCCACCTAATTATAACCCCATATTTAGCTGCACATGGCAAGAATGGATGTCGAGCTCATCAAGTGAGTCCTGTTCATGAGTAAGTGTCCTATCGGCACGAAACACGTTGATCGCATTTAGACTACATCTCCCCTCTCTGTAAATCTCCTTCTGAATGTTTCCATTCTATAACGTTCAGGTACAATGTTCATTCATTTTCTAACTACGGATCAATAAAAATGCATGGATACATGGTGAGTGTGGAGAGTACCTCACGCTGTGCACATTAACCCTCTGCAATAGAAAACACTTTTTTATTATTCCAAGAAGAGATTTGTTGCATACACATAAAGGATTTTATACATGTGGAGAATGTCTAGGTTGTAAGACATGTAGAAATAATAAAAGTGTAAAGAAATTTATTTCAAAAGCCCCAGGAGAATCTTTTGATATTAAAGATATGATTACATGTAAAACAAAGAGCATAATTTATCTTATTCAGTGCGAATGCAAAAAACAACATATCAGAAGAACAAAGAGAAAATTAAAAGAAAGAATAAGACAACATCTATATAATATTAAAAGGAAGTTTAGTAAACATAGTCTGTCAGCTCATATTGTGAATAATAATACATGTAATATAGAGAACATAGAATTTTGTGGCATAGATATAGTTTGGAAAAGTTGGAGGGGAGGTAATCACATGAATATGATGTCAAGGAGGGAATCAGAGTGGATATATAATGTAAATACACTGCAACTATTAGGGTTTAATGCGGAGGTTGAGAGTTTTGTTTTTTTATAATATTTTTATAATATTTTGATAGTGGTATTCTGATTCCCTCCTTGACATTGTGTGTATTGTGATTTTAATAAGTTAGATTTGATGGTGCTCTTTTGGTTCAATTCGGGCTTTGATGTAAATCACTTTGCTTTCGGTGTTAATATAGGGAGATTTTTCCGTTGTGTGTTCCATGTTTTTGATATAAGTATATTGTATAACAATTGGCATGTGAGAATCAATAAAGGATCTTTCGGTTATATTATAGGGGTATACATTTGGAAAGGAGGAAATAGTATAGTTTAAGAAGTTTGGAATCTAATGATTACGATAGATTAGGTTATAAATAAAGGGGATATAACTAAATATCTATTTTCCTTAATAAGGAATAGAAAGTATATGAATTTAGAACATATGACTTTTTATAACGGGATTCTTTCTAGGTTTATAGTGTATTATTTGTTACATTACAGATTGGTATAATTGGCGGGTATAAGATTATAGAACTGTCTGTACTGGTATATGTATATTGAATAGAGACATAACGTTGCCTTTAATGGATTATGATAACATTGCCTTTAAATATTTTGGCAACATTGCCTTTTAATGGGGGAGGTGTTTAGATTCAATTAATTTGGAGACATTTATATAAGAAGAGAAACATACTGAAGTTGTACACAAGAGAGAAACAAATTTCCATGAGGAAGGGGTCAGGTGATCCCGAAAAGCATTGGAAGTCCGTTGTTAAAGGTGTGGTATTGTGGGACACGGAATTCACGGTTGGAATTAAGACTGTGGACATCGGTGGTCTGTTGGTTATAGACCTGATAAATCACCATCCAAGTGGGAAATCAGAGAACAAAAGGACGCTGAAGAAAATCGTGAAGTTCAGAGTTGAACAAAACAGGCAATCCTAATGTTCACCAAAACCGTGAGTTACCGGTTTGATACCAGATTGGACAACTGACTCATAATATATAAGGAGGTAAAAGACACAGATAATAAATAAAACGGTGGTGTTACAGTTCCTGATAAACCAGACAGGAAGGTAACCGTACCTGTGATTGATGTGATATCTATAAGTACAAGAAACTTATTTTACTGTGACAAAAAGAGTGTCTGAGTAGAATATGTAAAGAAGAGGTGCAGTTTGCATATATGATAATACTGGCCTACAACATACACCATGCAAGCTCAAGGCAATTAAGTTGAATTCAACGTCTTGTGACAAGAAAAGATTATTGGAATTTACTGGTATATTTTATATATATAACTGTGGAATTTTTTGTCTTATTTTGGGGTATTTTTTATATTTTATTTTTCATATTTTTATTTTTTTATGATCGTTCATTTTTTATATCATTTTGTAGGAGAGGGGACGGGGTGGTATTGTTTAGTTCGAGGTGCATCTCCTTGATAGACGGATTATATTTCTGTCTTAACAGATAGAAGCATATGTATATTAAAGGCAATGTTGTGAGGTATAATTGTTTGTCCCTAATGTATTGTTAACCGGGAGAACTGGAATTGATATAGCTTTGTTGTACTTCATTGTATCCGACCTGAGGAGACCAGAGTGAGGGATTAATTCTGATTCAGACTCATTACTGAGACGATATCTGGAAGTTGTTACAACGGAACATTTGCATGCAGAGTTAGAGTTGGGAAAGTGACCCTTGCCAGTTTTAACCTCATATGGTCTGGTAGGAGTTGGACACCAATATATGCTACATATTGTGTTCTATCCCGGGGGATCATTATATGGGGGATAAGAATTAATTGTATGTGTATTTTATAGACTTGTTTTATTATATATATACAGATGTAGTGAGATCTTGCGGAGAACTGGTCATCACTACTGTCAAGTATATATTGGATAAATATACTTCACTATCACTCAAAAATTGGATGAAGTAATATTAAATTCCAACATTTTTTACAATTTATAATTGTTGTGGAGTTTTATTACCGTCAAACTAATAATTATACAATACATGTAAAACTGCTGAATCTTAATGCTGTTAAAATTGTGATAAATATACAGTTTTGGTTATTAAAGGTGTATTACTTTAACAGGATATTTTATTGGTTTATACTTTATTTTGATTTATTAAACTTTTGAAGGTAGCGCCGGAATTCATTTGTGTTTTGTAGTCTTGTTTTAAGATCTGATAGCAGGGATCTTGTTCCTAGCAGCCACCAATCAAGAAAGGAGCAACTCCGTACCCATATAGTGCCACCATTTGTGTACTATAGTGTTATATAACATATGGTGTTTAGTCAATAGCGTTTGGTGTATAGCATTTCGCATTTTGTATATAGCGTTTGAGGTGCATTGCATTGCATATAGCGTTTGGTGTATTGCTCATAGCTTTTGGAGTATAAAGATTGTAGTATTCCATATAGGGTTTTGGGTATTGCGTTTGGCATATAACGTATAGAGTTTGTGGGGCAATGAGGTGAAGGGGAGTCTGAGGAGATGAGGTGAATGGGAGGGAGGGTGTAGAGGGAGAAAGTGTGTAATGTGGTGGAGGCTTAAGTCCTGTATGTGACGAGTGGGAGGGAGGGTGTAGAGGGAGGAGATGTGTACAGTAGTGGAGGTGAAGTCCTTGCAGAGATTTTCACAGGAGTGGGCAGGGGGGCACTCATGTGAAAATCATGCCCCATGCTTACACCAATAGGGCAGGCAGTATAGAGGAGATATGCATAACTCTTCCTTACTGCCGTCCCTGGGTGTGTTTGTCTCCTGAGGGAGGCATAAATTAAGTCACATGAAGCTTCCTATTTTATATATATAGAAAAGAGCTATATAGATAGAGAGATAGATAGGTAGATAGACAGACATACAGATAGATAGATAATGCACAAGGTCTATTGATTCTGAGTTTGTCATTAATAGCTATACTAATGTAAAAGCCTGTGTACACAGGCCAAGGTCCAGGTAATGTTAACCCTTTGAGTGCCAGAGGGGTACGCAACGCATTGCTTTGCAATGCGTTGCGTACCCCACTGGCACTCAAAGGGTTCAGTGGCCGCTACCTCAATGACCATATGATGCAGTCTTGCGTCGCCTCACTCATGCGATGCAGTCATTCATAGTAGAGACTGGCCGAACGTGCGCGGTCTCTACTGCGCATGACAGCTTCTGACAAGCATCCTTGCAAATTATTATATAGGATTGATTTGGTGCCTGATATGCTAACTTCTTGTTAGTTTGGAATCCTGAAAATTCATGCCTGTTTTTAATATGTGGTTCTTTTAAGTGGTTCTGTGTTAAATGTTAATAGTTATTTAAATATTTACTCTATGAAACACTAAATTAAAATTAGTGCTGTAATTATTTTGGATTATGGTGACTGAATATTTCCTGTGTCTGCTGAAATAACCACTCCCCTTTTTTTGGAAGCATCCACCATCTTGGAACTGATATTCTTGCCACAGTTAATGAGTCAGTTCACTGTGTATTATCCATAGGTTTTATTAACAATTTCAGTGATATTTCTTTGACTAGATTACATGGTATTATATTCACAAACTTAATATGCTATTGACTATTGTGGGGCAATTAACTCCTTAACGACCATCCAATCTGCAGGAAGGCAGCAGTTAAGGACGTTGTCACTTTTTTTGGCACATTGAATTCTGTGCACGGTGCCGCCTTAATTCCATGACATACCAGGACCATCACAGGTCCTTAACTGCTGGACCCAATGTGTTGGGCACCCCACTGGTACTCAGTGGTTTAAAAATGATGGCATATTTACAAGGTATGTAGGCCTAGACCTGTTTAATTTTCTTCTACTCCTTCATCTTACCTTACGCATTTCATTGCTTTATATTGTTAGGTTATCTAACAGTTTTCTTTATTGTGACTGTTACATGCATTGTCTTGGTTAATTATTTAATACAAATGTATGATATAACCCTTTGAGTGACAGAGAGGTACGCAACGCATTGCTTTGCAATGTGTTGCACACTCCCCTGCCATTTAAAGGGTTAAAAAAATGCACTGTTAGAGGTACTTGAATAAAGTAGATGAGAAACTCTCATTTAAGGTAAATGACCTAGCAGTGAAAGAGGTAAAAGGGCTGTTTAGGAAAAAGTGCATTTGTAGGGACTTCACTATAATTACTGATGCACCATGCAGCCCTGCTTTTTTTCAGTTACTCTCATAACTCTTCCAGAACTGGGTCAGTTATCTTAGAGGGAAATCACATCGAGTAATGAACAAAACAAAAATTAATAAATACCTATGACACATACTTATTGTTATCAAAACACGAGGGTTTTATTCAGTGTTTCTAAATGAAAGAACCAGATATCCCTTTAAATTCAGGATACATAAATATTTCATCCTGCAATCGGTGCAACTCTGTAGTTTGTGTTTATTGTAAGTGGTATGCATTTAAAGGGATATCCTTTCCTATATTTTTGTATTGTGCTTTTACTGTTTTGTAAAGCACTGTATACACATGTGGCACTATATAAATAAATATATATATATATATATATATATATATATATATATATATATATACACACATATATGGACACCTTATTCTAAATATGTAATCGTTTAACCCTTTGAATGGTGCAGTGGTGAGCAAATCATTGTGGAGCAATTTGTTGCTCATACCTTTGACACTGAAAGGGTTAAACTGCACCAAAAATGTGTTGTATAATGTGCACAGATTTTAAACTGACTTACCCCCAATAAGAACAGGCAATGGGTTGTTCACCCCTCTGGCACTCAAGAGGTTAAATGATGTCAGAGATTTTGTAGCATGGTCAGCATAGACTTGAAAGTAACGTACCCTATATGGTAGAATTTCTGTGAGATTAGTCTGCCTTTATTCCATCATCATCTGTAGAAGTCCATTAAGACAGGCTTATTTTATTTTCAATAGTAAAAGTCCATTAAGACAGGCTTATTTTATCCTCAACAGTAAAAGTCCTTTCAGAGCCGGCTTGCATCATTCTGTCCTTGTTCCAGAGTAATAGCTCAAAACCTCTGGTTTCTCTCTTATATCCTCTGTTTATTCCCCTGGGAGACGTTAGCCTTCTACACTATGAGACTAGAACAGAAAATCTTGGCATGTATCACTTGGCAAGACATTTAGTTAGTATTCTCTCTTCATTTCACATTGTAGAATGCTGGCTGTAAATCAAGAAATGTGTATCATGTACTAGAGGCTACAAGTTACTGTCCGTTTCTGTCAGTTAGTGGGAATTCCTATGTAGATCATACAGGCCTTTGTCCCTATAACTTTATAATGTTATGACGTGCTGGATGATGTTAATATTGGTCAAGGTTTGACATTAGCTGGAACAAATTAGGGCAACGTACAAAATGTTCACAATTGCTATATGAACCACTAAAACAGAGGTAGCCAACATTTCGTTCTCCAGCAACGGGGAGCTTCCACTTATAACAGGCAATCAACCCGATCAAGACATGGAACTCTTCCATGCTGAGCATCTAATATCACATGAGGAAAAGATAACTGGCTATACCTTACGTGTTTTGGGCATCAGGCATTTCCATGTCATCAAAAGATATATGATAGACAACCAAGCAAAACTATCTAAGACTAAGGCTTAATTCACACTGATGACTGCACTGCAACAATTTAGGCATGAAAAACATGCATGAAATTGGTATTTTTGTGTCATATGGGACTATTCACACTCCTGAAAAATGCAGCACATGTCACACGATAATGTATGGTCTGACTGCTTTACATGAAATTAGTATTGCTTTCAATGGCATTGCTCCACATGTCTGTCTTTAGTTTAACTTACCGTACAATGTTGAATCAGAAGAAAAAAGCATTATAGTTGGAGAAGTAGAGAGAATCAAACTGCATTGAAAATGTATAATAATCTTAAGTACATAGTTATTTTTAAATGTAATTACATATGCAATTTAAGTGCATTAATAGCCTTTCTCTGTCAAAGCACAGAGCAACTCTCACATCCTTCAAGTAAAATGGAAGTTCCCATAAAGCAATGACACATAGAACCTTAATCACAAAAGAAATGAGTAGCAGTTCTAGAGCACATCAACTACATCACTGACTGCCATTTGGATTCAGGAAGGCATTTTTTTACCAAACATAAACATTGAAAGCTGCTCCAACTGTGTGTTTAGGATTATGATAATGGCATTATATATAATCAAGGATATACACAATTACAATCCCATTTTCATGCCTCTTCCTGTGGAGTACTTAATATGTGTGTTTACTGTATTAATCCTGGATGTCCCCAGCTCCATCCAATATACAGCATATAGAACAATACAAACAAAATATGGATAGCGCAGGTGAATAGCAGTCCAACTAAGTGATCCCACACTGGTAAAGTCAATCAGATTTTATTCAGTTACAAAGTTAAAATCATACCTGCTACATCACACACGTTAACAGTATTGAGGGGAGACTTACGGAGTGGCTAGATGACAAGCAGTAGAAATACGAAGGTCAACACGTTTCACACCAACTCCACCACCATCCTACCTAAGGAGCCTTCTTTTGACATGTTCTCTGCTAAATCCAGAGGGAGGTCACATGCAGATTTTGAATTACCAGAGAACTGCCCGGAGTCCCACTCCTTAAAGGGAATCATGCTGAAAACCCTTCCAGGCACATATTTTCTTCCTTACTATTGCTGTACCAGACTAGCCAAAGATGTATTCAATCCACACACACCAGCATCACCCATTTCCTCCTCCATGTCACCCCCGTTGTAGCCAGATCTATCCTTCTTGAAACACTTAGCTACTGGATGGCTACTCCCAAATTCAAAGCATTTATTCTTAAATACCGCTCTGGCCAAACTTGCAGAAACTCTCGTTTACTGCTAGCAGCAACCCAGCCTGTGGGAAGCTGTGGCAGTGGTGGGGTGTCCTGCATCAAAATCGCAAGCCAGAGGGCAATGCCTCCTGGTTCCAAGAATAGGATGAAAGGCCAAATTGTTCAATGTATCACAACTAGAAATTACCTCTGTAAATGAGACAAGCATTCCAGATGGTGTCCTGGTAGCAGAGTAGTACCGAGTATTCTTGAGGATTTCGCTTACCTATCACACTGGCTAGGATAGAGAAGACCTTAATCCAATTATCAAATAACTTTGTTATCTTGCTGTTTGTCTCCATTCCTTTTCAACCCTTTTCTCCTCATCTATTTCTTCTTTCTCTGGAGGAACTTCATCCAGCGGAAGGAGAAAATATATTTCAAAATAATTACTTTGCCAAATCTTATTTCTCACCTCATGTTTAAGGTACATGCCAAGAAGCCCCACCCAACATAAATATGAAGAACTATATGCCTCCCCTGGAACCACATCCAGATTTGAAGCAGATTTCTCCCCTGCCAGAGTTCATTGCTCTGACCCCAAAGGCAACAGAGTCTGAATCTAGCAGTGATAGCAAAACCCCTGTGGCCAGTACACAGCACACAGAGCCACACCAGAAGACCCCTCCCCAACACCTGACAAAACCAGCACAGAGGAAGGTAAGGAAATGCCAAAAACACTGCTAACCTGACATCCAACTTCCCCAGTAACTCCAACCTGGCATAAAGGACTGCCACCCTCAATCTGCTACATAGGACGAAAAGCAGAAGAAGGACATAAACAAGCCCATGGACCCACATCCCTTCCACTAAATGAAGAAGGACCCTGACTACTCCCTTTCATGACCTGTTGAATTTGCCTGATATCCCCAAGACTTTTTCCATACTTCCCCCCTACCCCCACATCCCAATGAAACTGAAAAAGACCGATCACCTTCAAATTGGTCTCATTGACAGAACAGCCTGATTAGGTCCATAGCAACTGCTGTGACATCATCTGGAGGATCCACCATTATGTCCAGTCAAAGGAACCAAAGGTGGAGGTGTTTGGTTGTAAAAATATAGATACATATATATATAACCACAATGGTTTTTAGCATATGATACTCAGAATAGTCCACTGGTTGATGGCTCTTCACAGGAAATTAATTTTGTCAAGGCCTACAAGGCCTCAGAAGCGGCCTCCACAGATGGACTTCCATCAGGCAGTATTCTCTTATGGCTCCTTGATCTAGATACTAGGGAAGGGCAAAAACTTTCTCTTAAAACCAAAATTGGCGAAAAATGTCCCTCAAAAAAATGCCATTTTCCTGCTTTTTTCACCTAGCTCATTGCATTGAAATCAATGGGAAGAAAAGATTTTCCCCACCACATGAAAGTTTTCAATTCTTTTCTACAGCCAAATAAAGGGGTTTCAGGCTCTCACAGCAGCCATTCTGTGTTTGTGAGAGGAGAAAGCAGCATTTTTTTTGAGCTAGAGAAGATAGGCAAATAAAGGGGAATTGAATATTAATTTACTGAATCTTTTAGGAAGGACATTTGTTCTCTGTATTAGAGGAGTCTGAAGGCACTCTGGGGGAGAAGAAGGGAGGAAGGCGGTTGACCCCAAATACACCAGAATTTGGTGTGAATGACCAGCAAGACACAAGCAGCTGGGGTCCAAATTACTTGCTGATATTGCTTTTATTGTGTCTGTGCTGGGGAAGTCTAGGGAAGAAGTTGATGATTTTGTTTTTTAGTTATATATATGTATATATATATATAGATATATATTTTTACTGACTGTGATAAAATAGAGAAGATAACTTAAAAAAAATAAAATAAAAACTAAAATAAAAATTAATGCATAAATAATTAAACAAATACATATATTAGGTGACAGCTGACTAGGAGCCTGATGTGAGCTCTGTGACTGAGGAAGACTTGATAGACAGCAGATGACATTGAGGATTTTGTTGAGGGCCAAGGCGAGACATCACACTCCATCAGTTGTGTACTGTAGAGAAAAAACACACACAGTAGTCGAGTAATATCCAGCAAATGCACAAGTGGGAGGGGAGAAGGTGGATTAGTGCAGGAACATGGGAGTAAAGTGATAGTACAAAAACTGACTGCAATGGTTGCTGCAGCATGTGCAATAAATGATGATGATTCCTCTCCACCCAGGTGGATGCAGTTTGTCATGGTCCCGCCAGTCATAACACTCCAGTCCCCCATCACCACTACCATACACATCTGCCACATTGTAAGTTAATAAACGGTCACGAGGAGAAACCACATGGCAGTGCAACAAACCTCCTGTCTGCCTGCAAATGCCTGTCCTTCTTTCTTTTGCCTGATGCCACTCACCAGGTGGAGCCACCCACTCAAATGCTATGCCCTCCCTAGGCATGATTCTTTATCTCAGCGTGCTTTGCCCTACTTTACCAGGGAATTCTACTTCTACAGCATCCTATGGAGGTTTATGGTCAGCTGACCAGAGCTGTCTATAGACTGCTTTAGAAACAGCCCCACGTAAAAATGTTATCCTATGGAAGTACTGCATCCTAAAAATGCATGTTTGATCTGCAATAACATTTGAATAAAACATCTCTCAGCAGAGGAAATACCCTTGATTTACTAAGTAGGATAGACATTCAATACATATATATGTTTTGCATAGTAAGCATTACCATTCCTTTAACCCTTTGGATGTCAAATGGTGCCCAAAATCTTATTGACACTGCTTTCTTCTAGGTGATTTTTATATAGGAACAATTTTGTGTTGTTCTTCATGTGCAAAAATGACATGCTATTACATACATTTTTACGTCAACAACAAAAAAATTGCACTTTGTTCTGTCTCTGTTTTTCAGTCCCAGTTTGCATTTGCTGGGGAGGAAGTGAAACTGATGACATACAACTGCTGCTATTAATCATCTATAAATACAGATACACGTGATATTCATATTCAGTGTTTATTTATCAGTGCAATAATGTATCAACACACCCAAGTTATACCGTGCTGCATTCTTGTTTTCATGTAATAAAAAGTGCCCATGTGTACACCATGCTGCATGTTACAGTAACTTTGAGATGCCTGGCTGCTTTCCTTTATGGTCCAAGCAGGCTCATATTGTTATGTGTCTTCGGCTATGGAGGATTACAACTACCATTATGTTGGAGACCCCTCTAGCACTGAAGGGGTTAAATACACCCATTTAAATCAATGCAGATTTTCATCCCTCCTCATGGTGTGTTTTGCAGAAATAGCTCTAAACACTAGAGAGAGAGAAGTGAGACTTGATCCTGACATCAAACAGGAGCTGCAGTGCAATATCTTGTAGTTTGATGCTAGTCTAAGGCTTTGGGTGTGATGTACATTTTCTTGTAGTCCACCACAGGCATCGCTTTCTGTCACAGCAGTCAATGGGAAGTTCTTCCTCTAGTGTTTAGAGCACTGTGGTGTGCAAGAGAAAGAGCAGGTTACTCACATATGTCGAGTGATATATATATAGTGACCCCTCCCACATAGCTGCCCTACAGCTGTGGACAAATTCTCTGCTGCTCTCATCTCAGAAGTGTCCCTGAATGGCAGAATGGAAATGCGGTCACCCAATTTAAAGGTGATACATGAGAGTATATAACTTTATGACTTGCAAATAGAATAGAAAAGTAATGCTCATTAGTTAGAGCATTACTTAAACATGTTACTCAATTTTTAAAAATCCCCGTTATCTGCACAAAAATTAATGTTTAAAAGGTGCCCAGCAGCCTAATTCCGCTTGCTTCTGCGACAAGCTGCTTGCCGCACAGAGGCTGCTCCCGTCCCACTACCCTGCATCCTCCGATGATGGAGGCTGTCTGTCTCTAAGAAGGAGCAATCTCATTGGCTAGATATCGATCTCTGCCAATGAGATCGCTCCAGCTTTGAGAAAGAAAGCCTCCGTCATCAGAGGATGCTGGGTAGTGGGACAGGAGCAGAGGCAGTGGTGCAAGCTGGAAGTAGACTCCTGGGCACTTTTTAAACTTGAATTTTTGCGCAGATAACATTCTTTTTTTTTTAAATGAGTAACATATTAAACTTTTCCGCTAAATGCTCTATCTAATGAGCATTACTATATGTGATAGATCCACTTTAAGTTCAAACTGTCCTGTCACTCTGGTTGATCAGGCAAGAAGTAAAGCCACTGGGCAGAGGTTGGATGTGGATAAGATGACCAGAGAATACAGGGACAGGGTCTTAACAAAGATCAGGATATTCTAGCCAATCCTTGTGCTGGACAAGCAGCTTTGCATCTTGGTCGAGGTCAGGGGTGGCAGATAGTAGGTTTGAGAAGATACTCTGGCAGAGGCTGGGGCATGCAGTATCAAGAGGCAGGCCAGGTCATTCAAAGACATGTCAGAATTGCAGCTTTCTTCCTGGTTAAAATACTGATTGTGCAATAGGGGTGCTCAGGGAGCCGCCTTCGTTATATAAAGTTCAGTAGCCTGCTGGGGAAATCTGAAGTATTCTGGAAATTTCTGTGACGTTCCAGAGAGTTCCAATCAGATCGGTAGGCTGGGGAATTAAAGTATTGATCTGGGTGTTACTCAATGGATTCTTATGTTTTCACTTCATCTGCGGGCTCATCTGTGACATTGGATATCAGAAGCTGCATCCTGTTGGATGTCTACAATTCTACAGGGACTGAGCATGATCTGCTCAAATTGTATACTCAATCTATGCATGGTCATTTTAACAATAGGTTAAATTAGACAGTTGCCCAAGGGCCACTGATGAGTGTGCCCCCTCCCGAATCAAAAACTCACATACTTCACAGTTTGGGATCCTCTGCACCTTTCTCTCCCCATTGATCTGGGATACACGATACAATCTGCTTAATGTGTGAATCTAGTGTTAGGTGTAAAACTCGATTTCATATGTAGACAGGGGTGAAAATGCATTAGTTTGTAAACAAGGTCTCCCTGCCCCTGCCAAAAAATGTATGGGGGTGACTTTGCCCTTTCAGGCCTGTAATTTCTATGGTTATGAGAATTCATGTCCCGATACTATAAAAGCTCAGAATGTTCCTCCGTGCTGTCAGTTATGGTTTAGTAGCAGAGACAGCGAATACCATAGCTATAGTTAAAAAAATAGTTGTGTCAATAAATCACAATATATTCCACATAATATTCCTTAAAACTTAGTCTTAATAGCAATGAAGTAAACAAATAAGATAATGATAAAAAGAATGGTATGTTACTTTGATTTGGTCTGGTATAGGAATGACATAACACCACACATATGTAGATGGTATTGGATAGAGGATGATAATAAGGATGAAGTAGTCAACTCTCTGTATTTGCATGTCTCAGTAGTATAGCTGATCAACTTGAACCCAATAATATAATGGGACAGTGGAGAACCCAATCAATCCTTTCTGCATTCCACGCTTTAGTTATTTGGGTTAATCTTTTTATATATGTTTAATAGTTGAAAAGCTTGTTTACATGGGCCACGGTTCCACACAGTAACTGGCCGGTTCCTGTCTTGTCAGTGGCCGTGTTGCAGTCATGCTCTCCAAAGTCAGATAATAGTCCTCTCTGAGCACCTTCCTGGAACTAAGCGGTCCCAGGAAGGTGTGCAGAGAGGACTCTAGTCTGAATTCAGAGTGCCCCGCTCCATATCAGCCGCCGCGCGGGCAGTCTCTACTGCGCATGACTGCAGTGCGTGCAGCCATCTCTACTGCTCTTGACGGCTTCTTACAAACATCCTTGGTGAATTATTATATAGGATCTGTGTATATTATGGTATACTAGAGCTGTGAGGTTTTTTTCTTTGATCTTAACACGTTGCATGCTCCTGTGACACTCAGAGGGTTAAAATGTCTGTGTTGGGGTATCATATGCCCTCTTGTGGTAATCTTCCTCCTGGTTGAGCCTGGGTTGTCGGTATAGAATGGAAGACGGGGTGGGGACAGGTGACAGGCTCCATTGGGTGTTCAGTGAGGATGCGAGTATATGAATTTCCATATGGTAGTGACTAACACAGAGGCACCTTAACCCTTTAGGCATAACACACTCCTAAAATGTTCTGTATTGTGCTAGACATCTCAGTGATACGCTTAGGAGTATTTAATAATCTAGTGCAAGCTACTGCTTTCATCTCCAGCCAGTCGTTGTCTGAGAGAGGGGAATGAAACGTGCAGCAGTGTGCAGACCCAGTACATAACAAACTGAGGGCTGGCTGAGGGAAGAGAATTGGCTGTTCCTCAAAGGGAGAGTGCTGCCATTCATTCTAGACCTCATCAAGATGGCAGCGCTCTCCCCCTTGAAACGAAGCAAAAACAGGGAGATTTTCATCATATAGGGAACAGTAATTTACATTACTTGTGTTTTTTAGTATTCTTTGGTGGGGTTAATCCAATGGGGGGTGTGGAACAAGACAGTCCCACCTTAGTGTAATTTCAAAATTGTGTAGTGTTACAACAGAAAGGGAGAACAGGTGCAGTTATTGCTTAACTCATTGGATGACAGAGAAGTCTTCAACACATTAGAAAGCAATGCTTTAGACATTTCTCTAGCATCCAAGGAGTTAAAGGGACCATCTACTTTATATTTTGCCAAGGGCCACCAGTGACTTAAAATCAGCCCTTGATGAAGATGCACCTTCAGATATCCAGCCCCCGGGTAGGGTTGCCACCTTTTCTTCAAAAAAATACCGGCCAAGGCATTCCCTCCATAGACTTAATATTGGAAAGAAGCCAATTTTTTACCGGCCTGCCGGTAAAATACCGGCTGGGTGGCAACCGTACCCCTGGGAGCAGTGATAATCATGAAAATTACATTGATAAAACTATTACATTTTTAATCCTTTTACTGGTCAATTCCATCAGGGCAACATACCTGTCACTAACATTTATACTTTTTGTTCTCTTAAATGTATAAGGCCCATTTGCATTTTAGATGTGTTTCCCTTTAAATGCTTTAATGTGCAATGAATCAGAGACCTCTTTAATATTCAAGGGGTGAAAAGTTCAGTTTTTGTCTGTCCTTTATGGTACAGTTGGTTTGTCCAGAATCACACCAGTTCTGTCCAGTTATTCCAGTTTATCAGTCTCAAAGATTCTCTGTTTCATTGTTTGGAGAGCTTTACAGCTAATGGACAGAAATTCCCCTTACGGAATAATGAAATAGCAACACCTTCTGGTATGTTTTGTAGGTTTTCTTTACTTAAAGAAGAAAAAGAGTCAAGGAAATTTGATTATAACTTTTGATTTCACAATTTCCTAGCAGTGTTGTGGGAGATGCACTAAGGCGTGATATAGCAGTTTTGAAGCAGATATGACTTCCTCAGTGATGTCACTTCTTCCAATTCCTATGTTATTCTATGGAGCTAATATACTAAGATTTTTCTAAATGTGGAGTTCTTCGTGCATAGGCTCCATAGATTAACATAGGAAATGGAGAAGTGATATCATTGGATAAGTCATCTCCTCTTAATCACCTATTTATCATGCTTTGGTGCATAACCCCCATTATCTCCCAGCAAGGGAAAACATTTACACATATATGCTCCCAGCAATGGGAAAAATAAATATCACTATACCTTAATGTCCACGTGTGGCTCTGAAGCTCAATCTTAATGAAGAATCATTGACTTTAATGTAGGTCAGAATATAGCATTTTAGGAGGATAAGATGATGTGCACAGCTAAAATTCCCATAATCTATCATTAAATCATGAATTAGCTCTGAGTCATTTAGATCTAAACTGTTTTCTGCCAAATAAAAGGGAATATAATATGGTGGTGGGATTATTTATTTGACATACTCTAGAAGTACAAAAGGTCACCTATTGAAGTGGAAGCCAAGATGTAGATCTTAGTTTATTATTGCTACACATAAATCATTCATGTCCCATCAGTTATCTGCACTTCCATGTTGTTCCACTGGGTGCTTTCCTTTTCCTGTAGCATTACATAGTGACATGTCCAATATATCCCATGCCTAATTCTGTGTTTTAATTAAACTAAACTCATTACCATGACTGCTTGTAAATGACAAAAAGAAATGTGAACAGTCATAAAAGATATGTCTCTTGGACAGGAGCCTAGTGGAGATCTGATTGCAGGATGGAATGTATTATCACACCCTTTGAGTGCCAGAGAGGTATCCATTTCATTGCAACACAATTTGTTGGATACCTCTCTGGCACTCAAAGGGTTAAAGCAGCTGCAATATTGAGTTAGAAGATAATTTTGAATTAGCTGGAAAGACATTAGGGCACTGATAAGAGAAGTGCTATAGCAACAGTAGGCAACCTTTGGGATTCCTGCTGTTGACAACTACAGCTCCCATCATCCCCAGCCAATGCTGGCCAATGATGATGGGAGCTGTAGTGTCCATCAGCTCAAGTGCAGAAGGATGCCTACCCCTGTGCTATAATCATACCTGGGAACTCTCCAGATCTGCTTCAGGGCTCCGGTTTTACAGACTGAATTACTGTGTCTCCGGGAACAGAGGCCTATTCTCTTGTGGTGGTGACTTTCTTTTCCTACCATGGTGGTGGTGACTTTCTTTTCCTACCATGCTGTTTCTCAAACTTCCCTCCCATTTCTCCTCATTCCCACACTGTTCTTCCCATTTCTGACCCACTCCCTGCCCCCTTTATGACGTATAGCTACTTAAGCCTCCCCAACCACTTAAACCCCACCCCTTTATGACGCAAAGCGGGCAATTGACATTCCATGATTGGCAGTACATAAGCCCGCTCAGGGAACTCAAAGGGAAAAGTTCCCAGGTATGGCTATAATGTACAATCATAAGAGAAGAATCTGTGGTTGGAGCAAAACCAAATTTCCCCTTTGGCAGAGTAGGCAATCTTCTAAGGGGACTCATTGCAAGAGATGCTACTACTTAGGTGTCAGCATTGTTAATGCAATCTGAACATTCCTGTTCTAGAGGTCCAAGTCTTGGTTCATGGTTGCCACATTAATTGCACTTTATGCATTATTAAAATGTCCTGGATCTGGACAATTTATATCTACCAGTTCTTGTCAGCTCCAGTCCTTTTGCCTTAAACTGGAAAAGGCAAAAAATGGAACAACCCACTGAGTGGAAAATTTTTTTGTGAAAAGTGTCCATTTTCCGCTTTTTTACTCATTGTATTGAAATCATTGGTAAGACCGAATCCCCCATCATGTGGAAAATGTCCTTGCTTTTCCTGCCAGGATAGTATAAAAGGGGTGTAAGGTTCCTGCAGCATGTCATTCTGTTTGATAACAAGACAGAAAGCTGCACAATTTTGGAGCTTGTTAACATAGGCAAATAAAGTTAAGTTGGTGTTTAGCTTAGGATGTCTTGTGGGTAAGCATTTTTTTCTGTGTTAGCAGAGTTTGTGGGGATCGTTAAGAGAGAAAGGAGATTTACCCCAAATACCACAAAATCTTATCTGACTGAGAGTAGACAGACAAATGATCCAAGTTCCTTCCTGAGCTGACACATCATCTATGATAGGGGGAGGTTGAAGAGAGAAGGGAGATGTATCCCAAGTACCCCAGAATCTTGTTTGACTGAAAAGAGACAGGCAGATGATCTTTCTTTCTTGAGCTGGCATAGCCACTGTGTTAGCTGAGTCTAGAGGAGTAGCAAGAAAGAACGTAAGTTTTCCCCAACTACCCCAAAATATTTTTGCTTGAGAAGAGACAAGCAGGTGATTCAAGTTCCTTTATGAGCTGGCTGAGCCTCTGTGACTGATTAGCTGGTAAAATAATTTGCAGATTTACTCGTTCTACTGACACTGACTCCTACAATAGCCAGAAGAAGGGGTACAGCATATTAAGTAAGGTCTAGCATTGTTTGCACTGTAAAAAAATTAAAAATGCAGTGACATTGCAAGAGGGAGAGAGAGAGAGATGGGAGAGAGAGAAAGGGAGAAAGCAGCAGATGGAATCCCCTTAACATCAGATACAGGCAAAGAGGGGAAGAAGTTGTTACATAAGGAGTGTTGTAGATGGTGATAGGGACAGTTAAGAAACAAAATAAAATAAAATAAAAAAATGCTTGACTGATAGGTGACAGGGACCCTGACATGAGCCATGACAGAGGATGGGAAATACTAGACAAGACAGAGACGTACAATATATAATATAATACATGTTTAATACATTATTTTGTAAAGGAAAAGAAGACCTCTCATACAATCAATTCTGTACATTACTGTTAACATCCTCAAAATTTTGATAGGGGAAGGGGTAGAGGGAAACGCATAGGAGTAGTGCATGGATGTGATAGTAACATGGTAGCCCAAAAACTGACTGCAGCAATGGTTTCTGCAGCTTGTACAAAACCAATGATGATCCATATCCTTCTAAGGAGGCTATTCATGAAAAACCACCAGCAGTATTAAGAAACCATTTAAAAACACTGAAGATGATAAAGGGTCACTTTCTAGCGTTGATAGCATAACAGGAAGGTGTAGCAGTTCAATCAACTGCTGCATCTGGTAGTGAGACAAATTAGTATATCACATATCCTGAAAGTAGTAGGAATGTTCTGAAAATTCCTGTAAAGGGAAAAAAAATCTTCATAAAGCCTAAAGGAATATAAAAGTAGTGTGGAGGGGGGTGAAGAAGCATCAGGCAATCCTTTTCAATCTTCCACAAGTGAAAAGGAGCACTGTGCCTGTTTATAAACTGTGAGAAATCAATCGGAAAGCCTGACTCTGGACAAGTAAAGATGCCTAAATACACAATCAACTTGTCAGTCATCATCAGCATTGTCAACACTTTCAAGTCCAACCCCTTACCCAGCCACATACACTATTGTCAAGTAGTCAGCAACACACATTATGAACATCTACAACCTACCTATGATGAGTGCTTCTGCTGCTGATGGAAATGCAGCACATTTGACATGTGCTAGTACATTTGCAACATCTAGCCCCAGTACAGCAGTAGTAGACCCTCAGGAACCCCCAGTCCATAAAGTCTATAGTATGAATCTACTTCACTCACAATTAAAAATTAAACATGTTGCCATATGCTGTGTGTGTAACAAAACATGTGAGCAGGGGAAACGCAGGATCACACCTAGGCATATTGTCATTGGGTTCCCAACTGAACCACAGGTCAGACTGGGAGACAAACCAGCAACAGCATATAGAAACACTCCTAATTGTTATCAGGGCTCTAGAACACATCATATTAGTGCTATTGATGTGTCGGAGACTGTGTCAAGATTTCATTCATTTGCAGTAACACCTATGGCTCCTGCTGCTGTCCTTCAAGTGCCAAATACAAAGAAGTATGATTCTGAGTTTGATACAGGACATGAAAAGGGTCATATGTGCCTCAACATGCCACCACCACAAGTCATGTTGTTGATGTTGCAATAAAGTTACACAATTCTTCTATTTACTGTCAACCCACATTTACGGAGTTCTTGGGAAAGAGTCAAAAACTTCACAAAAATAATCCCAACATACGCCTATAGAATGGCAGAGTTGCAACATTGTTGCCAGTTTATATGCTGCCTTATTCTTTTGAAGAAATCAGATATTTTAAAGAACACGTCATGTGTTACACCCCAATGGCAAATCCTAAGCCACAGTTATCCTATAGAAAGAGCAGATGCAGCTAAGAATCGCATTGATTTGATATAAAGATTTTTAAATCACGTCTACAGTCTTTTTGTGGTGACAAATTGTCCGATCAGGGGCGGAACTGATTCCCCTGAAGCGCTAATCCGGTTTGTGTTACAAACAAACCGGAGAGAGTAACACGCGAGTAAAGAAGTTTGGAATTTGGTCTATGCTACTAATAATGTATATATTAAGAATGCGCCTACCTATGTGCAATATATTTATGTTAGGCATTCTTTATAGTATTCTTTAAAGTATAGTTTATGATATATTTATCTTTAGTTATTTCCCAGTTTATGTAAATTCAGGAGTACTGGCTGGCGCAGTCTGGTGTACTAGATACAAAGAAAACTAGACAGAGCGCATAACGTAATAACCACTATTATAACTAAATAAAATAGGTCCTAGTGTAACTAGATAAAAATAAAATATTTTGTTATACACTGTCTGTTATCGTTTTGCCTGGGTTCACCAGTTCCTGCACCTAGTACATGTTTTATATAGTGTTATCAGTATAATAGGTTTTAGGGTCACCTATTCTGGCTTGGTTACGGGACTTGGTGATTTGACACGCACACCGATTTCTACAGCTGCCGTTTTGATGGAGTAGAGGTGGGTGGACGAGGTCGGGTCATCTTTTTTCCTCCCTTTTTGAGGGGGTTTCCCGTAGCCTACCTGATACAGGTGACCAATTTTATTTTTATCTAGTTACACTAGTACCTATTTAATTTAGTTACTAGTTGAAGAGCCCGTTACACGGGCCACAGTGCCACTGCCAGCCGGTCAGGGGGCAGTCACGCGCAGTAGAGACTGCCCGCGCCATGGCTGATACAGAGCTACTACTGCGCCTGACTGCAGCACGAGCTGCAGTCTCTACAGCGCGTGACTACATCGTTAAACACGTTTTATTATTATATAGGATATTAGAGTTTATTACGTTATGCTCTCTCTCCAGTTTTCTTTGTGATTTTGTTGTGATATTGTAGGTTCTCTCACGCCTATTGGGATAGAAGAAGCATTATTATTAGTATAATTTATTTGGAGGTTTATCTTAGCACTCATTGTCTATCAGTGTTTGTTGGCGTACCAGATATTAATGTGTCACTCCCTCTCCAAACTGCCACTTCCTAGCTAGAAGTACTGGCTAATTTGCATAAACAGACACATTAATAAAGTTAAATATTTTATGAACTATGGCTTTAAAGGGATAGTAATACTTCGTTTTAACTTTATTTTATTTTGTAGGCATTAAAAAAACATGAAGAATGATATAAGTCTTATCTCTGAAACCTTTATGGTTTAAGAGATATTCACAAACAAAGTATCCCTTCCCTGTTCAACCAGATTAGAAGGGAGATGCCCAGGTAGACTGCAGAGAGGGACAATCTTCAATTAAGATAATGGAAAAAGCTGAAAAACTTGTCAAGGGGGGAAGGGCTTTCATTGT
The DNA here is from genome assembly GCA_037306005.1 of Rhinophrynus dorsalis. Taxonomy (NCBI): domain Eukaryota; kingdom Metazoa; phylum Chordata; class Amphibia; order Anura; family Rhinophrynidae; genus Rhinophrynus; species Rhinophrynus dorsalis. Next base: position 136,396,128 of record CM074726.1, on the reverse strand, counting down.
TTTCATACAAAGAAAATTGTCCCCTTCTGTTATCTGTCCTGTCATACAACCAGACTCACATTTGAGAAGAGATGGCTTACACTAGGTAAAAGGGGCGGGGAGGGGAACTTTGCTTGTGAATATCTCATAAACCATAATGGTTTGAGAGATAAGACTTATATCCTTCTTCATGTTTTTTTAATGCCTACAAAATAAAATAAAGTTAAAACGAAGTATTACTATCCCTTTAAGTAAAGAATGCCTAACATAAATACGTGATTTTGAAAGCTCTTCTTAAAATCATCCAAGTCAGTATAAAGTGTTAGTTCTACATTGAGGACAAGAGGGGCAGCAGTGTACTGTGTCACAATGTGTTGTGAACCCTTCTGTCCCTAAAGGGTTAATATTTTCCTGCTTCCTTTTACCCCAGTGTTGATGTGATTCCAAACTATCACTATAATGAGCATTTCTCTTTAACATTATACATCTATAGAACTGAATGTCATTTCTATCAAATTTTCCCAAAAATGTAGATTTTATGACTAATGGTCACAAACTGTTCCTTCTTCTATAACTTTTGGAATTAAAACGCCCCACCCCACAAATAAAAAAAAACAGCAAAAGTGAAGGATTTCTAGGGTAAACCATTTGCACTATAGGGCAGAACAAAAATTCCCCTGTTTTTAAATGGGGATTTTAACCTCTTGAGTGTCTTCTGGAGACCTCTCTACACACCTTGGAACTTTCTCTTCTGGATTCCCTGGGGGATATAATTGATGCAAATAGTCCACCCTGCAGCTTACTTGTGAGTGGGGATGGGGCTTAACAAGGGCATCACAAAAGTGGGTGGGAAGTGGGAGGAACTAGGTGGGGAAGGAGAAGTGGGTGGGAGGAACAGAAGTGGGCAGAGTTTCAGAGGAAACTCCCCACATCCAGAGAATCAGCCTCTGTCCACGGAAATGCACTGTCAAAACCAGAACCTCCAGGGCAAATGTGAAGAGTCTCCAGCCATGCCTCTCTAGTATTCAAAGGGTTAAAAACCCCATTTAAGTCTATGAGAGTTTTATGGAAGTTTTTGTTCTCCAATGTAGAGCAGTTGGTTTGCCCCGGAAATCCTCCACTTTTCTTTTGAATGCATGGCCCATAAATGCCAGACATATTCCAGTAGAGATCTTTTATGTGAACCCTCCTTCAGCAAGGACAAGAACTCTCCAAAGACCAAAGCTCATATGTTCAAATTCACAGGAAGAGAACTGACATTTCTCATGAGGTAACATTCTGTCTGTGAGAGGAAGACTCTATGGAGACAGGAAGAAAGCAGTAACAGTAAGAAAATGCTGTCAGCAAATGCTCTGCACTCAGTGTTGTTTTTAATATTGCCATCTATATCACCTGTCCACATTTTTATCTCAAATGGAGCAACCAGCTTGACAGGATTTGCTTGAAATCAGTTTATTTTAACTGATTGAGTGCCAGAGGGGTACGCAACACATTGCTTTGCAATGAATTGCGTACCCCTCTGGCACCCAAAGGGTTAAAGAGCTAGCGAGGCCGGATTTATACCCCAGGCTAGGGTGACCAGACCTCACCTTTAACTGGGGATGCATATGAAAAATGCATACTGCAGGGCTGCTTTGACTTTGGTGCACTCCTGAAATATGCCTATTTCCTATGTGTCCCTGGTTAAAGGTGAGGTCTGGTCAGCCTACTCCAGTCACCCCTAGGCAAGGCACTCTAGGTGCCCTTAGCATCTCCCTTGGCCACACCCCCACTCTTCACCCTGCCCCATCTGGTGTTTCCTGGCACAAAGAATATCACTGCCTTATAACAAGCAAGACAAAAAAAAAAAAAAAGCTTTAACCCCTTGTTTGCTAGAGAGATCTCCAAATTTCATATAAATTGTTATGGCCACACACACACAATTCAGATTGTGGGTGTGGCCAACACAGCTGAGGCACCCCTGAAAATGTGAAGTTATAGACAGTTTACTACTCTGCCTGTTGGGAAATCTGGCCCTGAGCGTTAGTACGATGTGGAATGGTATGCCAGTCACTGCTGTCTAATTTGCATAAACACAAATACATCAAGCTAAATGTCTCATCATTTGTGATTTTTTTTTAATGCTCTTTGTTATTAGTTCCACTTCTATGTCAGATACTTATGAAATATGTATACTGCAGAGGAACAACTGTATCTCTAAAGTAGGGCTGTTCAAGTTCAATCCTCAAGAGCCACCAACAGGCCAGGATGTAAGAATTTCCCTGATTAAGTACAGGTGAGTTAATCAGTGGATCATTCATTTTTATTAACTCACCTGTGCTTAATCTGGGAAATCCTCACATCCTGCCCAAGAACATGGTCTAACAGTTGTTAGACTACAATTCCTATTATCCTTATCCAGCATACCTGCTGTTGTTTGACAACAATTCCCATCATATCCGACAAGACTAAGGAGCCAGAGATCCAGTGGCAGGCCACCTCAGCTTTAGGACTGCAATTGTTCCAAGCAGCCTTGCAATGGCCAGTATTAACCCTTTGAGTGCTAAAGAGGTATCCAGTGAATTGTGTTGCAATCTTTCTGGCACACATACATACCTGGGAACTCTCCGGTTTTGCCCCGGAGACTCCGGATTTCAGACTGAATTACCGGGTCTCCGGGGCAATGTGTGGATCGCCGGGTGGGCGGAGTTTAAATAGAAACTCTGCCCACTTGTGCTCCGTCCCGCCCGGTTCCTCCCACTCCCCGCCCTCTTCCATACATTTTTCAGGTTTTTTTTTGTTCCGCCCCCCCTCCGCGGCTAAGCCCCGCCCCTTCTATGACGCAAATCGCGTCATTTTCATCCCAGGTCGGCACTGACAGGGTTACCCTCCGGGTAACCCTGTTTTAAAAGTTCCCAGGTATGCACACATAGTGTTACAGGGACAGAACTGCAACAACTGTTAACCCTTTGTTTGTCAGAGAGATACACAGCATGCTACAAATTCACCTACACAGGTCATTTGTAAGGTTTCAAATGTTAAGGAGACCTGTAATGGAGTCATAGAAGGACTTAAAGGGCAACTATACCCCTGAAATAGGTGTCTGTTAATTTGTTTAAAAATTACTTAACTAGGTTGTTATCCTTCAGACAGACAGCAGTCAGGTATATCTATTTACTAATGTTTGCATTTAAATTTTCTGTAACCTGTAACTGGATGGGGACATTTTACTACCTTGGGAATACCCACATAGCCCGTTGGAATTGTGAGTGAAGCTTCCTGTCTATGTGATAGCCATAGAAAGAATGTTCCGTTCATGATTCTAAAGGGCCAAGTGAAAATTCTCAAGGTTATAAATTGTCTCCCACGCAGTACTCAGGGCTGGATTTACATCTCAGGAGCCTGTAGGCACAGAAATTTGAAGCCACCCCCCCGTGGGCCATCTGCATTGGATACCTCCACAATGCTCCTAATCTCCACGTTGCCCTCCCATCATCTCCATATTGCCCTCACATTGCCCCATCATTGCCACATTGCCCTCACACTACCCCCAGCAGCTCCATATTGCCCTCACAATGCCCCCCATCAGCTCCATATTGCCCCCCTTCAGCTCCATATTGCCCCCATCAGCTCCACATTGCCCTCACAATGCCCCCCATCAGCTCCAACTTTCCCCCACCATCTCCACATTGCCCTCCATCAGCTCCAACTTGCCCCCCATTGGCTCCACATTGCCCTCTATCGGCTCCAACTTGCCCCCCATTGGCTCCACATTGCCCTCTATCGGCTCCAACTTGCCCCCATTAGCTCCACATTGCCCTCTATCAGCTCCAACTTGCCCCCCATTAGCTCCACATTGCCCTCACATTGCCTCCCCCCGTTGTCCATTTCCTACCTCTGTAGTAGGAGATCCGTATGTGCCTCCTTTGGCACAGTCTTGTACCTGACGGAGCTCCCGCGCAGTCTCCTATTCAGGAATGCTGGGAGATGATGTCATCTCCCAGTGCTCTGCATTCCTAAAGAGGCGACGAGGGAGCTCCATCAGGTACAAGACTGTGGTGGCGGGCAATGTGAGTGGGTGCCGCCGGCGCAGCCAGCGAGGCGGCTAGTTTTTTTTTTGTTTTTTTTAATATTTAAAAAAAAAAAAATTCAAATGGCAGGTGCCCCTCGTAGGCAGGTGCCTACTTTGCCTAATGGCAAATCCGGCCCTGGCAGTACTAGATCGCAGCTGAGTTTAAATGCACAAAGTGTATAGAGTTTGTCGTATTATGTTTGGCAAGTAGAATTTGACAAACTGTGTTTGGCATATTGCATTTGGTGACTTGTGCTTGGTGAATTGCGTATAGCATTTGGTGACTGGCGTTTGGCGTATAGCATTTGGCTTATTGTTTATGGCATTTGGCTTAAGGCATTTTGCATATAGCATTTGGTGTATTGCGTATATCACTTACCGAATTGAGTATAGCATATAGAGTTTGACAAAATGCATATAGCATTTGGTGAATTGCCTATAGCTTTTGTCAAACTGCGTTTAGAATATTGCATTGGGTGAATTATGTTCAGCAAATTACATGTAGCATTTGGTGAATTGCGAATAGTGTTTGGCCTGTTGCGTCTGGAGTTATGCATTTGGCAAACTGAGTTTGATAAATTGCGTATACCATTTGGTATATTGCGCATAGAGTTCGGTGAACTACATATAGCGTTTGTTGAATTGTGTATAGCGTTTGAAGTAAAGTGTTTGGAGACTTGCATTTGCTGTATAGTGTTTTGCGAATTGAGTATAGCATTTGGCATATAGTGCTTGGCATATATCATTTGGTGAATTGCGTATAGCTTTTGGCAAATGGCATTAGACAAATTGCATATAGTATATGGTGTATAGCTCTTTAAGTATAGCATTTGGCGTATAGCATATGGAGTATAGTGCTTTGACTATAGCATTTGGCGTTTGGTGTACAGGTTACAGAATATGGGGTATGGCATTTGGCAGACTGAATTTTGTGTTTGGCGTTTTGTGTATAACATTTGGCATATACCATATGGCGGATATAGTTGTGCATTATATGTATAGGGTTTGGAAAATAGTGTAGAGTTGTGCTTATTGCATGCAGTATTCCGCGTGTAATGTGTGGTGTCTGTATATATTGTACGTGTATTGCATGTATACATATTATTTGTGTTGCATGTGTATGTATTGTGTGTTTGAAGAACTGTGTACAGCGTATAGTGGATAGAGCTTTGCGAATAGCATTTGGCATTTACTGTTTAGCGTTTGGAGTATAGCATTTGACATATAGAGTACAGCATTTGCAGTATTGTATTTTGTGTTTGGAGTTTTGTGTATATAGTTGTGCATTTTACTTATAGGGTGTGGCATATAGACTTTTATATATATATATATATATATATATATATATATATATATATATAATATAAAATACTAGTTTTAAAGCCCGTGTACATGGGCCACAGTTCCACCCAGCAACCTCAGCTGGTGGCCGGAGCCTCTCTTGTCACTGGTAGCACTGCAGTCATGCGCACTACTGACTTTCCGAATACACAGCGGCTGATACGGAGTGGGGCACTACAAATTCAGACCGGAGTCCTCTCTGTGCACCTTCCTGGACAAGCGGTCCTAGGAAGGTGCACAGAGAGGACTCCGGTCTGAATTCGGAGTGCCCCCTCTGTATTAGCTGTGGTGCGTTCAGGCAGTCTGTACTGTGCATGACTGCAAATCGGGCCATCTCTACTGTGCATAGCAAATTATTATATAGGATAAGATAGACAGATAGATAGATAGATATAGATATACACACACACCAATTTTGGAACGCATTCCACTTGATACTATCAGATGAGAGTTGGTACCGTGTTAGCCGTAGAAACACAGGAGGCAAATATACTCAAGCTGATACCTTTGTTGGTTAAGTAAGCAGAAACACTTGATACTAGACACTGAAGAAGAAAACAAGATGGGATGATGGAATTACCAAATGTATTGGTACACAGTGGCAACAGAAAGCAAAAAACTGAAATTGATGGAAACTTGCTGAGGAGGCCTTCATTCTGCAGTTATTGACAATGGCTGAAGATGATGATATATGGATATATGTGTATACTAGTTGAACAGCCCGTTACACGGGCCACAGTGCCTCTGGCAGCCGGTCGCGGGTCTCCAGCGCCTCGGCTGATACAGTGCCTCTGGCAGCCGGTCGTGGGGCAGTCACACGCAGTGGAGACTGCCCGCGCCTCGGCTGATACAGAGTTGGATGCTCCTTCGGAGTGCCCAGCCGCGGCGCGGGCAGTCTCTACTGAGTATGACTGCCGCACACGCAGCAGTGTCTACTGCGCATGTCGGGCGTTACACACAACTTGGCGAATTATTATATAGGATATATAATATATATGTGTGTATCAACGACTGCTGTATGAAATACACCTGCCCATGAAAGTCCTCCTGTTAACACCCGGAGGACCAGTGGAATGAGTGTGAATTGTTGCTTTGCACTATTTTACACATCCCACTGGTCTTCATGGGGTTAAACAAACTAACCATTTTGGTGCTAGAGGCTTGGGAAATTACGTGTTTGCACCCTGGAGGCAGAACACATTTTTGGGATCATTTGCGGTCTATCTGTTTAGGCGTGATTCCCATAATCATTTTCTAGTTAGAAATGGAAACGTATATATTGTTTGATTCAGGATTTTCATGGTGCCTCACTTTTTTTGTATCATATTGCAAGATATAATTTCATAAGTACAAAAAGAAATGTAAAAAAATGACTTGTTCTGCTAATATCATACACTATAAAAACATAATTATGTTTGGTATGCACATATCAATTATTTTTAAAAGTCATGTATGTCACAAGTACACGGATAGCAACTACCTGCAAAGCTTGCACAAACCCCTAATTACCAGCTGTACAAAAGGGGATTTTCAGCTTCATCATCACCTCAAATTGCACATTTCATTGGTTACATGTTAACCCTTTGAGTACCAGAGAGGTAAGCAATGCATCTGGCAATCAAATGGTTAAAACTACCCTAAAACAGTTTGATAACCATAGAAAATCGTATATTTCTAGAAAGCAGAAATGTTTTGCAGAATTTGCACTAAAATCCCAATTTACTATAAAAAAAACCTCAAACAAATCAACAAACAAATCATAGGAAGAATGTGTTGCTCCTCTGGTACTCAAAGTGTTAAGGCATACTTGCTTATTACTGTTCCCCTACTTGAGCGGGCATAAAGACATTTCTAAGTATGGTGGTGAGTTTTTTTGGAGATGAAGAAACATTTATTTTTGAATTGCCCATGAACCTGATGTTCATTAAGGGTCATGGGAAAAAAAAACATGTTTCTGAAAATAATTTTAAATAGCTGAAAGTACCATTTTCAAATACTTTGTTGTTGCTTACTAGCGGATTACTGAAAAGAGCCAACACATTGCTATAAGTGGATGATCTATGTAGATTCAATTGATTGAGATAAAAATGGTACTAATACATGTGGAATTGTAATGCCCATATTTTATTTAACCTATTAGGTGCCAGAGGGGCAAAGGAAGCTGTAATCTGAGGACAGACTGGGGCGCTAGTGCAAAATAATTGTTGGGCTCCCAATTCTCTGAAAACAATACTAAACATTTTCTATTTTCTGCTTCTAATGAGCCTCTGAAGTTGTCTGGGTCCCAGCAATTGTACCTACTGTATGAATGGCAGATCCACCCCTGCAGAAGGAAGCCAAACATATTGCTTCAAAATTAGTTGGGCATGCCCCTGGCACTCAGAGCGTCAAAGATTATTTATTCCTTTAGTCTAATGACAATATATTCATAACTGTGACAATTTGCTAAAGAGAGGCAATTGTAGAGCAAACCAATTGTACCATAGAAGAAAAATGAAAGTTTGTATTGATTTAAATAGGACTTTTAATCCATCGGCTCCAAAAGGGACTGACAGCGCAGACACACAGACGTCACTATGGCAAGATGTCCGTGCTTCCTGCTACTGTCCACCTCGGAAAAAGTCATAAATCATTTAAACCAGGTAATAACTCTGGCGACTAGCGTTACTATGCAACTAGTCGCCAGATGGAGACTTCATTGAGATAAAGATTTTGCGGGGTGGTAGTTCCCCTTTCATGGCTCCCTAACTCCCATTAACAGATCTTGATAAATTTCTTGGAATGAATAATGCTGTATTGTCTGTTACAGACCAGACATAATGTACCAGCCTTTTGCATACAAGAGCAGTGAGTAGTAATCACAGTACATTAACTGTCTTAGTTATTATCTCATTGCAAACAGTGCAACAAAAATAACAAATGTCATTGTACACATGTATTAACCCCTTAACGCCCGTCTAACATTTATTTTTTTTTCTCAGAAGAATCCGGAGTCCCCGAACGGCGTGCAGCCGCGCGGGGATCCGGATTTCCTGGACGTACATGTACGTCCTCTGTCACTAAGTGACATCCACAGAGGACGTACGTGTACGTACATTGTCGCTAAGGGGTTAATAATGGAAGTTTAGGATTAAATTGTAGGAATCTAACAACATAAATATTTTTTTACAGATACTAGTTGTACGTACATGATATTTAAAGGTATAATGACCAATTTCATTGTGTTAGTGGTTTTTTAACCCTTTGATTGCCGGAGGTGCATGCAAAGCATTGTAAAGCAATTTGTTGCATATACCTCTGGCACTCAGAGTTAAAAGTGTCTCATGTTATTTTTGATTATGTCTTTCTTTAGCAGTCTCAGGTCCTCATTCTCAGTCATTTCATTCACTCTCCTTTAACACTTTGAGTGTCAGATGATCATGTTACAAATTGCCTAGCATGCCTTGCATATGGCTCTGGCATCAAAATGTTAACATTCTTGTTGCCAAAACTTGGGTAAGAGCAGTGAAAACTAAAAATACACGGCTGGGAGAAATGGATGGCACTGCAGTGCTCTGCCTAGGGTTACCACCCAGCCGGTATTTTACCGGCAGGCCGGTAAAAAATTGGCTTCTGTCCAATGTTAAGTCTATGGACAGAATGCCATGGCCGGTATTTTTTGGAAGAAAAGGTGGCAACCCTAGCTCCGCCAAAATGTAATCCGTGCAAAAGTCAAAGGAAAGCATACCCCCCCCCACACACACACACACACACACACAAAAATCATGGCCTAATTATTTTAAACCATATATTTAGTCCCTTTGACTCTTTGTTTTGCTCTGATAATTGCAGTATTCTACGTTAAGCTGATTACAGAAATATTTGCTGAGAGGCTATTTTCCATTTTGGCACATATTTCCATCTGGTGAATTCTGCAGTCACATTCTGAATGAGGCTCACCATTAGATTGCCGAATTACATTTTTTGTCTCTAAAAAGACACCCTTTGCAATTGTGCAAATCTTGCAGAAAAATTACCCCAAAGCGATACTAGCAATAGCAAGCCCAAGGAAGCATAAGGATTTCTGTTAATTCCCAGGATGGATCAGGCAGGGGAAACTGTAAAGGAGGGGGGGCAATAGCAAAACCCCGGTTCCCCATGTGCCTGATGACCTCCCCACATCTCACAGCAATGGAGAGGTTAACTTTACTGAGAATGAATGACAGATACAATGCAGGTAGATATAATACATAATAAGATCAAGACAAACAGACAGGTACAACTTGCAATAATATGTTAATCTATGAGGCGCCGTTAGGGACATAATTCAGGTTTGCTTATACAGTGAAATATATATGTATCATATAATGAAATTCATATATCATACACTGAAATACATATACTTTATAGTGAAATCTATATGTAATATAATGAAATATATATAATATATACCGAAATCCATGTCATATACTGAAATACATATGGAAAATACTGAAATTGATATGTTATATACTGAATGTATAAGCAAAGTTGAATTATGTTCCTAACAGCCCCTCATATTAATCGCTCTCTCTCACACACACACTGACTCTACATCAACAAGAACAAGAGGGATTAATGTACACAGTCAGTGCCACAGACACAGGGGCTCTCTCTCTCTCTCTCTCGCACACAAACTGGAGATATTAACCATTTCAGTGCCAAAGAAGTGAGCATTGTTTTGTATTGAGTTCTCACCCCTCTGGCACTGAAACTCTAAATGTACCAGCATATGAGACATTAGTGAGCCATGTCAGATAACTCTTTTTTATGATATTAACCCTTACAGTACCAGAGTCGAGAGCAATGAACTGCTTTTTGCAACACTTTCATACTGAAAGGGTTAAGTGTCTAAGTAGTGTCCTAGTAAATGAGGCTTTAGTGGTCATTGATAATAAATCCACTAGAACTCAGTTCTACCCTCCCCCTGCTGCTGTCCTCAGTAAACTCAGAGATTCTTAGTCTGTGTGTGTCACTGTGGGTAAATCAGCTGTGTCCAGTTAGACACACAGACAGAGACGCATTGTGCAGGGTGAGAGAGGATTTATGGCTATTGACCCCCAGTGCCACATATAGTACTGGGACAGAGTTCTGAGAAATAACCCTTTTAGAGGCAGAGGAGCAAGAAAACATTGAAGAGCAATCCACTGCCAACTTCTCTGAAACTAAAAGGGTTCATAGCAGCAAAAAATATTGTTTAGCACTGTGACACTGACTGCTGTATGGTGGGGAACTAACTAGACAAGTCTTTGTATTACAAGTACACAATAATTATATAGATGTCTCTAACTGTAGTAAAATGACTTCTGCCTCTGTTACACACGGGCAAGAGAGACAGGCAATTAGGAGAAGAAAAACAGAATAGCAGTCATTAAAGTGGGAAGAAAGATAAGAGGAGAGACAAAGACAGGAAATAACAAGAGATCGGAAGAAATACAGTCTACAAATCATACTCACGCACTCTGCAACCATTCAGAGAACTGGCTTTCACCAAAACTCTTTGGTGGCTCAGTGGTTAGTACTGTTGCCTTGCAGCGCTGGGGTCCTGGGTTCAAATCCCACCAACATCTGCAATGAGTTTGTATGTTCTCACCGTGTTTGCGTAGGGTTTCCTCCGGGTACTCCGGTTTCCTCCCACACTCCAAAAAACATACTGATAGGTGAATTTAGATTGTGAGGCCCAATGGGGACAGGGACCAATATGAGTGTAAAGCTCTGCGTAATCTGTGTGTGCTATATATATATAAAAAAAAAAAAAAAAAATCGAACAACTACAGCTCCCCCTCCTTGCCTGTCTGCCTTTACACTAGTGTCAAAATTTCAAAATCATTCTTTTTCCCTCCCATGAATTGAAGTGTCAATTTTTCTAGTAGAGTACAGTATAGGTCAGCAACTTGCAATAACAGGTGAAGCCCAGCAAAGCAATACTTTGGAGACCTCTCTAGTATTCAATGGGTTAAAAGCCTGAATTAATTTAACAGTAATGTTTATTTGCTCTATACGGTGCAGCTGGTTTACTCCAGAATAACTCCAGTTTATGTCTCTTTATGTTTGCCCAGTGACATACATACAGTGTAGCGGTAAACAATTCAAGAAATGGAATATATTATCCAATCTAACTGGCAATATTTTGTATTAATAATTTTGTATACAAAAATCAGAATATTACAAAATAACAACAGGAAAATAATGGCCAAAGGGAAGGCCAGGCATTTACTGAAGCTCATTAAGCCGGATTTATTAGTGGGAAGACATTTACTTTACAGAAAGTACATTCTGTATCCTCTTAGAACTAATTAAGTAATGAATGTTTAATTCAGATTTCTGTTGCTACAAGAAGCCTTAAAGGGATAGTAATGTTTCAAAATAAAAGCACTTCCAGTTAATGTTCATAGTATTTGGGCCATGAAGAGTGTTATTTCAATACTGTCAGAGTTGTAGTTCAAGAGTAATTGAATGATAAAATATCCCCTCTCCTACCCCTTTTACCTAGTGTAAGCCGTCTCCCCTCAGATGTGGAATCTGGTCCTGGGACCGGACAGCTCACAGTAGGGGACAATCTTCTTACTGTGAGAACAATGAAAAATAATACTCCCCATGGCCCAAATACTATGAAAATTAAGAAGAGCTGCTTTTTTGTGAAACATTATTATCCCTTTAGACCTTTTGTGCCAGAAGGTGTGTGCATTGCATTGGACCATCCCTGTAGCACTCAAGGTGTTAAAGGCAAACTAACACCTCCTAATAATAACCCCAGTTACCTTACTGTGGCCAGAAAATCTTAATGGCAAGTATGACTTTTGCCCTTTTGTGCCTTTGTTCAAGAGATAGCATTTTGAATCAGTCCTAGATGTCATGTCCTTGGGGGATGACATGACAGTGCTGCAGTTTGGTTTTTTCCCTTGTTTTTTTTTTCAAAAAAGGAGCAGGTGGGGTGCATGATACTACCCAGCTCATTACAGGCTAGATGTGTGCTCAACTTATTGAGAAGCAATCTGATCCTTTAATTATTTAGATTACCATGTGAAATGAGCAGAGTTTTAGGTCCTGTAGTAAATGTAGCAACTGTCTTATCTGCCTCGATGCACATTGCATCCAGACCAGGACTGACTGACAAGGCTACCCCTTAAGCCAAGGAGCAAGGAAAATATGAGTAGGGGCCTTTGGATTTTACAGCCATAGTATCCTAATCAGGGTTATGATAGAATGTGTTAGTTCTCCTTTAAGTAAGCTCTGTTAAAGGGATAGTAATGTTTCATAATAAAAGCAGCTCAAATTAATCATCATAGTATTTGGGCCTTGGAGAGTGTTATTTCAATACTGTCAGAGGTGTAGTTCAAGAGTAATTGAATGACAAAGTATCCCCCTCCCGCCCCTTTTACTGATGTAACACTGCTCAGCTCAGAGCAGCAGGGAGGTGCCCAGGTAGATTGCAGAGAGGGACAATCTTCAATTAAGATAAAGGAAAAAGCTGAAAAACTTGTCAAGGGGGCAGGGTTTTCATTGTTATCACAGTAAGAAGATTGTCCCTTGCTGTTATCTGTCTGGTCTATGGACCAGATTCCACATCTGAGGTGAGCAGTGTTACACTAGGTAAAAGGGGTGGGAGAGGGACACTATCATTCAATTACTCTTGAATTACAACTCTGACAGTATTGAAATAACACTCTCCATGGCCCAAATATTGTGAAGATTTATTGGAGCTGCTGTTTTTGTGAAACATTATTATTAGTGATGAGCGAGCACCCCAATGCTCGGGTGTTCGGGTGCTCTGACCGAGCACCCCCTGAGGCTCGAGTGCTCGGCCGAGCACCCGAGCCCCATTGAAGTCAATGGGAGGACTCGAGCATTACACCAGGCACCCCCTGCTCTGATGAGGGGAGGGTGCCTGGTCCATAGGAAAAGGGCAGAAAAGGATGGAAACACCACAGAAATGGTTCAGGGACAGCATAGGGAGGATGTCTGGATGCATCTTGGACTCCAACATCGCTGCTGGGAACGATCTTTCGCCCGTAGTACGCCATTTTTACAGACTGACCATAAAACACACAAAAAGGAAAATAAAAACGACTTTAGGCGAAAAATTGTTACCAAACAATATTTGCTGTATATTTACTTGTATATCATCTGCAAATTATCCCAAAAATTTCCTTGATTTTCTGAAGTGAGGCCATGATTAAGAGGGAAACGTGCGCAGAGGCAAATTATCCCAAAAATTTCCTTGATTTTCTGAAGTGAGGCCATGATTAAGAGGGAAACGTGCGCAGAGGCAAATTCTCCCAAACATTTCCTTGATTTTCTGAACTGAGGCCATGATTAAGAGGGAAACGTGCGCAGAGGCAAATTCTCCCAAAAATTTCCTTGATTTTATTGAACTGAGGCCATGATTAAGAGGGAAACGTGCGCTGAGCTGACCATCTGAAACATTATGGGTGAGGGTCTGCTGCAGAGCTGACCATCCTAAACATTATATGCGAAGGCCCGCTAGTGAGCTGACGCTATAAAACATTATATGCTAAGGCCCGCTAGTGAGCTGACGCTATAAAACATTATATGAGAGGGCCCGCTAGAGAGCTGACCCAATAAAACATTATATGAGAAGGCCCGCTGGTGAGCTGACCTATATAAAAATTGTCAAACAGGGCCCGCTGGTGAGCTGGCCCTATATAAAAATTATATCACAGGGCCCGCTGGTGAGCTGGCCCTATATAAAAATTATATCACAGGGCATATGGAAGAGGAGGAGGAGGATGAGAAGATTAAGAGTCAACCATATACCCGTTTTTTGGGTGGAAGGGGTGAATGGGAATACAGAGTATTCCCATCATTGTAAATAACATATATAAAGTGAGTTTATGTTCCCCCGGGGCTTTCCTCCAGTGGAGTGGAGAAGTCAGGGGAAATCCAGGCCTTGTTCATTTTTATAAGTGTCAACCTATCAGCATTGTCGGTGGAAAGGCGGATACGCTTATCTGTTATGATGCCACCAGCAGCACTAAATACCCGCTCAGACAGAACGCTGGCGGCAGGGCAGGCCAGCACCTCCAAGGCGTAGAGTGCCAGTTCATACCACGTGTCCAGCTTGGACACCCAGTAGTTGTAAGGCACAGAGGGATCATTGAGGACGCTGACACGGTCTGCTACGTACTCCTTCACCATCTTCCAAAACTTTTCCCTCCTTGTGACACTAGGCTGCGCATCAGGGTGAGGGTGCTGGCGGGGTGTCATGAAGGTGTCCCACGCCTTGGAGAGTGTTGCCCTGCCTTTGTCGAAACTGCTGTGTGCTCCCCTTTTCTCCCCTTCTCGGTTGGCCAAGGTAGCACGTACTCTGCCGCCAGCGTTGTCAGATGGAAAATTTTGGAGCAATTTTTCAACAAGAACCTTCTGGTATTGCACCATTTTGCTTGTCCTCTCCACCGGAGGAATGAGAGATGAGAAATTCTCTTTGTAGCGGGGGTCCAGAAGGGTGAACACCCAGTAATCCGTGTTGTCTAAAATGCGTACAACGCGTGGGTCACGGGAAAGGCAGCCTAACATAAAGTCAGCCATGTGTGCCAGAGTACCAACAGTCAAGATTTCACTGTCCTCACCAGGAGGATGACTCTCAATATCCTCATCCTCTTCCTCCTCTTCTGCCCACCCACGCTGAAGAGATGGAACTAAAGTTCCATGGCTACCCTCTGTAGCGGAGGCAACCGTGTCTTCCTCCTCCTCCTCCTCCTCCTCCGCCTCCTCCAATTGTCGCTGAGAAGACGAAGTGAGGGTGCTCTGGCTATCACCTTGTGTAAGCTCTTCCTCCCCCATTTCCACCTCTTCCACATGCAAAGCGTCGGTTTTAATTGTGAGCAGCGAGCGTTTCAGTAGACACAGAAGTGGGATGGTTACACTGATAATAGCGTTATCTCCGCTCACCATCTGTGTCGATTCCTCAAAATTGCGTAAAACCTCGCAGAGGTCTGACATCCATTCCCACTCCTCACTTCTGATTACAGGAAGTTGAACGGAGAGGCGACGACCGTGTAACAGCTGGTACTCCACTACTGCCCTCTGCTGCTCACAAAGCCGGGCCAACATGTGGAAGGTGGAGTTCCAGCGCGTGCTCACGTCACACAGCAGCCGGTGAGCTGGCAATTGTAAGCGCTGCTGCAGCTTCAACAGGCCGGCCGAAGCTGTAGATGACTTACGGAAATGTGCACACACGCGGCGCACCTTGGTCAAGAGATCATGCACATTGGGGTAGGTTTTTAGAAATCGCTGAACCACTAAATTAAATACATGCGCTAGGCATGGTACGTGTGTGAGCTTGCCGAGCTCCAAAGCCGCCACCAAGTTACGCCCATTATCACACACAACCATGCCTGGTTGCAGGTTGAGTGGCGAGAGCCACTGCTCGGTCTGGTGACTAATCCCCTGCAACAGCTCTGAGGCCGTGTGCTGTTTGTCCCCAAGGCAGATCAGCTTCAGCACGGCCTGTTGACGCTTCCCCACTGCAGTGCTACACTGCTTCCAGCTACTGGCTGATGGGGGAGTGGCGCTGCGTGTAGAGAATTCGGAGGTGGAAACGGAGGAGGAGGAGCCAATAACGTAGGTGCTGGCGGAAACCCTGATGGAGGTAGGGCCCGCAATCCTCGGCGTGGGTAGCACCCGTGCCATCCCAGGGTCCGAGTCGCTCCCAGCCTCCACGACATTCACCCAGTGTGCCGTCAGGGAAATGTAGCGTCCCTGGCCACAAGCACTTGTCCATGTGTCAGTCGTTAAGTGGACCTTCCCAGTAACTGCGTTGGTCAGGGCACGGGTGATGTTACGGGACACATGGTGGTGTAATGCGGGGATGGCACACCGGGAAAAGTAGTGGCGGCTGGGGACCGCGTACCGAGGGACAGCTGCTGCCATCAGGCTGCGGAAGGACTCAGTGTCCACAAGCCTAAATGGCAGCATTTCGATGGCCAGTAATTTGGAAAGGTGTGAGGTTAGTGCTATGGCCTGTGGGTGGGTGGCTGGGTATTTTCTCTTGCGCTCAAATGCCTGGGGTAACGACATTTGGACGCTGTGCTGGGACAGGGAAGTGGATGTGGTCGCTGATGGTGCTTCAGATGGTACAGGTGCAGGGCGGGAGGTATGCGGGCCTGCGCCTTCGACAGGCGATTGGCCGGCACCGAAAACAGGGGAAGAGGAGGCAGTGGTGTGGCCTGCAGACACAGATGGGCGATCCAGGCGTTCCTCCCACTTACTACGGTGCTTGGATGCCATGTGTCGGATCATGCTGGTGGTGGTGAGGTTTCTAGTGTTCATGCCTCGGCTCATTCTGGTGTGGCACAGGTTGCAAACTACAATTCTTTTGTCGTCCGCACTTTCCTTAAAAAAACGCCATACCGCGGAACACCTACCCTTTGGCAAGGTAGATTTACGCAAGGGGGTGCTCCGTGGAACATTTGCGGGCCAGTTTGGTGCGGTCCGCCTTCTTTCTGTAGCCACACCACTGCCTCTTCCAGCCTGTTGCGGTGCTGCAGATGGCTCACCCTCAGCTGTCATCGCTCGGCTCTACACCTTCCCAGGTGGGGTCAGTCACCTCATCGTCCACCAAGTCCTCCTCCACTTCCTCACTCTGATCATCCTCCTCATGTCTTGATCCCACCACATACTCAGTCATTGACAACTGTATAACATTCTCCTCAACAAGGTCTTGAGACGGAAATAGTGGTTGATTTAATGGCAACTGTGTCTCATCATCATCATCATCATCATCCACTACTTCCTTTGACCTTAAATGCCGTTCACATCTGTCATCTTCTTGTGATTGGGTACCCTCTAGAGGTTGTGAATCAGGGCACAAGATGTCATGTTCCTCTGCAAGCGTGCTTGGAGAGAGGGTCAAATGAAGGATTGGTGATGAGACGAGCTCCTCACTATATCCCAGTGTGGGATCACTTCTTTGACCAGACCGTGTATGGTGGGAGGAAGGATGATCAGAGTGAGGATTATGTTGACCAGACTCTTGGCTACTGAGAGTGGACTTGGTGGAAGACAGGGTGGTGCTTAACCGACTGGAAGCAGTATCAGCTGTCATCCAACCGACCACCTGTTCGCAGTGGTCGGACCTCGAGAGTGATGTCCTGCGACGCCCTGTAAAATTAGACATGAAGCTAGGTATGGTGGATGTCTTTCTTTCTTGTGCTCTGGCACCAGGCACAGTTTCTCCGCGTCCTGACCCGCGCCCTGAACTATCAGGATCACGTCCACTTCCCCGTCCCTTTTTACCCGCCTTCTTCATCTTACACGGAATATGTGACTTTAATATTTGAGTTTGAAAACTTAACAGTATTTCTTCCTATTCTGCAACTGTGCAGAGTACACAGAATAGGCTGCTAAACTGCGGTGACACACACTGAATGGAATATGTGACTTTAATATTTGAGTTTGTAAATTAAACAGTATTTCTTCCTATTCTGCAACTGTGCAGAGTACACAGAATAGGCTGCTAAACTGCGGTGACACACACTGAATGGAATATGTGACTCTAATATTTGAGTTTGTAAATTAAACAGTATTTCTTCCTATTCTGCAACTGTGCAGAGTACACAGAATAGGCTGCTAAACTGCGGTGACACACACTGAATGGAATATGTGACTTTAATATTTGAGTTTGTAAATTAAACAGTATTTCTTCCTATTCTGCAACTGTGCAGAGTACACAGAATAGGCTGCTAAACTGCGGTGACACAGACTGAATGGAATATGTGACTTTAATATTTGAGTTTGTAAATTAAACAGTATTTCTTCCTATTCTGCAACTGTGCAGAGTACACAGAATAGGCTGCTAAACTGTGGTGACACACACTGAATGGAATATGTGACTTTAATATTTGAGTTTGAAAACTTAACAGTATTTCTTCCTATTCTGCAACTGTGCAGAGTACACAGAATAGGCTGCTAAACTGCGGTGACACACACTGAATGGAATATGTGACTTTAATATTTGAGTTTGTAAATTAAACAGTATTTCTTCCTATTCTGCAACTGTGCAGAGTACACAGAATAGGCTGCTAAACTGCGGTGACACACACTGAATGGAATATGTGACTTTAATATTTGAGTTTGTAAATTAGACAGTATTTCTTCCTATTCTGCAACTGTGCAGAGTACACAGAATAGGCTGCTAAACTGCGGTGACACACACTGAATGGAATATGTGACTTTAATATTTGAGTTTGTAAATTAAACAGTATTTCTTCCTATTCTGCAACTGTGCAGAGTACACAGAATAGGCTGCTAAACTGCGGTGACACACACTGAATGGAATATGTGACTTTGATATTTTAGTTTGAAGACTTAACAGTATTTCTTCCTATTCTGCAACTCTGCACAGTACACAGAATGTGCTGCTACACTGCGGCGAAGCACACTGAATGGAATATGTGACTTTGATATTTTAGTTTGAAGACTTAACAGTATTTCTTCCTATTCTGCAACTCTGCACAGTACACAGAATGTGCTGCTACACTGCGGCGAAGCACACTGAATGGAATATGTGACTTTGATATTTTAGTTTGAAGACTTAACAGTATTTCTTCCTATTCTGCAACTCTGCACAGTACACAGAATGTGCTGCTAAACTGCGGCGACGCACACTGAATGGAATATGTGACTTTGATATTTTAGTTTGAAGACTTAACAGAATGTGCTCTAATCTGCAACTTTGCACACTAAACAGAATGTGCTCTAATCTGCAACTTTGCACACTAAACAGAATGTGCTCTAATCTGCAACTGTGCACACTAAACAGAATGTGCTCTAATCTGCAACTTTGCACACTAAACAGAATATATATATATTTTTTTTTTTTTTTTTTCCCCCCCACACAAAATAACCTGCTGCCCCCACACACAGTAGTCCTAAAAAGGACTTTTGGTTCTTTTTTTTCACAATTTTGCTTTTTTTCCTCCCTACACTGACTTTCCCTTCCTATCCTCAGCTCTCCCTGGCTAAGACTGAGCCGAACTCGCTGGTCAGGTGCTATACAGCACCCGACCACGGGTTCTGGCCAGCCAATCAGTGTAATGCCAGCAGCCAACATGGCTGCTGGCATTACACCGATGTCAGAGCCTCCCTGCACGTTTATTGGCTGCGCAGCAGCCGCAAAACGTGCGGGGAGGAGACCCGAACATGGCGGGCGAGCACATGCGGTACTCGTACGAGTACCGCCATGTGCCGAGCAGAGCGATGCTCGAGCCGATCCGAGCATCGGCCGAGCATGCTCGCTCAACACTAATTATTATCCCTTTAAGGTAAACAGATTTTAACAAACCCATTAATAAATCTTAAAACTTGCTTTATCTTGTAAACAAGGGACATTCACCCTTTGTGTGCCAGAGGGTATGCAGCGCATTGCCCCTCTGGCACTCAAAGTGTTAAACAGACGATGACATTTTATTTTATACTAAAACATTTGTTTACGTGAACAATTATCGACCTCTCTTTCGAACTCTTCGACTAGATCTGAAGAAATGGGACTCCTACCACATTTCTTGGTTGGGACGAGTCAGTGCGGTCAAGATGAACCTTCTTCCTAGACTTTTATATTTATTTCGTTCTTTGGCAATACCGGTTCCTCGAACAGATTTGGCTTCTTTGCAAGGGGATATCTCTTGGTTTGTGTGGGCCTCAAAGCGCCCTCATATCCGGATATCGACTATTTATAGATCTCGCCATGAGGGGGGTCTTGCGTTACCTAATTTATGGAATTATTATAGAGTGGCTCAATACGCTAAGATTGTTCAAATGCACAATGTTTTTGACCCTCCCCGCTGGGTTTCTTTGGAGTGTGGTGTGTCTCACCCCCTACCTGCTCCTCTGGTAATGTGGTCATCCCAACAGCCCCCGAGAGGGCGATTTCATAGTCCGACCTTGGCTCATACGCAATCTCTATGGCGTCAACACAGCTTCAGAGACGCCCTTGTAGCCCCGATTTCTTTGCTACAATCCTTTCTTTGCCACCCTGATTTTCCTCCGGGCTTTTCCCTAGGTTCGTTCTCTTGGTGGATTGATTCGAACATTCTTCGGGTTCAGGACTTGCTACAGTCCTCTACACTGATGACCTGGGAGTCATTCTGCTCTTGCTACAATACACCACCTGGGAAATTTTTTCGCTTCCATCAAGTTCGTCATTTCGTGCGCTCATATTTGAATAACTCCACCCCTCCAAAGCGCACTTTCTTTGAGGTCTTATGCAACTCCCTGCCCCGGTGTAAAGGGACCCTCTCTAAAATTTATTCCCATCTCTTTTCTGTCTCGTTTCCCCAACCTCCGTCCTACCATAGCTCGTGGGAGCTAGACTTAGGGGAACATTTAAGTGAGAAAGAATGGTTGGTAATTACGGACAACACCTCCAAATTGACTCCGTGTACTCAAATCAGGGAAAATAGCTTTAAAGTGTTGTGTCACTGGTATCTTTGCCCCACCCGGCTTGCACGCATTTTCCCAGCAACATCTGACCTTTGCTTTAGGGGTTGTGGCTCTCGAGGCACGTATTTACATATGTGGTGGGACTGTCCATCTGTGAAACTCTTGTGGTCCTACGCGTTTAGATGTCTGAGTTTAGCCCTGGGTACCACTCTAGTACCTAACCCCTGGACATGTCTTCTGAATAGACCCTACAGAGCTCGTGTACTGTCAGTCCCTGACAATCAACTGGTTTTCAGGATTTGCGCGGTGGTACGCTGCCATGTGGCTTATCACTGGAAGTCGATTCCTCCGGATCTAACAAGGTTGGAAGGCAGGTTCTGGCACCTGTTGAAGATGGAGAAATTGACTGCTTACTCGTGTAATTCCTCATCTTCCTATTTGCGCGTCTGGGCACCCTGGGTGGATAATGTTCTCCCCCCTGGCTTCTGTCGCGATCTCCTCCTATGTTGACCCTTCCCATTGTGGGTCGGAGAGAATCGGCTAGTTGGAGTCGCTTCATCCCCACCCCTTTTTTTTTTCTTCCTCACTGTGCATCTTCTCTATTCTTTTTCCTTTTATCTTTCTCGCTTTTCTTTTCGTCAAAGCTCTTCAAATTGCTTACTTGTGAGTTTGGCCTATTATACAGGGTGACATCTTGTTGGCCTAGGTGGACTCTATACTGTGGCCGGGTGCACTCTGGGGCAGTCAGGGTGCGCTTTCGTTATGGTTGATTTTTGTTTTCAACTATCGATATTTGATGAACGTATGTTCGCTGTTTTGTTTCTTATCTTTGCTGTAATTGTGAAATCTTCAATAAAGTATGAATTTATACTAAAACACTTGTAAGATCAGTTATAACTGTTACTATGTTATGTAATAGGAGAGCGCTATGGCTCAGGTTAGAATACATTGATTTGATATGGAGCGGGTACTACAAGTAAATATTTTTTGAGTTGTGTGGGAAACTCTAAATTTAGAAAAATGTAGAAATAACATTTAATTAAATCCAGGTTTAGAAATATAAAATGCTGTACTGGCTGTTAAAAACTGCTTTCCTCATATTGGTACAAGATGTGCTACACTACTGTTTTATCCATCAGTTATTTGTACTTTAAGTTGTAAATATTTTATATAAGCCATATCTGGTTAAAGAGTAACCCCTTGCATGCCAGTGAAGCATTGCTTCATAATGCGTTGGAGACCTCACATACAAGGACTTTATGAGACAATGCAAATGTATTGCTCCTCAGTTGGTGAATATGCTCGCTATAGGAGACCTGTCTCATTTTCTTATTTACCGCCCTCCATTATTCAGGAATTTGCCATTGGCTTCATCTCTCTATTGTCCTCTCAGACATGAAAAATAAGTTCTGCACCACAGGAACACAATGCCAAGGATGGCTCATCTTGTTAATCGTGTTCTAATGGCTTACAGTGACAGTGGCCCCATGAGGAGGACCAGTACACAGACAATTAATGATCCAGTGAGTGGCGTATACATATGGCCATGCTGAATTTCTGTTACTGGCTGGTACATCACCACATTGTTGCTTCTCTGGAAGTATCTTTTTCTCTATCTCTTTTCTAGTGTCCTCTCCGCTGTGCTCATGCGATCTAAAATTTCCCTTAGAAAAGGTGGATTTTCAATAACTTCCCACATCTAAAATAATACACATTCACTATTTTGTTGTTATAATGGATAGCAATCCATTGCAATTTAACAGAGAGATTTAAAGATAATATTAATAATAAAATGATGGTGGTGATGATGATGATGATGGACCTCCGGGATTGTCACAGGCCTCTTTAATGGAAGTGGAAATAGCAGTTGGTTTATAGTTTTCAGAGCATGGCTATGGACTGTAACATGCTAATGTTGATCTGTTTGTAATACTTCACCGACTCAGGAGTGGTGGAAGACTACCTCCTCTCTTTAAGCTTTACTCCAGCTGATCCTCTACTACACACAATAACTACAGATACTATGATATGCGTCAATATTGAATATAATTCCTAAAGGAATCAAAGTCTCACCCATGTTACTTCACCTTTCTCCCCATACTCTTCCCTCTTTTTCCTTTTCTCTCTTCCTTTTCTAAGTTTCCCTGTGCTCCTACTCAGTTGATCCATTATTGGACTTTCTCTTCGGTAGAATAACTGAACAAAATTGATCTTATGGCAGCAGAATGTCACTTTATACCGACAGTATCTTGCTGCATACTTAATTGCTCTCTGATTAAATGTATAACATTTTTTCTTATGCTTTTTTACAGTTGTAACATACATAATAATATAGTTGACAAAGCTGAAAAAAGACATGCGTCCATCAAGTCAAGCCCATGCCAACAACACCCTGTTGATCCAGAGGAAGGCAAAAACAACCCTGACACCATTTCCAATTTAGCCACAAGTGGGTAAAAAAATCCCCTGACTCCAAATGGCAGTCAGATAGTTCCCTGGATCAACAACCCATCTGTATGAAGCATCTGTCATCATTTTCAATACTGTTCTGTGCTAGATAGGCATCCATTGCTTTTTTGAAAGCAGTTACGTTATCTGCAACATCCCGAAGCAAAGAATTCTATAGCCTTAACCTCCTTACTCTAAAAAAATCCCTGCCTTTGTTTTAGTCGAAAGCGGCCTTCCTCTAGTCTTAATGGATGACCTCAGCTCTTTGTGTAAATAATTCATTGGATAGTTCTTTGTGTTGACCCTGAATGTATTTGTAAATAGTAATCATATCTCCCCTTAGACATCTCTACTCTAATGTAAACAAACCCAGTATGGCTAGTCTCTCATTATAATTCAGATCTTCCAATCCCTTTATCAGTTTTGTTGTACGTCTCTGCACGTTTTCTAAAAACTGGTGCCCAAAATTGTACTCCATATTCTAGATGAGGCCTAACCAAAGATTTATAGAGATGTAGGATAATATTAGCATCCCTTGCATCTACACCTCTTTTTATGCAGGATAGTACCCTATTTGGTCTTGCAACAGCTGAGTGACTCTGCCCACTACTGTGAAGTCTACTGTCTATCAGTACTCCTAAATAATTCTCTGGTGAGGATTCCCCACATTGTTTCCCATTTAGAGTATATGTAGCATGTTTGTTTCTAGAGCCCAAACTCATAACCTTGCATTTATCTACATTAAATGTCATCTGCCACTTTTTATGCCCATTCTTTCAGTTTATCTAAATCCCTCTGCAGGGGAAAAACATCCAGCTCTGAATGTATTTCCTTACACAGCTTAGTGCCATCAGCAAAGATTGAGGAGCTACTTTCAATTCCCACTTCTAGATCATTAATAAACAAATTAAAAAGCACTGAGCCCAAGACTGAACCCTGCGACACCCCACTTATAATTTTAGACCAAGTTAAAAAGGTTCCATTTACAACAACTTTCTGCCATCTATCATTTAACCAGTTAAATCCATTTAATCAATGTACAAATAGCTCCTCCCAAACCAAAGCCTTTTAATTTAAGCAGTAACCTCTTGTGAGGCACGGTATCACAGGCTTTTGCAAAATCCAAGTATACTACATCAACTTTTACATTTACTTTTTTGTAAAATGCAAGTAAATTAGTCTGAAATTATCTATTCTTCTGAAAAGCATGCTGACTCCTACTAATAATATTGTTTGTCTTCACCAGAATAAGAAAATAAAATACTTTCCAACACACCCAATGGCTGAGACATGGGGTTATGCAGGGTACTCAAAATGCCTGAAGTATCCTCACCTCTGAGCCATGTAGGAGAGGAAAGTATCAAGCATGCTCGAAATGTGACAACTTCCCCTAGCCAATTATTCACCACAAGACATGGTAATGTATCACACATACATGATCTCATCTTCTCATCCATGATTGGCTGGGAGGTGAGGTTACTCCTTGGCATGAACAGTATCTTGCATAACCCCATGTGCCAGCCAGTTAGAGCTTGGGAAACTTTTTTTTAACAGAGACTGGCTGTATAAAAGCCATTGCCTGTTTATTTGTATGTTTTTTAGCTTTGGCCAAGACAATGGCCCAGGCAGGACTTGGATGAATGAGTGTTTCAGTTTCATTATTTATATTCTTAGCAATTTCTAAAGTGCAGCACATTTTAGGGATTTTATCATATTTTCTTTAGGTATCTGGAGCAGAGTACCAGAGTGTCACTGAAAAAGATGGACCTCCTACATCCAGGGGAGTTTGTGTCTAAAAAACACACATTATATCCAGGAGTGGAAAGTGTCCTGGGGACCCAGTTGCTCTTTGAAATGTCTAGAGATGTAACATGAAGTGTGAACCAATTGGTTTTTAGTGTAAGTTGTGAATTTATTTGTTTTGTATTATTATTTTTGTATTTCATTTTATATTTTATGATTTTTAATGTTAATGCTGACATGATATTAAGCACCTACACATAACCATAGAGATAACCATTTGCTATTTACGAGTCTAAAATAGCAATATTCTGTGTGCTGGAGACTACGGCATAGATCTGTGAGGTCTATGCCAGCAGAATAGGAATCCAGTACTGAGAGTCCTATACACATATACAATTTTTAGAAAGCTTCGGTACTGAGAACTATACAATCCTGATTGTGCCCCGGTAACAAATTTAGTTAGGGTACAGATACCTAGATATTTTGTAAACACACTAGATATCAATTATAATAGTTAACTTGGTTGCCGAAATTGTAAAGATATTTTTTTGTGATAATATGATTTGTGAGAAACCTTAATCAATGTCTGATCGTTGTATCGCTAGGGACTTATAGGGTTAATCTTAGATGCCAGTTTATAATAGCGATCACTTGTATATTACACCTGTATATAAATAATTAATAGTCAGCGTATAAGAGTGAGCATTTGAATATTATATGTGTACAAACAGATTCATGAAACTATTGTTGTGATATATACGTTTTTTAACTATAGCGATTTGATATTGAAACATTTGCTCATACACAATAGTGGGTTTGTATTTCCCATTGGGTGTGTGAGCTTTTAGATTCAGAGAACCAAATGTAATTACTCTGTAATCTAGTTTAAATCAAAGTCTCTTATTTTTAGAGAATGTTCGGATTATATTTGATCGGTATATAAATTAAATGTTAAGTTTTATTTTTTCCTTACGCTCCTATGTCTTATATATGAGCTGATAGATGGAATACAGATTGAGTGCTTAATAATGCAGGGTTTCTTTGTTTTCTTTCTGTGTGTGATGATTGTTTATTACCCTGTGAGCACCTCTCTTCCACCACTATAGCACTCCATATTATTATATAGATTTAGGGTAATGTGTGCATAGGGTTAATCTGTTGTTTTCCATATTTTAAGTACAAGAGTATCATATATTATGTGATATCCATGACTTGTTTCGACTCTGTATATTATGCCAAATATTGTGTATTTTTAATACATTTGTTAATTTTTTTCCTTAAATACATTATATGGATATTTGGATAATAAAATTGACATTTGCTTTGTTCGTAATGATACCCTACTTGAACTAAATTAAGTCTCTGTAATTCAGAGAGACAGCTGGCGGTGAGTGACTAGTTGCCTGAAACAGTGTATATACATAGAAGTTTCGCTAAATAGCAGTTCCATAGTTTTCTTACGATAATAAAGGCGACTGATCACCTCATCTTAACTAGACTTTCCAGACTCAAGAAGAGATTGGAGACAAGCTCAATAACATCCTTCTTATCACATTGGAACCATTCAACTTTACCACTATCTACTATCTCATCTTCTTTTTATACTGGATAGATGGATAGCTCTTAATTTTTTATTTATTTATTTTCCCCCCTTTTACCTTTTCCCCTCGGACTTTCCTTCCCCACTCAACTATTATTCTACTATTTATTTACTTTAACATGTTCTGTAACTTTGTCTATTTTTCTCACTTTCTCTTCCTACATCTATTTAGACATTAAATAAAACACAACATAGCAGAAGAGTTTTAGATAAAGTTTTAGTCCTCTACAGGTATGCAATATTGTGAGATCATCCAATATAATAATTCGCTAATGTATGTTTGTCAGAAGCTGTCATGCACAGTACAGACGGCTGCGAGCACTGCAGTCATGCGCAGTACAGACTGCCAGCACCGTGGCTGATAGCGGAGCGGGGTGCTCTGAATTCAGACCGTAGTCCTTGACTATGGTCTGAATTAGGATGCGCCCCGCTCCGTTATCAGCTGCGGAGTGGGCAATCTCTACTGTGCATGACCGCACCGCGGCCGTTGCTGCCTGGCACTGTGGCCTGTGTACACAGACTGTTCAACTAGTAATAGAATATATTGATAAATCCAGTAGAAATACCTGTAATACTTGATTGTCTATATTGTTCTCTGTATGCTTATATTTTTGTAATCTGCTGGTTGTCTTTAATAAAAATAAATAATAAATGACATTACAATCGGAAATAAGCCACAAAAAAAAAAAACAGACATGTAAAAAATACATACAAATACATAAACATTAATTAAATATGCTCCTTATTTTGCCCTTTGAATATTAGACGTGTTAGACACAAAAATAGTGGGTGGAGATGAATACTGCAGAATGGTTTTCCGATTTCCGCCTTTGAGAAGTTAAAAAAAAGTTTAACCCTTTGCAATGTGTACCACTCTGGCACTCAAAGGGTTAAACAAATTGGAAATTCTCACTTTCATAAATATGCAATTTTTGGTCTTTATAACAAACAGTTTCCCCCTGTCAAATGTAAACTACATATACATTAAAATACACATTAGTTTTACACAAGATAGTCCCCTTAATAGATATAAAAATAATCATAAACATAAAACATTTTTTTGAAAGCGGAAACGTTGTATATTCTTAGGTTTCCTGTAGTAATTAAAGCCATACAAGGGCTGTGCACATCACAATTTGTATGATGAGTACTTTTTGTTCAGTTATCAATATTAACAAACAACAACACAAAACAGTGATTAGGAAGCATATAGGTGCAGGACATTTAGGAGACATATTCAATGAGATATCAATACAGTTGTCTTCACTGATTTTCTCTTCAGGACAAATAGTTCCTTCCTGTGTAAGTATATCAGAGGCAGTTGTGTGAGACAAAGCATAGATACAGTGTAGACCTTTGATCAACCCATCATACGATATTAACCAGTGGGCAATCCAGGCCATACTGCAGTCACAGCTCCACGGGTTGAAGGAGAGGAAGACATGGCTCAGTTTAGGCATATATTTAAATAAATGGCTAGGAATGGTGGTCAGGTTATTTTTGCTAAGATGAAGTAGTTGCAGTTGTGTTAGTGAGACAAATGCATTGCGTGTGATGTGAGTGATGCGGTTGTTATTAAGATGTAATTTTTTCAAGTTAACAAGACTGTTGAAGGAGCAGTTAATTCTGACAATCTTGTTAGCTTCCAGGTACATAATCTTGAGATGGATTAATCCACTGAAAAGCTGATTAGGCAAATGAGATATAGAGTTGTGCCCTAAATTTAGTACATGCAATTTGTTTAGTTGGTTGAAGGCATCATTTTGAATCACCCAGATCCGGTTCCTGCGCAGATTAAGAATTTGCAAGGCTTGCTGATTTCTGAAAGAATTTCGTCCTATTGCTTCTATATGATTATTTTCCAGAGATAACTTTGTGATGTTGTGAAGTTTCCTGAAAGCTTGTGGGATGTAACGGACATTATTGGATGCCAAGTCGAGAGTTTCTAAAGATAGGAGATGGGAAAACACAAGAGGGTGAATTTCAAAGATGTTGCAATGAGACAGATCCAAAGAGATTAGATTAAAGAGACCTTTAAAAGTGTGAGCATGAAGGTAGGTTAATCTTGAATTCTTGCTGAGATTTAACTCTTTTAGGTTGCAGAGGGCAATGAAAGCTCCAGGATACAGGAATGTCAGGCTGTTCTGGTTTATCTGGAGCATTTCAAGGGAAGGGGTATTTCTGAATGTGTTAAAAGTAAGGATCTGCAACAAATTGCCTGCCAAGTTCAGTGATACAGCAGAAGAAGGTATATCAGGAGGAAGACTTTTCAATCCAATATTGTCACAATGAATGTCAGCTTCAGAAGAACAATGGCACATTCTAGGACATGTAAAGTTTGTAAGCTTTTCTCCCATCAACTCAACAAGAAAACAGCCAGATAGAAATATTGGAAACATAGTGGTTCCAAAACACGAAGATAATAAATCAGTGCTCCAGGATAGAGATTTGAAATACATCCCTAGGTTTTTGGATGATCATGATTGGACTGACAAGATTAGAGAAGAGCCAATCAAAATGTATCTATTACACAGATATAATCTTCTTAGATTTTCCTCTGCAGTCCATACAGATTTGTCATTTCCATGCATGTGGTCAGTTGAATGAAGAACGTTTTCATCTCTAATCGATACCATGTGGCTGATCTAGTAGGAATAGCTAGAAACATTCTGGAGCAAACCAACTGCATCATAGGGAACAAATTAAAAAAAAGTTTCCAAAATTCCCATTGTTTTAAAAGACGATTTTAACCAATGTAATGCTAAACAGGTCTCCACCATATTGCTTTGCGATGCATTGGAGGTTCAATATATTAAAAACTCCATTTAAATTAACATTTTATTTGTCCCCAATGGTCTATATGGTTTGCTCCAGAATTTCTTCAGTTCTACTTGGTACATCAGACACTTTAATTTGTTTAAAGGAAATAACTATTTTTTTTATTTAATACTGATTTAGCTCTTTGGAAGGAAGACAGGTTTCCAATACTCTGAAAAGCAACACATTACACACTTCTATATAGTTTAAGGGGGTTAAAGTAACACCGATGTTAAGATCTGGGGTGTTATGCACTAAGGTGTGATAATGACATTATGAAGTGGGGATGACTTCTCCAGTGATATCACTACGCCAGTTCCTATGTTATTCTATAGAGCCTTTGCCCTAAGATCTCCAAAGTTGGTGAAATCTTAGTGCATTGGCTCCATAGAATAACACATGAAATGGAGAAGTGATATCACTAGAGAAGTCATCTCCGCTTTATCACCTCTTTATCACAACTTAGTGCATCTCCTCCATGCTCTTATATGAGCATGCTATATCATTCACTGGTTTGCGTCAGAACTTAAAAGGACAGCATCACCTAAAATTAAAGGGCTGCATGTTTAAAAGGAAAGTGGAGGAGTTATCAGGTAAAGCTAAATTCCCCAAACACCAATTGATTTAAATTGGGATTTTAACCACTAAAATGCTTGAGAGCCTCCTCCAATACATTGCAAAGCAATGTATTGGAGACCTCTCTAACATTCAAGGGGATAAAATTCCCATTTAAATCAATAGGAATGTTTTGTTCTCCCCTCTAATGGAAATAGTTTGCCTGTGAATTTATAGCTACTTCAAGGGGCAGTAAACCTATATACTGCAGGACCTTTCCTGCTGAATAAAACAAGGGTGTCCCTGCTTCTAGGAGATGTTTCAGTCAATAGTTAATGCAGTTCAAACAGGGTTTCTTTTGGGGGGGGAGGGTTGTTTTTGTAAATTAAGCTGCTGGCAGCTACGCAATATAGGGCCCTTGGGCACAATATTTATTTCATGTAATGACTTGTTTTCTTGTTAGGTCTTCAGTTTCAGTGCATTGATCTGGTGTATAACCCATATTAACCCTTTAAGTGCTAGAGTAGTTGTGAACCCCATCTGGCACTCAAAGGGTTAATGTGTTTCAAGGTATCTTTAACTAAAAAAGTGGGGTGAATGTGCCCCATTTTTTTCATTTACATAAAAGGAAGGAATGAAAGTTTCCTTCATTTAACAGAAAAAGGTGTTTGCGGGTTCCAGGACCCAGTATTTGTGTGTGTGTGTGTGTGTCTGTGTGTCTGTGTGTGTGTATACACTTCAGAATACAAGCAGATTTACAATCTATAGTGAAGTAAACATAAGCCAATGTACATATAGAGGTTAGGATAAAGCATAAGGTACATCATTTGATGATCTGTACTGCCAAGTACATCTGGGGTATAAATCCTGCCTCAGTGAAGAGGGGATTTGTGTAGGGTAGAGATTCGTAAAATGGAGTGAGTAGTAGAAAGAATAGAGGAGAAAGAGAAAGGAGAGGGAACAGGAATAGAGTGGTAGGAGCTGGAAGAAGACAGTAGAGGGGGAAATAAGAGGTAACGGTGGGCAGAACCTGGACAGAATGAGAGGCTAGGGTGGTACTGATAATGTAAAAATCAAAGATTCATTAAGTTAATGGAGAAGCAGTGAAATAGTCCAGGTTACATTTTGAACACTCTCTACCCAGATCTACTCAGGATGGCTAGACGGTGTTAACATTCTTCCCACTCCCAAATATTTTTAAAGAGGATCTATCACCTCTACAAAAGTTAGGCTTATTATGTAGAGTATATATAGATAATGCTGAAAACGTTATTGACTTAAAAAAAAACAAAAAAACTTTGAGTTAAAACGATAGCCTATAGAGTGCCCTATACCCTACTTCCGCATACACTTCCGTTGCCGCACTGCCCCTGCTCCCTTCCCACTACCCAGCCTTCTCCGATGACTGAGGCTTCTGTCTGTAAGCTGGAGCGATCGCATTGGCAGAGATCGATATCTAGCCAATGAGATTGCTCCAGCTTACAGACAGACAGCCTCCGTCATCAGAGGAGGCTAGGTAGTGGGAAGGGAGTACAGCAACAGACGTGTATGTGGAAGTAGGGTGCAGGGCACTCTATAAGCTATCATTTTAACCCAAATAGTGTGTTTTTGTTTTTAAATCAATAACGTTTTCAGCACTATCTATATTAACTGTACATAATAAGCCTAACTTTTGTAGGGGTGATAGATCCCCTTTAAAGTGTTAGTAATGCCTAAAATAAAGTATATTCTGTATGGTAGATTTTACAAAAAGAAAGTATTTTCAGAAAGTCCTATCTCTCAAACATTTATGGTTTGAGAGATATCCTCCGATAAAGTTCCCCTTCTCCTGATGTCAGCTGTAAAGCTGACAGAAGGAGATCCGTGTTGGCCGACACCAAGAGGCTCTACAGCAGAGTCGCAATAGCGATACTGGAAAATAATTACTTCACTGGAACAGTCTACAAAGTGGGCTTGCAAACCAGGCACACTTAATAGACCTTTCCAGTGAAGTAATTATTTTCCAATAACGCGATTTCGGCTCTGTTGAAAAGCCGCCGGCTGGTCCCCAGACCAGGATCTCCTGCAGTCAGCAGTGTGCAGACGCCAGGAGAAGGGGAGGTAGGGGGGAACTTTAGCGGAGGATATCTCTCAAACCATAAAGGTTTGAGAGATAGGACTTTCTGCGAATACTTTTGTTTTTGCAAAATCTACCATTTAGAATATACTTTATTTTGGGCATTACTATCCCTTTAACAAATATTTTTTGATTTAACAAGTTTAACCTCTCCGGCTGGAATGGCATGTATTGATTGTCATGCTTTCCCAGACAGTATGGCAAAGGAAGGGTTAATAGTGATGTGGTTTAGACTAGTCGGAGGGGAGGCAAGGTGGTAGGAGGTGGCAGGGTAGTGTATGGTTAAGTTAACCTCTTAAGTGTCTGACAGTTTACAACACATTGCACGGCTCTGGGTTGTCGTGTTTGGGAAAACCTATCTAGCTGGCAAAGAAGCCTTGCAAAGGCCATTTTACTAGTATGTAACAGGTGAATGGCCATTTTTTCAGTTATATTTTAGACCATTTTTGTATGCACACCGAATTGAAAAATTCAGCGTACATACTGATCGGAATGGAATAGCAGTAGTAAGAAAAAGTTAGAAAAAATATTTTCCTATACTTTTGCTGATCAAGTTTCCATTCTGATGAAATACAATCTCTTCCTAAGATCACATACATTATTCATCACACATTTTAGGGATTTTGCACCTGAATATTTAAAACAAATAGCTAGAAATAATAATAACATCTATACCCCAGGACATACTTAAAAACAAGAGATAATCTCAATGTATTCTTCCTGGTAAAATACTTTGATATTATTATGAAATACATGATATTTAAAAAGTCATTTGTAGTTGATACTGTCTCCTAATCACAAAGGATATTGCATGCAAAGCTGGAGGAAGTAATCAGAGGCATAACTAGAAGCCATGGGGCCCTGGTGCAAGAATTGCCATTGGCCCCCCGACCACATTGGCCCCCTCAACCATATTGGCCACTTCCATATTGCCCCCCATCTCCACAATGCCCCTCAATCTCCACATTGCCCCTTCCACAATGCCCCACAATCTCCACATTGCCCTTCCACAATGCCCCGAATCTTCACATTGCCCCCATCTCCACATTGCCCCCCAATCTCCACATTGCCCTTTACACAATGACCCACAATCACCACATTGAACCTGAATCTCCTACCTCCCTGGTGGTCCAGTGGCAGAGGATAGGTCTGTGCCTCCTTCTGCACAGACCTTTTCTCCCGCATGGTCCTCTTCAGTAATGCAGAGCGCTAGGAGATGATGTCATCTTCCAGTGCTCTGCATTACGAGAGTGCCAGTCTGCTGGAGGGAATACTGATCTCCCTCCGGCAGACCGGCACTCTCGTAATGCAGAGCCACAGCTCTCTGCATTTCTTAATTGCGGGTGTCAGGTAAGGGGCTCACAAGGGGCGGCCAGGGCCCCTGGAGTGATGGGCCCGGTCGCAGTTGTGACCCCTATAGTTACTCCACTGGAAGTAATTCTCCTGACTTCATGACGTGGACACTTCAGTTTTCAAGGAAGTGAGTGGTGTACCGGGAAAATACTTCAATCTGAAAGAACCCCAACACAGAAATTCATACATAGCTTTGTTCACTACTATGGGGGTGTTTGCATGTATATCTAAAGTTAACACATGCTCCTTCAAACAAAAGGAAACTGTATTTTTGTGTTAACTTTCTTTTAAAATGGAAAAGGTTTCATAATATAGAAAAATATTTATATTGTATTAATCCTGATGAGTAAAACAAGGTTAATTCCACCGCTGTCTCAAACTTGCTATTGGGTGCAGTACGTTCATGGCCTGAAATATTATGGAGATGTTGCTAAAGCAATCTATGAACACCTTTTGTCAGTGACAGTAACCATCCGTAGGCTGTTGTAGCAACCACATCCCTGTTAAATATTAGGACACATGGAGGTATGAGCTGTAATAACTTTATATTAACCCTTTGAGTGCCAGAGGGGTATGCTCAAAAGATTTAAAATTTCTCTTAGCAGCAGTATTAACCATTTGAGTGCTTTGCAATGCGTTGAGTACCCCCGGCACTCAAAGGGTTAACTTTGTTTTGCTCAACAAGCTAAAACCGGCAACATTTTTTTTTCCATTGCTTAGAATAACTTCCTTTTAATCCCTTGTGTGTGTAACCCATTGCCTGGCAATTGTATTGCACTCTCCTTTCTAGACGGTTAAAGGGATAGTAATTCTTGCTCTTAACAAACTTTAATATTATAGATCTTAAAAATATAAACTCAATGATGTATGTGTTGTCTCTCAAACATTTATATTTTGAGAGATATAAGCTTTTAAATTTCCCCCCTCCTGCCCCTTTCACAGACGTCAGCACCCTAGCTGACAGAATGAGACTCTGGTCCAGGAACCGGCTGGCGGCTCTTCAGCAGAACCAAAATAGCGCTATCTAAAAAGAAATACTTCATTTGAACGGTCTACAAAGTGTGCCTTGGTTTGCAAGCACACTTAGTAGACCATTCCAATGAAGTATTTCTTTCTAGATAGCACTATTTCAGCTCTGCTGAAGAGCCGCCGTCCGGTTGCACGGCTAGAATCTCATGTTGTCTGTGAAAGGGGCAGGAGGTGGGAACTTTAAATGGTTATATCTCTCAAACTATACATGTTTGAGACACAACACATGTACCATTGAATTTATATCTTTAATATCTTTTAAGAACAAACATTACTATCCCTTTAACCCCTAAAGGACCCATGAGGGTCCTGGACCATCATGGGTTGTTATACCCTTAAGGACCATTCCGGGCTCCCCGCGCGGCTGCATGCAGTTCGGGGAATAAGGAATCAGATTCAGCAAAAAAAAAAATGGTCCCTGGTCCTTAAGTGATCGCCGAGTGCATGCACGGCTGGTCCTTAAGGGGTTAAGTAGATTTGTGTTCTTTTCTGTAACAGGAAGAACAATTTGCGTACCACACTGTGTTTGATGACTGTGTTCTTCATAATACTCTTGAAGAAATTAGAGGGAATTTATTAAAAAGTTGTAAATGTAAAAAGAAGTGATGCAGATATTTTAACTCCTTGATTGCTAAAGACATCTTTATTGCATGGCCTTGTAAATAGTGATGGGCGAAAATTTTCGCCTCAAACCAAAATCGTCGAAAAAATGGCAATTCCCACTTGGCGAATAATTTCCTGAGAAAACTGCCATTTTCCCACTTTTTTCACTTCGCTTATTGCATTGAAATCAATGGGAAGAAATTTTTTTCCTCACTACATAAAAGTTTTCTCTACTTTTCTCCAGCCATATAAAAGGGTGTCAGGCTCTCACAGCAGCAATTCTGTGTTTGTGAGAGGAGAGAGCAGCGAGTTTTTGAGCTATAGAAGATAGGCAATTAAAAGGCATTTGAAGCTTAGTTTATGGAATATTTTAGGTAGGACACATGTTCTCTGTATTAGGGGAGTCAGGGATCACTCTGGGGGAGAAGCAGGGAGGAAGGAAGTTGACCCCAAATACCCCAAAATTCAGTGTGTCTGACTGGCAAAACAAAGGCAGCTGGGGTCCAATTTGCTTGCTTATTTTGCTTTTATTGTCTCTGTGCTGGGGAAGTCTGAGGAAAGAAGTTGTTGATTTTTGGTTTTTTTAGTTATTTTTTTGGACAGACTGTGATAAGATAGGGTGGACAACTTAAAAAATAATAATAATAAAATAAAAATAAAACAAAATTAATACATAGATAATTAAACAAATAAATATATTAGGAGACAGACAGCTGACTGGGAGCCTGATACGAGCTCTGTGACTGAGGCAGACTTGATAGACAGCAGACAACATTGAGAATTTTGTTGAGGGCTAAGGCGAGACATCACACTCCATCAGTTGTGTACTGTAGACAGTAAAAACACACACAGTAGCTGATTTAATGTCCAGCAAACGCACAAGGGGCAGGGGGAGGGGGAAAGGTGGAGCAGTGCAGGGATGTGGGGGTAAAGAGGTAGTTCAAAAACTGACTTCAGCAATGGTTGCTGCAGCATGTGCAATAAATGATGATGATCCCCCTCCTCCTGGGGTGGATGCGATTTGTCAAGGTCCCACCAATCACAACACGTCAGTCCACCCACCACCACTACCATACACACCTGCCACACTGTAGGTTGTAGTTTATTTTTTTTTATCAATTTACATTATCATGAATATGTGCCAGTGTCATTTATGCACGAATGTAGTGTTGTGGAGAAAGTACAAATGCACACTGCAATGCATGCTAACACATTTTTCAAGGTATATTTTGCTGTAGGACTCAAAATTTTGTCTTTCATCTACTTTTTTCTCCAGTACAGCCCTCAGAAAAAGTAATATTGTGCTGGAAAATGTTGCACAATATAAAATATGAGCAAAAAATGTGTTTGAATAGGAGAAAAATGTGTGTTGGAATAGGCAAAAAAATTGCTGGCATAGGCCAAAAGGAGGAACATTTTGCTTTGGAGAAAAGGAGAAAACTTTCATGAGAGAGAGAAAATCGCCCTTTTTTTTTTTTTTTTTTTTTGCGAAAAGTCACGATGGAAATTTTCTCACTTTTCCCCTGCCCCTGCTTGTAAAGCGCTGGAGAAATTTCTAGCATCCAGTCGGTTTAAAGCAGCAGTAAATATGGCTACTCAGAGTTAGTACAGTTTAAACAATCATATTCTAGTGGTCCAATTCCTCCTGTTCTATGGGACAGATGTGTAAATGACAAACAGTTCTTCATAGAATACTATAGCAACTGTTGAGTTACTTCCTGTCTGTTTGAACTTTCACATAGGGGTTTCATACTGTGGGAACATCAAAGGAAAAAAGCAAACTCTCGTTGGACATTTTTCCATGGTTTTGACAGCACAGTTTATAGAATTGTTAACTGTGCTGTCAAAACCACTATCACTGGTTTTTAAAATACCAGGGCTAATAGAATTAAGCCGTAGTGGCATAAAAATTATACCTTTATTGACTAACTGAGGAGCTCTAGGATACAAGATTTCAAGACACTAGGCTCAATAATATTACCACCTGTAAAACGGCAGTAATAGTAAAAACACTAATGCCTAAAAAAATCAGCAATTCTATTGCTGGAGAGGTACACGGCAAAACGAGTGTTGTTGGACAAAACTCACATTTTGGCAAAATGGTCATTGTTTTTTGTTCCCTCAACTTGTGCTAAATAGTTCAAATTGTGGGAACATCAAAGGAAAAAAAGCAAACTCTCATTGTTTGACAGTGTCAAACAATGAGAGTGCACTAAAACTAGTCAGAAATGTAACACTCACCGACGCCGAGAAAGCCTTTGATAGGGTAGATTGGACATATATGTCTGCAGTTCTGGAACACATTTGTCTTCCACCACACATGATGACTAGCATCATGAGCTTATATCATAACCCCACAGCCAGAGTGTCGGCTAATGGTACTTTTTCTGATGCTTTTAGAATAAAAAATGGTATTAGACAGGGCTGTGTTCTTTCCCCCATCTTATTCATTTTAACATTGGAACCATTATTGAGTATTATACGCAATGATCCACAAATAATGGGACTTTCTTCTGAGACTGCTTCATTCAAACTATCGGCTTATGCTGATGATGTGCTCTACTACATCGCCCACCGCCTTAAATCTCTCCCATTTGGATGAATATGCCTTTTTATATAATGTGTGGATTAACTATAGTAAATGTGAATTCCTAGGTGTTAATTTAAGCATAGAGAGTGCCCACAAGATTCAAAATCAATTCCACTTTAAGAGAGCTCCCTCATATATTACATACTTAAGAATCCAACTCACTTCTGACCTCCAGACAATCTCGGACATTAACTTTATGAATTTGATGTCCAGTATATCGAAAGATCTGGAAGCATGGAACCTGAAATTTATATCATGGTCGGGGAGAGTCAATACTGTTAAAATGCTGATATTACCAAAAGCACTTTTCCTTTTTAACGCTATTCCTCTTCTTATACCCACGCACAGCATCCTTTCCTTGCAATCTAAAATCAACAGCTTTATTTGGATGGGAAAGAAACCAAGAATTTGTAGAGAGATACTTAGCAGACCTAAGACATCGGGAGGTGTTGGCTTACCAGACCTCATTAGATATTATCATGCAGCGGCTATATCTAAATTATTTCACTTTCATCCTAGTAATGCTAAACGTTGGACCCAGACATTGTCACTCTATTTACACGGAGCTGACCCATTGCAACTACTTTATTGCTCAAACAAGACAAACTTTGGAAAAAATCCAATCTTATTCTATCTACTCCATATTTGGGACATGCAAAATGCATCATATGTTCTATCACCTACACCATGCCCATTACTATCTATTTTAGGCAACCCAGATTTTCCACCAGGCATGAACAATCCCTCGTTTGTTTCACGGAAAATCAAAGATATGGACACTTTGGGTAACATAGTAAAAGTTGGAATTCCCCCAGACAGAGATCAAATCCTTAAAATTCTGGGTTCAGAAGTGGTCAACTGGATCCAGATCTTGCAAGTACAGTCTTGGGTTAAATATGCAGTAAGCAGGGGAGACCTGAATAGACCACTCACCCCTTTTGAGATTCGGATTAAATCCCTTCCATCTGCACGTTGACACTTAGCCTTTACATATGCACTTTTACAAGACCAAAAGACCCCTGCACTACCTTACTTTACCAAACTATGGAATAGACACTTGGGCATCAACTTAGATGATGGGACATGGAAAAATATTTTAAAACTTAATTGTAAACTAACTATAGGTACCCCCTTCAAAGAAATGAATTACAAATTTATGTGGTATAGAACCCCACATCAAATAGCTCGAAATCACCCACAACTTTCTGGAATCTGTTGGCGTTGCAAATCAGAAAGTGGTACCATGCTTCATATGTGGTGGTCATGTAGATTGTTTCAGACATATTGGTCTCAAGTGACAGCTCATATCAAGTCAACCATACATGTGTCGATAGGTTTAGATCTGCTACTTTTGTCTTTTTCTCATTGACCCAAATGTGATGATACCACAACACTCTGTCTTGAATACTTTAACCCGTCACCTGCTTAATGTAGCTAAATCCCTCATACCTCGTTACTGGAAATCTAATAATTGTCCTACATTACAGGAATGGTTACATCATGTTGAATCTTATCGGAATACTATAAAATGTCATGCTACGGCAACTGCTGATCTTGCTAGTTTTCAAGATGTTTGGTCCTTATGGCCAATATTGGATATAGCTCATCCCAACATGTCAACCTTGAGACTGGGGACTTGAGATCGCTCATTCAAGGTGAACTCGTATTATTTAGTGAGGCTTTGTCTGTACTTAATGCCATCCTGGGTCCTTCTTCTTCTTTTCTCCTTCTTCTTTTCTATTTCATCTTTTTCCTTTTCTCTCCCTCTATATCTTTCTCTCTTTTCCTTTATGCTTTTCCCCTCATGCCTCCATTGTCTATACCTTATATTATTCTTTTCCCTTATTCCATATTATTCCCCGCAGGTCTACCCTTCATCATATATTTGAGTTATAATACTCCATTTTTTACTTCTGAGATCTGGAGTTTTTTCCCACTCCTCTAATATTTATAAACAAATCAACTGAGCAGATGCTTAGATACTCTTATATTTAAATTCCTACTAGTGAAACTTGCTTTATGCCTACCTTATTATGAACAATTCCTATGAGAAAATATTGAGTACTGATTTGTATTTCTCTTCATATGCTCTTGGATAAAGTTATCTATTTTATCTGTGTACTTCAAATATCGCATGATGTATGAATTGAATTATCTTTTTTTTTTTTTTTTTTAATAAAGCTTTCAAACCTCAAAAAAAAAAAAAAAAAAAAAAAAAAAAAGAAATGTAACACTCACCTGTCATCTGTTGTCTGGCTTCTTCATTATCTTCTCTTCTTTCTTCTGACTTCTCTTCTGTCTTCTGACTTCTCTTCTGTCTTCTTCTGCATTTGAAAGTCTGCATGAACTAAATATATGAAATATGTGTAAAATTGTCCATTTTGAGTAAATGTTGAAATTTATTTACCCCCTTTTCCTCCTCTGCTGCCTCTGCTGGTTGTGGAAGGCATTTTGAGCTACACAGAGGCCCCCCCATACCACCTCTTGGGCCGTTGCCCAAGTCAGACTGCCAGGATTTTGAACTGAGACTGGCTTTTATATGCCAGTCTTGGTTCAAAATAAATTGGTAGTCTCTAATTGGCTGGGAAGTGCTTATGCACTTCCCAGCCAATCAGCTTCTAGCGGGGCTACAACATTTCTATATATGGACAATTTTAATGACATTTCATACTTTTATTTCATGCAGACTTTCAGATGCCACCTATAGTAACCTTTTGAACGCAAGAGGGTTTACCCCTACTGCACACAAAGGGTTAAAGGTAGCATCTTTGAGTGCTCTTTGATTTAAAAAAAAAAAAAAAAAAAAAAAAAAAAAAAAAAGAGCACTCATGGATTTTTATTTTTATTTTGTTACAGCAAGAAAGAAGAAAAGAAGACAGAAGAGAAGAAGAAAAAAAAGAAGAGGAAGCAGGCCGCAACCCCACTGGACATCAGGATTACTGGTAAGTTTTTATTTGTTGGGACATGTTTGAACTGTGTGTAGATTAACCCTATGAGTGCCAGTGGGGAATGCAATGCTGTATAATGAATTGCACACCTCGCTGGCACTCATAGGGTTCATCTTTTTCTCTGTTTCAACCACATGTATGTGTTGGAAATTAGTTTTCCAACACATATAGTTGGATTTCATTGTGTGTTTGAGACTCTGCGTCTGCCTTCTCATGACGCAGGATTTGCGCCATGAAAAGTACATCCTAAACATGCATTGAAGCAAGCTCATGGACTAGGATAGCAAAGTCATCTATTTTTAAGTGATGTCACTTAATTTGCACACCCGTTGGACATTTTTGTGTGTTTTTTGGAGTTGACAGAACAGTTTATAGAATTGTAAACTGTGCTGTCAAAACCACTACCACTGGTTTTAAAAATACTGGGGCTAATAGTATCAAGCCCACTAACATCGGTAGTTTTAAGTTACAGACTGTTAATCTATTAGCTGTGCTCTAGCAACCTACCAACAGTTAAAAACCACACTGGGTGAAATATTAGTGCCCAATGAAATCAATGAAACAACACATCCATTCACTATTTCATTACGTGTGGTGGCTATTAGCACACGTTCAGGGACTGTCTATTTTGCACCTAATCAACCCAGGCATTGAGTCCCTAACGTGTTAAAAGCCACCAACGTATAATAAAAACGTGTTCACATATCAAACACACGTACACTACTAGGCATCCCTACACTAGTGACCAGTGGATGTATTGATATGTGGCCCTAAGCCCCATATCAATGCATCAAGTTACTAAAAACATAAATGAAACAAAATAATAAATAACCATTTGAGGCATTGCATAGCCCTTTGGCAATCAAAGTATTAATTGCACTAAATACTAACACTATCCTATGGCCTATTTCCCACTCCCCACAGCTGTAACAATAAACACTTACCTTGAAGTCCGAGGTCCAGCAGTGTTCTTCACCCTTGCCCTCCTTTGACTTCTTCTTTAATTCTTCTGTAAGTCAAAAACAATAAATAGAGAAGTAAATTAAATAAAATCTCCCCCTCCCCCTGTTGTCATCACCTTTCTTTATGCTGCATGCCCTGCAGTAACCTTACCTCCCAGCCAATCGGCATTTAGCTGGAGGGTTCGCAGATGTGTGTTTCTTCATCCCTCCTGCTAATCAGATTGGCTGTTGATTGGCTGGGAGGGGAGGTTACTGCAAGGCAAGTTATGTGCTCTGCATACTCGCACATCCCAGCCAATGGGAGCGTGGGAATCAATATATAAAAGCCAATCTCTGTTCATATTTCCCTCCTGCTGGATCAGGCAACAGCCCAAGCAGAAAAGGCAATGAGGAACTTTTTGTTTGGCCTAATCAGTGGCGGCAGCATCAGTGGAGGTGATGAAAATGGGGGGATTTTATTTTATTTATTTTTCTATTTAGTTTTTCGACTAACAGAAGAATTTTAGATGAATTACAGAAGACAAAGGAGGACCATGGTGAAGAAGACACTGCTGGACCTCCGAATTCAAGGTAAGTGTTAAAGCTGTGAGGAATGGGCCATAGGATGGTGTTAGAACTAGGATTTGGTTTAATTTTATTGGTAATGTTAGGTGTAGTGGAGGGCAAGGTGGAGTAGTTTTAGGATAAGTGTTTAGGAGGGTGGGGGGAGGGTGACTGTGTTACTAGCTCACGGTCGATATTTGATGTTCCCACTACTCACACTATTTAGTGTAAGTTATGGGAACAGAAGCCGAGACGAGCATTAGGCCTCAACGTGAGCTTTTGCGACCAACACTCATTGTGATGGATAGTGGTCAAGCAACAGCATTTCGACGGTACAACTATGTGTGTGCTGGACGGAACACATTTTGGTCCTTCCACCAGATTTAGTGGCTCTAATAGTATCGAGCCACAGGTCACTTCTTCAGGTATAATTAAAAAATTAAAAGCACACTCCCTTATCTATTCACATTCATCCCATTTTATTTTACATTTATTATCTCTCACGCTATTAGTACTATTTTTATTATTCCTTTAGCATTTATACAAAATAGCACATACATCTTTTAATCCTTATAATGGTTACTTTATTTTACATCTTTCAGCAACCAGGCACATAGTCAGCAACTTGGTTGCAATATGTATGCGCTACATATTTTTATATGCTTTGATTACTGCTTTGAACAAATGCAATCAAGCGGTTCTTATAAATAAGAACCAAATGCAAAAGGGTCTCATTTGATTCCCCTGAAGAAGTGGACCTGAGACGTCCACGATATGCGTTGGGTGTATCTCCTCCCCCTCCATTGCTCATTCGGTGCCGGGTCCCTCCCCGCCCCCTGTGAGTTTTCCCGGGTTGTGGTTTCTAACACAAGTCTCCCGGTTGAATGCCGTATTCAGCGTCTTTCGCTCCACGTGTGTCAACTATTTCCAACTGCATTCGGAGTTTGCCCGTTACTATTGAACGATCAGCCTATTGCAGCAGACCCATTACTATAGACTAGGCAGTACAGAACTGTTGGAGCATCTTGAGGATTGTTAATGGAGTTGAGACCAATCGGCCAAACCAAGGGGCACAGTTACGTGGCTGTATAGGGGTTGGGACCCCTGAGACGCTCAAAGCCCAAGATGGGAGTATTGTAAGTGCAATGGGAGAGGGGGGGATTTGTTTCTTATTCTAATGTGATTTTAATTCTTAATTATTAAATTATTCATTGTTTTATCAAAAATACTACACTTAGAGGATTCTTTTGTCCTCCCTTTTTTCTTCTTGTTGTTGCGCTCTATTTTTTAGATTTTTGGATAATAAAAATTAAGACTGAATACACAATACATGGCAGGATAAACACTCATGCAAATAATTTACATTTAAATTCTACTGTCAGTGAATATTCTTATCATTAATATCTATAACTTATTCTCTAGGCTCTAACAGAGTCTCTTAGATTTGTAGTATATACTAGTCCCATGCTTTACCCATATTGCAATCATGTAAGTAACACGATTGGGTTTACTGACCTAAATAGAAACATAGAATTTGATGGCAGATAAGAATCATTCAGCCCATTTAGTCTGCCCATTTTTCCAAAGATAAAAACAGCAAACCGTATTTGGTTCTTGGTATTATGTTCAGGACAGGCTTATGCCTATCCCATGTATGCTTAAATTCTCCCACTGTATTAATCTCTACCACTTCTGCTGGTAGACAGTTCTCCCTCTACCGCTACTCTCTCAGTTAAGTAAATTTTCTTACATTACATCTAAGCCGCTGT
This sequence comes from Rhinophrynus dorsalis, assembly GCA_037306005.1. Taxonomy (NCBI): domain Eukaryota; kingdom Metazoa; phylum Chordata; class Amphibia; order Anura; family Rhinophrynidae; genus Rhinophrynus; species Rhinophrynus dorsalis. The sequence goes on along the minus strand of CM074726.1, from coordinate 136,352,261 downwards.
TCCTCTAGTTTTAGACTATGACCACTTATCCTATCACTTCTACTCCTTTGAAAAATACTTCCCTTCTGTACGTTGTTTAATCCATTTATGTATTTGAATGTTTCTATCATATCTCTTCTCTCTCTTCTCCCCTCCAAGTTATACATGTTCAGATCCTTTAGTATATCCTGCTAAATTGTATGCTGTAAACCATTCACCATTTTAGTAGCCCTAGCCTGAACTCTCTCCAGAATATCTATATCCTTCTGGAGATGGGGTCTCCAGTACTGTACATCATATACTAGGTGAAGTCTAACCAAAGATCTGTAGAGTGGCATGACCACCTTCTTCTTGCCTACCTACCTTTAAATCATGAGAAATAATTACTCCCAAGATCCCTTTACTCTATTATTGATAATAGCATTGTACCCTAGTAGATTCTGGCTTTGGATTTTTATGTTTCAGGGGCATTATTTTATATTTAGCAACATTAAACTACAACTTCCAATCTCTTGTCCATTCTTCTAAATTACCTAAGTTGTTTGCTATTTGACTTATTCCCCCCAGGTATGTCTACTCTGTTGCAGATATTTGTATCATTAGCAAAAAGGCATCGCTCACCTTGAAGACCTTTTTGCAATATCAGTAAAATAAATATTAAAAAGGAGTGCCAGTACAGATCCATTCTCCATTAATTATAACCCTTTGTTTCCTGTCACCCAGCCTTATCCATTCAACTATTTTACATCCAGACTGAAACATTGCAACTTATTAATGAATCTTCTAAGAGGGACAGTGCCAAATGTCTTAGTGAAATCTAGATAAGCTTTATTTTACTTACCAGTCCAAAAAATCCATGAGGTTAGTTTGACAGGATCCTGCTGTTAATGATCTTGCAAGCAAATTAAATTGAAATATCTAAAATGATTTCCTTTAACATGGTTTCCATTAGTTTTGCCACTACTGATATAACACTTACTGGTCTGTAGTTGCCACGTTCTTCCCTGCTATCTTTTTTTTGTGAAGCAGTACTAGATTTGTTAAGTTCCAGTCTCCTGGAACTAATCATGACAATATCAACTGATTGAATAATTCTGTTAAATGTTTTGCAAGCACATTTCTAAGCTCTTTAACTCACATTGGGTGTATCTCTTCTGTTCCCATTGATTTATCTGTTTTCATCTTAGAGAGTTGCATGTGCTTTGGCACATCTAATAATGTGTTTAGCCTTCTTCAGCCTAGCCACATATTCATATAGATACTCTTTCTGAGTCTCCTTATTTCTCCTAAACTATACTTTTTTCTCCTTTACTACATTTGCCACTTCTGTGGAGTACCACAGTGGTTTCCATTTTTCTTTACCCTTGCTGAAAAAATTAATGCAATGCTCTGTTGCCTTTCAAATAATCCCATTTCTCCTGGACTCCATCTAAAGATCTCCAGACTATCAAAGACTGACCTACATGTGTTTCCAGGTTAGAAAAATCAGCCCTACTATAATATAGAACCTTTGTTTTAGTGTGGTGCAGCTCAGCCTCTGTTCTTATATTAAACCACACTGATTGATGATGACCATACCTGGGAATTCTCAGGGTTTGACCCTGAGACTCAGGGTTTTGGCCCAAATCTCAGGGTCTCAGGATGAAGACCCAAAATCTCAGGGTGAGAGAGTTCAGTGCTACCTGTTATATATTCTGCTCCAGTTAAATGCTTCTTTAGTCTCTAAACTGGTGCCACTTGTACCAGAAAGGCAGAGGGAGAAGTCCTGCTTGATTTGTGTGTGTTCATGCAGTGATATCTGTAAGTTGTTGTGTATTAATGTCTCTATGAATGCTGAACGGAGCGACTCTCGATTACAACAATGAGGGATAAATCGCGGATAATCTATATTGTGGGAAATTTAAGGGTTAATATTTACACAATCTCAGGGTCAGCTCATTTTGAAAGTTCCCAGGTATGATGATGACCGGAGCCCAAACTCTCTCCTACAGTTACATCTGAAACCATTTGTTCATAATAAATCTAGTATGGATTAATTCCTAGTTGGCTTCTCTACTAATTGCCTAAGAATTAATCCCTGTAAAGTATTTAGGATATGTACTGGCTGAATCTGTTACTTGATCTTTCCAGTCCACATCAGACAGATTAAAGCCAACCATAATGATAACCTCACTTTTCATTGTCATCTTGGTTATTTCCTCAACCAACAGATGATCTAAATCCTCTGTTTTTCCAGGGGGTCAGTCCATCTTCGCTTTTTCAGTTTCCTGTGCTCAGTTTACAGCCATAGAAAGCCTAAGGGAACCGACCTCCGCCAAAATCAAACTGCTGTAGGAGGAAAATACAGAACAGACTTATGATAAATTACTCTGTTTTGTTCACGGAAAAATAAAAATCAGCTTTCATTTTTGTAGAAATCTAATGCTAATTAGGACACAGATAGATAGGAAATAAACCCTTTGAGTGCCAGAGAGATACAAAGCACATTGCAAAGCAATGGGTTGCGTACCCCCTGGCACTCAAAGGGTTAAGTAAAATGTCCTTTAATGAAAACAGCAATGTAATATGTAAACAGAAATGAAAAGTAGCACATCATAGTATTAATTTGTGTATCCAATACAAAGAAAGTATGATTATGCCAAAAAATTATTAGCTCGATTGGGGTTACCTCACAAAACAAAGCAACCTCAAATAGCATATTATCCCCTTAAGGGCTACATGATATACTATGACCGTCATGGTCCTCATACCCTCAAGGACCGATGGCGGTCATAGTACGTCACATACTTTTTACTTACAGCGCTCCACCGGGACCGCTGTAAGTAAAAATAGGGCCTAAAATTGACCGCTCCAAGACTGGAGCTATCTCTTTCAGACCCCAAAGCGGCGCGCCGATACACGCAACAGGTCACATGTACCGGCGGGTCGGCAAGGATCAAAGTGGTCCATATGGGATATTAAACTGCCTTCAAGTAAATAACAAGAATTCTAGTGTCCTTCCATGTCTAAGCTGCTTCTTCTAGATTTGTAGTCCAAAGTACAGTTATCTGATTAGGCTCCATTTTCCATACATGGGAACATCTTCCCAATGAGCCCCCAAGGAGAGCTAATGTGCTACCAATGAGGGGATGTCAACAACATATTTTACATCATAAAGGTGGTGTGGTTTAATAGGGTGGGCGTGGTTTACATTGTGACAGGAAGTAGGCAGAACAATGTGGGAAGGAGGAGAAGTGGGTGGGAAATGGGAGGAACAGGGTGGGAAGAAGAAACTCTCCACCGCTGGAAAATCAGCCTCTGTCCCCAGAGACCTGGTAAGTCAGTCAGAAAACCTGAGTCTCTGGGGCAAATCTGGAAAGTTCCCAGGTATGTCGATATCCTAAACGAAAGATAGTAGCGCTGCCAATATTCTGCTTCTCTAATAAGCACATGAAATATGAGGGCAATACAACTGTAACTTGCTCATGTATTTATTTCTTCCAGCAATTCCTGCAGTTATCATTGTACAGGGTACAGTGATGTCTGTGTGAGCCCTCCCGAAGGAGCTGTATATATAGGTGATGCACTCTGTACTGTGGAGGGGTGTTTGTCATTGTTTTACTCACCATAACCTTGTTGTTGGTTTGGCATAAAGCTTTTGAAGATATACCTATGCTTTTAACCATTTCAGTGCCAGTTTCAGTGCCAGAGGCGTGTCCGACACATTGTGCGGGGATACCCCGCTAGAACTCTAAAGGTTAGGGGGCACAAATAAACACAAATTCAGGGGAAGGGAACAATGAGTTATTCATCTTCTTATAAACTCATCCCATTTCAATTACTTTTAAATTCCAGTTTGGAAAAACACATATATATGCATGATAAAAGGCATCCCATAGCGCTAAGATACAAAATGCCTCGCTTACAGATGGGGAGTATGTACAGTTAGTTGGCCATATGCCCAAAGAAAAATTGAGGAAATCACAAAAGAAAAGGGCACCCAATAGTGCCTGTTATCCAAATGGATCTCAGTGAAATGTATAAAAAATATTATACTCACAATTAAATTGGTTGGGTAGAGGCTTACACCTTCTCCCAACACTATAAGACTGCAGAGAACACAACCCTGCCTCTGCTCAGGTCTCCAGGTTCCTGGAAAGAAAGGTACCACTCTTTGATCCTCTTAGACAATTATTTTAATATAAAAACATATTAGAAATTATATTATCTGAATAATCAATATTGAAAAATCAGCTAAAAAGACATAGATTTACGTGTTGGGGGCATACCTGGGAACTTTTTCTTCTGGCCTCCCTGGAGAGGGAGGCCTGTGGTGCCGTTGAGGGAGACAAATGACGCAATTTGAGTTGAAAGGGGGTGGGGCTTAATCGTGACTTGGATGGGGATTCAGAAGGTTGCAAAAATATAGATAAATAGGCTGGGGAAAGAGGAGAAGTGGGCGGGGAGTGGGTGGAACAGATAGGGAAGGAGCACAAATTGGCAGAGTTTCTTAAGAAACTGCCCACACCGCGGAGAATCAGACTCTGCCCAGGAGACCCGGTAATGCAGAGTCAAAACCATCTTGTTGGTCTACTGGAACCTATCCATGTCCACCAGAGGGTAGCATAAATTGATGTGGATTAGTGATGAGCGAGCACCCCAATGCTCGGGTGTTCGGGTGCTCTGACCGAGCACCCCCGGAGGCTCGAGTGCTCGGCCGAGCACCCGAGCCCCATTGAAGTCAATGGGAGGACTCAAGCACTACACCAGGCACCCCCTGCTCTGATGAGGGGAGGGTGCCTGGTCCATAGGAAAAGGGCAGAAAATGATGGAAACACCACAGAAATGGTTCAGGGACAGCATAGGGAGGATGTCTGGATGCATCTTGGACTCCAACATCGCTGCTGGGAACGATCTTTCGCCCGTAGTACGCCATTTTTACAGACTGACCATAAAACACACAAAAAGGAAAATAAAAACGACTTTAGGCGAAAAATTGTTACCAAACAATATTTGCTGTATATTTACTTGTATATCATCTGCAAATTCTCCCAAAAATTTCCTTGATTTTCTGAAGTGAGGCCATGATTAAGAGGGAAAGTGCGCAGAGGCAAATTATCCCAAAAATTTCCTTGATTTTCTGAAGTGAGGCCATGATTAAGAGGGAAACGTGCGCAGAGGCAAATTATCCCAAAAATTTCCTTGATTTTCTGAAGTGAGGCCATGATTAAGAGGGAAACGTGCGCAGAGGCAAATTATCCCAAAAATTTCCTTGATTTTCTGAAGTGAGGCCATGATTAAGAGGGAAACGTGCGCAGAGGCAAATTCTCCCAAAAATTTCCTTGATTTTATTGAACTGAGGCCATGATTAAGAGGGAAACGTGCGCTGAGCTGACCATCTAAAACATTATGGGTGAGGGTCTGCTGCAGAGCTGACCATCCTAAACATTATATGCGAAGGCCCGCTAGTGAGCTGACGCTATAAAACATTATATGCGAAGGCCCGCTAGTGAGCTGACGCTATAAAACATTATATGCGAAGGCCCGCTAGTGAGCTGACGCTATAAAACATTATATGAGAGGGCCCGCTAGAGAGCTGACCCAATAAAACATTATATGAGAAGGCCCGCTGGTGAGCTGACCTATATAAAAATTGTCAAACAGGGCCCGCTGGTGAGCTGGCCCTATATAAAAATTATATCACAGGGCCCGCTGGTGAGCTGGCCCTATATAAAAATTATAGCACAGGGCATATGGAAGAGGAGGAGGAGGATGAGAAGATTAAGAGTCAACCATATACCCGTTTTTTGGGTGGAAGGGGTGAATGGGAATACAGAGTATTCCCATCATTGTAAATAATATATGTAAAGTGAGTTTATGTTCCCCCGGGGCTTTCCTCCAGTGGAGTGGAGAAGTCAGGGGAAATCCAGGCCTTGTTCATTTTTATAAGTGTCAACCTATCAGCATTGTCGGTGGAAAGGCGGATACGCTTATCTGTTATGATGCCACCAGCAGCACTAAATACCCGCTAAGACAGAACGCTGGCGGCAGGGCAGGCCAGCACCTCCAAGGCGTAGAGTGCCAGTTCATACCACGTGTCCAGCTTGGACACCCAGTAGTTGTAAGGCACAGAGGGATCATTGAGGACGCTGACACGGTCTGCTACGTACTCCTTCACCATCTTCCAAAACTTTTCCCTCCTTGTGACACTAGGCTGCGCATCAGGGTGAGGGTGCTGGCGGGGTGTCATGAAGGTGTCCCACGCCTTGGAGAGTGTTGCCCTGCCTTTGTCGGAACTGCTGTGTGCTCCCCTTTTCTCCCCTTCTCGGTTGGCCAAGGTAGCACGTACTCTGCCGCCAGCGTTGTCAGATGGAAAATTTTGGAGCAATTTTTCAACAACAACCTTCTGGTATTGCACCATTTTGCTTGTCCTCTCCACCGGAGGAATGAGAGATGAGAAATTCTCTTTGTAGCGGGGGTCCAGAAGGGTGAACACCCAGTAATCCGTGTTGTCTAAAATGCATACAACGCGTGGGTCACGGGAAAGGCAGCCTAACATAAAGTCAGCCATGTGTGCCAGAGTACCAACAGTCAAGATTTCGCTGTCCTCACCAGAAGGATGACTCTCAATATCCTCATCCTCTTCCTCCTCTTCTGCCCACCCACGCTGAAGAGATGGAACTAAAGTTCCATGGCTACCCTCTGTAGCGGAGGCAACCGTGTCTTCCTCCTCCTCCTCCTCCTCCGCCTCCTCCAATTGTCGCTGAGAAGACGAAGTGAGGGTGCTCTGGCTATCACCTTGTGTAAGCTCTTCCTCCCCCATTTCCACCTCTTCCACATGCAAAGCGTCAGTTTTAATTGTGAGCAGCGAGCGTTTCAGTAGACACAGAAGTGGGATGGTTACACTGATAATAGCGTTATCGCCGCTCACCATCTGTGTCGATTCCTCAAAATTGCGTAAAACCTCACAGAGGTCTGACATCCATTCCCACTCCTCACTTCTGATTAGAGGAAGTTGAACGGAGAGGCGACGACCGTGTAACAGCTGGTACTCCACTACTGCCCTCTGCTGCTCACAAAGCCGGGCCAACATGTGTAAGGTGGAGTTCCAGCGCGTGCTCACGTCACACAGCAGCCGGTGAGCTGGTAATTGTAAGCGCTGCTGCAGCTTCAACAGGCCGGCCGAAGCTGTAGATGACTTACGGAAATGTGCACACACGCGGCGCACCTTGGTCAAGAGATCATGCACATTGGGGTAGGTTTTTAGAAATCGCTGAACCACTAAATTAAATACATGCGCTAGGCATGGTACGTGTGTGAGCTTGCCGAGCTCCAAAGCCGCCACCAAGTTACGCCCATTATCACACACAACCATGCCTGGTTGCAGGTTGAGTGGCGAGAGCCACTGCTCGGTCTGGTGACTAATCCCCTGCAACAGCTCTGAGGCCGTGTGCTGTTTGTCCCCAAGGCAGATCAGCTTCAGCACGGCCTGTTGACGCTTCCCCACTGCAGTGCTACACTGCTTCCAGCTACTGGCTGATGGGGGAGTGGCGCTGCGTGTAGAGAATTCGGAGGTAGAAACGGAGGAGGAGGAGCCAATAACGTAGGTGCTGGCGGAAACCCTGATGGAGGTAGGGCCCGCAATCCTCGGCGTGGGTAGCACCCGTGCCATCCCAGGGTCCGAGTCGCTCCCAGCCTCCACGACATTCACCCAGTGTGCCGTCAGGGAAATGTAGCGTCCCTGGCCACAAGCACTTGTCCATGTGTCAGTCGTTAAGTGGACCTTCCCAGTAACTGCGTTGGTCAGGGCACGGGTGATGTTACGGGACACATGGTGGTGTAATGCGGGGATGGCACACCGGGAAAAGTAGTGGCGGCTGGGGACCGTGTACCGAGGGACAGCTGCTGCCATCAGGCTGCGGAAGGACTCAGTGTCCACAAGCCTAAATGGCAGCATTTCGATGGCCAGTAATTTGGAAAGGTGTGAGGTTAGTGCTATGGCCTGTGGGTGGGTGGCTGGGTATTTTCGCTTGCGCTCAAATGCCTGGGGTAACGAAATTTGGACGCTGTGCTGGGACAGGGAAGTGGATGTGGTCGCTGATGGTGCTTCAGATGGTACAGGTGCAGGGCGGGAGGTATGCGGGCCTGCGCCTTCGACAGGCGATTGGCCGGCACCGAAAACAGGGGAAGAGGAGGCAGTGGTGTGGCCTGCAGACACAGATGGGCGATCCAGGCGTTCCTCCCACTTACTACGGTGCTTGGATGCCATGTGTCGGATCATGCTGGTGGTGGTGAGGTTTCTAGTGTTCATGCCTCGGCTCATTCTGGTGTGGCACAGGTTGCAAACTACAATTCTTTTGTCGTCCGCACTTTCCTTAAAAAAACGCCATACCGTGGAACACCTACCCTTTGGCAAGGGAGATTTACGCAAGGGGGTGCTCCGTGGAACATTTGCGGGCCGGTTTGGTGCGGTCCGCCTTCTTTCTGTAGCCACACCACTGCCTCTTCCAGCCTGTTGCGGTGCTGCAGATGGCTCACCCTCAGGACTGCTGTCATCGCTCGGCTCTACACCTTCCCAGGTGGGGTCAGTCACCTCATCGTCCACCAAGTCCTCCTCCACTTCCTCACTCTGATCATCCTCCCCATGTCTTGATCCCACCACATACTCAGTCATTGACAACTGTATAACATTCTCCTCAACAAGGTCTTGAGACAGTAATAGTGGTTGATTTAATGGCAACTGTGTCTCATCATCATCATCATCATCCACTACTTCCTTTGACCTTAAATGCCGTTCACATCTGTCATCTTCTTGTGATTGGGTACCCTCTAGAGGTTGTGAATCAGGGCACAAGATGTCATGTTCCTCTGCAAGCGTGCTTGGAGAGAGGGTCAAATGAAGGATTGGTGATGAGACGAGCTCCTCACTATATCCCAGTGTGGGATCACTTCTTTGACCAGACCGTCTATGGTGGGAGGAAGGATGATCAGAGTGAGGATTATGTTGACCAGACTCTTGGCTACTGAGAGTGGACTTGGTGGAAGACAGGGTGGTGCTTAACCGACTGGAAGCAGTATCAGCTGTCATCCAACCGACCACCTGTTCGCAGTGGTCGGACCTCGAGAGTGATGTCCTGCGACGCCCTGTAAAATTAGACATGAAGCTAGGTATGGTGGATGTCTTTCTTTCTTGTGCTCTGGCACCAGGCACAGTTTCTCCGCGTCCTGACCCGCGCCCTGAACTATCAGGATCACGTCCACTTCCCCGTCCCTTTTTACCCGCCTTCTTCATCTTACACGGAATATGTGACTTTAATATTTGAGTTTGAAAACTTAACAGTATTTCTTCCTATTCTGCAACTGTGCAGAGTACACAGAATAGGCTGCTAAACTGCGGTGACACACACTGAATGGAATATGTGACTTTAATATTTGAGTTTGAAAACTTAACAGTATTTCTTCCTATTCTGCAACTGTGCAGAGTACACAGAATAGGCTGCTAAACTGCGGTGACACACACTGAATGGAATATGTGACTTTAATATTTGAGTTTGAAAACTTAACAGTATTTCATCCTATTCTGCAACTGTGCAGAGTACACAGAATAGGCTGCTAAACTGCGGTGACGCACACTGAATGGAATATGTGACTTTAATATTTGAGTTTGAAGACTTAACAGTATTTCTTCCTATTCTGCAACTGTGCAGAGTACACAGAATAGGCTGCTAAACTGCGGTGACACACACTGAATGGAATATGTGACTTTAATATTTGAGTTTGAAAACTTAACAGTATTTCTTCCTATTCTGCAACTGTGCAGAGTACACAGAATAGGCTGCTAAACTGCAGTGACGCACACTGAATGGAATATGTGACTTTAATATTTGAGTTTGAAAACTTAACAGTATTTCTTCCTATTCTGCAACTGTGCAGAGTACACAGAATAGGCTGCTAAACTGCGGTGACGCACACTGAATGGAATATGTGACTTTAATATTTGAGTTTGAAAACTTAACAGTATTTCTTCCTATTCTGCAACTGTGCACAGTACACAGAATGTGCTGCTAAACTGCGGTGACGCACACTGAATGGAATATGTGACTTTGATATTTTAGTTTGAAGACTTAACAGTATTTCTTCCTATTCTGCAACTGTGCAGAGTACACAGAATGTGCTGCTAAACTGCGGCGACGCACACTGAATGGAATATGTGACTTTGAAATTTTAGTTTGAAGACTTAACAGTATTTCTTCCTATTCTGCAACTCTGCACAGTACACAGAATGTGCTGCTAAACTGCGGCGAAGCACACTGAATGGAATATGTGACTTTGATATTTTACAGTTTGAAGACTTAACAGTATTTCTTCCTATTCTGCAACTCTGCACAGTCCACAGAATGTGCTGCTAAACTGCGGCGAAGCACACTGAATGGAATATGTGACTTTGATATTTTAGTTTGAAGACCTAACAGTATTTCTTCCTATTCTGCAACTCTGCACAGTACACAGAATGTGCTGCTAAACTGCGGCGACGCACACTGAATGGAATATGTGACTTTGATATTTTAGTTTGAAGACTTAACAGATTGTGCTCTAATCTGCAACTTTGCACACTAAACAGAATGTGCTCTAATCTGCAACTTTGCACACTAAACAGAATGTGCTCTAATCTGCAACTTTGCACACTAAACAGAATGTGCTCTAATCTGCAACTTTGCACACTAAACAGAATATATAAAATTTTTTTTTTTTTGTTTTTTCCCCCCACACAAAATAACCTGCTGCCCCCACACACAGTAGTCCTAAAAAGGACTTTTGGTTCTTTTTTTTTCACAATTTTGCTTTTTTTCTCCCTACACTGACTTTCCCTTCCTATCCTCATCTCTCCCTGGCTAAGACTGAGCCGAACTCGCTGGTCAGGTGCTATACAGCACCCGACCACGGGTTCTGGCCAGCCAATCAGTGTAATGCCAGCAGCCAACATGGCTGCTGGCATTACACCGATGTCAGAGCCTCCCTGCACGTTTATTGGCTGCGCAGCAGCCGCAAAACGTGCGGGGAGGAGACCCGAACATGGCGGGCGAGCACATGCGGTACTCGTACGAGTACCGCCATGTGCCGAGCAGAGCGATGCTCGAGCCGATCCGAGCATCGGCCGAGCATGCTCGCTCAACACTAATGTGGATAAATAGTCATGCAAACCCAGTCAAGATGAAGGATCGCACTGATGGGAGGATTGTGTATATGATAGACAATATAATTAAGTAAGAATAATTGGTAGAGAGGAATGAAAAAGAGACAGACAGATACACGCACACACAACACACACTGGAGTATTCTTTAATAAGAGCCCTCATTACTATGACTTCCCATGATGGAGTATATCAGTGGATGTCATTGTAGAAACAACGAAAGACACTGTGATTGGTTAATTGCTTTCGATGTCTACTCCATGGAGAAAAAATTTCACAAAGGGAAACTTAGGACCAGCCTTAGCCCATCACATGCTGGGATATGTTTTGAGAAAATGTTTTCCATAGGGATAGATAGGACAGGTTTTAGCCAATAACGGGCTGGGATGTTTTTTTGTATCACATTTTCTCATTTTTTGGTGGTGATGATGCCATACAGACATTTTTATTTCAGACACCCTGCTTGGTTTTTGGCAGTGAAGGTAAAGTTCCAAAAGAGAGTAAAAATGTAAATGTTAGATTATGTTTACAGATAAAAGTATTGTGGCTCCTCACCTCAAGTCATAAAGGACTGATTAGGTAGCATAGCTCACAGTTTGTGTTTGGTTGTTCAGATAGTGATCACTGGCCTACCTCCAGACACATGACTCCCAACTTCTAAGGTAAGGATTTTGGAAAACCATTGAGTGATCAAGGGGTTAATGTACTTCTCCTCATTCTATATATTGGTTTTGGGTATAGATGTGTGATCCTTAGATTCCCCCAAGGACAGTTAAGTTCCAATATAGTTCATAAGTCAAGTAGGTCCCACTGGGCAGAATTAACCATTTATAGGGGCAATGGGGAAATATTAAAATGTACTGGGTCTCATTCTAAGATTTTTTAGAATGTATATATATATAGTAGGGTTCACGGCTGAGAGGTGGTTTATTCAAAAGTTATTGCAGCTGAAACTTTATTTTGGTGCAATACTTCAATGGCCTGAAATTTGACAGTGACACTGTTGCCACACCATTCTATGGACAGCTCTGGTCAGTTGACCATAAATCTCAATAGGATGGTGTAGAAACAGCTGCACTGTACAATTTCCAGCCATAAAACATTCAAGTTTGAGCTGTAATAACATTTGAACAAAACACCTCTCAGCAGTGGAAGTATCCTTGTTTTACTTAGGACGATAAACCCTACTATATATATATATATATATATATATATATATATATATATATATATTAAGTATTACTATCCCTTTAAGCTTATTTATTGTTTTAACCTCACTATTTTAGCAAAGTTCAAGTAAAAGTAAGGTTAGAAAAAAAAACAACTGCATGATGATTTTAGTGCTGCTAATAAAATCCAGTCTGTGTGCTAGGAATCGCATCCCCTTGTGATCTTTTGTCAAAGTAAGTGTTATTACAAGTGATATAGAGGTACACAGAATTATGACTCATCACCTAATAATGAGCCAACCAATAGTAAGACCTCATTTTCAGAACAATTGATATGTGTAGATTACAACATTAGCCTGCTGGCACAAGACAAGAGAGAGAAATAGTTTAAATGTCTTTCCCCTTGGAATCTAAAGATATTGCCCGCAATGTGCAAAGCAATGCAGTGGAGATAAATCTAGCATTCAAGGCATTAAAGCACTTGAGGACCAGAAGATTGTGCAATACGTGGTGAAGCAATGCTTTGCACTCTCCCTGGTCTACAAGGGGTTAACTCTTTGAGTGCAAGAGAGGTATCCAACGCATTGCCACGCAATGTGTTGGAGACCTCTCTGGCACGCAAAGGGTTAAAGGGACAGTAATGCTTAAAATGCAAAAAAAATATATATTTATTGTAGGGTTTGTTCTCCTTAGTAAAACAAGGGTACCCCTACTGATGAGAGATGTTTTATTCAAAAGTTATTGCAGCTGAAACTTGAATTATTTTGGTGCAATACTTCAATGGTATTCAATACTTCAGTCGACCATAAATCTCCATAGGATAGTGTTGCAACAGCGCCACTGTACAATTTCAGTTCACTGTGATACTGCACCTAAAAATATTCAAGTTTGAGCAGTAATAACGTTTTAATAACTACCTTTCCGCAGTAGGAGTACCCTTGTTTTAATCCCTACATAATTTTTTTTTACATAGCATTACTATCACTTTAATGGAAAATAGATGTTGTATGGCATTTCGAGGTGAGAAAATAAGACACACAATGAAGACAGATGTTTCATTCAGAAGATACTACATTTCAAATTTGTTCTTCTTTAATCAAAATGTTAGCAATAGTGCCATCTAGTGTCCAGAGGGCATTTTTGTTCTACTGCCCTCCTAAATTTTAGACTAAAGGTCCCCTTAGAAAGTGATAGCAGCCATGCACTCTGGTGACCACAGTAAAAAATACATGCAATTTCATTCAGTAGTACAAATTCTACAATATGTATTTTTCATAATAAAACTTTAATACTGAAAATGGTTTCCAGGTTCACACGGTAATGCCCTTCCTAACTTGTATGTACATCAATCTCCTGTGTGCAAGACAATTACCATCTACTTCCAAATGTGATCTGTGAGAGAACATTTTGTGCAGTAAACACTGTAGGAGAGAAATTGCTAAACATAGGCAGGATTATACAGGGAGGTTCTCCAGATGTAGAGGTTAGAAGCCAAACAGAAATGTCTCAATGAATCTTTTTGCCTATTTAACTCCTTGTATGTTAAATCTATCTCCAGTATGCACTGGAGTCATCTATCATTCAACTCATTAAATGGTACCTTTAGGATTAGATATAACTTGAAAATACCTCAGCTTTAACCCTTTGAGTGACAGAGAGGTAGGCAACGCAATGCAAAGTAATGTGTTGCGTACCTCTCTGGCACTCAAAGGGTTAAGAGGGGACACAGGAAACAGGCATGTTTTGGGGATTTACTGTAATCAAAGCAGCCCTGAAGTATGCATTTTTCCTACATGCTCCAGTTAAAGTTTGGGTCTGGTCATGGTCAACCCAATTAAGAGGCTCTTAATTTGTTCAACAGAATCATCACAGAGTAGACAGATATGTCTTTTTATTAATCCTTGAAGAACCAGAGGAGTGTGAAACATATTGCTTTATATTCTGGTCCTTACAAGGTCAATGTACTTTACACTGGAACTCTGTTGTAGTCTATTACTGAACAGTGGAATTTAACTAGCTGTAAATGCTAACATGGTCCTGCATAAAATGGGTGGAACTTTGTTACGTGGGTATCACGGTGCCCGTGCTTTTCTTTTTTGAACGGTGACATTATTATTCACTGCCGTTCTCTGATTGGCTGGGTTTAATTGCTACCACTAGGGCTTGCCTTTATATACCCTGGGTTGTCCTCCCTTAGGTGCCCTTTCGTGGTGTACGAGTTCCTGAATCTATTCTGCGTTTATGCTGATTCGTGTATGACCTGGCCTGCCTGACTATGAGTTTGTTCCTGAGTTCCTGTTGCTACGCTCCGTTTCTGACCGTATCCTGGCTGAGAACCTGCTCCGTTGCTGACTGTATCCTGGCTGAGAACCCGCTCCATTGCTGACCGTATCCTGGCTGAGAACCCGCTCCATTGCTGATTGTATCCTGGCTGAGAACCCGCTACGTTGCTGATCGTATCCTGGCTGAGAACCCGCTCTGTTGCTGAGACCTTCTGGCTGAAGAACCCGCTCCGGTGCTGACAGTATCGTGGCTGAGAACCCACTCTGTTGCTGATTGTATCCTGGCTGAGAACCCGCTCTGTTGCTGACCGTATCTGGCTGAGAACCCGCTCTGTTGCTGAGACCTTGTGGCTGAAGAACCCCGCTCGGTGCTGACAGTATCCTGGCTGAGAACCCGCTCCATTGCTGACAGTTCCTGACTGAGAACCTGCTCCGTTGCTGGCCGTATCCTGGCTGTAGAACCCTCTCCGTTGCTGACCGTGGTAGTCTGCCTTCCGCGCTGTGGCCGTTGCCCGCCGTGGATTCCCATCCACGGGATTACCGTGTCTAGTCTGAGCGTCTAGGTGACCCCGTGAGGTCACCGGTTTCCAGAGCATTGCAGCTATTTTCAGTGTGCGCCGTGGGGCGCTGTTTCTGTCGACCTAAGGCTGAGCTTTGCTTTCAAGCTGCTCTACTGCCATCCGGTGGTGTGTACAATCGAAGTACTGGTACGGTGTTGGACACACCGACTGTGTTACTCTGATCACTCTCTGTGTCTGCCTCCCTAGTAGCGCTGGGCTCACTCCCTATGGGAGTTGCAATTAATTTGGGCGTTGTTATTAATTTTCAAAGTTGAATTTTTTAGGTGCAATATAACAGTGGCCTGAAATTGTACAGTGGCGCTGTTGCTACACTTTAAGAGTGAACATTAAAATAATGTGGAATAACCTGAGCTTTCTGGAGCCAGGTAGAAATGACGACGGGCGAGCCAAATAGAGGGCTGTCTCGTTTAATATTTTGAAATAAGGAAGGATGTCTGAGGTGTGGCTCAGTGAATGATGAGCTCAGATGGAGTGGATTGGGCTGGTATTTATAGTGCTACCAACCCCTCCCACAAATCCAGGCTTAGCCTACCACTTGTGGTCGGGGCATATAGCCGTTAAGAGTGAACATTAAAATGATGTGGAATAACCTGAGCTTTCTGGAGCCAGGTAGAAATGACTTTGGGCAAGCCAAGTAGAGGCCAAAAAGAGGTCATGTTTGTGCAAAGATGACAGTTATTGGGCCAGTGGGATGAGAGCGGAGCGTATTTCTTGACTTGGATTCGGGATGTATCTTGTGAAGCGATTGGATCTCCAGCGGCCTAGTTTTTGAATGAAGTGTGACGGTACTTTGTGTTTGGATGCTGCGGAGGCGGCTCCGATCCTGAAAGAGTGTCCTGAATATTGAATGTTGAATGTTGCCGTGGTGAGTGGACCGTGTGCCGTGGAAAGTAGAGGACTAGTATTGGAATGATTATTGATTAGTTCTGTGAGGCGAGTAAGGGCTGTGTAAGGACAGTATTGATCCTGTGTCCGATAAATGGGGATATAGCAACCTATTTTGAATTGATCTGTTTTAGAATGTGTTAAGTGTAATAGAAAATTATTGTTTTTGTGAATAAGTTGTTCTTTGGTGAGGGAAGTTGAAGAAATATTTTTTGCTAAGAATTCGCCTGGCTTTAGGACCCCAAAAAAAGCCAGGCTAATGGCTGACAGGAGTATGGAGTTGTGAAATGTGTCTGGGACGTTGCTTAGATGTTGGCACATTTTTTGAAAAATGGTACCTGTACTGGGTTTCCGTGACTGGTTGGAAGTGTGAGGAAGTTTCAAAATGCTTTTGATGAATTGTTTGATGTTGTAGTATGTGTTGATGGAATATTTGAGTGGGTTATTTAGTGCTAAATGGTGCTGAATCCCAGCTAGGTACATTTAATGATAGGGGGAGCTAGTTTTAGTTTTGTGTGGCAGAAAGTAATGAACGCTAGGATTGTGTCTGGATCATGAAGATTTGTGGTGTTGACTTGTGAAGTGAATGATAAGAATGATTCCTATGCTTTGTTGTAATTTCTTTTTGTGTTTGGGGCTAGGGCGTGATTCATTATGACAGATGCGGTGGTTAAGAATGTTTTTAAGATAAGATGAGGTCTTTGAATGGTGGTGGATGTGCTGGGGTTGGATTGGCTGTTGGGGAGTTGTCGAAGAAAACCTGTACATTGAAACATGAAAAAGCATCAGCGGAGGTATTTAGATAGCCAGGTATGAAAATTGAGTGTTTGAAAAATTTGTAGTACATAGACAGCCAGGGGTGTTTTCTAAGGAACAGCATTACATTGTGAGAAGATGAGCTGCCTTTTATAATGATCAGTGAGGTAGCTTGGTTGTCTGTTAAGAATGTGACAGCTTGTCGGAACCACAGATGACCCCATAGTGCTGCAGCTGCTACTATGGGGTATATTTTGAACAGTGCTGAAGTACCTGAAAATTGGTGTAGTGTGTGAACTTGTGAAGGCCAGTGTTCAGAAAACCATTCAATGCCCCAAATTGCTGCAAATCCTTTTGTTGCCACTTTGTCAGTGTGTATTATTGGATATGAAGGGACAATTGGGGGGGTGGCATCATTCTGCCTTTTCAGTGAAGGAGAAAATTGGACCACATTTTAAGATTGTCGGATGCGGATTGATCAATGGGTATGTTGGTGTGTGGTTGGGGAGCATATTTGAGTAAGTTGAGTAAGCGTGATATGAATGATCTGCCTTGGGTTATGGCTTTCATTGCGTGGTTTAGGTGGCCGATGAGGGATTGGAGTTGAACTCTAGTAAAAGTGTTTTGTGTTGATGAATGAGTGCCTGTATACAGTTTTGTTTGTAGGTGGGCAGGCTTATTTCTTGTGTTGAGGAGTTAATTGTAATTCCCAGAAATTCTATGGTAGTGGATGGTCCCATGGTTTTACCTGTGGCAACGGGAATGTTAAGTGATTTGAATAGAGATAGGAGTTGGTTAAGACTGGATGGAACTGTGATGGGGGGTTCGATTAGGAGGAAGTCATCTAGGCAGTGTATGACAGAGGGGCAGTGGCGGTGATTCAAGAGCAACCAGCAGAGTATTTCAGCAAACTGATCAAATATTTTTGGGCTGCTCTTGGAACCGAATGTGAGACGTGTTGAAAAGTAAAATGAGTGTTCCCAAACTATGCCTTGAAGATGCCAGAGTGCCGGGTGTACCGGTAGGAGTTTAAAATTGTGATGTATATCTGATTTGGAAAGTCAGCATCCTTGTCCTGCTTGTGATATAAGTGATATGGCATTATCGATGTTGATGTATTGAAGTGTGAATTCTTCAGACGGTATGAGGGAATTTATGCTGTGTATGAATGAGGCATGTGGAACTGATAAAACTATGATTAGGTGTTTCTGTAATGTTAACTTTTTAGTGGCTAAGCCTATGGGGATGATTCTCCAGATGGGGAATGGAGAGGTCTTGAATGAGCCGATAAGGAAACCTTTGGATACTTCTTTTTGGATGAGGTGTGTGACTGTGTCCAGTTCTATTAATGCAGATTGTAAGTTGGGGCATTGGGTTGATGAGGATGGGCAAGCAAGGATACCGGTGTGAAAGCCTTCTTTTAAACCTGTGATTATGTGTTGGACAAGTTGTTGGTTGGGATAGTTGAGTAATAAAGACTGCAAGACATTGGTATAAATTTCTCTGAATCTTTTATTGTTGTGTGTGTTGCGTGGCAAATGGTTTGGGCATGGGCTTGGTGGCAGGTGAAGCAAAGGTGTGAGAGACTACAGCCACTAAAGAAACAACCTTTGGTGTTAAAATTGGTGCAGATGTGTGTGTTTCTGTGATAATGGATCTGTCTACTTTGTTTATCTCTGGGTTGACTGGTGGATTGGTATGATGTTGAAGGGGTGAATTGACTGTTGTAGTTGAATTGTGGTTGTGGGAACTGATTTGGTGGTGGAATGGATGGGCAAAGGCTGGGTGAATGGAATGGCTGACAGCATGTCTGTCGTAAAATTGAACTGGGATATGGAGGCTGCTGATTTGGCTGTGAATGCTTTATGATAGTCATAAAAGGTGGTACCACCCTATTAGAAAGCCAGGTCAGCCACAGTATAGAGATAGTGGTCCAACACCTGGTGCCTGTTAGGGAAGGCAGAGCAAAATATGTCACGATAGATGCTGAATGCCAGCACAAACTCGGCCAGGGAAACTTTTTTGATAAGCGAGGGTCCCTGGCTTTGAGGGTGACTGACATGTCACCGCACGTGACAGTCTTCTGCTCCGTCAGATCTTGTGACACCAGGAGAAAAGCCACCAGGTTTACACCCCTCCCCTCAATGATTGCTCTACGGAAGTGATTGGGGACTATTTGAGCTGATGTGATCTGAGAGGAATGATTGAAGGTTGTACCTGGCCTGGGGGAATGCTGTAAGTGAAGGTGGTGATTGGTGAGGTAGTGTGGCGTTCTCCAAAGTAACAACTCTTTCCTGGATATCGTTGACTTTAGAGTGAAGGTCTGGGAGAAGTCTGGTAATAGTATTCAGGTGATCTAGTGTCAGAACTTGAGGATTTTTTTGGGGGGGTGATGTTGTGTTTAGTGAAGTAGGTTGGCTGGATGGTGAGGAGGGTGGAGTGGTTGTTGGGGGAAAAAGGAGGTGGAAAAGTCCGCCTTTTACGGGCATGGTATGTTTTTCAGTTAAATTCGGCTGTAAGTTTAGCCACTGTCCAGTCTCTAAATGTGGAACTGTGTGGTCTCGGTGTTTGCAAGTTGGTAATTTCTGGATCTTGTTGAGAGGGAGTGTTGGGTTCTTGGTTTTCCATAATCTGTGTAGAAAGCAGACCCTGTCTTTAATACGTTTTGGTTAGTTGTTGTTTGAGGTTGGGGTGGGGAGGGGGGCTTGTGGCTTGGTTGGATTGAAAGTGTGTACCTGTTTGAGGTATGATGTATGTGTATAACACTTTGGTTTCTGAATAATGGAAGGGTTGGTGTGTTGGAGTAATGTATTTGTGAACCCTCGGCCCCTGCAGTGAGGTAAGGTGTGTATGAACCCTCGGCCCCTGCAGTGGGGTAAGGTGTGTGTGTGTGTGAACCTTCAGCCCCTGCAGTGGGGTAAGGTGTGTGTGTGAACCCTCGGCCCCTGCAGTGGGGTAAGGTGTGTGTGTGTGTGAACCTTCAGCCCCTGCAGTGGGGTAAGGTGTGTGTGTGAACCCTCGGCCCCTGCAGTGGGGTAAGGTGTGTGTGTGTGTGAACCTTCAGCCCCTGCAGTAGGGTAAGGTGTGTGTGTGAACCTTCGGCCCCTGCAGAGGGGTAAGGTGTGTGTGTGAACCTTGGTCATTTGCTGTAGGGTACTGTGTGGGTGTGTGAACCTTCGGCTCCTGCTGTGGGGTAAGGTGTGTGAACCTTCAGCCCCTGTGGTGGGGTAATGTGTGTGTGTGTGTGTGTGTGTGTGTGTGTGTGTGTGTGTGTGTGTGTGTGTGTGTGTGTGTGTGTGTGTGTGTGTGTGTGAACCTTCGGCCCCTGCAGTGGGGTAAGGTGTGTGTGTGTGTGTGTGTGTGTGTGTGTGTGTGTGTGTGTGTGTGCAATAATTCCCCATCTGACGACTAGCTTCTTAGTCCTAGTCTCCAGAATTATTACCTTGTTTAATGGATTTATCAATTCTTCCTGGGCTGACAGGCAGGACGGATCGCAGACACCTTGCCATAGTGACGTCCGCACACCTGCTCTATCAGTTCCAGCCCGCAGTAGGTGGCGTTGCTAGGAGCCGTTCGGCTCCGGAGCAGGCGCGCGGATGTCATTATGACCAGATGTCTGCGATCCATCCTGCCTCTCAGCCCAGGAAGAATTGATAAATCTATTAAACAAGGTAATAATTCTGGTGACTAGTGTTACTAACCAGCTAGTCACCAGATGGGGAGCTATTGAAGCTAAAGTTGTTTAAAGGTGGTAGTTCCACTTTAAGGACTGGCCGATCACGCACACACCATTTTTTTTTTTTCAGAATCCACCCTGAATTCCATGTCCTGGCACGTCATGGGTCCCTATGGCTCAAAGACCCATGACGTGCCAGGACCATCAAGGGTCCTTACGAGGTTAAACTTTAGTGTTCCTTAAAGGCCATGTACTAATCCTTTGAATGACACAAGAGAAGCCTGCAGTGCTTCATACATATGACTGACATATCATACCAACATATTAATTCACTGTTTTCAGAAATGTGGGTTTTGTTGCATAGTTTGGCAAAAATATGTTTAACCCTTTGAGTGCCAGGGGAGTTATCCAATGTGTTGGCTACCCCACTGGAACTCAAAGATTTAAGCTTGCTTACCATACCAAGGTATCCCATTTTAAGGGAGTCCTATCTATTGCACATTGCCATCTTTTATGGCTTACAAAAAATGCTTTATATGAAAAGCTGAAATATCTAATAATCTTATGGCTAAACTGACGTGTATTCAATCAGGGATCAATTGCACTGAAAAGGGACCTCAAGAACTCGAACACTGCTGCCAGTTCATTTATATATAGAAGTCTATTTCACACACTACTATAAACCGCATGGAGCCTGTATAATACACCTTTCCAATATGCCTGTAGGTAGTAATTTTCATTTACAACTTTGCTTAATTACAGGTAAACATATCCTAGACAAGCCAGTAAAAATAATGCTATGTATTATGCCTTTAAAAATTTATCTTGCAGTGATCAGCAATTGTGCCATGGACGTCTAAAATTTATTTTCCAATAGGGGCAAAAGCCATAATATGCCCCCAGGCAGGCCTGCCCAGCCCCCTTGTTTATCCAAGGGGGGGCAAGTGTACGGTAGAGTAAGTGCCCCCTCTTACCTTCCCCCGTTCCCCTGTGGATGCCCATGAATTGTATATATATATATTTATATACATGTTTGTAACGCTAAAGTGTTAAAAGGAGAGGGTGAGGTGTAACTGTACATTGTTTTCCTACTCTTGCTATCTAGTGCATTCCATGAGGGGTAGTCACTGGCAGATTCACACATCCACTAAGGTGTCTGGGATTCTTACTAACACAGATCGTTATTCTCACAGTGCTACTGGGGGAGATACAATAAGGTGAGATAAATTCTACAGTGACAGAAACTCTAGAATTGTAACTTATTGCACAAAGCCTATGCACAAACATCTCTCCATCTTCAAAAGGATTCTCCACAGAACATCTGCTTGTGGCTTGTTTATCTTTACAGAAACCTGGAATTTTTTCAGTGCAACACAATGGACTAGAATACACTAAAGATCGATATGATCTTGTCGATGTGTTCGAAACACTTTGACATTTCGACTACACACACATCAACATATTCACTAAAATTTTCAGATGCAAGGGGATGGGGAGAGACTTTGATCATTAGCATATCATCTTGTCCTAAAAGTATTGAAGTGTTAGGGAGGCAAGGGAGAGAGAAGATGATGTACAGAGACTTCAGCACCAAGAATAGAAGCCCTTACTCAACCCTTGCCGTGCCAGTTGGGTAAGCTTTCTGTTTCAGCTGCATGCTGATTTTATCTGTGTTTTACAGGCTGGCTTTGCAACCCACAGTTTGCAGAGTGGCTGCACTGCAAAAATATTCTTATTAATTGTCTCTGTATTTCTGTATTTGATAATGATATCTGCATAGATATATATTTTCTTTTCTATTCTTTTTGATTCTAGTCACCTCCATTCTTAGAAGATTCCAGTGTGTTGTCTTCTTGTTTTTTCATGTGTGGGGGTGATAGACATCTACACCCTTCAAGGAGAGGGTATTATAAAATATCCTATATAATAATTCGCTAAAGTTTGTCAGAAGCTGTCAGGCGCAGTAGAGACGAATGAGCGCAGTGCAGTAATGCACAGTACAGACTGCCCATGCCATGACTGATACGGAGCGGGGAGCAAGCACCCCGCTCCATATCAGCCACGCCATGGGCAGTCTCCACTGTGCATGACTGTACCGCGACCGGCCGACACTGTGGCCCGTGTAATGGGCTCTTCAGCTAGTGTATATATAATGAACAGCTGAATAAACAAACAAAGCAATGTGAGCGGCAGTGGCATCACCGCCCCCCCCATGTGCCCCCCCAAAAGCGCCTGGCACAGTAAGCTTCCCTTCATTGAGTCTATTGAGATGCAATGAAGTGAAGCTAGTTCCTAACTGCACATGTGTGAGCGACCTTGTGGTCTGTGCTCCATGAGCAGCCTGTCATCATGGCCCTGCGTGATGACAAACTAGCGGTACGGGGACAGCAGAGCGTGCCAGAGGCATTGCGCGCCGGATTTTGTAAAACAACTCAGTCTTCTGGAGTCCAGCGTCGCTGCCAGGACAATGTGGAGCCGGAGGTGGGGTGAGCACTGTAGTGGGGGACAATGGGGAGTTGTACAAATTAGATAATTCCTCAGGTCCCCACTGATTAACCTTCTTGATGACCAGAGGAGTGAGCACAATGCACAATGCTTTGATACTCTTGGTCCTATGGGGCTTACATTGTCAGTATTTAATGGGTTAATGGCACAATGGAAATCAAATAGAATTTTTATTTCTCCCCTATGGTGATTTCCCCATGAATTGCACTGGCTTAAAGTAACATTAAAGACAGGGACAATTGTATGCTAGTTGGCAGTGTATTGTTAAACAATACATACTATCCATCTCTAGCATGCCATGGGTTATATTGTTGAGAGAGTCCAGTGTTACCTACTATGTTTCATAATGTACACTAACTTATGGCTTTAGTCTCTAAATTGGTTCCATTTTTACAGAGGGCTAAGTCCTACTTGTCTATAAGTGTGTACAGTCAGTGAGATCTTATTATCACCTCTGGGTTAGATCAAGCATATCTGGTACGTTGCTCTTATTGCCACTTGATGTATCCTGGCCTAAAGGACAACCAATATGATAAAAAAGAAAGGGGCAACTGATGATTCCTTTTGGTTGGTTTGATATCAAGCCAAATTAGAGAGCCAATAGAAATGAGGATACCACTGGTATCTTTTTCAAGAGGAGGGATATGGAACTTGTACTGAACTTGTACATTAAGGACTACACATTTATAATGTCATTTCTCTTAGAGTTGGAGTAGCTGTGATTCATAAGTGAAATATGTATTTTTAGTATATTTATTTTTTCAAGGCAGTCACACTTTAACATGAAGGTACTGTAACTTATCATGTGAATACTTTCAGTGCCATTAGTGTAAGATCTTACTAATTTTCCAACAGAAGAGGAAATTGGATTGAAGGATTTTACCAATGTTTTAACATTATTAGAAGATAAAAGGTAAGAGGAACTCAAGTACATTGGAGAAGTGCACTAGTGCTGCTGAATATTTGTTGGAAATGGATTACGCAATACACAGAAGGTTTGATTCTAACGCCTTAGTGCCTTTGAGTGCATTTTGTCTTTTTTTTTCCTAAATTAGTATTGCTGTCTGTCATTGGAACAGCAACTGGAGGCCTTCTGCCCAGGATAAAGCTAATCCTGCTAATAAACTGAGACTTTTAACTATTATTTATACACTATTAATATCATGAACATATTTGATAATTCAGTATTACATTTACTGGTGTTTCACAATGAATAAGTTGCTTCAGTGTTGGACACCTGCAGCTGTTTTGGACTAAAGCTTCCATCTTAGGCAATTTAGATCAGCAGGGGTTGTAGTCAGATAATAGTATTAAAGGAAAAGCAAAATATGTTCATCTTTAGAAAGTAAATTACTGTAAACATCAACCATCTGAGTCCCAGCGAGCAATGTGCAATTCCTGTGATGAAGAAGTGGAAGAACGTGTTCCTCTAACACACACACATTCACATACATCTGTCCCACAATGTACCTTCCTCTTCACTTCCAATACTGTACCACCATTCCACCTTAGAGGTCAGTTATCACATTTTGCTTAATCTGCTTCTATGGGAAGGTGGGTGTTTAATGGGGCTGTGGGATGGACTTTATAACAGTGGGTATGAGAAACAATTTTCCACAGCTTAACACTCTATCATACCCTTCATTTTCTATGCTTATTCTAGTGATCAGCAGGGCTGGCAATGTCCGCGCTTCATTCAAAGTTTCTCTATTTTTGTCCTCTCCATTGTCAGCAAATTCAACAACACATGGCTTCTAACCAATGGAAATGTAATTCCCAGAGCTGTAATAAGTGTAATATCCTACACTTCTAAAGCACATTCTCTTGATCTTTTAATTCCCCTTTAAACTCACTCCAAACATGTATTTATTTGTTCAGCCTCTAAAATGGCAGTCCCCCTCAAAGGCAAGGAGATGACAACAGCAAAATTCTCAGGCACTGGATCAACCTAATGCATTGTTAGTTCACAGTGTATGACAGTTGCACAAGTAGTAGTAGGGAGAATAACACCATTAAATGGTCCAAGTTGGCAACAAGACCTTGAGCTTTAAGCATGGAAAGCCTCCTCAGACAATACCTAGCAGCAATGCCCCTAATGTGGGCATTTAACTCTGTATTGCTGTGGTGGTGACATATACTTTTATTGTTCTGGTAGTGGCATATAACTCTGTATTGCTGTGCTGGTGGCATATAACCTGTTTTGTTGGTGGCATATACCGTTATTGAGCTGGTGGTGGCATATAACTCTGTATTGCTCTGGTGGTGGCATATAACTTGTTTTGGTGGTGGCATATACCTTTATTGAGCTGGTGGTGGCATATAACTCTGTATTGTTCTTGTGGTGGCATATAAATCTTTATTGCTCTGGTGGTGGCATATAATTCCGTATTGTTCTTGTGGTGGCATATAACTCTGTAGTACTATTTTTAATTGACTATATTGACCTTAATGAACTATAGATGAATTGTATTGTTTAAAATCACTTCCTCTGGTCCTAGGGTCTCAATTTTCCTATTTTTTTAATGATTGTTTGCCCTGTGAAATAGCTTTTAATCTGTGTAAGGTACATGTCTTATTTATTCTGTTTAAGACTCCCTCATGTTACCTTTTATAGTAACACCATCTAGATGCAAAAATGTGTTCATATAAATAAGTTGGATTAGTTTATATCTTTTCTAAAACTCTAATAATAAATTAAGTAAAGCATGTTCCTCTCACAAACGTAGCACAGCTTCTAGTATTTCACATAAGTAATGTTGTAACCTGTAGCTCTATCATGTCATTGCCAGTTCAGTTATACATTAATAAAATTAAAAATAATATCTCGAGCAGTTTATTTGCTTCCATTAGATATGCAAAGTGACATATCTGAAGCTGATTAAGACAGGAATACAAATGGACTAGTGATGAGATGCATCGTGCTAGAGCTTTAACACTTGCTACGAAAACAAAATCAGTATTTTACCAGTCTACCAATGTTTTCCATTGATATAATGTGTGCACACATACCCACTGGTGCGAATGTCATTATTTTAGATGTAGAATGTTGACATTGCTCATTAAATTGGTCCTCCCATTTTTTCTCTGGCCCCAGGTATGCCCCCCTGAATGGAATTCCTAGAGTCGCCACTGGTGAGCGGGTGCCAGAGGTGCTACTTGGCAAACAAACATCCACTCAACAGACACTGCAAAAGGTATCCACTCACATTGCCTGATAACTCAAGGAGGACAGAGGGGCTTAACAGCTAGCACTGAAAGTGTCTAATATACATAAGGAGATCAGTCTGAGTGCAACCCAGAAGGTGTAAAAGTTAAAATTAAGTGGAGCGTTATAAATATTTCACTGTCGTCCAATACAGGTTACTGGTAACTCTGGGAAGCGTCAGTCCCCTTTAAGTAGGCAGGAACATTCTCTAAATGTATGCGGGGGGGGGGTGGAGCCTCCCTTCCCTCTCAGGCTGCCTCATCCAGTCTGCCTCCAAAATTGTTTGCTCCTGTGTGTGAACACACCAGGTGGAGAACATCTCGTCAGTTTTTAGTTTCTTCTTTATTTTTCTGTCAAATATGGAATACCACCATTAGGCGGGTTACCTTTCCTGACAAATGCCCTCTCCAAAGTGGCTAGCTCAGTGTCCAGGGCCTTTTGGTGGACCTTAAGCCCTGAAGGGGGAATATCTTGGTTACAAGTGCTTCCCCATGGATTACCTTTCTGAGGTAATTCTTACTACAGGGTAACCTGAAGACAGAAGATCTGCAGAAAGGTGAGCCACCCTTTGAGTGCTGAAGGTCCACTTGTCCCACAGTGTCCCTTAACTGGGCTTGTATTTGGGAGTTCTCATTGTGCACTCCGGCACTCATTGGGTGTATATGTGTATGTCTGTGGGTATTTGGAGCAGGTTTCTGTGGTAACTTAACCCTTTCTCTGCTGGTTTGACAGGTTTAATAGGGTTTTCTGGCACTTTTCTTACTGGATCAGTGTTTTCTCTATATGCATACATGTTCACTGCATGTGTTTCATGTTTTTAACTTGTAGTTTAACTTTTATTAACATTGTGTACTGCGCCTTTAAGGCGCGCTTTACCGCATAGATGCCATTGCTCTATTTACTTTCTATGGGTTAACACTGTTTGGGACGTATCTCTGTAACCGCTTCACACAGCGAATTCAGAGAGGGCTCATTTTAATGGTCTACCCTTGCTCTATCATCCGGTTTATAGTTCAAGTGTGTTGGGGGGCTTCGGGCGCTGTTTTGGGGTACTTTTTGGGAAAAACTACATTTCCCACGAGCGCTTGATTCGCGCCTAATTTCTGATTGGCTCCCGTCGCGGCAGCCATTTTGGGCACTTTTCTCATTGAGTATCCTACACAGTGCTTGGACAATCCTTTTCTCCTCTGGAGATTGACCCTTCGCCTTCGCCTGGGGTGAAATATCAATCTTATACACTTCAGTTGGGTGATTCATTGTACAGTTGGTAATTTTGACAATGTGAGAATGTTTATACCGCTGGTGCTAGGGGTTAGACTTAAGACTAAGGAAGTTGGGGTATCTGTATCCCCCATTGCTCATTGCTCTTCCTGTCACACAGGGCTACCTAGAGTGTTCTCTGGTCATTTCTGCCCAGCAGGTTTTGAAGTTCCTGGCAGCAACCCAGGGCCTTCCAGCAATGCTATTGAGCCAGATTGGGTGCGAGAGTTTAAGGCTGCAACTGGAGACCTTAGGTACACTTTACAGCTCTTTACATCCCAGATACAGGGGGTACTTCAATTATGACAGACCCCCTCTATTAGCAGATCCTCCCTGCCTCAACCACAGGGAGCACCTGATGTGTCAGATTCTTCTGAGGAAGAATTGTTGCTAGATTTGAATGTTGAGGTTGGCTTCAGGTCTCTTAGGGGACCCATTTGAAACTGATCCTGAAACCTCTACTGAGGGCCTGATTAGGGCTGTATTGTCCACTCTCAACATTCCATCAGTTCAGGGGGTTCCCCCTGATCCCTCTGATGTTTTTCAGGTGCCTGCAAAGCCCCTTACTCATTTTCCTCCTAACCCAACTCTTGATTGTTTGGTTCTGATGCATGGACTACTCCAGTCATGTCCTCTTCAATGTCCAGAAAGTTTGCTAAACTTTTCCCCTTTTCTGAAACAGAAATGACTGCATGGGTTCATCCCCCTACGGTGGACGCACCCATATCTAGACTGCCTAAATCTACCGTCTTACATGTTTCTGATGCTTCTGTGCTGTAGGATTGGACTGATAAGTAACTTGAGGTTCTCCTCAAGTCCATTTTCCTTCTATTGGCTCTGCTGTGCGTCCAGCCTTTGCTGTTGCATGGGTTATCCGGGCAGTTGCAGTCTGGACTGAGCAACTTACGATGGCAGTCCGTCAGGATGCGCCTACTTCGGAGAGATTGCGTCTCCTTGCTATTATCTATCAACAATATGTTTCTGCTGCTGCCTTTGATGCCATCCGCATGATGGCAAGGGCCTCCACTACTCCTGTGGTGGTTGGGCGTGCGCATTGGCTTAAGAGTTGGTCTGTTGTCACGGCTTCAAAAAAAAAAAAAAAAAAAGTGGCCGTTTACGCGTAACTGTTCCTTTCGTTCCTTTTACTCTGAGAAACGTACGACGAACCAGGCGGTTCCATCTGCTCTGCATTCCTCCTTCAAGCCCATGCACCAATTGCAGCCCAAGGCCGCATTCAAGCCCACGACTTCGTGGCTGCTTCGGCATGACTCACCAACACCGTGGGATGATTCAGCATCGGACCCATGGACTTTTCTGGTGGTGTCTGTGGGATATAAGATCCCTTTCTTTTCTCTCCCACCTTTTCGTCTTTATCTTTCTCGTTCTCCTCAAGAAGTGGAGTGAAGCCGTCTGTTCGAAGACGCTTTTCAGGCTCTTCTGGACTAGGTTGTCCTGGAACAGGTACCCCCTGCGGACAGGGGTTCAGGATTCTATTCAAGCCTTTTTGTGGTGACAAAAAAAAAAAAAAAAAGGGGGGGACGGCGGATGCCGCCCTATTTTGGGTCTGTGAGATCTTAATGCCTTTGTAGTGAAGTCTCACTATTGTCAGGAGTCTCTGCTCACAGTATTCGCTGCCATGTCTCCGGGGGAGTTCCTTGCTTCTCTGGACCTTCAGGATGCGTATTGCACATCCCAATCCATCTAGAGAGCAGGCAATATCTGAGGTTTCAGAAACAAAAAATGCAAGCGCAAAATAAACTAGAACAATCCCCAATGTCCGATAAAACCAATGAATGTAAAAAGGTACCGAGAGTCTTTGGTGATATTCCACACAGAGGTATAATAAAATAATCAACAGTACCTTATGAATGTCAATCACTATATAAAAATCATCAGTTCCAGACCTTCACAACGTTTATATGAGCCAGATGAGGATGGTAATGATGATGATATGGATGAATAAGGATGAAAACATGAGAAAAACAAATGATGAGGATGGAATGAGATGAGAAGGATGGATCCTATTTCCCAATGGTCTGATGGATGCTGCTTGTAACTTTTGGTGCCCTTGTACACCCCGAAGAAAAACTGCAAATAGTATCAGCGCAAAACCAATACAGATAAAAGAGAAAGATAAGATCCAACTAAGTGTAGTATTTATTGAGCAAATGAAATACAAAATAAAAATCAATAGTTGCACTCACATTTTGCCCATCTTGGGCTTTATGCACATAAAAGACCTCAGCCTCTGTTAGCCGTCGTACTGTGTCCCTTCAGTCCGTTCCCTTTAACCGGATGGGGGTGATCAAGATGTTAAATAAAGTCCTCAATATGTCCCAGATGTAACCAGTGACCGAATACACTCCTCCCTGAACAACAGAATTGCTGGCAGTATCTCTACGAGCAAGTGCTGGTTCAAGGATGTATCGGGACAATTAGTGCGCTATACAGCACTGGGTAGATCACTCTTCCTCGTGGTGTATGGCTCGATGCTAAAACTAGCGTTGTAGGGTGAAACCGGTATGGGAAGGTACCGGGATTCTCACAGGGGGCGTAGGCGGGGCTAGTGTCAGTGAGTGTCCGTAACCAATCACCCAACGCGTATCGTGGAGTAAACGCTCCACTTCATCAGGGGTATCGCAATGTAAATGAGAATAGCATCATATATTTATACCCACGCATAGATATTCATTGGACTAGAGGATAAAGAAACAATATAACAAAACCCCAAGCGAATTCGCTTGATGTATATCTATCTGAGTGGATATATGATGTACCCTCATTGTAACCAGTGCATAATCACAATTGAAACAATGAAAACAAATGAATAAAAGAATAAAACAAACATTCACAATATGATAAAACCAAAAGACAAATAAATCATAAGTACTTATGATAATAGAAAAATAAGACAATGGTATAATAGACATAAGTACAATAAAATGTCATAAAAAATTAATATTAAATAAAATTATGCATGTATACAGATATAATAGAAGCTTCCAAAGTCACCAAAAAAATAAATAATAAAAAATAAAAAATACAAATTCTTAATAAGACCACGTAATGTATAGGATATATTTTAAAACAATTTATAACAATTTATAAAAAAAATATATATATAAAAGAGAAGAAAAATGGGGCCTCCCTATAAGAATGGAAGCTAAAGAAAAGCCAATGTCAAATTCTATATTTAATCCCAAAGTTTCTAAAGTCTTAACCTCAAATATCCAAAATGACTCCCTTTGTCTTAATTTTAATAAAAGATCGCCCCCTCTATGTGTAGGCATAATCTGTTCAATACCTATAATATTTATTTTTTCATGTGAACAGTTATGTTGATCTTTGCAATGTTTAGATAAACTATGTGTTTCTACACCATTAACAACATTCCTAATGTGTTCACTAAATCTGGTTTTAATTTTCCTCTTTGTTCTACCTACATATTGAAGACCACAAGTACATGATATCAAATAAACAACGTAAGTACTATTGCAGTTAATAAATTGTTTAATTTGATATTCCTTCTTAGTACTGTGAGATATGAACGTAGAGCAGTTAGCACTTGGCATGTGGGTACATAAACTACAATTAGTTTTCCCACATCTATGCATGCCTGTTAGAGGTGATAAAGTAATAGAAGAAGAAATATAAGACTGTTTCTGATTAATTATGGGATTAGTTTTGGAATGAATATCACTAGGCGCTATCTTATTGCCTATATTCTTGTTTTTTCTAAAAACTACTTTGGGTTTATCACCCAGGATTTGATGAAGAGTAGAGTCCTGTGTGAGTATATGCCAATGTTTATCTAAAACTCCCTTAATCTGAGAGGCTTTGGTATTGAAGGTAGTAATGAACATTGGGGGTCTACTAGCTACATTCAGAGAACTATCCTTTTCCCTATATTTTAGAAGATCCTGTCTATCAATAGCCAAACTTTTTTCAAAGGCTCTTTCTATGATGGTATTATCATAACCCTTAGCTCTAAATTTCACTTTAACCCCTTAGGGACCCTTGACGTACCAGGACCGTCAAGGGTAAACTTGCTTGAAAGACCCTTGACGGTCCTGGTACGTCACGTACTTTTTACTTACAGCGCTCTTCCGGGAGCGCTGTAAGTAAAAATGGGGCATGAAATAGACCGCTCCAAGATCGGAGCGAT
The DNA here is from genome assembly GCA_037306005.1 of Rhinophrynus dorsalis. NCBI lineage: Eukaryota > Metazoa > Chordata > Amphibia > Anura > Rhinophrynidae > Rhinophrynus > Rhinophrynus dorsalis. The sequence continues at coordinate 136,320,627 of CM074726.1, read as the reverse complement.
CTGTTTCAAGCCCCATAGTGACGCGCCGATACACGTGACAGGTCACGTGTACCGGCCCGTCAACGTGCCCCTATGCGGACGTTATGGGACGGAAATGTCCCATAATGTCCGGTCCTTAAGGGGTTAAGCACTTCGATTCTTTGAAAAAATCTTCCTCTTTGGTACAATTTCGTCGAATCCTCTGGAATTGACCAAATGGAATATTATCAATCCATCTCTGATGATGGCCACTTTTGGCATGTAAATAACTATTGCCATCACAAATTTTCCTAAAATTAGAGGACAGGATTCTCCTATTCTCTTGATAGAGCAATACATCCAAAAATTCAATTTTGGTTCCATTTATATTTGAAGTAAATTGAAGGCCTAAATTGTTAGAATTCATATGGGAAAGGAATCGTAGGAACTCTTCCTCTGTTCCCTCCCATATAAAAATCAGATCATCTATATATCTCTTATAGTATTTGATATTCTCAAGAAAAGGATTGTTCTGATAGATAAACAATTCCTCCCAGTGATTCATATATAAATTCGCGTAAGAAGGTGCAAAAACTGAACCCATTGCTACTCCAGACTTTTGCAAATAAAAATCACCTTGAAATAAAAAATTATTATGAAATAAAATAAATTCTATACATTGAACTAAAAAGTCAATTTGAGATATGGGTAAAATGTTATGATTATGTAAAGAAATACGTAAAGCCTCCACTCCTAAAGTATGCGGAATACTGGTGTAGAGGCTACTCACATCACAAGTAGCCCAAATAAAGTTCTGTTCCCACTTAAAATCCTCCAGATCTTTCAGCAAGTGGATAGTGTCTCTTAAGTAAGAAACTTGGGATCTCACCAATGGTTGAAGAAACTCATCCACATACTGAGACATATGGCTAGTAAGGGAATTTATTCCGGACACAATAGGCCTACCCGGGGGGTTAGACATAGACTTATGAAGTTTCGGCAAATGGTAGAAAATAGGAATAGTGGGATGCTCATTAAACAAGAAATTAAATTCATTTTTAGTAATAATCTGAGCCATAAGTGCTGGTAGTAATAATGATTTCAATTCTACGTTTATATCTCACAGTACTAGGAAGGAATATCAAATTAAACAATTTATTAACTGCAATAGTACTTACGTTGTTTATTTGATATCATGTACTTGTGGTCTTCAATATGTAGGTAGAACAAAGAGGAAAATTAAAACCAGATTTAGTGAACACATTAGGAATGTTGTTAATGGTGTAGAAACACATAGTTTATCTAAACATTGCAAAGATCAACATAACTGTTCACATGAGAAAATAAATATTATAGGTATTGAACAGATTATGCCTACACATAGAGGGGGCGATCTTTTATTAAAATTAAGACAAAGGGAGTCATTTTGGATATTTGAGGTTAAGACTTTAGAACCTTTGGGATTAAATATAGAATTTGACTTATTGGCTTTTCTTTAGCTTCCATTCTTATAGGGAGGCCCCATTTTTCTTCTCTTTTATATATATATTTTTTTATAAATTGTTATAAATTGTTTTAAAATATATCCTATACATTACGTGGTCTTATTAAGAATTTGTATTTTTTATTTTTTATTATTTATTTTTTTGGTGACTTTGGAAGCTTCTATTATATCTGTATACATGCATAATTTTATTTAATATTAATTTTTTATGACATTTTATTGTACTTATGATTTATTTGTCTTTTGGTTTTATCATATTGTGAATGTTTGTTTTATTCTTTTATTCATTTGTTTTCATTGTTTCAATTGTGATTATGCACTGGTTACAATGAGGGTACATCATATATCCATTCAGATAGATATACATCAAGCGAATTCGCTTGGGGTTTTGTTATATTGTTTCTTTATCCTCTAGTCCAATGAATATCTATGCGTGGGTATAAATATATGATGCTATTCTCATTTACATTGCGATACCCCTGATGAAGTGGAGCGTTTACTCCACGATACGCGTTGGGTGATTGGTTACGGACACTCACTGACACTAGCCCCGCCTACGCCCCCTGTGAGAATCCCGGTACCTTCCAATACCGGTTTCACCCGCCAACGCTAGTTTTAGCGTCGAGCCATACACCACGAGGAAGAGTGATCTACCCAGCGCTGTATAGCGCACTAATTGTCCCGATACATCCTTGAACCAGCACTTGCTCGTAGAGATACTGCCAGCAATTCTGTTGTTCAGGGAGGAGTGTATTCGGTCACTGGTTACATCTGGGACATATTGAGGACTTTATTTAACATCTTGATCACCGCCATCCGGTTAAAGGGAACGGACTGAAGGGACACAGTACGACGGCTAACAGAGGCTGAGGTCTTTTATGTGCATAAAGCCCAAGATGGGCAAAATGTGAGTGCAACTATTGATTTTTATTTTGTATTTCATTTGCTCAATAAATACTACACTTAGTTGGATCTTATCTTTCTCTTTTATCTGTATTGGTTTTGCGCTGATACTATTTGCAATATCTGAGGTTTGCCTGCGCCAGAGGTCATTTTTCAGTTTCAGCTACCATTGGTCTGACAATAGCCCCCCCAGGTTTTCCAACGGGTGTTGGGGGGCCTTGATATCCATCCTCCATCTGGACGGCATCAGAGTGCCTTCGTATATGGATGACTTGCCTTTTGCAACCATTATCTGCGGACCTTCTTCATCAGCTGGTCCAGACCTGCATTCACTTCCTTACACATCACGGTTGGATTGCGAACTTGGTCAAGTCTGACCTTGTTCCGTCTCGGCACCTGGGTCTTCTGTTCTATACTCAGAGGTGCATGATTTTTCTACCGGACGAGGTAACCATCAATTTGCTCAAAGGGTCTCTATGATCCTATCCCGCTATTGGATACTGGTTCCGAAGTTGTCTTCTCTGGTGGGGTAGCTCTTCTCCACGATAGAGGCGGTTCCATTTGCCATGGTACACACCAGGGAACTTCAGGGATTTGTGATACGGACATGCAGGGTCCAACCGATCATCAAACACTTTCGTTCACCCCCCCCCCTCATGTCGAGTTGAGCTTGGAGGGTGGTTGGGCCTTCCGATCTCCTACAAGGAAGATCCTTCCGGATTCCCTACTGGACCGAGGTCACAACGGATGCCAGCCTCCTGGGCTGGGGAGCTGTTCTGGGTCACTTTTGCGCTCGGGGAAGTGGTCCATTGAGGAGTCCCTTCTTTCCATCATTAGGAGTGTCAACTGGAGGACGGGCCAGTCTGAGTGGAGTCCGACTTCGCCACGGCAGTGGCTTACATCGACAGACAGGGCGGGACAAGAAGTCTCGTCGCTTGGTTAGAGGTCAAGGCCATTCTGTCCTGGGCAGAGGTTCATGTTCCAGTCATTTCCGCTGTGCTCATTCCAGGCGTAGACAACGTCATGGCAGACTTCCTCAGTCGTCACACAGTCGACAGCGGAGAGTGGGAACTACATCCGGAGGTGTTTCAACTTCTGGTTGTGAGATGGGGAATGCCCCAGTGGATCTTATGGCAATGGGACACAACGGGAAGGTTCTGCCGTTTTGCTCCCTGTGGAGCGTCACTCTGACTCTGCTGCTGATACAATGTCCATTCCTGGACATTCTCTCTGGCCATTTTTTCCTCTATCTCTCTCTCTCTCTCCCTACGTTTATATGGGCGTTACGGGCATCGTAATTGGTACGTTGTCCGGTAATTCTGATTGTTCGGGATTGACATCGTCAACCCTGGTATCCGGAGTTTATGACCCTATCTGTGGTGGAGCCATTTCGGCTCCCCTCTCGTCCAGCTCTTCTTCTACAGGGTTATCTGTTCTTTGGCTCAATTTGACGGCCTGTATGTTGAATCCTCTATGTTATGGAAGAAAGGGTTTTCTTCTGCTGTGGTTGCTACTATGCTTAGTGTCATAAGCCTGTTTCTTCCATGATCTATCACCGTGTTCGGTCGATATTTGTGTCTTGGTGTGCTGACAAAGATCTGTCTCATGACTTTGATCTTCCCACTGTCCTGTCCTTTTGGTTTGATGGTGTTGATTCGGGACTCAGTCTGAGTTCTCTTATGGTTCTTACTTCGGCGCTTTCTGTCGTTTTCCAGAAACGCATTACTATCTTCCTGACGTCAGAGGTTTCTTCCAGGGTGTTGCTACTGTGCGCCCTGCCTTTTGGAGTCCGGCTCCTCAGTGGGACTTTAGTCTTGTTTGGGGGGTCTCCAGCTTTCCCCCTTTGAGTCCTTGGCGACTATTCCTTTGCGCCTTTTGTTGTGGAAGATGGCCTTTCTTCCGGCTATTGTGTCAGTTCGCCGGTTGGCGGACTTGCAGGCTCTGTCCTGTAACAACCTTATCTGGTGTTTCACAAGGATAAGGCTATGCTTCACACCTCTAAGGAGTCCTTGCCTACAGTGGTCTCCGAGTTCCACATCAATCAGGAGATTGTGGTGCCCTCTTTCTGCCCTAACCCTTCCTCTGTCAAGGAGAGGGATCTCCACTTGTTGGATGTTGTGCGTTGTCTCATGTTTGTTGTTCATCGCACTGAGTTTATCAGGAAGTCTGACGCCCTGTTCGTCATTCCTGAGGGTCCTAGGGCAGGGAGACCGGCATCCGGGGTACCTTTTGCATCTTGGATTAAGTCTTCTAATCATGAAGCTTACAAACTGAGGGATAAGCATGTTCCCTTTCAGGTTACAGCCCATTTTACCAGATCAATTGGGGCCTTTTGGGCCTCCAAGAATCAAGTGTCTGCCGCTCAGTTGTGCCGGGCGGCCACTTGGTCTTCTGTGCACCCCTTCTTGAAGCGCTACCGTGTGGATGTGCTGGCCTCGGCTGATGCCAGCTTTGGGAGGAAGGTCCTGGAGGCAGTTTTGCCTGTCTAGGATCTTTCTTTTCTGAGGTTCTCAGTGCTTCCTTTCTGTTGAGCCCTATTGGCTCTGGTTCAGTGTGCTGTGTAACAGTTCTTGGGGTCTGTTTTTACCTCTAGTTAGTGTCAGTTGACACCTCTGGTTAGTTGGGATCTCTGACCGGTTGGTTCATGGAGGTCCTGGTGACTTTGGGGGCCTTGCGACTGGTCCTTGCCTTCTTCACACCTCAGGGTAACTCAATGGTTGGACATCCCAGAGTTACCAGTAACCTGTATTGGACAACAGTGAAATAGGATTTTAGTCTTACCTGTTAAATCCTTTTCACTTAGTCCATACATGTTACTGGTCTCCCACCCTGTCAAAAGACCATGCTTGGCTCTCCTGTGGCATTCTGTGGGAATCCTTCGGGGCATGCTCACAGGAGTCTTCTTTCCTTCTTCTATCTAGTCTGATTAGTTCTCAAACAATTCTGGAGGCAGACTGGATGAAGCAGCCTGAGAGGGAAGGGAGGCTCCACCCCCCCCTGCATACATTTAGAGAATGTTCCTGCCTACTTAAAGGGGACTGACGCTTCCCAGAGTTACCAGTAACCTGTATGGACTAAGCGAAAAGGATTTAACAGGTAAGACTAAAATCCTATTATAAACGTGTTCAGTGTACACTTCACAAGACAACTCTGCAAGCCTTTTGATCTGGAGGAGTGGAAGATGATGAAATGAATGCTGCACAAGAATGGGATGTGGAAGAAGTGAGAGCGCTGTGGGTTGTCAGAGGGGGGCGTGATACTGGCTGTCAGTGCATGGAGTTCTGGGGATGGAGGGACAAGAATATTGGGGTGTCTTTCTAAGGGGGAGCGGTACAGAGACCCATTGTAATTGCATTGTGGAGCCGTACTTCTCACCAGCTAAGCGCTAGGGGATGCTCAATGCAGATAAATGCCATCTTCGATTTTTGGACTACCATTCCCAGTTCTTTTTGATTTATTTTCAGCTTGCCAATCACCAGAGGATATGATCCCGGCACATCCTCCATTGAGGCTCTACAAACGGTGGGGTCCTCGATGTCTGTAATCCCCATTTACTGCTGTGTTCTGTCATTCCATGTCCCTCGTACTACCTGCTTACATTTCGCTTGTGGACCAGTGAGAACTACCCATTTGGTGTGCACAAAATACAACTTTGACATCTACCTGAAAATCCAGATGGATGTACGGATTCATCCACTTTCTGCTGTATTCCAGCTGCAGCCTTTTTACTTCCATACACTAGGTGGCACTCTGTCCTCTTGTCTTCAGTATCTGGGTATCAGAATATTCTACTGTAAGCTCTCACGAGCAGGGCCCTCTGATCCTTCTGTTCTCCACATCTGATTGTACTATTTAATACCTCTGTATGTCTATTCCCAATTGTACATCGCTGCGGAATTAGTTGGCGCTATATAAATAAAGAATAATAATAATAATTCCTATGTTTCCAGTACAAACTGTCCATCATCCTTCTGCTGTTGGTGAGGAGGAGGTTTGATTTTAGTCTCCTAAACGAACTGCTTATTTATGGAATTCATGTCACCATGTTGCTTGTTGGTGGACTGGGCTGGTGTATCATGGTGTTTGTTTATATGTAAGTGATGGCATGTAGATGTAAAACTTGCTTCCTTGGCAATTGAATTAAGTCTGTCATTTGTATTTCTTTTATCTATTATTGAAAGGAAATTCTGTTTTTTTTTTTTTTTTTTTTTTTTTTTTTTAATAAACGCATGTAATGTCCAAAAAAAAAAAAAAAAAAAAAAAGAAAAGAATGGGATGTAAATTTAACAAGCATCAGCATTTACATCCACTCACCTCTCTAACTGAGCAGTGTGTCTGTGGATTTAAGCAGATGCAAGCTCTGCTGCTTGTCGAATTTACATCCCATTCTTGTGCAGTGTTCACTTCACACCTCCCACTCCTCGCTCCGCCCTCCTCTAGATCGAAAGGCTTACAGAGTTGTCCACTTAATTTTAACTTGTACACCTTCTGGGGTGCACTCGGACTGAACTCCTTATGTATAGTAGGTATTTTCAGTGCTAGCTGTTAAGCCCTCTGCACTGGCTCCTTGTTATCAGGCAATGTGAGTGGATGCCAGTGGTATTGCTTGAAGTCACATCTGCTCACATTGCCAGATAAAGTGTGAGGGCTGCACATAAAATCAGTGATAAATGAATACTGGGGTGAACCGCTTTTGCACAGGACAGAAGGGGGTGTCTGTCTGATTTAAACTTTTTAGTGTCTGAGGGGTGTGTGCACTCCACTTGCACTCAAAGGGTTAATAGCTGGGGATCACCTAAGAACCAATAAACAAATGACTGAGCACCACATCATCTGAATGTGCATTCTTTTGCATGTAAAATCTGATCAAGCATACGTGTGAGAACAGCTGCTCTCTCTGCTCTGTGATAGAGACAGTAAACTGTCCCCTGGCTCCATAGAGAGCTATAGGAAGATCCCAGCATCGCCCCCTCAGGTAGGCAATGGATGCTATTGGAGTATAGTGAATGTATCGAAGTACCATATTAACATATCAACACACCTCCTTGCATACGAATGTGTCTCATTATGCCTCATTTGCATATGGAAACAGGCCATTGTTGATGTGATCAATGCAAATTCGTAAACCCGTCGGATTGATGTAGATATGGACATCTTTTAATCTGAGTGCTGGCGATGTGATGTTGTAGACACCTTAGTGAATACTGTTGATGTACCTACAACACTGCTCCGACAGGACATCAACATTTTAGCCCACTTCGAATTTTAGTGCATCTAGGCCAATGTGTTTCACATGCCTCGGGTCCTTGAATGGTTACACAATCTTGTTTTGCATCACTTGGATGAATATGAGAACTCACAGTGAATAAGTTAAACCTGCGTGCTATTGACTGTGTCAGTTCATGTAATACTGGATTAAATCTCATGCAATCCTTATTAATCCCTTGGATACCTGAGAGTATACTTGCCAACATTTGCAAAAATGTTCCAGGAACACAATGAGCAATAACATAACAGAGCATCATCAGTTGTCTATTGAACCACATAACTTAATACCGGTAGAAAACCTTGTACAACTAACTTAAAACTGCACTTGTACAGCATAATAGATATAACATATGCCAAAATATTATATGAAATCATATAAATAAACAATATTAACCCTCTGAGTGAGGCTGATTCCTTGGGAGAATTCATGCATTGTATGAGTGTCTCCCAAGATGTCATGCACTCAGACTGGCATATTTCTGGTTTAGAGGGAGAAGGGGGCACTTACCCAGGCATTTGGAGATAGATCCCCTGTATTCCTGGTGTCCAGGTCCTATCACTATCTTGGCGCATCACCATACATACGGGGTGATATCACAAGATGGTGACTTCCCACTGGACCACCAGAGATGTTACAGGTAGTAGCTGGAGGAGAGACAATACAGTGAGGACCATATTTCAGCCAACCAGATTCCTGCATGCACTTAAGGCATTGATGGAAAGGGGAAATTCTTCCCTTTCTGGTGATTCCCCATATGCTAGAGTTTATGCTAGGTGATTTACTGATCACCTAGCATGAGTATTTGCATTTATTAATTTATTTTTATTTGCAAATATAGGCTCTATTCCCTATGGAGAATAGGGATCTTGAAGAGCCATATCTTGGCTTCACATGCTCCTACAGGAAAGATGGTAATGAAACCAGTGTTGAGGGGATACCTGAAAGGCAATGAAAAGGTCAATGTTACATATAGATATATAATTTTTAAGGTAAGGTTAAGAACTGGGTTATAAAGCAGCCCACATCAGAGCCAACTCTCCACAGATGGGTACAAGAGTACTCTATTTTAAAGGGGGAGGAGAGACTCCTCTTTTATATAAGGGTACACAAAAGGGTGCCTTGATCACTTGGCAATAGGTTAAAAAAAAAAAAAAAAAAAAAAAGAAAAAAAGCTTTTTTTTTTTTTTTTTTTTTTATAAGGGAGGCTCTAAAAGAGCCCATTTTGCCCCTTCTTGATTAACAGGGTACAAAAGTTGCCTTGTTTGAAATATGGAATACCTCTCTTTCATCCAAGGGTGCTCTTGAGGGTTGTGATCACCTCACTATATTGAGACCAGTGCTATATTGAGTTTTGTTCGTGGCACCCTCTACAGTATTTTCGTCCATAACAATAGGGTGCTGTTTTTAACAAGAGGACAGTAGGTCCTGAAAACACTAGGAAATTCTAAGGGTTTTCAATCACACTACATCAGAGATATAAGGTGTAATTGTACCCTGAAAGGAGCTTGTAACTTTTTAAAATGAAAAACCATATATTATAGGGCTTTTCCAGCTTAATAAAATAAGGTTACTAACACTACTGGCCATTACCATCACATTCAATACAGATCAGTAGCTAGTGAATGATCTTTCCCATAGAATGAAACCTAAAAACTGTATGAACACTGATCATTAGCATATCATGTTGGCATACATATTACCTCTATGTTATAATTGTAATTGTCTGCATCAAGGCTGAAAAATCAGGCTAATGTCAAACTATTCAATAGAAGTCTAATATTAACTTTTACCTTTTTCAGTTTTATATGAGATTTTATATTAAACTGCAATTAAAAAGCTTGCAATGCACATCTATTAAAAGAGCTTGGAAATATGGAGAACTGTGAAATATGTCGATTATCGCAAAATCATAAATGAGTTGGTACTCATAAATGAATATGCAACCCCTCTGGCATATTTATATAACAAAAACAAAAAAGAGAGAAGGTTGCAATAGTAAAAGTGGCCAGAAGCTTTGATAAAGCGGCTCTGTAGCAGCAAAAAGCATAAGCGGCCCGTTTTAAAAGGTTTTATAATTGATACCTGTTTTGTATCACCATATTATGATTTATTAAATAATTTGAGTTACAATGTCAACATGAGCACCTGTGTTATTCCAGAGGACCCAAAGCTCTGAGTGGAAGCAGACTATTACTCTACACCTGCGTATTATGTTAGAGCAATTGTTGTGACCAACACAACTATGAGTGCAATAGTGGTGTGGCAGTGTTGCTGCACAATGCTATGAACAGGTCTGGTCAGCTGGCCATAAATCTCCATAGGATGGTGTAGCAACAACGACACTGTACAATTTAATTCCACTGTGATACTGCACCTAAAAAAAATTCACTTTTGAGCTGTAATAACTTTTGAATAAAATACCTTTCAGCTGTGGGAGTACCCTTGTTTTACTCCAGGAGATAAACATCCTATCCTATATAATAATAATTCGCTAAGATGTTTGTCAGAAGCCATCATACACAGTAGAGACTGCCCGAACGCACACAATTCTGGGAGTTCTGTGTTGGGAGCATTCTGTGCAGAATGCTGGGAGTTCTGAGATGGAAGCATTCTGTGCAGAATGCTGGGAGTTCTGTGCTGGGAGCATTCTGTGCTTTCTGGCAGTCTCTACAGTGCATGACTGCGCCGGCGGTAGGACGCAGAGCAGGACAGGCCTCTTAATACAACGCAGACCTTGACCCGTGTATACCGGCTTTTAAACTAGTATTACATACTAGTTGAACAGCCCGTTACACGGGCCACAGTGCCTCTGGCAGACGGTCGCGGGGCAGTCCCACGCAGGGGATACTGCCCGCGCCTCGGCTGATACAGAGCTGGTCTGTATCAGCCGCGGCGGGAGCAGTCTCTACTGCGCATGTCGGGCGTTACACACAACTTAGCGAATTATTATATAGGATTAGGTATTACTATCCCTTTAATTCCGGGATCTACTAAAGGGAAAATGTAGATTTTTTCACATAACTTGGGGGAGGAGGAGTCACTATACAGGATTTTATTTCATGTTTCCTAAGAGAAATGTGTTTGACCATGTTCATTTCTCCTCTAAACATGAATTACGTATTAGAGTATGGGATTGTGTGCGTGTGTGTCATTTTCCCAGGTTTTTTCATCCCTTGAGGACCATAGCATTGCTCAGTGCACTGTAAAGTAATGTCTTGCATATGCCTGTGGTCCTATAGGAGATAATGGGGGGAGATTAAGCATTTAACCCGTTAAGGAACCGGAAATCTGACGTGGAAGGGCCAGAGCAATTCTGACCTTTTTCACTGTCATTGTTCAACAGTGTTTTCCCTCTCTTTTATTACAGCCACATAAATTAAATACCGTTTTTTTTTTTTGTTTTTTTTTTGTTACACACAAGCAGGGCTTTCTTTTGATACCACAAGTATATGGATATTCCACCATTTATTTTATTAAAATTAAAGAAAACCGTTACAAAAAAATATAAAAAAAAACACAATTTTTATATTTTTTCTTGTTATCGTTTGGGCATAGTGGGTTACATTTTTATGGAGGCTGCATGAAAGGTATGACTGGTCATTCATACCTACACAATGGGCTGTTTTAAGTGGGCACTGTCCCTCTGGGGTGAAAATCCCCATGTCCCTCTTTCCCACACAGAATTTTCATTTTTATATACATTACTGTTTGGTGTGGATATAAGTGTATTGCTGTGCTCCACATAAATAAAACTCACATTAAACTTTAATTTGGTTTCATTATTTATATTTTAAACTAGAATTTTGTAAATAAAATGATTTGATGTTATTCAGCATTATTTTAAAATTATCAGAGTGGTGTCAGTAGGTCATAAAGAGACCTACATTTATCCTGCCCCCAACACCAGCATTGAAGGGGTTAATACCCCAAACATTGGCCTTTTTGTGTTGCTTTTGGGTCTGCTCTCTGCTTCTCTCTTCCTTACTCTCATATTAAGGAAGAAAGAGGCACAGAGCAGACACAAAGGCAAGATGTAACACACATTGCCTTTGTTAATGGAAAAGCCGGTACACATGACCACTGTAGAAGCAATCACATGTACCGGCAAAAGAGAGAAGCACCTAAACTGAACGCTCCGGTCCTGGAGTTTCAGCATCTGCAGAATGATAGCATGCACCTAGGAGCACTGCTATCAATTAACCCATGATGTGCCAGGACCGTCATGGGTCCTTATGAGAAGTTTACCCATGACAGTCCTGGCACGTCATGGATTGTTAAGGAGTTAAATGGCTGTATGTAACAGTGTCTCCGATAGTTAAAAAAAAACTAAGTGGGGGGATGTATAAAAAGCGGTCTTAGTGTAAACTTGAGAATTATCACTAAAAACTCATAACACCTGGTCATATTTATAAAGTAGTAAAGTCAAGTTTATTAATATGTCTATCTGAGACTATTTGGAGAAAATTCAAACCTGCGAAAATATATTCGCACACATAGCGGTATTATATACTTCCATTAAAAACAAGCTGTACCTGCCGTTAAGATTTAATCCCTAAAACTGCCTTTATTTGTGGCACAGTCAGCAAATTTCTTTATAAATACACGGAGGCACAATTCTTATTTGGCTAAAATAATTTCTACTACACTTTTCAAAAAAGTCATCTAACTGGAGTTAGCACTTAGCAAAATGTTGCTAGATGTTTATACATATACTAGTTATAAAGCCCATATACACGGGCAAGCAGTGGCGGTGCTGCAGTCATGCGCAGTAGAGACTGCCGGAACGCGCCGCGGCTGATACGGAGCAGGGCGCTCCGAATGCAGACCGTGGTCCTCTCTGTGCACCTTCCCAGGAAGGACTCAGGTCTGAATTCGGAGCTCCCTGCTCTGTATCAGCAGCGGCGTGGGCAGTCTCTACTGTGCATGACGGCTTCTGACAAACATCCTTAGCAAATTATTATATAGGATACTTATGTCACTGTGTGGCACTTTTACACAAAGTTTCTTTCTAACTCCAGTTTTATACATCTCCCCCCAAGGACGCCAGTTTATTAGGGCTGCATGCCATGTAATTAGTTTTGTGTTTTTTGTTTTTTTTAAATGGAGTAACAACTTTTATAAAAAAAGTTGTGCTGAAAATTTATAAAAATTGCAAAATATTTCAACAGAACTTTCACCAGAATCTTAACGCCATGTATATGCTGTCCTTAAGAAATACAGGAGTTAATATCAGAGTAATAATGCCATATTTATAAAAAAAAAAAAAACAACCCTTATATAATTTATAAATCAGCCCTGAAGTTATATCCAGTTGCCATGACTTAAGGATTGTTCCTTTAATAGTACTAGGAATGTCTTTCATAAATCTCCCTCAATGGCCCTGCAGTTATTCTGGATTAAACCAACTGCATCATGGGGACAAATAAGCATTCCTAAATTTCCACACATTTGAATAGAACTTTTTAACCCCTTGAATGCTAGAGTGGACTCCAATGCATTGCTTTGCATGCTTGCAATAAAGGGGTTAAAAGCCCAGTTTAATTTAATAGGCATTTCTGTATAAATGTCAGTATATGTGTATATAAATTAGTCTGTGTAAATACACTACTTTGTACTTGCTCTAAATAATTTATTCAGTTAAACAAAGAGGTGTCACCAAGTCATAAAACAACGTATAAATTCTCGGTAATGCAACGTGTATCAGCCACGCTGCCAGCAACACATCTAAAACAAAAATGTCCCTCTGACGCTTTGCTCCAAAAGAAACTATAGTCCATAAGTATAAAAGCAAGCTGGATTTATTCTGGAGTAAACCAACTGCACCTTAGGGGACAAATAAAAATTCCTAAATTTCCATGCACTTGAATTAGGCTCTTTAAGCTCTTGAATGCTAGAGACATCTCCGTGTCCCTGTGACATTTTTATACCCCTTATATAAGCTACTGTTTAACTCCTTAAATACTAGCGAGATATCCAACGCATTGCAACTTTTTGGTTTCTGTTGGCTTTGCTTGTTATAGACCAAGGATATTTTCTGTGCCTAGGGTTGCCATCCGGACGGTATTTTACCGGCACAGCCAGTAATTAGCTCACTGGAGCCGGTGCCGGTAGAACTACTATACCGGCAATTGAAAAGCTGGTATTTGTGTGCCTCCACAGAGGGGAGTGAGGTGACTGAGAGGGACTGGCCCATATTGCTCCACATTTCACTTTATACCTACAGCCCTTTGATTTGCGTTAGGAGGAAATGTTACATGAACAACTAATTAGTATTTGTGCATCTATCTCAAGAATACAGACAGGGAAGTGTGCCATGAAACAGCAGATGAGTCTGAGGCCATGTAAGGAATGTGGGTGTGGTCATGGGAGGATCTAAGAGTGCCTATAGTGCCTTACTTAGGGGTCCCTGGGATATAAAGATATAAATCCAGCCCTGCGTACAGGGTAACAAACCCTCCTATCTTTGGAAAAAGTAAGAAGATAGTCCAAAACAAAAAACCCATGAAGTAAAAAATATCAAATTATTTTAACAGGAAGGATACCTTGAGATTGTCTCTCGTTTTCAAGTATGTCCTGGGGGTATAGATAATATTACCCAATTTAATGGTACTCATTTTATCTACCTTGGAAGGGTGAAAGGCTGAGTTGCCCTGCTGGGACTAGATCCTGTGACCTTGTGTGTGTGTGAACAGATTATACAGTTGGTGCCTTAACCAACTGAGCCATCTCACCAGCTTGTTGGATCTCATAAAAACACAGTACAATACAATTAAAATGTCCTTAGACCTCTGAGTGCAATAGGGGTATGCAGCGTATTGGCAGTGTACCCCTCTGGAACTCAAAGGGTTAAGTGGCACGTTCCTAAACATTGTGCCAAATTAGGTTCTCCAGGAGAGTGAGATGCATTGTTTATTATTACTGCTAATGAGAATTGCGAACTGATTTCATTCGTTTCCTTTCTTTTGAACCCTTTGTGTGCCAGAGGGTTATCCAACAGCAATGCATTGGATACCACTTTGCCACTCAAAGGGTTAAACCTTTAAGGACCAGGTGGGTGTGCAATACATTACTTTGCAATGTGTGGCATACCCCTCTGGCTCATGAAGGATTAATAAAATTCAGTGTTCCTAGCTGAAAACCCCTGACGCATAATTAAGTTTCTGCATCACGCACATTACTGTCCCACAAGGACCACACCCTTAGGACTGCCATATGTCTGGATGGACATGCCCTCTTTTTGAGAGCCTAAGAGATTGTCCTTCTAGAATATTAAAGTATGTTGTATATTTCCTTTCAAAAGAGAGCAGGTGTTTTTTTTTTGTTTTTTTTCTTCTCTCTCTTTCTATACTAAATGCAAATCTGTTTCTGATGCTTCATGTGCATGAGTCCTGTGACTGTGCGAGGATGACTTCTCAGACATACCCTTGCATAGTGAGCACTTCAGATCAAAGCATCACCTGGCATTGGTGCCAGTGATGTTCTCTGCTTTACAATTTGTTTGTCAACCCTCCAGGTTCTGAAGGGTTACATTTTGTGGATATGCTAAAGTGTACTCATTTTTTTTTTTTTTTTTTTTTTAATGTTTACATATGGTAACCCTACACATCCTGGAGAGAGTCCATAAAGGAAACAGGGGCTGATTGTAGGCGAATCCCAGCCTGGGCATATTTTTTTTTTTTTTTTTTTTAAAGCAGCCCACTATCTGCACCAGCGTCCCTATCGATGCCCCCTTGTGGTCCCTGTGCGGCATGGGAGAGCAGGCACCAGGATATTGTGTCATATCCTGGAGCTCCGCATTAACCCTTTGAGTGCCAGAGTGGTACGCAACGCATTGCGAAGAAATGTGTTGCATACCCCTCTAGCACTCAAAGGGTTAACAAGGAATGCAAAGGCTGTCACAGAGTGCCTGTGGCAACACAGACCTCTCCTTCAAAATATTGTAGGATGGTGAGATCCTCTGATCTCCCCCACCGGCCCATGATCTAGCGGCCCACCGGGGGTTGCCCGATCCCCCGATAGGATAATCCGCCCATGAGAGGAAAGGTATTTATTTGAATGTTTGGAGGCCCAGGGACTGAGTATTCCTGATGCACACAAAACGATGATATTTCACGAGACCCTTGGGGAAAAACTAATTTATAGAAAATACAGAATCCATGTTAAAAAGAACATATGTTCATTTATTAATTCATGTTGATTTGAGGACTGGGGCTCTCAATGGTGATTGCAAACAAACTTCTATTAATAACTTATACATTGTAAAATATTAACTTGTACAAGAACAGTGTGTTAAACCATCCATTGCCAAAGCAATGAATCACACATCTTGCAGTGGGTAAACAGTTTTATTTGCTAAAAGAAACAATTAATTTTATGATTCACTTAACATTGCTGTTTAAATCAACAAATACCAATGGACTTCTGATATTTTGAAGCAACCTCTTACCAACAAGCTACAAAGTAGAACATAGGCAGACAGCACCCTCTGCTGTTTCTTATGTATATTGTAGAAGTCTTTTGACAGCAAGTTGCAAATTAGAATATGCTCCAACAGCACCCTCTCTTGTATCATTTGAAAACATTGTCTCTCTCACTAACAAATCATAAGTCAAGAATATGCTTTGGCAACAGCATCTGTTATATAATTTGATATAAACATACAACGGAGACTATATCGACTGGGAAATGGAGGTTCCTTAAGAAGGATTTCATGGATTTACTTTCATCCTCTATTTATGTAGCGCCAAAGTATTCTGCAAAGCTGCACAATAGGGAATATACATTTGGAGACATTAACAGTGCAAATAGAAAATAGGGACCCCAGCTTGTGAGAGCTTAGGTAATAAGATGAGCAAGGAACTCCAAGTATTTTCTGAAATTACTAGGGAGTGCAGTTCTTCAGAACTCATACTTGCAAATGGTAGTAGACTGGAAGAACTAAAACTGATTGTAGTGAACAAGCAGTATGATCTTATTGGTATTACCGAAACAGAGTTAGATTATACACATCAGTCTAGAGGGATTTTTTTTTTTTTTTTTTAGGTGGGATAGGGTTAATAAAAGAGGTAGGGGATAAGCCTATATGTAAAGCATGCCTTAAAACCTGGTATAGGGGAAGGGTCCATACTGCGCATGACTGCTCCGAGACCGGCTGGCAGTGGCACTGTGGCCCATGTAACGGGCTCTTCAACTAGTTGGCAATAAATCAGTAGCAACCAACAAGTGCGGAACCGACCTTTGCACAATAATAAATAACAAAATTGTTTGGAATAATCACCCTCTCATGGTCGCTCTTGAGTGACAAAAAATGTAAGCAGTTAAGGTCTGGTGTACTGTTCAAGCACTGGTCCTACAATAGTACACATGTAGTACATACGTCTCCTAACTGTATACACAATCTGCCTGAAACTGAATAACACTGAGTATATTATGTAATAGAGTACTGGTAATTACACACAAATTAATACATAACAATGCAACATGTGTATCTTTTGCTCTTCCACTGTGGCCACATACAAAATATATACCAACAGTGATAGGTAACCATGATCTATTGTTAAAAAAAATAATCTCCAAATATGTGTGATAACATGCTGATAAAAAAATAACAACATATAACATCCATGATATGAATCATCATAACTTTACTAAATGTCTGAGGAGCGAACAAAATAATTTGTCAATGAAGATGAAAATGAGTAACCTCCGTGATGTTGTATATGAAAATAAAGTAAATAAAATATAAAACTGTGAGTGTCTCAAGTCCATGTTTGAACCAAAATGTGACAAAAATAAAGGATGATTGAACACGGACAATGAATGACTGAATGGGTATATAATTGTAACACACTTCTTTCTACTATTGCAATTCATCTAGAGGATCGTTTTGTACTATGGATATTCGAACACATATTTAAATTTCCTCCATCTTGAATGATTTTTAGAAGCTACTTTAATTCTCCTACTGGGTTAAAAGGTGAGCGTACGGGACTTTAAAACGCTTATATGCCACTATTTAATTAATTAGCATGGACCAGAGACTCCATATAACGGAGGGTTGATAATTTATAAGTTAGTAATGCAGGATAAACTGGAATGAAGAGGTAAGATTGTACAAATGTCTCCAATTTTAAATTATGAACCTTCGATTATATGGAGTCTCAGGTCCCTGTCAATGGATTAAATAACTGCATATAAGGGTTCTAAAGTCCTGTACACTCACATTTTAACCCAGCAGCATAATTACTTCTAAACAGCATTCAAAATGGAGAAGAATTAAATATATGTTCCAGCATCATTGGAAAATTCACTTTGTGAATTGAAATAGTTGAAAGAACAATGTGTTCCAGTTTTATTGGATACAATTATATACCCATTAATTCATTGTCAGTACTCATTCATCCTTCACTTGAGACGCACACAATTCTAATCATATTTCATTGAAGTTAAGTATTAATCATCATAGAGATTAGTCTGTTTCATCTAAATTGCCTTCAATTATTTTATTCATTCATAACAAACTAGTTGAAGAGCCCATTACACGAGCCACAGTGCCACTGGCAGCCGGTCGCGGTGCAGTCATGCTCAGTAGAGACTGTCCACGCCTGATACAGAGCGGGACACTCCTTCGGAGCGCCCAGCTCAGTAGCAGCCGTGGCACGGGCAGTCTCTACTGCACATGACTGCTGCACGCGAAGCAGTGTCTACTGCGCATGATGCGGCGTTACACACGATTTAGTGATTATACAGGATATGTAATTCCGTTATTGTAATTAATATCATGGACGTTATATGTTGATGTTGTTTATTAGTATATCTCACATATTTGGAGATTATTTTATATATCAATAGATCAGGGGTGCATACCTGATGTATATTTTGCGTGTGTACACAGTGGTGAAGCATTAGATAAACATGCTGGATTGTTATGTATTAGTTTGTGTGTGTACATTTAATAGAGTGAACTACTTCTTCATATATTCATTTTTAGGCAGACTGGGTATCCAATTAGGAGAAGTATGTACGACATGTGTGATACTGTAGGGCTGGTGCTTTAGTACACCAGACCTTATCAGCCTGAATCACTGGTCATTCAAGAGAAACCTTGGTAGGGCAATTAGGCCAATCAATGTTGTTATTTTTTTTTTTGTGCAAAGTCAATTCATACTTGTTGGTTGCTACTGATTTATTGCTGACTGAGGAGTATTATTTATACACTTATATGTCAGTGGGATATTATTAGAGCACTGCTTGCCTCAGTGGTACACATTTGGATATATCAGAGGTTATTACACATCTATGGAGTGCTATTTTTGAAGCATCAAGTACATATAATAGACGTTAGAAAAAACAAAACCAGACCCAGCGCAAACGCACATCTAAGCGTAATCTCTTTTGAATGGACGAACAATATTTAAAATGGACAAAGAAGCAGCAGCCCTTTTGGGTGGGTACTCACTAGACACAGAGGCTACCCCAGCCTCTGAGTGTATTAGCGTTGTAAAATATGGATTACTCTATCTCTCAGGCATCCAAACCACAATCCAGTAGGAAATTCTTATATTTAATCCAGATATTTATTAAAACATATGTACACTCATTGTACTAAAAAGCTTGAAATCCACCTGATGCGTTTCGTTACAATATATAACTTGATCCTCCTGGTTGCCCCGAATTTATGGTAACAAATGGGAAAATCATTTGGGATCTAATTTACCCCTTATTAAATAAAGGTTATCAGTTATTTGTTGGTAATTACTACACCAGCCCCCTTTTATTTAAATCTTTTTGTTTTGACACCGTGGCCTGTGGCTCTGTTAGGAGCAATTGCATAGAGTTGCCCAAAAAACTTGTAGAAACAAAACTAAAAACTGGGACGTCCTTAACTGCCAGCAGCTCCTGTTGGCAAAAAGATAAGTTCAAGGACAGAAAAGATGTCTACATGCTGACCACCATGCACGAGGACAACTGTGGCAGTCACTGTTCGTGGCAGGAGAGGGGTACTGAGAAAGCCAGTCTGCATCAGGGACTGTAATAAGAACATGGGGGGGAGTTTATCTGTGTGATCAACTAATGCAGCCATACCTCGCTATGAGAAAGTGTAGGGCATGGTACAAAAAAAGTTGCTATGTATATGGTGCAGACCGCAGTACACAATTCATTTTACTTTTCAAACTGGCAAACCCCAATCCAAAATGTACATTTTTACAGTATCAGCTACAACTTATTTCCCTATTTTTGTTTCAAGGTGCTCCAGAAATCAATCCAGCAAGACCCAGGGTAGTACGTTTTATTTATAAAATCCCCCCAACTCCCCAAAAGAACAAACCACAGAAGCGCTGCAGGGTTGGCTACAGCAAGGTAATACGGACAGATACCACCACTTACTGTCCTGATTGCCCTGGTCATTAACCCCTTAGTGACCGGCCACGCACACACGCAGCCGGCACTTAATGCCCGTCGAACATTTTTTTTTAAATGATTTCCAGGAAGTACATGTACATCCTCTGTCCACCTGGGACATCTGCTCGGGAAGTACATGTACATCCTCAGGTGGTAAGGGGTTAAGTCAAATCGAACTCAGATTTTCCCAGTCCTTAAGGGGTTAACCAACTGAGCCATCTCTCTTCCTTCGGCCATCTTCTCTGTAAATATGGTACCTAGAGTCTGGCACAAAGCATGAATGGATACCTCCCACAAGGCACATGTAAGACTATATTTTAGGTCTTAAGTACCAAACAGAATTATTGAAGATGTTCGTTTGGAATACAGGGTATTTGACCCTTTGCATGCAGGGAAAAGGGATCACAACACATTGCTAAGCAATGCTTTGTGCACCCCTCTGTCACTCAAAGGGTTAAAGTGACTCAACTTCCTTTTTGACTCTATACGGTGTAAGTACATAATAATATGGCAAGTCAAATTTCCACTATTTCATTACATAACAGTTTTACGTCTCTGTTAGGAAGCTCCCCATTTTCTCTTTACAGGGTATTTCTTTTTCAGACACAGTGAAAGCAGGGATAATACACTATAACTATCTCAGCAGCAAAAGGCCCAACTACAGTCTATTAAAGGGATAGTAATGTTTCACGAAAACAATATCTCCAATTAATCTTCATAGCATTTGAGCCACAGAGAGTGTTATTTCAGTACTGTCAGAGTTGTAGTTCAGGAGTAAGTGAATGATAAAGTTTTCCCCTCCCACCCCTTTTACCTAGTGTAAGCCCCCTCCCCTCAGATGTGGAATCTGGTCCACAGACCAGACAGGTCACAGCAAGGGACAATCTTCTTACTGTGAGAACAATAAAAGCCCTGCCCCCAATGACAGGCTTTTCCCTCATGTTAATTGAGGATTGTCTCTCTCTGCGACCCATCCGGACAGTGTTGCTGCTCTGAGGTGAGCAGTGTTACATCAGTAAAAGGGCTGGGAGGGGGATGCTTTATCATTCAATTACTCTTGAACTACAACTCTGACTGTACTGAAATAACACTCTCCATAGCCCAAATACCATGAAGATTAATTGTAGCTGCTGTTATCATGAAACATTTCTATCCCATTAAATACAGCATACTCCCCACTCTGTGCTGCACGACAAGTGTTACGTTACAACACTACCCCAGCTTTCAGTGCCTGACAGAAAGCTCGCTGGAAACAATTTCAGGGAGCTCACTGTTGAGGACAGAAGTATGGAAAAGATGAAAAACATATCAGATTGCCTATATATGATAGAATTGTAGAATATAGAAGGTCAAAAAGGAGCAAGGATTGTTCATCTGTCGGTTTGTGCCAGGGGGCTGCGCATTGCTTTGCAATGCATTGCATACCCCTCTGGCATTAAAAGGGTTAAAAGAAACAGACCCAGAGACCAGATTGTGAAAATAGGTTTCTTTAGTGGTTTTGGCAGACTGCTGTTTTCAAAGACATTGCAAAATCCAGTGTGAGGCACACCCAATATCTGAACACAGGCTTCGGCTGGTGCAGATCATGAATCTATAGACTGCATCACGGAAAAATGCTAATTTTTTTTATTTACCCACTTAAACACACCTAGCTCTGGAAATATGGTAAGACTGGTTTATTGATCATGACTGTACATTAACACAGGCCATCTTCCCTGACCACAATTGAAAATAAACAAAATGCAGACTGGTTTATGGAAAGGAGCTATAAATAATATCAGTTCATCTAGAGCAAGAATAGGCAACCCTGGCTCTCCAGCTTCTGGGGACCGGTTAGGGATCATGGGCGTCGCAGAAAGAAAGGTTTCCTACCTCTGATCTAGAAATAGGAGACGTAAAGTCAATCTGTATAATAATCCTCCTCTTAAGAAAATGGAAAGGAAGTAGTTCTAAAATAAAAAATAAATTGCCAGTGCCTATTTCAGTGCATCTACAGATAAAGCACAAAAGTATGTGCAGCAGAGCAGTTTTACCTCCTGGACATACCTGGTGCACACTGCGGAATCAGCACAGACTAGGTAAGGATTCAGCCTCATATGGCTAATTGTTGCATTATCTGCTGCATCATATTATATATATTTACATTGTATCTGCAGTTAACCCTCTGAGCGCCAGAGGGTTGCCCTATGAATTGCAAAGCAATGCAATGGACACCCATCTGACACTCAAAAGATTAAATTTTTTCTTGACCTTCATTTCAAGTCTATTTCACACCTCCTGGCAAATAGTAGTCTTCAACAAGCTGAATGAGCCAACTCGACTGATGTCCAGAATAATTTAATACTTTTCAGATGTAGAAAGGTTACTGTCCGGTGACAGATTATAACAGAGGTCCAAAGACTTACCTGACTTAGTCATGAAGGACACCAACATAGGTAAAGTTGTTCCATCCATTTAAGTCTAATCACATAGGAAAAAACACGGGCCCTTCAATGGGAATGTGTGTGATAAACACACATTTGTATCCTCTAATGTAATCTAGGACTTAAACGCTCAGTAATGTCCCATAATAAACTGGCTATAGTTTTGTACATGTTACAAATTTAAACTATATGCTACAAATCCTCTCTCAAACCGCTATGGTTTGAGAGATATTCACTTTTAAAGTTCCCCTCTCCCTCCTCTCTTCCTGATGTCAGCTGTAAAGTTGACAGCAGGAGATTCGAGTCGTGCGACTCGAGGAGGCTCTTCAGCAGAGCCAAAATCGCATTATTTAAAAAGAATTACTTCACTGGAACAGGCTACAAAGTGTGCTTGCAAACCAGGCAAACTTTGTAGACCACCTTTCCAATGAAGTCATTCTTTTCCTGTAACGCGATTTCAGCTCTGCTGAAGAGCCTCCTCGAGTCGCTGGATCTCCTGGACTGGGATCTCCTGCTGTCAGCACAGCGCTGATATCAGGAGAAGGGGAGGGAGGGGGGAACTTTCAATGCAAATATGTCTCAAACCATAGTGTTTTGAGAGATGGGATTTGTAGCATATAGTTTAACTTTGTAACTTCTACAAAACTATAACAATTTTTTATGGGACATTACTGACCCTTTAAAGGGATAGTAATACTTTGTTTTAACTTTATTTTATTTTGTAGGCATTAAAAAAACATGAAGAATGATATGTCTCAAACCTTTATGGTTTATGAGATATTCACAAGCAAAGTTTCCCCTCCCGCCCCTTTTTACCTAGTGTAAGCCATCTCTTCTCAGATGTGGAATGCAGTCCATAGACCAGACAGATAACAGAAGGGGACAATCTTCTTCCTATGAGAACAATGAAAGTCCTGCCCCCCCATGACAAGCTTTTCAGGTTTTTCCCTTATCTTAATTGAAGATTGTCCCTCTCTGCAGTCTACCTGGGCACTTCCCTTCTGATCTGGCTGAACAGTGTTACATCAGTAAAAGGGGCAGGAGGGGGATACTTTGTCATTGAATTACTCTGGAACTACAACTCTGACAGAATTGAAATAACACTCTCCAAAGTCCAAATACTATGATTATTAATTAGAGTTGCTTTTATTATGAAACATTACGATCCCTTTAAGTACCAATGAACCCTAGGAATACGTGTAAATTTGAATTTCTGCTTCCTGCGAAATTCTGCTGAAAGGAACTGTTATTTCATCTTTCTGCATAATTCCAGAAGTGACAAATACAAGGGAACTCTTACTGCTCCATGTTTCTGTTGCTCTCGTACATACATCATCACTTACATACTTCATTCCATCATGAGGAAATGATCAGCATAAAGGAATTCCCATGTGCGGCGGAAGACCGTTTTCCACCAAATCTCTCCTCTTGACAAAGTTCTGCAATCCTCTACTTAATACTTTTAATGTATAATGTGTGTGTGTGTATATATATATATATATTATATATAAAAAATCTCAAAAGATTAACCCTTTGAGTGTCAGAGTGGTATGCAATGAATTGTGTACTGCTCTGGCACTCAAAGGGTTAAGTACTATCGCATAGCACTGCTTAGTACAACATGAGCCATTAAACACAAAAATAAACACTTTTGGTTACCAAAAAATAATAATAAAAAAAAAAAAAAAACACAGAAGACAATGCTGAAATTGAATTTTATTTGACATTTGCTTATGCCACCATATTTGAACAGATTGAAATAGCAGCAAGGTCTTAATAATATAGCAAATAGCTTGCCAAAGCAATAGTAATACCTCTTCAATTAGATGGTTGTGTTCTTTGGCGTTTTTCTTTGTAGAGGTGCAATGATATTCTTCTCACTGCTGAGTGCGGCATTCTGTCTGTGGCATGTATGAAACCAGCATTTCCAGATAAAACAAGATCGTTTTATAGCTGATAGAACTTTTAAATAAAAATTGTTATCAAAAAAATAACATATGTTCATGCAGGCCTTATACAAAAAGAAAAAAATATTTTCTCTGGTTATGCTTTGAAACAAGATACAGACAAAAATGCATTCATTCTGAAAACTAAGCAATGATTTATGGGTAAGAAAATATTTATTGCTGTTAAATGTTTATGATGTATGAAAGCGGATTCTGCTCTCGTCAACAATGGACCTTACAGAAGCAAGACAAGGCATGTATGTTGCTGCAAAATGGAAATATCTGTCTAATGTTCAGAACACTGGTAGCAAATTGGTGTATACCCTTTAAGGAATAGTAATATAGTGATTATATATGCACATAAAAGGTTCCATACAGTGCCCTAACCACTAGATAGCAAGCATTCTCAGGACTTGCAAATGGTGAAAAAAAAAGTGATTTATAACAGAATCATGTCAACATTTCTGCTCCAGTGAGAGATTTTATAATGAATCGATAAATGTTCATGCTGGAGTTTTGATTCTTAAACCATGATACGTCCTGAGATTTCCTAATCTTGTAGTTATGTTACTGCATTGAATATTTGTACATTACTATTGATAATGTCACCCAGGCCAGTTACTGATCAGCTGGAGTGCAAGATAACTACCTAGTATATATATGATTTTCCTGTGAAATAAGGAAAGGTTATTCTCACTGCTGTGAGATACTTCGATTAAAAGTTATTACAGCTGAAACCTGGTGGCCAAAGCGCAAAAAGCATTTTTTTTTGCCTATAGAAACAAATTTGGTCATCTTCTAAACTCTCCATAGACCACAATAGCAACAGCACCACCTGGTGACCACAAACAAAAAGTTGAATTAAAGTACGAAGTATCTCCCAACAATGGTTTGTCCTTATTTTAACCATCAGAAAAAAACTTATGATATTTTACATATATTGATATATTTATTTTCCATAATGAAACATTGCTTTTCCTTTTGTCTATATATAGATGAAGTCTTGAGAGGTAGATTGGTGGGCAAAACATTGCTCTGCAATGCAGTGCACACTCCACTTGCACTCAGAGTTTAAAGAACAATATTAAACTGACTTTTTTATTAGGGTGAAATAAACTTATGTTTAACTAGTCCCATGCAGTTAACCCACAGTGCGCTATCTCCAATACAAGACATTTTGCATTTTCCTTGAAGGAGAGTACACAGTCTATGCCTTTTGCAGGGTGGCCAAAGCCTCAAAAAGTTGCTAATTTAACCCTTTAAGGACCAGTGGTGTGCAGTGCGTTGCAAATCAATGCATTGTGCACCCCCTCTGGTCCTTAAAAGGTTAAGAAAGTGCCACATTACATACACACTGCTAAAGTGTGTTGATGTGTAACCCTACATGGCTCTTCACCGTTAACACAGAGAAGAACTGCTGGGACACTGTCTGCAGGTGCTGTGCTTTACAATGTGAAGGGGGCATAGGTTAACTGTGGGGCAAGCCAACTACACGATACGGAACAAATAAATACAAATTTAACCCCTTGAATGGATAGAGGTCTCAACAACATTCTGTTGGAGATTTCTCTAGCATTCAAGGAGTAAAAAAATCCACACTTAAACCAATGTGGACTTTTAATTGATCCCTTCATTGCAGTTGATTTGCCCCACAATTGTCTTTACACGTATGCTCAATGCTGGTCATTGAATCAGGTAAGAACACATGGGTATACTATGGCCACCAGGGTATGCTTTGGTTTGGTTCTAGGGTAGGCAATTTTTGGGTTGCTGGGAGTTGTAGTCCCCAACAGCTAGAGAGACAAAGGGTGCTTTAGCTGCACGTGGCTTTCTGTTGTTGGCAGATACACCTTATTATTTAGCTCTCCGACAGAAAATACTGATACAAAAGCCACTAATACCTTTGGCATCAGGAGGGACAGATGTCAATAGCTTAGCTTCAAGAACCACAAATTCATTCACAATTTAAGATGGACTTGCTCCTCCCCCCCAAAAAAACACAAAAAACAAAGGATGCACATTATTAACCCCTTAAAAACCCATGACGGTCCAGGACCACCATGGGTTGTTATACCCTTAAGGACCCAAGGCGGTCCTGGACCGTCATGGAATTCCGGGCTCCCTGCGTGGCTGCACACCGTTTGGGGAGTCTGGAATCGGATTACGGGAAAAAAAAAAAAAGGTCCCTGGTCCTTAAGTGACCGCACCGTGCCTGGCCAGTCCTTAAGGGGTTAATCTATTATAAAAATGGTCTGTACTTTACACTAGTCTAAATGTTAGCAAATGCTTAGTTTGAAAGATATTTAATAGAGTATAATTCTTTGCTGTAAAATGCCATTCTGAATCCCAGGAGCTGGCAAAATGGATTTATTAATTTTACTTTATTTATATTTAACCCTTTTGGAATCTAAGTGTGTCTCCAATTACTTCACAATGGGTTGGAGACATCTCTATCATGCAAGGGGTTAATAAGTATCCCCTTGGCCACACTCTGCAGAAATGAGATTTTGCTAAATCTTGCCAGTTTAGGTAAAATAAGCCTGGGGCTGAACTTAAGTCCCAAACGGATCTCTTCTGTAGGTCCTGCCAAGTGATTAAGTGCACTTAATAAATATGGTAACAGAAAGGGTAAAAAAAAATCTTGGCACCAAGGACTGATTAATATTTCACTGGATTCCATCTCCCTTGTGGTGATGTTACTTCCTCTCTCTGCTTGACAGCCTATGCAAATTATCTTCTTTACATACAGTGTCAGGCCTAGAAGGGAAATGACCTCACCACAAGCAGCTGTAGAACTGAAATAAAACATGAAGGGACTTACACATAAGTTAAAAGAGAAGTAAATATAGGGTACACAAAATGCACCATAGGGAGAAATAAAATGTCCCCAAATCTCCATTAATTAAATGGGGCTATTAAACCACTGAATGCTAGAAAGGTATCCGAGACCTCTATTAGAGAAAGGCTGAAAAGCCCCATTTAAATCAAATGGAATCAACTGGAATTTTTATTTGTTCTCTATGGTGCAGTTAGTTTGCTCAATAATTGCTCTTTTTCTCTTTTGTACAGAAAGTTCAAAGTATCTTTAAAACTAAACATTTACCAGTATGTTTAATACAGTAAATGTATAGACCATTTTAATGTACATTACAAATTAACTTTTGGGAAGGACAGGTACACACACAAAATAAATGCACAGGTCCTGGGTGCCGATGTTCTATGCTCTTAAGTCACGTTTCAAGAAAACAAAGGACTAACACTGAATGAATGATATGTATATATTTAACTAGACAGGTATATATATAGATATGCATAATTTCCATCACCTTATGAAAAATTGACTGCAATAGAAAAAAACCTTTCTTTGCAAGGAATTTGGTTAAGAATGCCCTTTACTATTACAGATCCCTACATCAAATTGCACTGCAATATACTGAACATGGATCTGACAGTAAAAGGGTTATAAACTGGAAAAGCCATATGGTCCAAGCATGAATGCATTTCGGTGTGAACTTGAAAGGTCAGCTGGGAAAGAGAGCACTTGTGGCGTTCAGCGCTTCTTCCTGAGAATCGGGAGGTTTCTAATGTTGCTAAAGCAAACCTTGAAAGTCTTGCCACCTTCAACAGTTCTTACACCAGGTGTACAGAAAGGTCTGGATCTGCAAATTTGTGCAAGCCGTACAATCCTGGGTTTTTTTTCCACTGTTCACCATACTGGTGTCGTCTTTACACTTTCTTTAATCCTCGACCCATCAGGCACGCAAAGACCGTCATAACCATCTTGGGTTTGACCTCCACAACGTCCTCTGGGAGGGCATATACCCGAGCACCAATTCTTCTAGCCATGGATACTGCATACCTGGTAGGAGACACACAAAGGGTTCTCTAGTCTAGTATAGGTCATAATGAAAAAGTATGGGCTCACTGAAGGTAGAAATGGACAAAAAGTAAATTCATGTACCTAGAAAATCATTTCAATGTAATGTTAAGCTTCCCTTTCCATAAAACAAATTGAAGGTCAGCTGTTCTGAAAATGGGATCCACAGAACCTGACAGCTCCCCAAAGTACAAAGAATTGCATGGAACATACTTAAAGGGGAACACCTCCAAATAACCCTCCCCAAATTATCTTATTATGGCCAGAAAATCTTTATGACCCCTATGATTTTTGCCATTGTGCCTTTGTTCAAAAAGGAACATCTTCAATTAGTTCTGGACACCACATGTTTATGGAGGACATCACAGTGCATGGCAGTGTCCTCAGTCTAAAAGTTGGTATGGTGCATGAGACTACTTAACACTTTAAGGACCAGATGAGAATTCAACACATTGCAAAGCAAAGTGATACACACCCCACTGATCCTTAAAGGGTTAAGATTACTATGTGCAGTGAGTTTGCATCCTGTGATCCTGCTAACAAATGACCTGTCACCTCCATGGGCATAACATCCAAGGCTGAGGATGTTATCTGTTGAACCAAGGAACAAATCCATTGGGGTCATTACAATTTTCCCACCATAGTAAGATAATGGAGAGTTATTATAGGAGATGTTAGTACTCCTTTAAGTAATAGTAAACTGTGGAACACTATAACTTAGCCCCTTCTACGAGTGAAAAAAAAACACTTATCAGATACAATTACCTTGTAACATTATGGCAATATGCAAATTATGTGACAAACAAACTTCAGCAAAAGAAATAAATATATCTCAATTATTATTAGCTTAAATAGAGCTTTAAAGTGATAGTAATGTTTCACAAAAAAGCAGCTCCAATTAATCTTCTTAGTATTTGGGCCATGGAGAGAGTTATTTCATTACTGTCAGAGAGTTATAGTTCAAGAGTAATTGAATGATAAAGTATCCTCCTCCAGCCCCTTTTACCTAGTGTAAGCCATCTCCCCTCAGATGTGGAATCTGGTCTCTTGACCAGGCAGCTCACAGCATGGGACAATCTTCTTACTATGAGCATAAGGAAAACCATGCCCCCCTTGAAAGGTTTTTCAGATTTTTTTCTTATTCTTACTGAAGATTGTCTCTCTCTGTGATCCATCCGGACAGTATTGCTGCTCTGAGGTGAGCAGTGTTACATCATTAAAAAGGTGGGAGGGGGATACTTTATCATTCAATAACTCTTGAACTATAACTCTGACAGTACTGAAATAACACTCTCCATGGCTGAAATACCATGAAGCTTAATTGGAGCTGCTTTTTTTGTGAAACTTTACTATCCCTTTAATCACGACACAATCTTTTGAATAATCTGGGAAGTTTAAAATGAAGATAATGAGAGTTATTATAGATGTTCGTTCTCCTTTAAGTAATAGTAAACAGTGGAACACTATAACTTAGTCCCTTCTACGAGGGAAGCATTACTATCCTTTTAACTAATTGAATGCTAGGGGTCTCCAATGCACCACTTCAAAATGCACTGAGACCTCTCTAGCATTCAAGTTAATGTCCCCATTTAAAATAATAGGTCATTCTTACTTTGTGAGAGGGAAACATACAAAGAAGGATTTTGATGAGCACCCACTGAGAATGAACAAACTATACTGTTTTGTTCTAAAGCATGGTGGCCTCTCAGTGGTGCTCCAAGTCCTGTTTTTCACTCTCATGTACCACTTCAGAGAGAAAATCTCCATGTCCATATCAGACTGGTCCTACCCCCAGGCAGCCCAGCTCCAAAACGTCAGGAAAATCCTCACTGCAGGAGAAAATACGCACAACCACAGATGTACGGCTTCTGTGCGCCTCGCTGGTATGGTGCAGCCGATTCCCTCCAGGCACATGGAGAGAAAGAGCCCATGCCTGGGATCCTTCCAACCTAGAGACCCTTGCTCTCAATGTGCCTAGAGGAAATCAGCTGCACCACACTGACAAGGACCAAGTAGGCCAAAACGTACGTTGGTGGTTGTGCTGATTTTTTTGTAAAGAAATTATTTATTTGCCTGACATTTTGGAGCTGGACTGCCTGTGGGTTGGACCAGTCTGATGTGCACATGGAGATTCCCTCTCTGCAATGGCACATGGGAGCAAAAAAAAAAAATGTGACTGTAGTACCACTGAGTGGCCTCCATGCCTTAAAACAAAACATTTGATTTAGTTTGTTCTCATCGCAATCTTTCTTTGAATGTCTCCCATTCTTACTTTGCCCCAGAATTCCTTGTGCAGAGTAGACACTTACTTGGCATTCTCATGTTTGTCTTCATCAGTCAGATTGTCAACCTTTACTAGTTCATAATTAATGCAGCCAGGCTGGATGGCATCAATCAGATCTACTACTGCTAAACTGGTGCTGATCGTTTTGTCCTGGGGAGAAATATACAAGTATGTGAGCAAATAATTTATACAGTGCAAAGGTCAAAGCCAAAGTTGAAAACACAGCAATTATTCATAATGACTTGATGGCGGGTCTAGCAAATAAGAAGCCTGATGCAATATAATTTTCTGTCCCCCAATTCATAAAATATATTAAATGTAGGAGCTCACATTAAGGTACAGAGTCGGGGTGGGCCCCCTGGAATGCCAGGCCCAGGCACAGTTGCATTCCCTGTAATTATGCCAATGTGTATATCTCTTTGTTCCCATATTACCGAGTGTGCTAGGTGCCAGTGTAAAAAAAAGTGTTGAATTAGTGATTGTTTGGATTTACTGACAGAAATTATATATTGTCACCCTTTCTCTGATTAGATACAGCAGAGATGAATGCCAATATCAAGCTAGTATTACAATAGTTACCCTGCCTGTCATTTCAGGCATAGACTTGCAAATTCATTAGCCTTTGTGCAATCTGCTCCTGTCTTAAAATACATAATAGAAATGAATAGGTATATGGTCATATGATCACAGAGCTGTATTAATATTGTTGGTAACATAACTAAATTGTATTGTTGCTAATCTGTGGTAAATCCCAGTTTAGCTTGCACCAAACACCACATATACAAATTCCCAAGCAGATCATACATAGAAACAAACACGTGGTAAAGATATAGCAGTACCCACTTTGGGAATATTAACTTTTGTTTTTATGATTTTAATACTTTTTAAACATTAATATGTTAAGTTTTATACAGTGTTGCTTGCTGTTCAGTTAAACTATATGAGAACTGTGTTCCTAGGTAGGAAAGTGTCTCTCTCCATAAGACAAGTAGGGTCAGACTTTGTTTTATATTTGGCATGTTAATGGGAGAGAGAAAGTAAAGAGGAATGGTCAAATAAAACATATGCAATTTTTAAAGAGCTTTCAAAATTATGTTTTTTTTTTTTTGTTTTGTTTTTTCAGAATTAGTTGAAATATTTAGTTTATTACACAGTTTATGTAAATTAGAATCTACTGGCTGGCATGCCATCCATACACCAACATTCCACAATGCCCTCCCTCCCACCTGTCACTCCCTGCTGCCCAATACCAACTCCTGTCCATACTCTGAGAAAGCTAAAGGTCTAGAACTACTGAATGGGAACAATAACAAACAAACAAATCTGGCTAATAAATATAGGTTCCTATTTATTATTAAGTAATAGTGCTACTTTAACTACCCAGCATGCACAATGAGGAGGTTTACAAAACTGCTGCTTCTGCGGCCCCACTATAATCACACTGACAAAGGGCTCTCTCTCCATCTAGCATATATCTATCTATATATCTCTATCAAGTAGGAAACACAGATGGGGCATAAAGTGTATGTGTGCAATAATTCCCATATAATGTACATAATGTCTTAATTGTATAAATGCATGGAAAGACTTTTTACCAAAAGGTCCCTTGCATGCTATGGAGGTCTACAATATATCGCATGATACACTGGAGACCTATCATTCAAACCAAGACATATTTTTATTTCACTTTTATTGCAGAATTGGTTTGCTGCATTTGATACTTTGTTCCAGGACCCATCAGTGGCTTAAATCAGTCCTGTACTTGCGTACATATAATGTGTGAGAGCAGTTGGGAGAAGTCTCATGCATTCAAAGGACTAAATCAAACTCGTATCTGGAATCCAGCTGGAGTTTTCGGTCTCTGTTCTGGAAATGCATACACAAAATGATTACCTTAAAGCCCTGAATGGAAGAGCTCTTTCCTGCCTCTGCCAGGGTTCTGTTCACCCAGTTTACAATGATGTCATCGTTCACTTTCTGTCCTTCCCCGAGATCCTCCAGAACATTGAGCGTGTACCTGGAGATGAAATGGAAACAGCAATATAACCTAGAACCCTCAAAATATAAACTAATGACTTGCCAACAGACAAAGGTACCTGGAAACGGTTACATGGCAAATTGTAGCCTAATAATTCAGTTAAAGG
Source organism: Rhinophrynus dorsalis (assembly GCA_037306005.1). NCBI lineage: Eukaryota > Metazoa > Chordata > Amphibia > Anura > Rhinophrynidae > Rhinophrynus > Rhinophrynus dorsalis. The sequence goes on along the minus strand of CM074726.1, from coordinate 136,287,917 downwards.
TATGGATTAACATTCAAATACACTGGAGATCTCTCTAACACCAAATAGATCAACCCCTTGGGTGCCAGAGGGGTATGCAACACATTGCTCTGCAATATGCTTTGCATACCCCTCTGGCACTCAAAGGGTTTGATTGTTAGCGTTCCATTGGGATTCCATATGAAATTGAAGGTTTCTATGACCACAAGCAGCTGGAAATTCACTTCATGGGTGCAGGGTCTTTATGACACAGGATACCACAATAGACTCAAAGAACGTAATATGCACAGCTGGCAGGACAGGGTGATACAACAGTATCCTTTACATATTTTAAGGGATTTAATATTTAAATATAAATAAGGACAGAAGCATGTTTGAGAAAGAGAAAGAGTACAAGAGTTAGAGGGTGGAAAATTCATAAGTGTGTAAGTACTACTTTACAGGTGGGGAGAGTTATGGAACAGCCTCCCAGCAAAGGTGGTAGGGACAAATTCTGGTAGGGAATTAAAAAATACCTGGGATAGACATGAGAAGTATGTAAGACTATTTTACTAGATAAGGAAATGGGCCAACTGGATGGGTCAGATGGTTCTTACGGTCATCAAAATATAGGTTTGTATTAGAAGCCATAAGCACAATGTGGACTCATTTTGGAGCCTTGGGAACAAATACAAATTTGCCAAATTCTTATTGATTTAAACAAGGGCTTTTAAGCTCCTGAATGCTAGAAAGGTCTTCAATAAATTGCTGAACAATAAGACCTCTCTATAAAGGGTTAAATGTCCAGTTTAAATCAATGGAAACTTTCATTTGATTCTTATGGCAGAGTTGGTTTGCTCACGCTTTTGTTGCTTATTTGGCTTGAGATTAGGGGACGTCATTAAAGTAACAAGAGGATAACGCAGGAAATGGACCAGGATTTCTGCTTCAGACTCTCCAGTCAGTCCATGCAGTTAACTACTCCTCCTCCTCCTCCTCTACCAGAGTCGTCTCTCTAGGTTTAAATTCCTTAAATGGATAGTAATGTTTCAAAATAAAATCCGTTCCAATTAATCTTCATAGTATTTGGGCATAGAGAGCGTTATTTCAAAACTGTCAGAGTTGTAGATCAAGAGTAAATAAATGATAAAGTATCCCCCTCTCACCCCTTTTACCTAGTGTAAGCCACCTTCCCTCAGATGTGGAATCTGATCCTGGGACCGGACAGCTCACAGCAATGGACAATCTTCTTGCTGTGAGAACAATGAACCCCCCCCATGACAGTTTTTTCCCTTATGCTAATCGAAGATTATCCCTCTCTGCAATCCATCCGGACAGTCTTGCTGCTCTGAGGTGAGCAGTGTTACATCAGTAAAAGGGGCGGGAGGGGGATACTTTATCATTCGATTACTCACGAACTTCAACTCTGACAGTATTGAAATAACACTCTCCATGGCCCAAATACTAGGAAGATTAATTGGAGCTGCTTTTACTTTGAAACATTACTATCCCTTTAAGGACCAGAGGGCTGTGCAACACATTTTACAACCATGTGGTCCTTAATGGTGGTAACTTCCAAAGTGACAGGTGCATGGTGTAATTAGAACTTCAAGAAAAATCTGCTGCCAAAGGGAGAGGTCAAGGGAACATGAACATAAAATCCCCACGCAGACACACTTACCTTCTCATCAGCTGCCACACCAATGCTAATGTCAGTGTTTGGTTTCCATCGTTCAGGTCCTGCCCTCCAATCCCCACCAGGGAGAACTTAGCAGGGTGTTTTCCCAAGTCGACCGCATAGTTGCAGTTTTCGAGCTGGAAAATGAAATGGAGAACTTTTCCTACATGGCGCCACAATGTAATGTGATATTTTTACTGTGAATTTACAAGCTATATGTCCAAGCGGAAATGGAGAAATTCTGTGGCAAACCAACCGCACCAAAAGCCCTCATTCATTTGAATGGGGCTTTTAATCCTTTAAATGCTAGAGGACGCCTATGTATTGTAGACATCTCTATCACTCAAAAGGTTAAAAACCCATTTAAATCAAAGCAAGTTTTTATTTGTGCCTTATGGCGCAGTTGGATTCCTCCACTTTTGCTTATGCATACAATCTTTTTTGTCTCTTACCTTTTTCATGTTTGCCCCAAGTTTAGGATATGGGGGCTTGTTCACTTTATTCCAGTCAACGGGCACTTTGATCTTCTCATACAATTGTAAAATGACCAGGGCATCCTGCAGGTCACTGAAATAAAAAGGGTGTAATAAGTCAGTACAAACTTGCAGAGCATCTAATTCTCATTGGATGGTTAGAGATTAATGCATAACATTAGTAACAGTATTTCTACACTGTATTGATTTAAACGGAACAATACACTTTGGTTTTTTAATGAAAACATATGTTATAGGGCTTTTCCTGATGCATAAAACAAGGCTACACCCAACACTGTCAGTTGTTTTATTCAAATGTTATAACAGTTCAAATTATCAGGAAGTGAATTACAGTGTGATTACTTCCTGAAAGTTCTGATCTGACAGCATGCCTCAGCAGTTTCTATAACATTCTACTGAGAACAGCTTGTCTGACTTGCCTCTCCAAGAAAAGGTAACAGAATAATCTATCTAACAAGAAAAAAAAAAGTAAACTGTTGTAACTCTGGAAATAATGCATCTCTCACCAAATGGAGTACTCGTGTTTTACTCAGCAGGAAAAACTCTACAGTATGTCTTCATTTTTCATTAAAGAGTTTAGTGCTCCTCTAATGAGAGAGGATTTCCAGAAAACATGGAGTACCGATATAAGGATCCAATAATGGCAAGGCTCTTTATTATAATATGTACTTGAACATTTTTGGTCTTGGTGTTTTATTATTTTATTTATTTTTTAATCTACTCACCCAGTGGTTTTCAGACACACTGGCTCATATTTGTAAAAGCAAACTGGAATAATTCTGGTGTAAACAGATTGCACCATAGGGGACAAATAATTTCTAAATTCCAAAACACTTGAATGGAGCTGTTTAATCCATTGAATGCTGGAGAGTTGTCCGATGCATTGCTTCATGATGCACTTGAGACTTCTCTAACATTCAAGGGGTTAAAAGGCCAGTTTCATTTAAAGGGATCGTAAACCCCCCAAAAAGCTGTAAGCCAAATGATAGGAATAATAAAAACATACTTAACCCTTTGAGTGCCAGAGGGGTACACAACACATTGCAAAGCAATGCATTGCATACCCCTCTGGCATTCAAAGGGTTAACGACCTCATTTCCATCTCTCAAACAGTTATGGTTTGAGAGATGTAAGAAAATAAAGACCTCCACTCCCTCCCCCTTCTCATGCGTATGCTGTATAGCGGATGTCAAGAGAACCTGCTTCCGGGACCAAACGGCGGTTCTTCAGGAGCGCTGTCAGAGATATCTAACTGTAATTACTTCATCGGAATTGTCTACAATGTGTGCTTGCAAGCCAGGCACACACTGTAGACCATACCGATTAAGTAATTATAGTTAGATATCCCGATGACAGCGCTCCTGAAGAGCCGCCTACAGTCGGGCGACCGGATTCTGCCTCTGACAGCTTTAAACCTCGTCAGGCAGAAAGGGGAGGGAGCGGAGACCTTTATTTTCTTACATCTTACAGAGATGGGAATGAGGGTGTTAAGTATGTTTTTATTATTCCTATCATTTGGCTTACAGTTTTTTGGGGGGTTTACTATCCCTTTAACAGGAATTTTTATTTGTCTCCTATGATCCAGTTGGGTTCACTCCAGAATAACTCTAGTTTGAGTGTATAATTTTGGGCCAGTGTTCTTGCATATGTCCTGTAGCATGCCTTCCTTTGATAACACAATGTTCCATTTTGCATCTCCAAATTTGGGCCTCATTTATCAAGTTAAAGCGGAACTACCAACTAACATACACTTTAGCTTAAATAACTCCTCATCTGGCGACTAGCTGCTTAGTAGCGCTAGTCGCCAGAATTATTACATTGTTAAATAGATTTACACTTTCCTCACAGTTGACAGGCAGGATGGATCGCAGACATCTTGCCATAATGATGTCCAAGCGCCTGCGCTGTCAGTCCAAGCCGGCTCTAGTAGGCTTTGCTAGGAGCGTTCGGCTCCAGAAGGGACTGACAGCACAGGCGCGTGGACGTCACTATGGCAAGAGGTCTGCGATCCATCCCTGCCTGTCAGCTGGGGAACAAAGGGTAAATCTATTTAACAATGTAATAATTCTGGCGACTAGCGCTACTAAGCAGCTAGTCGCCAGATGAGGAGTTATTTAAGCTAAAGTGTAAGTTAGATGGTAGTTCGCTTTAATAGTTGCAACTCTGGAGCGAACAAAATGCACCTTCAGAGGGAAATTAAACATTTCTATCGATTTAAGTTGGACTTTAATCCCTTGAATACTAGAGAGGTCTTAACCCTTTGAGTGCCAGAGGGGAACGCAACACATTGCAAAGCAATGCACTGGAGACTTTTAAATCAATGGTCATTTGTAGAATTATCATTCCCCCCTAGGGTGCAGATGTTTTGCTCTAGAATCGCACCTCTTTAGCTTGATGAATGAGCTCCCCGGATTCTAGAATTTAGATACATACCCATAAAGATGATTGACATGTGGATTCACTCCAAGTGAATTCATCCAGTTACGGAATGTTCTTTCCTCCCGAGTTTCTCCTGCAGACCAGACCAACGTGTAAAATGAGATCACTTTAATATGAAGAGACACTTAAAGCCATCAAGCCAATAAAATGGACATCAAGTAATAGGTTTGATAGGTAAAAGGAAATGCTGCCATCTATCCAGATGCCAAGGTTCTCTTGGGACATTAATTTCAATTATTTTTAAAATTACAGAGAGTAATAGTACAGAGAGACTGGAACAATTTATTATCAGCATTTTTGGCTTTGATTCTGGATGATAATGCATGCAGTTCAACAATCCAACAGCAGATGGTGCACAAGCACAAATTATGACTATGCTAGGACTCAAATGCATTTCTTCAAAATACTGTGGAGACCTTTTTAGTATCCAATGTGTTAACCCTTTGAGTGCCAGAGGGGTGCGCAACATGTACCCCTCTGGCGCTCAAAGGTTAATAAGTATTTCATAAACTCTTTGATTGCCACCGGTAAAAGTACAGTGAAATTCACATCCAAATAATTCTGTACTTCCCTTACAAAAGGCTCAAACTTGCTCTTCTCCTTCTCCTACTGTCTTTGTAAGTTGTCACAATTAATATATAGAATGCAAGCTCTTTGGGGCAGGGCTCCCTTCCCAATGTATGATTTCTTCTGTGGCCCTTTTCCCCAGCTAATAATTCAATGATCACTTATTTCTGTCCTGTATTATATTTGTATTGTACTATTTCTATAAAGAGCTGCTTACGTGTTTGGTGTTATATAAATAAAGATAGATGCATACAAAATCCTTTAGTGTCAAAAAGGGAGACAACACACTGCTCTCCAATAAGCTGCCCACCTGAATGGCACTCATATTGTTAGCAATGCATTGCGTACCCCTCTAGCATTGAAAGGGTTAAGCACAAACAGAGTGATCACCTTCAAGGAGGGTCCAGTCAATGTCCTGATTCTCAGGTTTGGTCAATGCTGGGTACTTGTTGAACAAGTTGGCTACGAAAGCCAAGTTTAGTTTGGGATTTCCACTAACAACATCAGCCGGGGTGACAAACTGCCTGCAGCCAAGCCGGTCTGCCTGTTGTAGCATGTACTCTGCCCTCTTCAGATCGTCTTTCTCCTATTGGAAAAAACAAGAATAAACAAAGCATTAGGGGTAGACTAAAACGCACACCCATCCAAGATTAACGCTTTGAGTGTCAGAGGGGTGTGCAACACAACTGGGAGCAATGTGCTGTGCACCCCTCTGGCACACAAAGGGTTAGAAACAGACAGAAACACCAACAGAATGCCTGCATTCACCCATAGAGATCAACATGATTGTGACAAACAATAGGTCTCCATGGGGTAAGCATTTCCAGACACAAACCCTTTTTGATCAGGAAGAAAGATACAAGTCTCATGATGACCTATAATAGAGCCAATGGGCATCATGCAGGAAGCAAAAGATAAGCAATCTGGAGCAAGCAAATTGTGTGGTGAGGGCCCTTCACATGTATTAAAAATGGGGAATTTATACTCCTCAAATATGTTGCTTCAAAAGCATTGGATCCGAGTATTCAAAGTGTTAAAAGCCCCATTTAAATCTGTGGGAATTTTTGGAATTTGCACCCCCCCATGATGCATTTGGTTTGCTCCAGAAATTCTCTCTGCAAAAGGCTTCAAGTCAGTAGGCGAGAAGATAGCAGTAACAAATCTATTAACCCTTTGAGTGACAGAGGGGTAGCAATGCGTTGCATAACCCTCTGGCACTCAAATGGTTAATCCTTAGAATGCCAGAAGGGTACACAACACATTGCAAAGCAGCGCATTGCATACCCCTCTGACACTCTAAGCGTTAAGATATACTTACACTGAAACCAGCCATGTTAATGTCAATCCGCTCCTCTCCCTCCTTCTGTCCTTTGGGTGCGATCTGATTCAGGAGGTGGAAGTAGGCTCTCGAGTCCTGTAATGGGTGAAATAATATAGTTGTATTACATTACTGTAGCAATCTATTTGCAGTGCAGATAAAGTGAAAGAATAATATGAATTTGTTTTAAAATATCTGCATTCACAACCTTTGGAATACTATAGGCATCTACTGCAAATTGCAAAGCAATGCATTGAAGAGATGTCTAGCAGGAAAAAGGGATTGAGCAGAAACAATGGATTTCTTGATATTTAATTTAAAAAAAAAAAAAAAAAGGCTTGATTCTTTATTAGACAAATTGCTCCAATAAGTGTAAGCCACAGTAGGATTAAAACAATTCTCTAATTCTGTGCAGGGTTAGGAGAACTGGAATAGAGGCTGCTGCACTGTCCATTAGATGTGTTGGAAAAGTGAACTGCATTGTGCACTGCTCTGAAACACAAAGTGTTAATAACCCTTTACAATCCAGTGTGGTGTGATTTACCCTCTGGTCACTCTCCTTTTTTACTTTAAAGTGGAACTAACACAGCTAACAAACATTGTCTGTAATCATTTCCTATGTAGCGAGTAGCTGCTTAGTAGCGCTAGTCGCCAGAATTATTACCTCTTTATGGAGAACTTTGAAGTGATCCTCGGCTGACAGGCAGGACGGAGAGTGCACATCTTGTCCTAGTGACGTTCGCGCGCCTGCGCTGTCAGTCCCTTACAGAGCCAAATGGCTCCTAGCAACGCCTCCTACAGCCTTCTGGGACTGACAGCACAGGCGCACGGACGTCACTAGGGCAAGATGCCCGCGCTCTGTCCTGCCTGTCAGCCGAGGATCACTTCAAAGTTCTCCATGAAGAGGTAATAATTCTGGCGACTAGCGCTACTAAGCAGCTAGTCGCCAGATAGGAAATTATTACAGACAACATTTGTTAGCGGTGTTAGTTCTGTTTTAAATATACTGAAAGTGTGTATGTAACATGTAAAGATAAATTGTCTATAGTTTTATTATATTTTGTTTTTACCTTCACCTCTTTTACATGATATCTATATAATATTTTCAGTTTTATGTCCTTCACACTGATCTTCCTGAATTTCTGTTTTCAGGGAGCTCACTATCAGGGACTGAGAAAGGCAGACTAATTTATACAACGTAACACTATACCTACAGCAGAAATGCTTGCATCCAGCATGCAGAGCACTCAGTGCTGCAGTGATAGTGTTACACTGTATGAGATTTTACAGTCCCTGACAAAAAGCACTTGTGAAATAGATATCAGAGGAGCAATCTGTTGGGAAAAATAGTTGAACAAACAAATAATACAAAGCATAGACAATTTAATGATCCATATTAGGCGCTTGCAGAATATGATTTAGTTAAAATGGAGGGTCCATTTAAAGTGCTGTAAACAATAACAGCCATCTCTTCACTCTGGTAGGGTAATTAACATGCATAGATGGCTACTTGAACTGGAACTTGCCAAAATTTAATTTAACAAAATTTTTTTGTTGTTGTTTTGTTTTTTGTTTTTTTTAAAAATAATCCTATATAATAATTCGCTAGGATGTTTGTCACGATGCAGTCATGCACAGTAGAGACTGCACACAGTTGAGCAGTCTCTACTGCGCATGACTGCATCGTGTGAGTGAGGCGACTCAAGACTGCATCGCGTGGAGCAGTGAGGTAGCGGCCTCTTAACCCTTGGAGTGCCAGAGGGGTACGCAACACATTGCGTTGCGTACCCCTCTGGCACTCAAAGGGTTAACATTACCCGGCACTTGGCCCGTGTACACAGGCTTTTACACAATAGACAGATATTTAGTCAGTTAAAGCTAGTGTGGCAGGCATGCCCAGCATATACCAACATTCCACAATGCTCTACGTTGCCAACTGCCACTTCTTACAACGAAGTACTTTCTCAGCTGCATAAACTGACATCTAAAAGATCACAAATTATTTAAAATAAAAAGGCTTAGCAATATAGGTTATTTTTAAGAAATCTTTCAAAATCACTTATTTGCTACACAGTGAAACTTGCACTTTAACCAGACATCATTGCATTCAGCCATGCTGGATGGATGGGGATGTATAACATTTTTGAGTAAAAAGCTGGAAAGCCACATGTTTCTCACTTCTGGGTAGAGAAAAGTGTGTGCAACATAGAAAAGTGAGGGTGCAGAGATATTACGACAGTACCAATGCAGAGGGGCAAGTGTGGGGGTGCAGTAGTTAAGATGAGAAATGGGGGGAGATGAACAAGACAGTGAGGAGATGAGCAGGAAAGAGAAAGTTGGGGAGATGAGCAGAAGATACTGGGGGAGGGGGATTTGCAGGCAAGGGACAGTGAGGGAGATGGAGTGGGTGAGAAATTAAGGAGATTAAAAAGCAAAAGAAAAACCTGACGGAGGCAGGGTAACGATGGGAGGGCAACAAAGAATGAAGTAGGCGAGAAATCTATAGCACCTTTTTAAAAAGAGGGTGGACTTTAGGTCAGTGTACAGCTGACATCTAAACGTTGCAAAGCCATGAAATTAAGATCAGCGGGCAATCACCCAATCAGAATGACAGTTTAATAGCCAATGAATGCTCTCCTCCAATGATTGGGTGGTGGTCTGTGCAGTGTAATGTGCTGGAAGGCAGTGCTCCTTGCTTTAGAAGCAGTGCTGTGCTAAATGATCCATATCCTCCACCCATCATTTCACAATGGACTGTTTACAATAAACTAGCAGTAAAAATTGATATCTTTCCATCTCCAGATACAATAATTTTCTATTTAACAGCTGTATACTGGTGTTCATTACTAAGACAGGCAGTCAAGATAATTCATACCTACATTGGTAAAACATCAGGGCTAGCAATCTTTGGCATGCCTACCAGCCTGTTTCCAAATTATGGGAGTGACTGTCCCCAACAGCTGGAGTGCCACATGTTACCTGTGGTGTACACATCTTTAGAAGGAAAGGACAATAAATGCAGCACTGCTATTTACTGTATTATTTATCTGTTTGGGAGAAGAGTATTTATTGTATACCTTGACAGAATTACCAAAGTCTGTAAGCTGAGGAGAAAGAAGAGCAGAAGAAAAGAAAGACACAGCAATCCATTGGATGCGTTAGAGGAAAAACAGAATGGATTAATTACATCCTATAACACACTGTTCTTCTTGCCAACATTCCTTCCTGACAAGCACATAGCAGTAACAAGTAGGATTCACACTGTTCCACTACTACACCATGATCTAGTCAGGATGGTTAGTGGATATGAAGCAGGAGTAAACAAACCTTACAGCTTTCCAGCTGCTGTTGGACAACAAGTGCAGTCATGCTCAGCCGGCCAGTGGTCGATGAAGATGGGAAATTTAATCCAACAGCTGGAGGGCTGCAGGTTTGTCTGCTCCTGCTTCGGGATATCGGGATTCCAGTATAATGAACACATTAGTGACTCCTGTACCAAATAATGCACTCTCCAGTCACAGTAATATTTCAAGCAATATAGATGCAGTATGACTTCCTGCTCCGTAAAATAAGGGTGGTCCACCAGCTAAGTGCTGCCTCATTGAAAACATTATTACAATTTGTACCCAACAGGAAAAACATAATATGCTTCTTTTCCCCCCCATAATAAAATGGGGGTCCTTTAGCCCTTTCAGTGCCAGAAGGGCCCTTTTGGCTCTGAAAAGGTTAAAAGGAAAAATAATCATCAGCTTTATCTCCCCCCCCCCCCCCCCCCCCCCCCGTATGTAAGAAACATTTCCAACTCAATGCTTTGGGTGGCATCTCTTGTATATAAGGGATTAAGCACTAAAATACAAATTGCTTTTCCACAACAGAGCATGCTGTAATGTTCACAGATTTATATGAGACTTTCCTGTCAATGACAGACATTAGGATATAGGCAATAGTGTGTGCAGTTTTTTAGCAGGCTGGAAAGCATTTATCCTTTGTACTCCTGAAGTGAACAGTGTAATGGAAATGATCTTCCCCCAGCCTGCAGAAAACAGCACATATGGTAGATCAGGGCCGCCCAAGTTCAGTCCTCAAGGGCCACCAACAGGCCAGGATGTAAGAATATCCCTGATTAAGCACAGGTGAGTCAGTCACAATGAATGATCCACTGATTACACCTGTGCTTAATCAGGAATATCCTTACATCCTGGCCTGTTGGTGGCCCTTGAGGACTGAACTTGGACAGTACTATAATAGATTATTTCTTAACACACCAAGGACCAGAGGAATATGAAACACATTCATTTAGAATTGTGCACCCCTCTGGACCTCAAATGGTTAATTTATATTTAAAAAAAAAAAAAAAAATTGCAGTTTTACTCTAGAACTACTTCACTTTTGTTTTGATAAATACAACCCCTTACAAGAATTAATATGGGGCAGTCTTAAATTTCCATAGGGACAGCAGTGTATATTAGATAGGGCTTGCTTCATACGGGGTACCTTGTCAAGGTAAGAATGCTTAAACATACTTTGTCCAAATTATGCAACAAAACCCTAATTTTTGAAAATATATTAAGACAGTGGTATAATCTATGCTTTATACAGGGTTCACATTTGGGTAACATGTATGGAGAAGCACACGTTTGTTTTCCTGTTATGACCCATAGTGTGTGTTACAAGGAACCCTTTCAAGCGAGAAAAATGTAGTAAGCTCCTTATGTATTAACCCCTTAACGACCCTTGACGGTCATAGTACGTCAAGGGTCGATTTCACTTAACGACCGATGACGTACTATGACCGTCATCGAGTTCCGGGCTCCCCCCGCAGCTGCACGCCGTTCGGGGTGTCCGGAACGCAACGGAGCAAAAAAAAAAATTTTGCTCCGTGGTCGTTGAATCGCGTCTTCGGCCGGATTTCCCGGTCGTTAAGGGGTTAAGGGCACATGGAGCAAACCAACCGTACCATAGCGACAAATAAAAATGTACATTGATTTAAATGGGCCTTTTAACCCGTTGAACGATAGAGAGGTCTTCAAGACGTTGCTTTGGGGGACATTACTCAAGTAGTTAAAAGCTCCATTTACATCCGTGGGAAATTTTGGAATTTTTATTTTTTTCCAAAAGTGCAGTTGGCTTGCACTAAAATTGCTCCACATTGTCTTTATACATAAGGCCCAGGGTTCCTTTAAACTAAACTCATTTTATAGTAAGAAATGTATTCCTGTATGTCTGATTCAAGACATCTCCATGTACCTGCCTTTGGCTACAATTATGATGTTTCCACTCCATAAATCCTTTGAGTGCCAGAGAGGTATGCAACGCATTGCAAAGCAATGCGTTGCGTACCCCTCTGGCACTCAAAGTGTTAAAAAAACTTTCGATTGATACAGGAGAGAGATCCCATAGCTGGGATTGCAACCACAGGTTAAGGGCACTTTCACACAGACAAGGAAACTTTCCACTTCCTGATACAGTTCTGTTGCCTGTGCATTGACGTAAGGTGATAAAACACCAATGTGAAATGTGTCAGGCAAGACTTATCCCTTTTACAATGGGCGACATTTTCATGTTGCCTTAGTATTGCCTGAATGAAAGAGGACTAAGGCATGGAAGTCTGTGGACTGCCCAGAGTTTCAAATTAATTGGCAAGTGATCTACAGCCATGTCATGAGTTTATCTGGAGACGTGATCCAGATTAAAACTAGATTACACTTTCAGACAAGTAGAAATGGAAGGGTGGGGGTAGTAACACCAGTCTGTAGTTTTATGCAAGGAACTGAATCACCATACTACATAAATGCAGCCACAATAAGGCAAAGGAAAAACTAATATGATACTACTGTGTATATTAGAAAAAAATCTTTTTAAATCTAATGAAAATCTTCCTTTAACCCCTTGGATCCTAGAGATGTCTCCAACATGTTGCAAAGAAACATTTCTAGTATTCAATGAGTTAAAAACAAAATCAAAGAAGAAGCGAAATGATTCAGATGCTTCAGAGACTGGACTGACAGACAACCAACAATGGATAAATGACATTTTCTTCTACACACATCAGCCCATATGCACAAAGACAGACTGTAGCAATTCTGGATCATAACAACTGCTCCAAAGGGGCCAAACATTCCCACTGATTTAACCCTTTGAGTGCCAGAGTGGTACAGAATGCATTGATCTGCAATGCATTCCGTACCACTCTGGCACTCAAAGGGTTAACAGGTGCCTTTAATCCACTAAGTGCCAGAGAGGTATCCGACACATTGCACTGAAATGTGTTGGATACCTCTGTCATTCAAAGGGTTAACCCAGTGGTAGGCAACCTAGGCCCTCTAGTGGCCACCAGACTTCAACTCAAATTATTCTCCACCAGAATGACTGAAGTTATAATACAGCATCAGCTGGAGAGCCTCACACTGACCTGCCCTGATTTAACCCCATGAATGTCAGAGTGGTCAAAAAGGCACTGCAAAGGAGTGAAAAAGTCCAATTTAAACCAATGGGAATTCTGGGAACCCTTATCTGTTTGCCACTAGAATTGTTCCTCTTTTGGGCACATGGACCACTAGGTTTTTATATTAAGAGACTCTCACACTTATCTACATGATAAAGCAATTAGGCAGCAGAATGTAGTTGTATAGAATAGTTACACTGGGTATTATAATCCTTTCAGTGCCAGAGAGGTATCAGACACAATGCTTTAAGATACCTGTCTGGCACTCAAAGGGTTAAGCTCACTTAATTGCTATTGTGTTAGTTCATATCGGGCTTTACACAGTACCTTAATGTCAGTGCTGAAGTTACTGATCTTCTGCCAGCCTGCATTTTCCAGATGGAAGTTTGCCCATCTCAAGAGCAGTTCTTCTGGTGAAAGCTTCATGAGGTCTTCCAGAGTCTCTCCATCCCGGAGCAGCGCGGCCAGAGCTACAACACACAAGATGCTGGTGAGGTGGGATTCCCAACATTTCTGTAATGGAGGTAGGTAGTTTCCCGCAAAATACCTCTGGAACCCTAACCACCAAGCCTTTTAACCCCCTGGATGCTAAAAAGATATCCAACACACTGCTCCATAACCAAGTATACTACACTACAACGCTGACTTCAGGGAAGGGGGAGGGAGGGGGAACTCTGCGATCTGTTATCTCTCAAACCATAAAGGTCCGAGAGATGAACCTGTGGCCTATTACATTATTTTGCAAATATCTACAATATGGGGGATAGTAATAAATTATTACTATCCCTTTAAGATACTGACAGCGCAGGTGCAGACAGCACTTATGACAAGATCCCTGCCGATGACTGTCTGCCTAAACAAGTCTATTTTTCACTAATTCTGCAATAATTAATGAAATTACAAGTACGTAGATGCTAATTGCTATTATTATTAGGATTTGGGGCTCAATACAAGGTGGATGATCGTTCCACTTTAAGGTTTAGCCTAATCTTGTTCCAAGTTACCAGTACTAATCAGTCTATACTTTGTTAACCCCTTGACTATGGAGCAGTGTGTTGGATATCTTTCTAGCATCCAGGGGGTTAAAAGCAAACCACAGTTACTCTGGATTAAACAAACTGCCAGAGGGGGGACACAAAAATTCCTAAATTCCAATGCACTTGAGAAGAACTTTTTAATAAAGCAATGCACTGGAGCCATTCTCGAACATTCAAGAGATTATAAGCACAATTTAAACTTAACAGTATTTTTATTTGCACCCCCCCCCCCGCACATTGTGCAGTTGGTCTACCCGAAAGTAATTCCAGTTTGCATTTATAAAGATGGGTTGTACTTCCTGACATTTCAAACTCAGAGCAGTTATTACATTTATGAGAAACTGCTGTTAGTGGCTCCCCTCCCATAGCGTACAGCAAAATCATCTGAAATCTGACCACTAGAGGGAAGAGCTACTGTATAACTGTAATAAGAAGCATCTCCCCGAAGTGGGAGAACCCTTTATTTATGCAGCAGTATAAGTCCTTTTTTTAAATTAAAAGTTTACTGCTCCTTTAAGGAAACCATTACTTTAATATCATATAGAAGTGTCTAGACAAGAAACAGGGAAACAATCATCTCAAAAGGCACATACATGGCTTCCACCATATGGCCACATATTTTAATTAAAATTCTAAATTGGAGTTAGGGAAGAGAAAAAACTAAAAAAAATAAATAAATAAAGGATTGTCCTCTTGGATGCTGGAGAGGTTACCTATGTATTATTTTGTGTTATTTAGATTGAGAATAAGCTAATTAAGGCATGCTGTGCAGAGGCGTCCGGTCTTAGACCTACATTACCTCCAGTGCTAGGGAGGTAGGCAATGCATAACTTGAGCCGTTAGTGTCACAGAGTCGGGGAGGTAGCGTAGGACAGACAGGAAGTGCCTGAACAGCATGCCTTAATTGGCACAACCTAAAGTACAAAAACCATTTTATATTTTTCTAAATAAAAATGGCAAAAAAAACCCAACTTTATTGATTTTAAAAGCTCTTTCAAAAACCAGCAGAGCTGTTTTAAGGTAATAGGATCCCTTTAACCCTTCCGAGTGTCAGAGGGGTATCCAAAGCATTGCACCCCTCCAGTACACAAATTGTTGATCAGGGTAGTTGTGGTGGGCTGATGCCCCGAGTGTGGCTGTGGGCAGCCCTGAATGTTGTGGCCACTCAAGTTCAGCTTTAATTAATCTGTCACTAATGTAATACTGCCACTCGGGCCTGGCCCCAATAAACTAAATAAAATAAGAAGCAAGGTACAGACAGCATTACCTAGGATATGCCCTGCTGTCCAGTACCACCAGCATATTTCAAACGCACTGCAGCCAATGAGAGGAGTGTTTTGCCAGGATACTCCGTTCTCATTTGCTGTTGAGCGCGTTTGATGCGGCGCAGCACTGGTGCGCATGGAGAGAGATCAGATGATCATGGAGCAGAGAATTTCATCACTGCAGGGCCTGGCAGCAGCATGCAACGTACACAGGTAATGCAATGTGCAAACCAGAGGAGAGCCAGCCAGCCTTCAGCACTGTTTCATCTACCAAGTCAGCTGAGTATATGATAATTCATGGCATTCTGGCAACTCCCATTTCATCACAACATCATCCACCCAAGTCTGACTATTGCACAGACACAGCAATATACAAACAGGTGTGAGACGGAGTACAATGTACAATATGGGGGTTATCAGTTATCACCTGTAAAGGCCAATTGCCTAATCAATCTTTTTGTTGGTTAATCCCTGACACATACTCACTCATTATTGGAACATTAAACAGCAGCTTCCCCTTCCATTGGTATGCCGAGTCACATCTGAGCGAGTCATAATCCTAAAGTGCTGGCTCAGATCAGAGTTGTATGCCCAACATGCCAGTTATGTAAGGAGGGTAAATACATTAAGCCATATAATTATCCTTGCAGTAATTCAGCATTGTTGGAGAAGTAGTGGGTAAGTGCACAATTAGTTCTTTTTCTTGGTCATTCTGTAACTCACTCTGATGTTACTGAGCATGTCAATGGAAGGGGAAGCTGCTGTTCAAGCTTCCAGTAATGCGTGTGAGTGTACATGCTCAACAAACCACTAAGCAGATAAATGTCAGGGTAACCACCAAAGAGTGACTAGCCAATTGGCCTTTACAGGTGATAAGATAACCCATATTGTACAATTAAAAAATCCATGATATAATTTGTGCATGCACATGTGGTTATCAGCAATGCTACAGGGATAGGGCACTGGGAGCGCTGTGGAATTTTGCCATGGGCTCTAGGCCCCGGATATTTTTGGAACATAGAAACTCCTTTGGTGTTAATGTTCCACATGTTCACTGGCACTCACAGAAACTCACACTAGAAACACTAGCCTCGTTTTCCAGTACACAATTACCGAAATGTGTTCAGTGAGAGCTCTTGTACTTCAGAGAACCTTGAGGATTCATGCAACCCAAACAGAGAACCACTGGCTTTTATCAGGTGCTGTCACTACCCGATCTGCATACAATTTTCAATTAAATCCACAATTTTCTGTGCAATCCTTAGCCACTGCATGTGTATCTGACAAATAAAGTAGACATTTACCTTCATTCCTGCTGAGCTCAATGTCAGCAAACAAGCCAATCTTGATAATCTGCCAGAGAAGACCGAGCACCAGGTGAGGCTTCCCTGCTTTAAGGTCTTCTGCTCCGATATTAACAACATGACACCCGATAGCAGAGGCAGAGTTCAAGGCCAAGTTCAAATTTTCCTGCAAACAAAAAGAATATTAGGAACTCTGTTCAAAGACTAAAGAGATAAGAATGAATGCAGATTTAAATCAGGATTTTAACCCTTTGAGTGCCAAAAAGTTAGCCAATGTATTGCACTGCAATGCACTACATAGCTCTCGGGCACACACAGTGTTAATCTCCTGAATTCAGCTCTTTGAAATGTTTTATTTATTTATATAAACACACTGTGCTGTATGACACTTCTGGCTGAGTAAGACAAGAGCACTCATATTGCTGATCAGTCATTCAAACACAAAGCCCAAAAAACAAGCTTTTATAGGAAATAAATCCCCCTGCAATGGGAGTACCCTTGTTTTACTCAGGAAGAAAATCCTGTAATGTTGTGGTATTTGTTGAAAAAGTGTAATGCCCCTATAATCCTTTATGGAGCAAAGGGGGTGTGCAATGCTCTCTGTGTGTAAGCATTTGAACAGGGAAAAAAAACAGAGCAAAAAGAACAATTCTGGAGAAAACCACCTTTACCATGAAGTGAAACATTCCCATTTATTTCAGCTGAGCTTTTGAAGCCCCTGAAGGCTAGAGGGGACACCAATGCATTGCAAAGCAATGTGCTGCAGACCTCTCAGAATTCTAGGGGTTGAAAGCATAATTTAAGTCAGTGGAAATATTGTATGTCTATTCCTGTTGGTCCGATCAATTGTTCCACTTGACAATTCAAGGGGTTAAAAATCAGTAGGATGATAATTCACCCCACTATGGTGCAGTTGGCTTGCTTCAGACTTGCCTCTCTCTAGCTGAATAAGGTATTTTGATTCATATCAACACATGCTATTCTGGAGCAAACCAACTGCACCATCGGGAAGAAAAGGGGAATTTAGTCTTACCTGTTAAATCCTTTTCTCTTAGTCCATATAGGTTTCTAGTAACTTTGGGTAGGCTATCAGCCCCTTTAAGTAAGCAGGAACAATTCTGAGAAGTGAATGCAGGGGTGGAGCCTACCTTCCCTCCTTGGCTGCAGCTAGCCAACCAGCTCCAGCTCCAGTAAGAATTGAAACACTAACTATTGACTAGGTAGTGAGAAGGAAAAGACGACTCCAGTGAGCATGAACTCAAAAGGACCCCCAAGTTCTGCCACAGGAGAGCCAAACATGGTCCCTTGACAGGGTGGGAGACCAGTAACCTATATGGACTAAGAGAAAAGGATTTAACAGGTAAGACTAAAATCCTCTTTTCTCTGTCATCCAATATAGGTTGCTGGAAACTCTGGGATGTCCAACCATTGAGTTTCCCAGAGGCGGGAAGCAAGGCATGGACCAGGGCCCCCAAAGTCACCAGAGCGTATACGAACCATCAGATCAAAGATAGCCCAACAATAACAAATGAAGTGTCAACGGACATTGAACAGGGGTAACACCACCCCAGGAACTGTACACAGCACACTGAACTAGAGCAAACAGGGCTCAAAAGTGAGGGAGCACTGAAGAACCAAAAGGAAGATCCTAGACAGGCAAGATGGCCTCCAGGATAGGTCTCCCAAAACTGGCATCAGCCAACGCCAGCAAAGCAACACAGTAGTGCACAGATGACCAAGTGGCTGCCGTGCACAACCAATCAGCTAAGGCCTGATTCTTGGAAGCCCAAGATGCCCCAGTAGATCGAGTGGAAGGAGCCATGACCCGAAAAGGAAACAGGCTTCTTCCTCAGTTCATGAACCATATGAACAGTGGACTCAATCCAAGACACAAAAGGTACTTGGATGCAGGTCTCCCTGCCCTGGGACCCTCAGGAATAATGAGCAGCACGTCAGACCGTCAAATGGACTCAGTGCAATGCACACAAAACTTGAGACAACGCACCACAGCTAACAACTGGAGATCCTTCCCCTTGCCAGAGGAAGGGCCAGGGCAGAAAGAAGGAACCACAATCTCCCGATTAAGGAGGGACACCGACACCACCTTTGGGAGAAACTCCTGCGAAGTTGTAAGCACCGTCATGTCCTAGTGAAACACCAAAAAGGGGTGGTTTACAAGACAGAGCTTGAAACTCTGCAACATGGCAAACAAACACGATAGCCAGGAGAAAAGCCATGTACCACGTCAGCAGACGTAGAGGAATAATAGCCAAAGACTCAAAGGGAGGGTGCTGAAGGACACCCTAAACCACGTTAAGATCCCACTAAGGAGCGGGAGACTGAAATATAGAACGAGTATGAGCAATGCACTGGAAGAAAACCTAGACATCAGGAAGAATAGCAATGCACCGTGAACGAAAAGCAGACAGAGAGCAGATGTCTGAACCTTAAGGGAACTCAAACAGAGGCCCTTGTCCATCCTGTAGGAAGGCCAGGACCATAGAAAAATCAAAATCCAGAGATAGGTCCTCATCAGCACACCAAGAAAGAAAGGTAAACCAGACTTAATGGTAATCCCTAGAGGCCTGCGTGCACTAAGCACAGTCGCAACCACACCAGAAGAAAATCCTTTCTTCCACAGTAGTGAGGATTCAATTTCCAAACAGTCAAGGCTAGACGATGGACATCCTCCTTCCACAGGTAACCCTGTAGAAGAAGATCCGGAAGGCAAGGGAGCCGGAAGGCTCCGCTACTGATAGGTCCAGAAGCTCCGGAAACCAAGCCTGCCAAGGAAAGTACGGCGCAATCAGAATGACTGAACATTGCTCCAGTCTCCTTTTCCTTATCACCCTGTCCAACATGAGGTTGGGAGGAAAGATGGAAGTCAGAGGAAATAACCAAGGAATGGACATGGCATCCACTGCTAGAGCTAGAGCATCCCTCCAGCGAGAGCAGAACGTCGGAATCTTCTGGTTGTGTCTTGTCGCCATCAGGTCGATGCATGGAAGGCCCCAACTCTGAACAATGAGTTTGAACACATCTGGGTGCAGTTCCTACTCTCCTCTGTCCAAAGTGTGTCGACTGAGGAAGTCTGCCATGACGTTGTCTATGCTGGGAATGTGAACCGTGGATATGGCATGAACATGTTCTTCTGCCCAGGACAAGATAGCCTTGACAACTAACCAAGCTGCAAGACTTCTTGTTCCACCTTGCTTGTTGACGTAAGCCACTGCCGTGGCATTGTCGGACTGGACCCGGACGAGACAATCATCCAGCTGGTGTGTCCAGTGGTGAAGGGCATGAAATATCGCCTGAAGCACCAACACTTTGATGGGAAGGAGTGATTTCTCCGGAGACCACCAACCCTGAGCATTCAGGCGACCCAGGACTGCTCCCCAGCCAGACAGGCTGGCATCCGTCGTCGCCGTGGTCCAGAAGGACACCAGAATGGCCTTCCCTTTCATTAGATTGGAGAGGTTGAGCCACCATGGCAGACTGAATTCCACATGTAGAGGGAGGGATACTGACAGCTTCAGGAGGTCCGGCTGACCCCTGCACACCTGGATCACAGACCTATGGAGTTCCCCGGTGTGAGCCATGGCAAATGGGACTGCTTCTATGGTGGAAATGGACTTCCCCACTAGAGAGGACAGAAAAGTGAATGCCCTCTGGGCGATCTAGTGAGCCACCTCGTCCTAGAAACACCATGCTCTGCTGAGTGTCGAAGAGAAGGCCAGACACTGGGATAGGACAAGATGGACTTGTCCATGTTGAGGATCCACTCGTGATCCACCTGCTGATGAAGAAGTTCCGAAGAAGGGGCCTTCAGAAGCAGGTCATCCATGTATGGAGTGACTGATGCCATTCCGATGGCGAGCGGACACTAAGGCTCCTAGGACACGATTGAAGACTTGAGGAGCTGTAGTCAGACCGAAGGGAAGAGCAGAAAACTAAAAATGCCCTTGGTCACAGGCAAATCTGAGATACTGCCACCTCTCTAGATGAATGCCGATATGCAGATACGCGTCCCGAAGATCCAGAGAAGCAAGGTATTTCCCGGGGGACATGGCAGCAATCACTATCCTAGGGACTCCTGGTTATGAGGAGTCTAGATCACAAAGGAATTGAGATCCTTCAGGTCCAGAATCGTATGACAGCTGCCATCCTTCTTGGAAGCCACACACAGGTTTGAGTAAGATCCCAAACCGCGGTCCTGAATGGGAACCGGTTCCAGAACTTCCTTGTCAAGAATGGCCTGGATAGCACCAAACAGACGGTGTTTCTCTACGCCCTGAGGCGTGTGAGAAGGGTACAACCTGAAGAGAGGAAGGGAGGCAAAAAAGATCCTGTATTCTTCCTCTACCTCCTGCAAAACCCAAGGGTCCACCACTGAGTCCTCCCAGACGCTGTGGTAGTGACCCGGACGACCACCCACAGCCGAATGCGGACCTTGGTACAGCGAGTCATACTGAAGGAGGTTTGGAAGCTTTGGGCTTGGAGGAGGACTTAGGCTTCCCTTGTGGTTTGGGCTTGGAGGAGGAACGTGGAGCTGGGGGAACCACCTGGTTCACCAGATGTGTCTCAGTCTGGAAGCACGAAAAAGCACATTATGATTGAAAAGCGTCTGCTTCCTGGAAACCATAGGCAGGAGGGTACTCTTACCCTCTGTGGCCTCACTAATCAGATCCTTAAGATATGGCCCAAACAGAGAAGTGCCCGGGAGGGGCAAGGAGAGCAATGCTTTCTGAGAGAGTCAGCAGACCAGATCTTGAGCCAAAGAGCTCGTCTGGCAACCACAGACATGGTGGAAACTCTTGCCACCAATTTATGGCATCAAACAAAGCAGCAGAGACCTAATGCTGGGCTTCAGAAACGTTGGCAAGTGGCAGCAACATATCAGGAGTAGGAGCTACCTGACGAACAGCAAGTGTGAGCTGTTCAGTCCAAAACACAATGGTACCATCTACCTAGGCCGCAGGAAATACTGGACGTACAGAAGTACCAGCAGTGGCAAAAATGGACTTGAGGGAGGCCTCAAGTTTCTTGTCAGTCCGGTCTGTAAGAACAGAGGCATCAGCAGCTGGCAAAGCAATGGACTTAGAAGTCCTAGAAACAGGGACATCCACCTTTGGGGGGGATGATTCCACTAAGCTAGCGCCACATCAGAAAATGGGGTAAAGCTTAGCAAACTTCTCAGAGACAGAAGGCTTTCTGTCGGGAGACTACCACTCATCAGACACTAACTGGGTCAAAAGTGGGGAGATGTGGAAAACAAGTATGGGGCCGTAGGGCTCCTGAAATACATCAGAGGGGTCCAAAGAAACCTCTTGAACCAAGGGAATGTTTAGGGTGTTTAATATGGCCCTGATCAGGCCCGCAGCAGAGGGATCAGGGTCAGCTGCAAAGGGGGGGGGGGGGGGGGGGGAGTCTCCAAAGAACTGAGAGGAGACCACCGCAGAACATTCCTCAGCGTCAGAATCCACCAACAGTTCCTCATCAGAGGAATCTAATACGTCAGGTACTCCCTGCGGTTTCAGTAGGGGTCTGCCAGGAGCGGAAGACCCCCTTTAACTGGGAGGGAAGAGTTGAGATGTATACTGGAGGTCTCTAGTAGCAGCCTTAAGCTCTTACACCTAAACTGGCTTTAATGCATGGCTGGAGGTCCCTCGGGAAGAATCAGGGACAACAGAACATGCTGGGCATAAATAACCTGAGAATTCTCTAGTCAACCCTGACTGACATGAGGAGCAATGCGCAAAGGGGGATGCAGAGACCCCAGCGTCCTCAGTCTTAGTCCTAGCCCCAAGCTCCAAAGGAATAGACATTCTCACAGTGTCAAGGTATAAGGAATTACCCAAATACAGTGGGTATGATTAAAATTTGACCCCAGAAATCTCTAAAATACAGTTATCTGGCAGGAGAAGCGTTAATCTGCTGAGGAGAGAAAGACAGTCCAGGCCCAGAGTAGGATACTCATTCAGGGAGACCACAAAATGGCTGCCGCGACGGGAGCCAATCAGGAATGAGAGCGCAATGCAAGCACTCATGAGAAATGTACCCAAACAGTGCCCGAAGCCCCCTGAGCCCCGCAACACACACTAAACGTTGACCGGATAGAAGAGCAAGGGCAGACAATTAAAATGATATTGCTACGTTAAGCGGTTGCAGAGAAATGTCCCAAACTGTAAAGTTCCACTGAAGTGAGTGGAGCAATGGTGTCTATGTGGTAAAAGCGCACCTTAAAGGCGCGGAACACAATTTTTGCAAAGTTGTAACTGTGAAGAAAATTTGCACCAAACATCACTAAAACAGGTCTCTAACAGGTCTCTAGACCCAAAAAACACTGAGCCCAGTAGGGAAAGTGCCCAAAACCCCCAAAAGATGCTAATTAGCAACCAAAGGGTTAAGTTACCACAGGAACTTGCTCCAAACACTCAAGAGACATACAGATAAGCCCAAAGAGTGCAGGAGTATGCAATGGGAACTCCAGAGGAGACCCCTGCGCAGATAGGTAACGTGGGACATGTGGACCTCAGCTCTCAAAGGGTTGCTCACCTTTCCTGCAGATCTTCTGTCTTCAGATTACCATGTATCAACAAGAAGCCTCAGTGGGCAACTCCTGGTGAAAGAACTTGCAGCCAAGATTTCCCCCCCAGGGCTTGGGTCCACAGAAGCACCTGGTAAACTGAGCTATCCACATTTGGGTGATGAGAATTGTCAGCGATGGTAATCCACCTAATGGTGGAATCCCATATCTAACAGAAAATAATAAAAAGCTAAAACTATAGCAAAACTGTTCTCTTGCCTTGTGTCTTCACCAAGGAACAAATCTTACTGGAGCTGACTGGCTAGCTGCAGCCAAGGAGGGATGGTAGGTTCCACCCCTGCAGTCACTTCTCAGAATTGTTCCTGCCTATTTAAAGGGGCTGATCGCCTACCCAATGTTACCAGTAACCTATATTGGACGACAGAGAAATAAATATTATTCAATAGCACTCCCTCTGCTGTCAGTGGTTTCATTCAAAACTGACATAAGTGAATTACAGTGTGATTACTTTCTGAAAATTTTAACTGGCAGCATGCCTCAGCAGTTTCTATCACACTCTATGGAGAACAATATATTGGTCTGTCTGCCATATCAGTCTTGTTCCCATATCCTACATATCAAAAACTAGTTATGTAGAACCCAAACCAGAGGTATGTCCAAGTTCAGTCCTCAATGGCTACCAACTGGCAAATATTTAATGATACTCCTGATTATGCAGCAGTGAGTAAAATAGTTGCTCATTCATTCTGAGTGACACATCCTTAAACTCTGGCCTGTTGGTAGCCTGAGGACTGAACATGCATATCCTTCCTAATACTTCTTCAGGGAACCGTATGGTTCCACTGAACACTGTATTAAATCTACTGCTCTATGAAAAGAGGAACAGTCAGTCTTCTTCTGTACCAACCTGGATGGTGAAAGGTGTTAGTTTTTTCTTGTTAATAGCTCTTTCATCAATAGTGTCCGCAACAGACAAGTTGACCATTTTACTGGAAAGAAAAAAAACACACATTAGTTTTAAAATAATTAAACTAATGTTAACGGATACTTCAGTTTTGACATTAATACTACAGATGTATAGTTAATACACAGAAAGAGGCAGAACCAGACACTACTGTGTCCTGATCAAAGTGTGTGACTCATATCTATAATGTTACGGTCTTCCAAAAAGCTGTGTAAGGGGGGGGGCCCGATGTATGGAGGAGAACTGTGGCAATCCAAAAGCCCCATTTACACCAGAAGGACAAAAAAAAGGACAAAAACATTGCTTCTGGTGTAAATGGGGCTTTTAACCCCTTGGACGTTGGATGCTAGGAAGTCTCTATATAGGACAAATAAAAGTCGCATCAATTAAATGGAGTTTTTAACCCCTTCTATGCAAGAGAGGTCTTTAATCTCTTGAGCGCCAGAAGGGTATTCAAAGCATTGCTTTGCAATGAGTTGGATACCCCACTGGCGCTCAAAGGGTTCATGCACTATGAAGCAATACATTGGAGACTTGTCATGCATTTAACAGGTTAAAAGCCCCATTTAATTAATTGGGATTAAATCTGTTTGCTCCAGATACGTTTCTCTTTATCTTATTGAAAACAGCCCAAGAGGTATTAACCCTTTGAGTGCCATAGAGGTATCCAACACTTTGCAACACCTCTGGCACTCAGAGTTAAGAAACTGAATGACACATCTGTTACCCTAATGTAGGCCTGCAGAGTGCATTTGTAACAAGCAGTATTTAGCCTTTTCCTTGCTAGAATGCTCTCCTTAAAGGGATAGTAATGTTTCACAAAACAGCAGCTCCAATTAAGCTACATAGTAATTGGGCCATGGAGAGTTTTATTTCAATATGGTCAGATTTGTAGCTCAAGAGTAACTGAATGATAAAGTATCCCCCTCCCGCCCCTTTTACCCAATGTAAGCCGCCTCCCCTCATATGTGGAATCTGGTCCTGGGACTAAACGGCTCACAGCAAGGGACAATCTTCTTACTGTGAGAACAATGAAAACCCAGCCCCATGACAGGTTTTTCCCTTATGTTAATTGAAGCTTGTCCCTGTCTGCAATCCACTTGGACACCACCTTTCTGTTCTGAGGTGAGCAGTGTTACATCAGTAAAAGGGGCAGGAGTGGGATACTTTATTATTCAATTACTCTTGAACTACAACTCAGACAGTATTGAAATAACACTCTCCATGGCCCAAACACTATGAAGATTAAATGGAGCTGATTTTATTATGAAACATTACTATCCCTTTAAAGGGAACACTACACCAGATCTGGTAAATAGACCAACACCCATGTTAGCATCAGGAAATTCTCATTTTCTGGGTGATGCAAAGTTTCAGCTTGATGGACTTCAGCTTTTTTTTCTCTCCACATAATTTACAATGTAATAAAGATCTAAAAGGGAACAACACTAACAGAGTTTATGTATCTGTGGGTGTCCTGTCCACAGACCCCCAAAAAGGAGGAGATAATGAAACCTTCACCTATGTACACAGGTGACTCAATCAGTGGATCAAATAAAGGCTATGTCTGTGTTAATGACATTCACTTGTGTTTAACTGAGGAGATCCTGAAACACACTAACGATGTTGATCCAGTGCTTCTGACACAGCACTGTCAGCACATACTGGCACTGTGACTCTAATGTAAGTGGGAGCACCTGGATGATGCTGGTCTCCCTCAATAAAAAGGGTGTTTGAAACCATATGTTAGTAGTAGCAACAGCAGGGCCTCTGCCTGTTACCCATTACTTGCAGCAAGGGTCCCTCATATTGCCATGGGCCCTAGGCAATAGTCTAGATTGCCATAATGGATGATCCGGCTCTGGCTGAGAACATATTTGAGCTCCTCTGTTTTATGGTACACAGCTAGCTGGGTTGACCTAGAATGTCCCATCTTTTCACTTTCGGAATATGACCCAGAGCAGGGTTAACCACCCTGGCCCTCAAGAGCTATCTACAGTGCATGTTGTCAGGATATCCCTAAAGCAGCACAGGTGGGCCATCATGGGATATCATGAAAACTTGCACTGATGGGAACTCTTGAGGACCAAAGTGAGCTATCGTTGGCCCAGAGGCTCCTACAGAGTGAAGCTACTTCCAGCCCAATGAATTTCCCAATAGAAGGAGAGCCAAAATACTGGCGTATAAATAGTATTAGTCTAATTCTGGAGTACACGGCCTTTGGGGATAATGTAAGTTGTAATCCCCAAAACATGGAGCTAAAAAATTTGCCTACCCATAGTCTGTAATTTGCCCTACATCAAACAGAACATTCCTCCAGGTCCTCAACGTGTGATAGTGATGCCTCAGTCACTCACCAAAGGACAATGCCATCACCGAGAGCTCGAAACAAATCATTAGTGTTTGGATTCATGGGGAGAACATGCTTGCAGTCTGGGTCATTTTCCAAGGCTTTGTTTATCCAGTTTACAAAGGCATATTTTTCTTCCTCTAAAAGCAAACAGACGTCAGTTTAATTGATGCTGAGTAAGGGATTGGAATAGTTTAGACTGGCACAGAAACATCAATGGCAGACTGTACAAGATGAAAGAGAATAATAAGAGCTAGAGAATATTTAACATTTGTATTGCACTAACCAATTAAAATCAATATAATCATGTCAGAGGGCTCAGCAATTGGACGCAACAAAGAGCTATGTCAGTCATAATGACAGACTCTGAAAGTCCTTTAAAGAGGCAGTAACCTTTAAGTTTGCCAATTTATTCTGCAAGGGCAGAAAAAAATACCACAATGCATATAATCATTTATTATAGTTTTTGTTTTCATTTTTAACTTCTTGAGGAACAGAAGAATGTGAATGAAATGCATTGCATACTACTCTGATCCCCAGTAGGTTAACACTATTGTTTTAAAAGGGATCACCCCAAATAAAGTCCCCCTCCCCATAATTAGCCATCTAGCGATAAGCTTACCAATGGTACGGTTATCCAGAATAATTACCACATTACTCAGAAATCATACTTGTGCAGAGACTGATGGCCAGGCAATAGCGCAGACAACTTTTCTTACAGACATCTGAGCACCTGCACGGTCAGTCCAACTCTCCTCTAGGAGGTGCTGAGTGGTACCTTTAGGTACCAGAAGGGATTGAAGGCGCAGGCTCCTCTAAAGCACTGTTGCCTGGCTGTCCGTCTCGGCACTAGTAGGATTTCTGAGTAACGCAGTAATTATTCTGGTTTGCAGGCACACTATGTAGATTGTTCCAATTAAACATTTGTTTTTAGATGGTGCTATTTCAGCTCTGCTGAAGAGCCTCTGTCTGCTTGTGCAACCAGAATCTCCGTCTGACAGCTTTACAGCTCAGCACAGAGAAAGGGGAGGGATGGGGAACTTTATCTTCCAATACGTCTCAAACCATAAATGTTTGAGAGATGGGACTTCTATAGTTTATTATTGTTGTAGCTACACTCAGATTTTAATAAAATCGGACTATACTATCCCTTTAAAACAAAAATATTAGGGGAAAATAGATCAGGTAAAAGTTGCTACCGAACTGCATCCTATTATTTCTTAATGGTTTTAGATCACAGTGCTTATAAGAAAAGAAATGAGCTGAAAACAGAAACGTACCAATGTTCCACAAGTTCACAGGTAATCACAAGACTCCATATACACACCGAAACCTTGTTCTACTGGAAGTCAGAGAACACACACTGCCACTTCAGCTATTCCACTGGTAGCCAAAAAAAATATACACACTGACTTGTTCCCCTGTTCAATGGCAGTGACAGAACCACACATACATTGTCTGACACCTCAGCCTTGTTCCACTGGCAGTCACAGAACCACACGTACATTTTCTGACACCACAGCCTTGTTCCACTGGCAGTCACAGAACCACACATACACGGTCTGACACAATGGCCTTGTTCCACTGGCAGTCACAGAACCACACATACACGGTCTGACACAATGGCCTTGTTCCACTGGCAGTCACAGAACCACACATACATTGTCAGACACAATGGCCTTGTTCCACTGGCAGTCACAGAACCACACATACACGGTCTGACACAATGGCCTTGTTCCACTGGCAGTCACAGAACCACACATACACGGTCTGACACAATGGCCTTGTTCCACTGGCAGTCACAGAACCACACATACACGGTCTGACACAATGGCCTTGTTCCACTGGCAGTCACAGAACCACACATGCATTGTCTGACACCTCAGCCTTGTTCCACTGGCAGTCACAGAACCACACATACACGGTCTGACACAATGGCCTTGTTCCACTGGCAGTCACAGAACCACACATACATTGTCGGACACCCCAGCCTTTTTCCACTGGCAGTCATAGAACCGCACATACATTTATTGACACCACGGCCTTGTTCCACTGGCAGTCACAGAACCACACATACACGGTCTGACACAATGGCCTTGTTCCACTGGCAGTCACAGAACCACACATACATTGCCGGACACCCCAGCCTTGTTCCACTGGCAGTCACAGAACCATACATGCATTGTCTGACACCTCAGCCTTGTTCCACTGGCAGTCACAGAACCACACATACACGGTCTGACACCAAAGCCTTGTTCCACTGGCAGTCACAGAACCACACAAACATTGTCCGACACTCCAGCCTTTGACCCCCCTGTTCACTATTAATAATATTTGTTTCCTGGAGACTCTTCTATTTCTTTGGAGACCCACGATTTCCAAAGAATAAGTCTGAGATTCAAAATTAGGGATGGTCAAATAATTTCCAATATCCCCAACTAAAGATGGAGCACCCCTGGTATACTAATTAAAAAATATCTATTCCTTTAAAATGTAACAGTGGGAGAAAAAAAAAAAGATAAATTACTTCTGTGCAAATGTACATGTGAAGACAATTTATATTCTAGATAGGGTTACCGGCAGGCCGGTAAAAAAATGGCTTCTGTCCAATGTAAAGCCTATGGACTGAATGCCATGGGCGGTATTTTTTGGAAGAAAAGGTGGCAACCCTAATTGTAGAATAGTGCACAGATAAAGCAATAACACTGAACTGTATAACAGCATATAGCGCATAGTATTAAGAACCAACCATGAAAGAACAAAGCAAGTACCACTGAAAATGTAAAATTGCAAAGGAAACCAATACACAGGTCCTTAACGGGGTTAAAACAAAATCTATATAAATCATATAAGAGCAACATCTGCAGTTCACATTTCTTCGAGATCCCGCAACCATGCATCAGCTACAAGACTTGGCGTGTCCAACCCTATAATTTAATACATTCAACTGGCATAGTGTTAGGCAATTTCAAAATGTGCACGCCTTTACTTGCCATCTCATTAACAGGCTCAATAATATTCTTCCTATGGATTTGACGTTTTTGTCAAACATTTTTTCATGTCAAGAACAGCAACATTAACAAAATGGAAAAAAGTTAGATATGCTATAAGTGTTCCCAAAGCACTGCTAGCATTCAAAGCGTTAATCAGGTATTTGCTAAAATTACCAGCCCAACATGGAAACATACAACTCTATGCAGAAGGCAAAAAAAGAAGGAATTTCTGAAGCGAGCCGACTACACCATAGGTGAGTAACAAAAATCCCCACATTTACCCCTTAGAGTGCATTTGGCACTGAAAGGGTTAACTGGGGTGATTTTAACCCCTTAAATGCTTGAGTGGTCTTCAAAACCAACACACCAAATTAATTAAGTGAAAACTAGCAATGGATTGGAGACACTTCAACCACCTAAGAGGTGAATATCTTTACTAACTTTTTTCCACATGTTGGTTCTTGATCCAGAACAGCAACTCCATTTCTTTGTTTATACTGCCCCTAGTGGTTTACAGTGGACTCTCACCTGAATAAGAATGCTGTGTTCCTTCGCTAGACAACTCTGATGTGCCCCCTATTGCACAGATCCCCTCTTTGCGATTGATCGCTTTTCGGAATGTTTTGGCAATATCGCTGCTTTTCAATTCTTGTACAAGCTGCAAAAATAAATAGATGTATATTACACTTAATACACACAAACCGTAAATTCACAATTTTAAAGCTTTTCAGTAGATATTTCTGGACTTTAATGTCCTTAATGTTCTCCAATCTGCAATATTAAAGATAAATTGTACCATTAGTAAGTAGAGGATATTATAACAGAAGCACTTACCTAGATAGGTTCACTTCATAAAGCTAGCATGTCAATTTCTTTCATTTTTGCACTGTATCTGCAGCTGCATACATTTACAGATCTATATCTCAAACCTGTATTTAGTTACCAACCTCTATTAGTAGACAAGAGGCATCCACTCTAAATGAGACAATGAGACAAAGTAGGAAGGAAAAAGGAAAAAAACAAAAAAAAAAACACCCGCCCAGTTTCTTCAAAATTTACTAGTGTTTTCTAGCATTTTTCAGCTACAGCATGGCATCCAACATACCATATGAGGTCCACCTGAGCCCAAGATGTGGCTTTTTTTTTTTTTTTAATAAACAAAAACATTTTCCTAACAAGCCCTGAAGTAGGGACTAACCACTTGCCCTCTGCTACAGTCATGTAACTGGCAGAATTCTGTCTGTTAAATTCCAATATTCTTGGTCTTGATCAAAGGTTAGCACCAAGTCAGACTGTACACTTTCGTATGAATAAATAGTATTAAACAATTTTTTGTGGCAATAATGCAAAATATATTTTTTTTCATTTAGTGGTTCTTCTTTTCTTTGTGCATACAGTCCTACCTGTCATACCTACATGTTCAAAAGGTATCCCCTCCCTCTATCCAGCCTTCTCTGATGATGGAAGCTTTCTGTCTGTAAGCTGGAGCGGTCTCATTGGTTAATGCAAGTGTGCACAATCTCAGCCCATGTACAGTCAATAAAACAATATTACTTCTGATATACTCATTCAAGACTGTTACTGTAACAGGAGTCAGGGAGACAAAGAAGCCATAGGAAATGGGAGTCCCCAGAAAGCATATGTAAGACTAGATTCTAGTGCTTAAAGCATACAGATAATTTCTTCAGAGGCTAGCATGAAATACAGGGCATTTGTGTGCGTGTGTGTGTGTGTGTGATCACTAAGGTGCTAGTGTTCCTTTAACCCTTTGAGTGCCAGATAGATGTGTTGGATAGCTCTCTAGCACTCAAAGGGTTAAAGGAACACTAGCACCTCTTAACCCCATTTACCTTCACTTGGGAAGAAAATATTACTAGCCGCTATAAGTCAATTTTGTACAGATTAGTGATCCCCGTAAATAACCCTTTGAGTGCCAGAGGAGTATATGACATATTGCAAAGCAATGCACTGGACATCCCTTTGGCATTCAAAGGGTTAATGTTTAATTAGTACTGGTGATGTCCGTGGATGCAGCTATAACTCTGTTGCATGACTTTAGGACCCCAAACTCCTCCCACTAAAGTTTTTGGGGTTTTTTCCCCGCCCAGTAGGAAAGAATACACCGTTGTGAGGAATCGGAGGTTCTGGAGTCCAGGCATAATCACGTGTGCCTATCTGGACATGAAATGGAGAACTAAGTAAAGGTGTCATCTAGGATACAGACCACAACAGAATCATGAGAGCCATAAGGAAATAGGCATTACTGTAAAGGGTTCTTTAACCCCTTGGTTGCTGGAAATGTCTCCTATGCATTGCTTCCCAAATGATTGGAGACATCCTTGACATCATAGTGGTTAACCCTTTGAGTGCCAGGAGGTACACAATGCATTGTAAAGCCAAGTGTTGCGCACCCTGATAACACTCAAAGGGTTAAACATATAGCTAGCCTTCGTTTTCTATGTATGACCCGACACACTGACAGGACAGGAAACCCAGCAGGTAAAAGAGCCGAGGGGGCATAAGGGAATGCAGCACATATAGGGTTGCCACCTTTTCATTAAAAAAAAAAAAATACCGGCCATGGCATTCCCTCCATAGACTTAACATTGGACAGAAGCCAATTTTTTTTACCGGCCTGCCGGTAAAATACTGGCTGGGTAGCAACCCTATGCACATAGAAAAGCAGGGGAGTGCAAAACCCTCTGGTTAAAGGGTTAATGGATAATGCGGTGACAGGAGTCCAGTCATACTAGGCCTTTTGTTTCCACTTCAGGCTGAACAAGAGAAACAAAGGCTGCACTGCTCCTGGAATATTCCACTGCTCATGGAAGCACAGCACTTGTTACCTCAGTCAGCAAAAGACCAACACCCAACAACTGTCACCACAGTACGGAGGATAAATTAGAGGGCACCACAAACCGCTCACTGCTCAGTGTGACAGGCTTCCAGAGCTCACCAAGTGAACAGCTTGGCATGCCATACTGCAGCAGGAAGACTAGTGCAGTGGAACCACACTCTATCAACAATATGAGAAAAAACAAAAGAAAAGCTAAAGTTTAGTCTAATGCATTTATGGAAATGATCATGTACAATATGCTCTTTGTTGTCATTCTGTCTGTGACACCTAAGAATAACATATACATTTATGTAATGCAACCTTCATTAAGGCATTGTGAAATTACCTATAAAATGCTAGGTGTGCCCTGAAAATTCCAGATTAGAGGTTAGGGTTGCCATGAGCAAGAAATAAACAATAAAACATAAGAAAAAAAATGAAAATTACAGGACTAGTGAATGGATGTGAAACAGGTCCATTATAAACACCTTACAATAGGGAGAGACAGAGCATTTAAGTCAAATTAAAACCATGCAACAGGCATGGGTGTCCATGTTCATGCGTGTGTTACGGGGGGTGGGGGAGAATGACAAAAGGGACAGTTCCCTGCACATAACTGCTGACAGACTTTAGAACCTATCCCAATATATATATATATTTTGTTTTGTTTGTTACATATTCAGTGTTCTTATCCATTTAAAACCCCCTGCCTCAAGCAGATATTCTACTACTACATTTGGCTCTGCCTTCTGGAGTGGCTATTAAAGAAATAAAAAAATGAAAGACATCAGAAAATTAAATATTGATTAAAGTATTAACATTTAATAAATTTATGTTGTATCATCAAAATATGTAACAGCATACACGAGTGTGTGTATTTCTGTACATGTATACCAGTGTTTCCCAAACCTGTCCTACCACCCACCCCAGCAGTGCATGATTTCTGGTTCTCTTTCATTGGCACAGAAGGGTCTATCAGAATGATTGTGTCACTGACGGGTCCACTTATCTTCGTGAAAGGAGATCTGAAAGTCTACACTTTAGGAAGATTTGATGACAGGTTTGGGAACTACAGTTTGATATGGTGGTGATGGTAGAAAGTCTTGTAGACAGCCATTAAAAGATCACACAATAGCATTTATAATGATCACGTTGAATAGCATCACAGAGTACTTTATCGCATACACTGCTCTCTGTGGTTTATAATTAACACCTGATAATTTAAATATTTTAGGCCATTCATTCCAAGGCCTGATCAAATAACCAGGGGCCACCCCTCGATTAGAGGAAAGGAGGTTTCAACTTCAGTAGAGGAAACTGCTTTTTACAGGGTATCCTTTTAAATTAAGTGACCACATTTCCATTCTGCCATTCAGGGACACTGTGGACATGAGAGCAGTAGAATACATCCTCAACTCTAGGGCAGCTATACGGGAGAGGTCATTATATATCACTGGACATTAGGGTGCATCAGCGATGCTTGTGGTGGGCAGCAAAATTGCACAACAGCTTCTGTTTGATGTCAGGATCAAGGCTCAGGCCATTTTGTTGTAGCCCAGCAGAGGCATCACTTCCTGTCACAGTAGGCACTGGGCAGTTCTCCTTCTAGTGTTTAGAGCTCTGTCTGGAGGCCATTTTGTTGTAGCCCAGCAGAGGGATCACTTCCTGTCACAATAGGCACTGGTCAGTTTTATTTCTAGTGTTTAGAACTCTGGGCTCTGGAGTCTTCATTCCAGGACTTTATATTGTCGCTGAAGGGGGCTGCCCAGGACAAGGGACACGCATTTAAAATCAGGGACTGTCCTGGGCAATCAGGGACATGTGGTCACCCTACTTTTAAAAGGTCGCATTTGAAATATCATGTGGCTGCATGCCGCAATCTCACACTGCATATAAGAGTGAGATTCTCACGTCACCTCCTTAAATCCTGCACCATTACCCACATACCTAGCTATTACCAGAGCAAAGAGTACAGGATTATTCTTAATTCCATTATACAACGATAATACTAAGCTAACAGACGTCATTACACATCGAAGCAAGGACAGTATTATAAATATAGAAAGAATATCAGTGCTGCTCCGTCTTGTAATTTATTTCTTCATACTTGATCTTCACGTCCTCTACTTGGCACTGTACCTTTCTTTCAAGAAAACTGTTTAAAAACTTTTACAGTCCAAGCTCCGGCCTCGCTCTCCCCCTTCTTTGCGTGCGCCGCTCTGCCCTGTCATTCTGCACATAGAGAAGGGGAGAGTGAGGCCGGAGCTTGGACTGCAAGCATTTTGAAGAGCTTTCTTGAAAGAGATGTACATTGCCAAATAGAGGACGTGAAGAGCAAGTATGAAGAAGTAAATTATAAGAAGGAGCGGAGCAGCGTGGATATTCTTTTTGTATTCATAATACTGGACTTGCTTCGATGTGTAATGACCTCCGTTAGCTTAGTATTAGCATTGTATAATGGAAGTAAGAAGAATCCTGTATGCTCTGCTCTGGTAATAGCTAGGTATGCGGGCAATGCTGCAGCATTTAAGGAGGCGACATGAGAATCTCATGTTTATATGCAGGGTGAGATTCTCATGTCACTTCTCATCCAGGCGACATGTTGATTGAGGAGTGCAGCCGCATGATATTTCAAATGCGACCTTTTAAGAGCGAACCTTTTTACAGTAGGTCTATTAAATTATATAGTTCCTTGCCCAAGGAAGCAGTTATGGCAGATGCAATGGAAACATTTAAGAGAAGATTAGATATATCTCTTTCAAAGGGGAAAATACAGGGCTATACTGTGTGCTAGTAGGCAAAACAGGAAGGTCTGACAAAGACTAACTTATTTGGAAGCAGAAAAGCTGTATAATTGTAAGTTCTCTGGGTTATGAGGCAAAGGTTGAACTTTATGAACGTGTGTCTTTTTTTCAATCTAATTTACCATGTTACTATGTTTTACATTCCCAGCAGATACATCACCAGACTTATAACAGGCTTATAATACCAATAGCTGTCATGTCTATATAGGTGGACATGATGGTTGCTGGCAGTTTTCTTCACCCTTTTAAGAACCAGAGAGGTATTCAACACATTGAAAAAGCAATGCAGTAAACAGAGGTTGAGGACCTGTGGTCCTGCTCACAACTGTCATGTCCACCTCCATGGACATAACATCTTCACTTAGTTCTGGATGTTCTCTTTAACAAAAGGCAGAGGGGCAAAATTCATAGGGCCATTAGGATTTTCTGTCTATAGTAGAGTAAGTGGCACATTATTATAAGGTGGTGTTTGTTCTCCTTTAAGCTTTGGAACACCAGAGAAGTTTCCAACATAAGGCAAAGTACTCAAACACCCAAGGGGCTGAGAGATCATTTCAGTCCAGCAAAACAGTCTTCTACATAGTGCAGAGATATATGTAAGGTGGAAATGCTCCGGCATGCACAATACAGAATGCGTGTATGCTGACAAACCACAAACCGGTTCCAACTTACAATGTAACCCATAAATCAGAACAAATGGCTGATGAAAAATTGAATGCAAGTTACACTACAGCTGAAGCGAAGGAGAGAAAAAAATGTAGACGTTCTACAGCTGAAATAACAAATAAAATATTTTTAAAGATTCTAAATTCTGCACTCTAGAAAACTAGTATTACCCACGAGCCATTTAAAAACCGAACATACAGCAAAGCCTTTATACAAAATTCAAACTGAAGAGTGTTTGGTTAATTATTCATTTTCTCAGTAGACCATAAATGTCCCTGCAGTGTTTTACAGTTCACCAGGTCAGAAAGTGGAATTTTGTGCTCTAAGCTGAATTACGGAATTAACCCCAAGAATGCTAGAGGAATCTCCCATACATCCCGGGGGCGTATGGACAGCAAAGGTTTATTATGACTAAATAGTGCTTTTCTTGCTATGTATAACAAGAGATTTCCCATTGATGGAAATGCTTCATTCAAAAATTATTGCAGCTCAAACACTGTTATAAAAACAGCATCACCTGGTGATCAGATGGCATTAATTTTCTATTGCTTTCTAAGGAAAGTGTGAGCTTTAGACTAAAACCTCTGTATAGAAAATGATAGTAACGGTACCACATTGTGGCAGTTCTAGGAAACGTGAACCTAGAATACGTTTGCATATTTTAAATGGATAGTAATACTTAAAATGTAAAAAAAATTGTATGTTGTAGGGTTTATCCACCTGAATAAAACAAAGGTACTCCCACTGCTGAGAGATTTTATTAAAAAAATTATAACCGCTCAAACTTGAATTTTTTAGGTGCAGCATCACAGTGGCCTGAAAACTTACAGTGGCGCTGTTGTTACATCATCCTATGGATATTTATGGTCTACAGACCAGAGCAGTCCATAGGATGGTGTAGCAACAGCGCCACTGTAAATTTTCAGGCCACTGTGATATTACACCAAAAAAAATCAAGTTTGAGCGGTTACAATTTTTTAATATCTCTCAGCAGTGGGGGTACCCTTGTTTTATTCGGGGACATAAACCCTACAACATATATTTTTTTTTACATCTTAAGTATTACTATCCCTTTAAAACTCTAGTCAAAACTGCTCGTGTTATTTCTGTATGGGGACCTAGCTCAGTACAGCATAAAGATATTAATAAACACAGTGTGTGCCACTCAGTTTACTTTCCAGAAACACAGTTATCATTATCTTAACAGTGCATCTGCTGGACTTCAGGCTAACATGATGCATAGGCAGACTACAACAGATTTCAAACAGTAAAAACAAATAATTTATAAATAACTAGTGTAAAAGCCCGTGTACACAGGCCAAGGTCCAGGAAATGTTAAACCTTTGAGTGCCAGAGGGGTACACAACGCATTGCTTTACAATGCGTTGTGTACCCCTCTGGCACTCAAAGGGTTAAGAGGCCGCTACTTCACTGCTCCATGCAATGCAGTCTTGCGTCGCCTCACTCACACAATGCAATCATGCACAGCAGAGACTGCGGGCACGTGGGCAGTCTCTAATGCACATGACTGCATCGTGACAAACATCCTAGCAAATTATTATATAGGATGAACATAGTAATAAAGTACAGTATATCATACCTCCCAAAGTTTCAAATTGCCAAAGAGAGAGACTTGTGTTTTAGGGGTGTTGCTGGGGGCGTGACATTACTGAGAATTTTTAGGCTATTCCATGACTTATTGACACCTCTTTGTTTAACCTACTAAATGATTTATAACAAGACCAAAAAATTTTATTTACACAGACTAATTTATAAACAATAATACTGAAGTTTATACAAACATTAATGTGAGTTGTTTTGCTGTAGAGCTTTATGCTACACTTTTATACACACCACACAGTTTGACCTCCTAAACAGAGGGAAATCAGGGTGGGAAAGAGGTACAGAGGGATGACTCTCAAAGAGGGACACGTGGGAGGTATGGTTTATCGCTATATACACTACTACTACTGTGTGAATGACCTCTAATTAGGCAAGTTCTTCAGTAACACAAAACAATTAAAAGGTGTACCTGTAAGTGTAGGTTTCCCTTTAATAAACTTGAAAAATCACAATATCCTTCATCAATCACATTTTAACCCCTCGAACAGAGTGGTGCACAATGCACTGATCTGCAATGCCCTGTGCCCTGCTCTGGTTAAGACGCTTAAACCCTGTTGCAACAACCAATCACATAACTCTTTGATTGCCAGGGAGGTATCCAACACATTGGGATGCAATGTCTGGCAATCAAAGGGTTAAGGAACAGATGCTGGGATCAACCTTGGTCACTTCTCCAGAGACCTAGCCTAAGAAGCCATTGAACTCTGTGGGCCCCGATTTGCTCACAGCTAAATCTTTGACCAAGATTAAATGAAAGGGGTTTCCAATTTCCCAGACAACAATGTGCATCTCTGTCATTTTTCCTGCTGTCAAGGGTAGTCTATGCCACGGCTGAGTAATTTGTGGTCCCTTCAGCTGTTGTTGGACTACACCTGGAGGCAGTCTAATGATGATGGGAACTGTAGTCCAACAACAACTGAAGGGAGTAAGTAAAAAAAAAAAAAAAAACAAAAAAAACAAAAAAAACAAAAAAAACAAAAAAAACAAAAAAAAACCTGCAATCCCAGCCAGCCATTTGGAAAGTCAGAAAACCATATACATTCCTGCTGGGATTTAATCCTGTTAGTGTCAGAGGGGTATGCAACACGTTGCTTTGTACTGAGTTGCATACCTGTCTAAAACTCAGTGTTAAAAGTAGACACAGGAAGTCTAAGGGGAGTGTGAACAACCCAAGAGACAGTACGACATCAATCCTGCACTTCGGTCTCTCATAACAGAGCCAACAAGGTAGCACTGGAGGGTCTCTCTTCAGGGCCCCATAATGGCTTGCCAGGCCTTGAAATGCAGACCCAGTGTAACTGGCAAGACTGCTCCCAGTGGAACAGATTTGCCAACAGGCTACTATCCAAGTGATAAAAGACAAACACTCGCACATCATTTCCCCTCTGCTCAGTCTGCACATTTACTTACAAAGACAAACTCTTCAAAGCATATTTTTCCATCCTTATTTTTGTCCCCGTCACTCATAAGCCTCTGAATGATCTCCCTCACTTTGTATCCAGGAAGAGGAAGGTTGGCTTCCTTAAAGAGATCGTGGAGTTCATAATCGGAGATGTATCCACTGCTGTCAAGATCTGTAGAGGAAGGAAACAGACTGCCGGTTAATGGCCTTGCAAACAACTCATTCTGTACACTGGTCACGGAGGAGTTTTCCTGCATGGTGTGTGAGAAGGCCTGAGCAAAGGGTTTAAAGGAGAAATATCCCCACTGAGTAACACCCCACTATAGCCAGGAAATCCTGATAGCCCTATGAATTTTTGCCCTTATGCCTTAGTTCAAGATACAACAGAATCTGGCAGTTTTTCAGACAGAAACAGGCAGACTGCATGAACATATTTAACTCTTTAAGGCCCAGAGGCCTCTGGCACTTAAAATGTTAAGATTACCAGGTGTAGTGGGCGGAGTTTGTGTCTTGTCCTGCTAGCAACTATCATGTCTGACTCCAAGGACAAGATGTCCAGGACAGATTGACAATGTTATGTATTGAACCAAGGATTAAGGGCAAAATTTATAGGGCCATTAGTGTTTTCTGTCAATAAGGTAAGTGGGAGGGCTTATGGTTAGGAGGTGCTCAGTCTCCTTTAAATGGCACAAATTTTGCAAAAAGCATATTTACCTCTTTCACCCATGCCTTCGTAATGGGTTGGATACCCATCTGGCACTCAAAAGGTTAAGTTTGCAAATTTGATTATAAGAATCAGAATATTGGTTCCCCTGATTACAGGCAGGCAAAAAGATAAATAAATCAATTTAAAACATAATTTACATCAAACGGATTCCTGAGGTTTTTGAGTATAAACTGCAAACGGTAAAGGAAACTCAGCACTAATTTGCATGCTTGACTTGCTGAAATGCGTCATGCAAATGTCTCTGCTCTAGTACTGCACAAACAACACACCGTAACGACGACACATTACAAAAAATGCAAGCAAATCTGAGGGTATAATGTCTCTTTAAAGGGATAGTAATGCTACCATATGAACAACTCTGCAATCCTTCCTTGTAGTGCATACAACTGATCAGTTATGATATATATATCCCTGAAATAATAATATAAATTGTCCCTCTCATGCCCCTTTTCAGAATACCAGGCCACATACCCTGAGATGTGAAATACAGTCGCTTGACCGGACACTGCTACGAGGCACAATCTGCCTTCATTCAGTATAAGGAAAACCCTGCCCCCCCCCCCCCCGACGAAGAAGGGCAGTTTTTTCCTTATACTGAAAGACGACTGTTCCACGTCACCATCCACTTCCAGATGCAAAGGATGATGTAAGTATAAGGAGCATGAGAGGGACAAATTTACAACATTTCAAGGGCTATATAGTGAAGTCAGCATTACTAACATAACTGATCAGCTGTATGCACTACAAGAAAAAATTGAAGCATTCATACAGAAATATTACTTTTCCTTTACCATCTTAATTACCACCAAAAAAAAAAAAAAAAAAAAAAAAATCTAACTAGTTACTTTTAACCCCTTGTATGCATAGCAATGCACTGGAGATTTCTCTAGCATTTAAAGGGTTGAATAAACAGAAATGCCTAAATAAAAATTGCTCAAATGAAAATATATAAAAAAAACAAAAAAAAAACAAAAAAAAACACAACAGACATGGGGAAATCTCATTTAGAATACAGGTTTTTATTTATTTACTTATTTTACTGCAGAAAGACATTCTGGTCAGAGACAGCAGAAATAGCAGACTGTTCTCCTATTGGTGCATCCCCCCACAGAGCACACCAGCTGATCTAACAACAGACATCAATAGTAAAGGGTCTGCAAATTCCTATTCCTATAATATAATAATTCGCTAAAACGTGTGAAACGACACAGTCATGCGCAGTAGAGACTGCCCGTGCCGCGGCTGATACAGAGTGGTCCAGCTTTGTATCAGCCACGGCACGGGCAGTCTCTACTGCGCATGACTGCCCTGCGATTGGCTGGCAGTGGCACTGTGGCCCGTGTAACGGGCTCTTCAACTAGTATCCTATAAATATCCTATAAACTGGTAAGGAAGAACTTCAAATTAGTAAACATAGTTCTGTGACTATGAGGGGACTTTTACATGCATAAGTGGCAATAACTGCATTTCATGCATTTTAGTTTTAAGAGTTTAATTGCTTATTTAAAGCAAACTTACCACCACTCTGAAAATGCTCATTTCCCTTCACAGACTTTGCCTTTGATTAGGACAATAATAGGAACTCCATTTGTTTTAGGTTTAGAATTCTAGTAAAGTTCTCACTGCGATAATTTAGAAATCCTATATAACGGATGATCAATAAAAATACTAAATATGATCAAAACGAACACCCTCAGTAACTTAGGATTACAGTTATACTGACTGGTCTTGGGATTTTGCCGAATTTTAACTGGTCACCACATTCCTCACACACTGCATTGACTGTCGATCCCTTTATCAAAATAAATGCAAACCAACTGTGTGATATTTGCCAAGAATTTTTCCACAAAAGAAAGAAAGCCTCACTGTGAATCTTCAGGATTAATTGTATAGTAATGTTTTATTTGGACTTGCATTAACAATGTTACTAAAATAATGAAATAGGTTTTTTCTTTAATTCAGTGTTTTTTTTCTCCTTTTATTTATGAAAATAACCCCTGCCTACAAACTGTAATAAGAGCCTGCTTCCCAAATATGATCAAAACACGTCAC
Source organism: Rhinophrynus dorsalis (assembly GCA_037306005.1). NCBI lineage: Eukaryota > Metazoa > Chordata > Amphibia > Anura > Rhinophrynidae > Rhinophrynus > Rhinophrynus dorsalis. Next base: position 136,246,448 of record CM074726.1, on the reverse strand, counting down.
CTGTATGTTTCCCTCCTAATTTTCATCTGAGCAGATAAAGAAACAGAGAATGTGACACACACACACACACACACACACACACACACACACACTTTTGAGCCTTTGAGGATAAAGTCTGGTCACACACTCTTCTAGCAGACTGCAGGTAGGGAGTGCTCATCAACAAAAGAGGAAGGAAGATAAGAACTGAAAGGCAAAAATCAATTAATAAAGAACACTTTGATGCAGAAAAGACCATACACACAGTTAAGATGTTTCACTCAAAATTATTATGGCTCAAATATGCATTCAAAGTGCAGTACCACCCATTTATAGGTGCATCATTTCTATGGCCTGGGATTGTACTGTGGAGCTGTTACAGCAAACAGCCTATGGACAGGTATTGTCACTGACAACAGCTCACCAGAGATTGCTGTAGCTACAGCACCACCATATCTTTATGCCATAGACATATTGCATAAAAAAAAAAATGCAGGTTTTAGCTACAATAACTTTTGAAAAAATATACCTTAGCAGGGGTTTCAGTGATAGTACCCTTGCATAAATATTGTTCTCCATATTATGCAATATGCAATTTCCCATTAAAGGGACACTACCACTTAAAAATTATATTGGGTTATACAATTTGAAATATCATGTACTTCCAGCTAGCATTTGTAAAATGTTATTTTATGTAAACTCTAATCCTAAAGTTGGACTTTTAATGCAAGTGAAGACCTATATAGACACATTTTGATTGTTTGTGCAGAAATAATACTGTTAATGAACTGCGATTAAAGGGATAGACATATTTCATAATAAAAGCAGCTCTAATTAATCATCATAGTATTTGGACTTTGGAGAGTGTTATTTCAATTCTGTCAGAGTTGTAGTTCAAAAGTAATTCAATGACAAAGTGTCCCCCTCCCACCCCTTTTACTGATGTAACACTGCTCAGTCAGAGCAGAAGGGAGGTGCCCAGGTAGATTGCAGAGAGGGACAATCTTCAATTAAGGGAAAAACCTGAAAAGCTTGTCAAGGGGGGCAGGGATTTCATTGTTCTCATGGGAAGAAGATTGTCCCCTGCTGTTATCTGTCTGGTCTATAGACTGGATTCCACATCTGAGAAGAGATGGCTTACACTAGGTAAAAGGGGCGGGAGGGGAAATGTTATCCTTCAATTACTCTTGAACCACAACTCTGACAGTATTTAAATAACACTCTCTATGGCTCAACTACTATGAAGATTAATTGGAGCTGCTGTTTTTGTGAAACATTACTTTCCCCTTTAACACCTGCTGCTGTTCTATTCAGAAAAGCGATTATCTTGACCCATTGAAAGAACAATTACTTCTTAGATACCCTATCAAGATAGCTATGGCAAAGCAAGCCCTGGAAAAGCAGAAATGGAAGCTCCCACAGAACATAGGAAAGAGTATATTTTAGGCCTCAAAATAAACAGAGAATGTTTACAGAAGCTGGCATGGATTACAAGTATCACAAACGCTGCCATCCAGAGGGGTATCGTGTTGGATACCCCTCTGGCATGCAAAGGGTTAAATATGTGTTGGTGTTTCTTTAAAATAAAATGATTCTTTTAAGCCATTTGTGTTGTGATACATATCTGTTGGCACCTAAAGGGTTAACCCTCAGTGCCAGAGCACCCCTCTATTATAACGTACAGCAAGTAACAAGATACTGTTCATAAACCTAGCACATCTTTACAGAGAGCAGGTTATATTAGGTCACAGAAGTACCCTCCTGAATGCAAACACATGTCCTGCCTGGAAATAGATTCATTTTCCTGTTCACTGCAGAGAGGTCTAATCAAACTACCACATTTTTTCCAGATCTTTTTCAGGAATGATGACATTGCTAAAAACAAGACTGTACAGAAATCTCTTTCCCTCCTTGCAGTTGCAGGCCCAACTGAAGGCAAGAAAATAAAAGGCACTGAAAGGATGCCATGCAAGTTCAGCTCCAATACAAATGTTTTTTGTTGAATTCCACGTCCTGTTCCGCAGGTGGCATTCTGAGAGCTTCTACAGTTTCCTCCAGATGAGGACCAGAAATAGCTTCCAAAACAGGATGCAGGGGTGGAGAATACCCAGCCACTAAATAATGAATCCTATAAAATCAGTGGTTCGAAAAATGTTAAGGAGCATTGCATTTTTTAATGGAAAAAAACACACACACATCACATTATATTATATTATATTATATATAAAAAAAATTCTTATGTATATATTTTTATGTATTGATTTATTTAAATTTTTTAAGATTAAGAGCCCATGTACACGGGCCACAGTGCCACCCAGCAGCCTCGGTGGGGACCCAGAGCCCCTCTGCTCACTGCCTGGTCCCTGGAAGGTGCGCAGAGAGGACTACGGACCGAGTTTGGAGCGCCCCACTGTGTATCAGCCGCTGTGTGTTCGGGCACTCTGTATTGCACATGACTGCTGCGCTGGCAGTCTCTACTGTGCATGACGGCTTCTGACAAGCATCCTAGCGAATTATTGTATAGGATATACACACATACATATAACTTTGCTTTTCCTTAAGAATAAAAAGACTGCTAGGAGATTTTTCATTCAAAAGTTATCCTATCTCAAATAATTAAAAGGTGCAGTAAACTTTTTTCCCTCTACTGGAGAACTTGGGCCATTACATACGGCTCTTCAAAACAAATGATGGGAGCAGAACCACCAGGCAACCAGAACTGAAAACCGCAGGAACAGCCTTGTAAGATATTTTGAACTTTACTGCTTTAACCCTTTGAGTGCCAGAGGTTTATACAATGCATTGTGTTACAATACATTAGATACCCATCTTGCACTCAAAAGGTTAAGTAATAACAGGCATAGGAACTAAGCTGCAGTGGCGAATAGTCAGAGAACCACATATACACAATCAGTGTATGTGTAGAATATTCCATAGCATGCAATACACACAAACAATTCAAACTGCCATCATTTTAAATGGGGCTTTTAATCCATTGAATGCTACAAGGGTCTCAAACACTGGAAAGCAATGAGCTGAAGAGCACTGCTGCAATAAGCAGGTTAAAAAGCCCCATTTAAATCAATGGAGCCATTTATTTGTATCCTAAAGAGCAGTTGGTTTGCTGCAGAATCCAGAACGTTCCTTTTCTTTAAAGGGCTCCGTTGGCCATGTGCAGGAAGTTAGAGAGGTGTAATTGTGGAACGAATCAACTGCATCACAAGCAGAACATAGAATTCCAGTTAATTTGCATTTGAGACCTATCACTCAGAGTGTTAACTCTTTGCATTCCAGAGGAGTATCAAACGCATTGCTTTGCAAGGAGTCAACACTCCTTGCATTCAAAGGGTTAAAAATCTACTTCAAATCAACTTGTAATGCCTAATACCATGTGCTCTTTTACAGGGGATGCATGGGAAGCCTACTATACATGACCTGTGCTGCTTGTTCCTCAAAAGGAAATATCTCCTTTACTTTTCCATTTTCCTGTTCCCTTTAGTACTTCAGGGGTTAAGATCTAGCCAGTCTCTAGTAGAACCACTGGGCCTACTCTTCAAATTCCAGACCTACCTGCTGGTTATATCCCTGCAATCTTAGTGCATCAGAGCGCCATATTCAATAAGCTAAACAGGTGCTAAGCTGGAAAAAGCCAACTGTACCTCAGGGGACAAAGAAATATTTATCACTTTCCCATTGATTTAAATAGGGCTTTAATTCATTTTTATGCTAGAGAGGTCTGGCATTCAAGGGGTTAAGAGCACCATGTAAATCTTCGGGGATTTTCATTTCTCCCCTCTAGAGCAGCGGAGTTGATTTGCTCCAGAACGGCACCTCTTTAGCTTAGTGAACACAGCCCAGTATATCTGACACGAAGCGATTGCTTGTTCCTTTGAGTCAGTTCCTGCTTTGCAGCAAACCAAGAAGCAACTTGCATGTGTTTCCACTTACACTGTGTATTCATCTCACATTACACCCATACTTTGTCTGAGGGCGAGAATGGCAGCTTGAGTAATGCCTGCACAGTAAAAGGGAGCGTTTCCTATGAAGAACTGTTAAAGCAATATTATGACTCGCTCATTGAATTTAGAGACAGGAAATTACAGATCGCTATTCAGTGACTCACGCAACTAAAGGATCAGACTACCGAAACTGAACAGCCTCAACACAGCAATTGTAATAATGGTCTCAAAAGACAGGACTGGATTTGTCCTAATATAATGTATTGTTTAACCCTGTGAGGTCTAGAGACATTTGCACAATCCTCTGGTGCTCAAAGGGATAGGACTATTTTTTTTTTTTTTTTTTTTTTAATACATGTGCCGAAGAGCTTTTGCAGCCAAGTAAAATAAAACAACCTCACATTTTTGAAAGATGGTTCTTTAGAAAGTTATCCCTTTGAGTGCTAGAGAGGTATCCAATGCATTTTGGGGGGCACAAACAAAAGCAATCGTGTTCCAATTGCTGGCAGGCACTTCATTCGAAAGTTAACCGTTTCAGTGCCAGAGGGAAACGAAACACATTGGTTCCTCTAGACTGTAAGCTCTCAAGAGCAGGGCCCCACTGATCCTTCTGTTCTCCACATTTGATTTGTACTATGATTATTATTATTATCTCTGTATGTCCATTTCCTATTATACAGCGCTGCGGAATTAGTTGGCACTATATAAAAGAAAAAGAATAATAATAATGCCCCATGGCACTGAAATGGTTAATCCAGAAGGGGGAAAAATATACAGAGCCAATCCATTTTAACCCTTTGAATGACAGAGCCCTCTGGCACTCAAAATGTTAAGGTGGAGCCGCTGCTATGCTACTGTAAATGACAATAGTCACCTATAGACAGTGACAGTGCCCCCCCTAAAAGGCAGGTGGAGAATATATTGCACAAACAAATGCAGTTTCCCTCAAAAATATCTTTTGACCAATTCATCTCCCAGCAGCAGGAGTACCTATAAAATAAGTGTTTGGTTTTTTTCCCCATTTTAACCATTTAAAGGCCCAGGGGTTATGTAATCCTCTGTAAGTAAAATTTTAAACAGCCAACATCCTTTCTGAGTTCATACTCTGCAGATGCATAAATATGTACACAGCACTTGACACCCTCATACCCTGTTGTCTGTCTCCTAATACCTATTTAGACTGTAAGCTCCTTGGGGCAGAGATCCATCGCCTATAGTTTCTATGACTGTGACACTTATTTTGCCCTCTTTTATTTACTGTAACATACTTCTATTGTAAGGCGATGCGTACACTGTGTGGCGCCATATAAAGATATGCATACATGTAGAGTCAAAGTGCCTAACATTATTATTATTTATTTTATTTTTTTTTTATTTTTTTATTTCCCTGACATTGAGTTGCTTGGATCTCTATTATCACAGAGCTTTCAGCAAGTGACTATGTAAAGCAGAGTTATTTATTTGTACAATACTGCAGGCTTTTCTAATTTGTTTCACTTTCTTTTAAATTGTTGCACTCTTGCTCTGCTTCCACAGTCCCTGACAAAAAGCTCTCTGGAAACACATTCAGAGAGTACCCTGTCACAGATACAAGTGTAAAAAAATTATAAGGAAAGCAAAAATAAGAGTATAGGCAATTCGACCTCTCATCTTGAATTAAATAAGCATACTTATAAAGTCCATTCAAACTGGCTATGATTCATATGAGCCAAAAAGCCAGCAGATGAATAGTTTTGAGTGTTCCTCAACAGCGGCCCTCATATACCCACAACAGTTCAGGTTTTGAGGACTTAAATGTGTTATTAGAAAATCTTTTTGGTCTGATTAGTCCACTTAGGCTGAAACAGGGAAATCTAGAAAACCCAGCACTGTTATGGTTATACTTGAGGATTGCAGATAAAAAACTCTGGTTTAGCATATCACTATCTATATCAGGCTAGCCCTGTTTGGTTCCCCCAAAAAGGTTTCTGGATCGGTGGCAGCCAAAACCTGGGAAGTGATAAGTGTGACTGGTCACCCAATCCGATGTATGGGGACAGAGTTTATTGTATTTCTCCAGTGCTCTCTCCAGAATAACATTGTTGACTTTCTCATTCACCTCCTCTCTATACAAAACACACACTTTCAGTGTCACAGGCTTGAGCATACTTGCCCCAGGAGGAAGCGGGGGGCTTCCTCAATCAAATACACAGTGTGTACTGGCTAAGGAAGCAGGGTACTAAGCCCCCTGTCTCATCAGCCAAGTGTGTGTGTGTGTGTATAGTCCTGCCAGTGCTGATTGGGGAGGGAAATTACGTGATTCACATCATAAAAGGGGTGTGGCTTAGTGAAGGGGGTGGGACAAAAAAGGGCAGAATATATGCTGAAGGAGGGTAAGAGGGCGAGGAGTGCGAGGGACCGGGGCAGGATGGACAATAAGTGGGCGGAGATTGAGAGACTGCCCCGGAGACTCGGTAATTCACTGCAAAATCCAGAGTCATATATATATATCCCCCTCTCAAGTTCATCCCCCTCCCTTACATTCCCCGTTTTGCCTCCCCTCTTTCTTCCACAAAAATAAATATAAAAAAAATCAGACCTTGTGATGGGGCATCAGTAACCCTCCTGATGCCCCCAGCTACTGATTTCCCAGCCAAAAATTGCAAATTTTAATACTTAATTCAAAGGGTCAGGTCGACATTAATTTTCTTTTTTTTTTCCTTCTTGAAAAATCATAGCTAAGAAGAGTAAGAAAAGACCTTCTATTCTTCTAAAATGACCTTGGCATGTCACCAAATGATATTTGCACAAGTTACCCGGTTACTAGGACAGGAAATGAGGTTTAAAGCCAATTGTCAGGAATAAGGCACTGTGTAAAGGCTCATATACCAGTCATATCCGGGGCACATTCCTTTTCACAAACCCATTCTATGTCTCGCCCCTAGCATTTTATTATTCTTACAACACATTGCACCTTTACAATCGCAAACACATTATATTTCTTAAAGGGAAACACCTCAAGATAACTGCTTAAAAAACATGGCTCAAGGTGCCCTGAAACAGTAATGCAGAATCACTTTCAGCTCTTTCTTCAGACAGCAAGGGCACTGACTGGGCATACCTTACTAGGATAAGAGGAGCAGGTTTGGCTCATCTCATCTCCTTATGCATCACTAAGTCACCAATACAGTGACTGGTGTGTTGGTTCGATCTCATGCTGAATGTGTCTCCTGTGCTGAAAGGTCACCTGCTGCCTCATATTTACACAAATTCCAGCAAGTTACATCTTTACTGATTCAGTGAGAGCTCAGGAAAGAGGAGTAGGGTGGATCTGCAGGGGAGGGACTATGGGACTTATTGGCAGTCTTTTCATACAATGCTTCAGACTGTGCTGCTCATGGCAACCATTGGTCGGCCATCAGTCACACACTCTCTAGTGGGAACAGCAATGAAATGCAGAAGGGAGAGTTGAGAACACAGGCGACAGAACTGCAGCAGGAGGCCACTACAGTTCTGTCGAGTGCCTGAATGAGTCCTTAATGTAGAGTGAACAAAATCATACAGGACTGTTTTTTTTTTTCCTTCAAACAGTCTCCTCTTCTCTGCAAGGCTCTGCGTGTAACCACAGTAACTACCACATAAAAAATAAAACATGAAATGAGGAAGAGCTTTGAGCAAAAAATATGCTCAATCCATCTGTGATAAGTAGAGAGGAGACATGGTGCCTTCCTCCTAGTGCACCATCAGTTGGCTATCTGGGGAGGGCACTTCCTGTGGCATTACCATTTCAGAGAACTTGGAGATATAATACAAGTTCTTATAAATACTTGTTTTGTTTTGAGTGGATTTTCCCCTTTAACAGTGTATGTCCAACTTAAGCAATAGCTCTGGAGCTCAAAATGGTATCTGAAGATTAAACCTTATGTGCTGGTTAATGTTGAGTGGTACTGTAGGTGAAGAAAATACCTTACTTTATTAGAATTTAAAAAAGGTTTGCAAAAGCAAACCACATGAAAGTAAGAATGGGAATGCACGTACCAACTTTGGCAAAGGCCTCTCGGAGGTCCTCCAGCTCGTCTTTGGATATCTGTGTAGTGTGCGCCATATTTCGTGGCCTGCAGCACCTAAAAAGAAATGCAAAATATTAATGTATTTACTTATTCTTATTTTTAAACAGGATGTTACCAGTAGATCCAGAGAAAGGGAAGGCAAGCTTTGGCTCTCCAGTAGCTCAGGACAACAACTCTCATCATTCCCAGCCAATGGCTGTTGGGAATTTTGGAAATTAGAGTCTCAAACAGCTCGAGAGTTAAAAGGTTTACACTCCATGATTCAGGCCAATTAAAAGTAAGGCCTTTATTGTGCAATCCTGATCACTCATTTAACCCACTGAGTGTCAGAAGAGCAAGCAATGCATTCTAAATCCCTCAGGCTCGATCGAGTTACATGAAAAACAACATCTAAACATGAAATTAACTTGTATATATTTCATTACCAAGTATTCCACACACTAGCAGCTGTAAAATGATTTCCTATATAAAAGAGGTCTGAAATTGAGCTCTTATATATGACATGTGCAGGGTTCCAGGACACATGATTTATAGGAGTCTCAGAGGTTAAACATTACAGATCTTACTATACTCTGCATCACAGAGGACAAATGACAATCTCGATTAAGTCAAATGGGGCTTGCAACTCTTTGCATGTCAGAGGGGTGTCATTTGGTGCCCCACTGGTACACAAAGGGTTATACTCTTGAATGCTAGTGGTTGGGCTTTAAGAACATCTCAGACACTCAAGGGGTTAGAACACAATTTAAATGTTTGTGCATACGCTATGGTGCTGCCTGGTTTGCGGTACATCTTTAGATTACTGAATAGAGCCCTTTGTTCGGTTTTCAGGCAATGAACACAGCACTGAAACAGATATCACCCATGCAAACAAGATCTAATACATCCCAATCTCTTTTGTAATACAATTGCTTGTAACGTGTTGTAGAAGAAGGATAATGAGTTGTACCACTTTCTATTTGAAGTTCGGTTTGCTTATTAAGGTCTTCACTGCTTTGAAGCAAACAAGACAGAAATAGCTACAATTTAATAACATCTTGTTACAGCTTACATTAAAAAAACAAATAAATCAACATCTGTGTTTTTTTCAACAAGTTGCACAAATCATTTAACCCCTTGGATGCTAAGAAAAAATCTTCAATGTATTGCACAGCAATGCACTGAAGGCATCTCCAGCAACCAAGGGGTTAACTGTAATACTCTCTTCGTGTTTGGTCTGATCAGAGAATGACGTGCGACAGTCATTACATCATCATTTTTCGAATAATAGTGGTAGTTTTGTAACACGTAGCAAGAATGGCCCTTTACTCCTCCTCTCACAATGCCACCGGTTTGTCTCCAAACATATAGCTAAATAATGAAATTGCTCTGATATCATGTTACATTATTCACACACTTGTGTAGAAAAACAAATTGGAGTAATTCTGGGGCAAGCCAGCTGCATTGTGTGTGTGCTTATTTAAGTATATTTAAAAATTATTGTTAACCCTTCAAGTGCGCAAAAGAGCTTGCAACCTAATGACCAAGTTACCATGTCGCCTGGAGAAAAATGTCAACATGAGAATCTCATGCTGCATGACAGCACGAGATTCTCATGTTGTGTATTGAAAGATCGTTTCACCAATTAAAAAACAGCCAGCTGGAAGACAGGCTTGATGCTCAACTTTGCTGTACATTCTCATACTTTTAAAGACTAGCAATTTGTCTCATGTTTTCAACAGAAGGCGCTTCAGCAGACAGCCAGATGCCAATCCAACCCATTTCCCGCTTAAAGACACTACGGAGCGCTTCCTGAGCTGCAGCCAGTAGACAGCCAGATGGCAGTGCGATGTATTCTGCACAACTGAGAGCTCCCTGAGCGAACTCCCCGGCAGTAACGTTTTAACCCTTACGCAGGAAGCGCTCCGTAGTGTCTTCATGGGTTGGCCTGCTGTGTGCTGAAGCACCTTCTGGTGAAAACATGAGACAGGTTGCTAGTCTTTGAAAGTATGACAATATACGGCAAAGTTGAGCATCAAGCCTGTTTTCTAGAGGGCTGCTTTTTAATTGGTGAAATTACCTTTCAATACATGACATGAGAATCTTGCGCTGTCATGCAGTGCAAGATTCTCATTTCAACATTTTTCTCCAGGCGACATGGTAACTTGGTCATTAGGTCACACACTCTTTCGCGTGTGACCTTTTAAAAGGATACCGGGGTATGCAACACATTGCAGAGAGTACACAAACTGACTTATTATCCCCTTAATTCTGAATGACATGCTAAGGATGGTGTTACTGTCCTGAGGTTAATGACTGCAGCATGCCTCGGGGTGTGCGGTTATCATTATTAGGAGGCTGTAGACTGCACCAGGACCAGAGCAGCCATTTCCAGCTGTTTCTCATTGGCTCTGCATTTGCGATCACATATGCCAGTGAAGCCATATAAAAAAGGCAATGTATGTAAACATCACCTTTGTCACTGTTCTCTGCCTCTATTCTCTTCACTGTGATAGTGAGGAAGAGAGAAGCAGAGAACAGAGCTCAGAGTTCCTCATATGGCCAAAGATGGGGCATTTTGTTGTGCTGGGGCCAGGACTAGAGAGAAGAGCATAAAAATAATATTTCATTGCTTGTGCTGTTGACACCTCTCACTGTAAGTGAATAATTTAACCCCTTAAGGACCATTGCTGTGCCAGGACCGTCATGGCGGTCCAACACTTAAGGACCAATGACGGTCCTGGCACGGCATGGAGTTCAGGGCTCCCATCGCGGCTGCACGCCGCTCCGGAAGTCCTGGACCGGAAGCGCTATTTAAAAAAAAAAAAAAAAAAATGCCTCGTGGTCCGCAAGTGCCGGATGCACGGCATCTCGCTGGTCCTTAAGGGGTTAAAGCAAGACCACACTATTTTTATTTACACAGACTCATTTATAAACACATATACTTAAGTATAAAAAAAACAGGAATGTGAGTTTTATTGCTGTGGAGAAATGTGATACACTTTTATACACACCACACAGTCTGATCTCCTAAAAGAGGGACATAGGGATTTTCATCTCCAAGAGACAGCACCTCTTTAAAAAAGAGGCATTTGGGAGGTATGAGCAAACCCTCATAACTTTTAACCACTCTCTGTTAAAATTTCACCAACTGAGCACATGTCACAGGGACACAAATACTTTTTTTGATTTTCTTTCAAATTGATTTCACTTTTTGTATTATCAAACTATATCAATCCGCAATGGGCAATAAATATGGCATCAAAAGAAAGCTCTGCTGATCATTAAAAACAGTATATAGATTGTGTAGGTGTAGTAAATGAATTAGAATTAAATATATATAAAAAATGTAAAGTTAGGTAAGCAGTTTTGACTGTACACGTTATATACTTTCAGAATATACACACACACACACACACACACACACACACACACTTTCTGTACAATGGGCATAAAATCCTTTTGTCCCATCTGAATGGTTCATTGCTCTTTGAATCAAGATATAACCTCATTAATCGATCCTGGGTGTCAGGTCCATAGAGAAGGATATGACAGTTGCTAGCAGGACCACAGTACACAAACTCTACCCACTGTGTATGGTGATCTTAATCTTTTAAAGGGATAGGAATACATAATATGTAAAAAATATACATTGTAGTGTTTACTCCCACTGACTAAAACAAGGAACTCCCACTGCTAAAATGTATTTTATTTCAAAGTTATTACAGCTGAAACTTGGTTTGTTTTTTGTTTTTTTAGTGCAGTATCTCCGTGGCCTGAAATTGTACAGTGGCGCTGTTGCTACACCATCCTATGGACAGCTCTAGACAGTTGCCCATAAATCTCTATATGATGGTGTAGCAATAGCTCCACTGTAAAATTTCAGACCACTGAGATACTGATCCTAAATAATTCAAGTTTGAGCTGTAATAATTATCAATATCCCTTTCCAGAGGGATATCCAACACATTGCTTCATTGCGCACTGCTTTATCCTTAAAGGGTTAAAGGGGATCTATCACCCCTACACAAGTTAGCCTTAATAGTTACATTATATAGCGATTATGTGTAAAACTGTATTCATTTTGTTTTTTTAAATCTCTATTTGGGCGAAATTGAAGGAATAAACGCTACTCTGTGCCTGCTTTCAGACAGACTGCAGGTACAGTTCTGTAACTCAGTCCATCGCTCTGCCTCTGCTCCCCTCCCTCTATCCAGCCTCCTCCAATGATGGAGGCTTCTGCCTGTAAACTGGGATGCTCTCATTAGCCATATATGGCTCCACCTTACAGAAAGAAAACCTCTATCATCGGAGGAGGCTGGATAGACGGAGAGGAGCAGAGGCAGAGTGACAGACTGTGGTACAGAGCTGATAAGAAGTAGGCACAGGGCATAGTTTATTCCTTCGATTTTTGCCAAATAGAGATTTAAAAAACAAAATGAATAAAGTTTTACACATATTTGCTATATAACCTAACTACTAAGGCTAACTTGTCATGTCTGCCTCCATAGGCATGGCATTCTGGACTGGCTCGCTGTGAATAAAGGCACAAGAGAAAATTCACAGGGTCTATTAGGATTTTCTGGTCATAGTAAGGTAGGGGAGGGTTAGTATTAGGTGTTCGTTCTCCTTTAAGAGTGGAGCAAGGCGGCTATTTTACCACTTTGTAAATCTCTCCCTATATACCACTGTATTCAACTGCAGACCAAGCAAGAAGAAAGGAGCACAGGTTAAAAAAATGGTTCCAAGGCCTGCCAAAAAAAAGCGTAACAGAATTTGAGATTAATAAAACTGTATTAACCTCTTGGATGTCAGAGACTTCTGGGGAAGTCTCTAGCATCCAAGGGGTTAAGCGCAATATAGGACATTCTTTTCAAGCACAGATACCTCTAGTCTTGGGTTTGGAAGAGACATAAAAAAAAGATCACAATTCTTGGCTCCTAATCAGACTTTCAGTATTGAAAAATAAGTGCCACCTCCTGCATAATTTACTAGTCTGCTCAGTGCTGAACAGGACTCCAGTGTTAAGTTACTTTCTGAGCATTGTGTTCAGTTTTCTGCAACAGAACATGTGGATTCCTCACAATTTACTCATTTAGCAAACATGAAATGCGGTATGATCTCAGCAACAATTCACCAGAACATCCTGCAATCAGCAATCAAATGTATCAAACTTCAAAGCAAATTAAAATTCAGCGAACTGGCTTCCACAGAATACAGTAGCGCATTCAATTCCATTTCTATGGCACCAGGAAGCCGATCTCTCTACAGTAAATTGTAGTCATTTAAATAATCCAGGGCCTTCATCTGAATAGCAATTCTGTAGCAAAGCAGCTAGGGAACAAATAAAAGTCCCCTGTAATTTATATGGGACACTTAACTCCTTGAATACTAGAGAGGCCTCCAATACATTGCAGAGGATTTGCAGTATATTACAATGCATTGGAGACTTCTCTAAAATTCAAGGGTTTATAAGCCCCATTTAAACGGATATATATTGTAGTGTTATCACCCTGAGTAAAAGGGCTCCCACTGCTGAAGGGTGTGTTATTCAAGAGTTATTACAGTTCAAACGTTTTCAGGTGCAGTATCACAGTGGCCTGAAATTGTACAGTGGCGCTGTTGCTGCACCATCCCATGGACAGCTCTGGTCAGTTGACCACAAACCTCCATAGGATGGTGTAGTAACAGTGCCACTGTACAATTTCAGGCCACTGTGATACCGCACCTAACAAATTCAAGTTTGAGTGGTAATAATTTCTTAATAAAACATCATTCAGCAGTTGGCCTACCCTTGTTTTACTCAGGGGGATAAACCTACAACATTTTATTTTTTTTTTTGTATTATTTTTTTTTTTTAATTTATTTTTTTTTTTACATTTTAAGCATCACTATCCCTTTAAATCAATAGTAGATTGAGTGATATTCATCTTTCCCCCTATATGGCAGTTGGTTTTATCCTGAATTACTCTTCATTTCTTTTGTGCATAACGTCATTAGAAGAATATATATGTAAGGCCATTAAAAGAAAAATATATGTAAGATTTCAGTTATTTTAGTGCCTCCTAGAGGAGACTGGATATCTTATCCCAGACACTTAAAGGCCCAACAAACTTTAGAATAAGTACAGTAAGTTGTTGGCCTTTTCACTATTTGAATTTCTCCTGTGTCCAGGTTCAGCCGGTCTTCTCTTTCTTATGCCCCGTTTCATCCTTTTAACACTCCCACAGATGATAAACAGCAAGCTCAGTGGAGGAGGACAATTGAAGGAGCAGCATGGCCTGAGAGGTTTGGGTGAGATTTGAGCAGAAGAACGGAGAGCAAAGACTTTCACTGTTACACAAGAAGCTTCTCAAGTAGTTTCTTGATATTTTATGTGAATAAGACAAGAGGACAAAAATAAAAAGATAGATTTTATATATTTTCTCCCATTAACATCCTACTGGGCTCATCTCAATATTGTCTTTGGAGGTACGGCACCTTTAACCCCTTAAGGACCATTGCCATGCGAGGACAGTCACAGTGGTCCGGCACTTAAGGACCAATGACGGTCCTGGCACGGCATAGAGTTCAGGGCTCCCGGCGCAGCTGCATGCCGCTCCGGAAGCCCTGAACCGGAAGCAATAATATAAAAAAAAAAAAAAAAATGCCCCGTGGTCCGCAAGTGCCAGCCGCGCTTGCGCGCACCAGTCTTTAAGGGGTTAAAGACCTCCAAATCCGGCAGGTGCCCATTTCAGAATTCCATGAGGTGCCAGGACCGTCAATGGTCCTTTAATGCCTGGACTGGGGTGACTGTCCTAGCACATCAAGGGTCATTAAGAGGTTGAGGATTGGGGAGATGGTGACAATGTGTTGTGCACCCCTCTGGCCCTTATAGGGTTGCTAAACTTACTGGCCTCAACGTAATCATTTTCCAAGACTTCCCCTCCTTAAAAATAGTTGTGTGAGCTCCAGAGAGGCAGCCAATCATTCCTATTGGATTCGGAGACTTAATGCCCACTTTTTTTTTTTTCCCCACTTGTATGTCCTTGACAGGGAGAGGACATTTCTCTTCCACGAGTTTCTGCCAGATCTGTGGAATCAGGGGGAAGAGAAAATGCTGCAATACAGCAGCCTCAACTACAGTATAGAGCGCACAAAGGACAGTCACAGACACAGTAGCTACCTCCTGAGCACCTAACATCACTCTGGAGCTCAAATGATTAATATTAAAAATTAGTGTGTGTGTGTGTATTTGTGTGTGTGGGGGGGGCTTTGTTTGTTTTAAATATGGAAACATACCTTTGTGCAAATATTCCTTAAGAAATGTTTCTTCAGCTTAATTTTCCCCTTCCTGAAAAGAAAGAGAAAGTAAAAATGTTTAAATATAGACGTTTCTATGAAATCTATCAGAAAGAGTTAAACCATTAAGTGCCAATAAAATCTGTAATGCACCTCAAATGGTTTAAGGAATTTTGTATTAAAATGTGCTTTCATCTAGAATAGAAGATACGGTATGGGAGACATTTTATGTAGTAAGCGGGGGGGGGGGGGGGGTCAAATTTTTTGTTTCTTTTTCTTACACTCCTCAATTCTTGTTGGGTTTTTACACAGGGAACACTTCTCAGGGGGTGCACATTTTCCAACAATAGCTAGAAAAACCCACACCCCAAAAATGCTCACCATATGGAAATATCTTACATTTCATCAAAGTATGAGGAAAAATAAAATAAAAACCCTATTGAAGCCATATTCAGTTAAGGCCCGCATTGGTAAAACAATTCCTCCCCAAATCCAAAAGGCAGTCTGATATCTACATAAAACGGTCATAATTCTCAATACTGTTCTAAGCTAGAAGGGTATCCAGTACATTTATTTTAAAGAATCTACTGTATCTGTAAATCTGGCCTCCAAAAGGTAAAGAACTCCACAACCTTACTGCCCTTACGGGGAAGAAACCATGCCTTTATTTTATGTCAAAGAACCTTTCCCCTAGTCTTAGTGGATGAGCCCTTGTTTTTTTGCTCAGCGCTTTGAGTAAAACAGTTATCAGAGTTTTCGGTGTATTCTTTTTCTTAGTGTGCAGTTAGTTTGCCAGAATTACTCCACATTTTTTTAAGCATATGGCCATAGGCTTTGAATGCCAGAAAGGTGTGCAACATATTGCATTCTATACATGAGAATAATTGAAAGCTACAAAAGGGACCAATCCATTGTGCTACACCACACGCTTCACTCAGACATCCTATTAATATACAGTTTAGCAGATGTTGCAAGGACAAGAAAGCTTTATTCGTTTGAGACCAATTTATTCATTTGTTAGGCAAAATGCTGAATGTCTCAAACAAACAGTGGCTGTCATAACACTGAGGACTAGGTGTGACACGTTACAAACCTTCACGGTTTGGTAACAAATAGGGTATAAATACTAAGTATTCATTATCTCTGGAGAACTGCAAGCTACATGTGGTTAGGGATACCTATCGAGACTACTTAATAGTTCTTCACACGAGTACAGAGTGTGCAAAACTCCACAGGCCTCTTGAAGTTCTCAAGTGGAACCTTCGAAAACATCTATGAGATTTCGAAATCTCTAGACTTTTCCTATGAACTATCATGATTATGCTGAACCACTCAGCAAGATCATTTTCTTTGATTACTTGTTCTTTACACCTCATAAGGTTAAAGGAAAAACAAATATATATTCTATGTTCTATATATTATTTTTACCCCTGTTCTCTATTTGGAAACTTTTGTTTGAAGACAGATGTTTTGCTCAAAAAAAAAAAAAAAAAAAAAATGTAAGTATTTTACCAGGAAGGATACACTGAGATTCTCTCTTGTTTTCAAGTATGTCCTGGGTACTCATTTTATTTACCTCTAAAGAATGAAAGGTCGAGTTGACCTTGCTGGGACTACAACTTGCAACCTTGTACAGTTGGAACATTAACCAGCTGAGCTCTCTCATAGGCTCTTTTATGATATTTAGAATTGGTGTTCTGTTATGGTACCTCAGACAAGCAACATTCAAAACCTAACTTTTCACAGCAGCTAAACATTTGTATGTGTGACACACACACAGCAACATTGTTGCCACTCCAGTATCACCCATGCCCTGTGCTGTTATGAAGAGTTGAACTCAGGGGAAGATGAGCACTTTGAATCTTCCAACACAAGTAGGTATCAGCATTATCGGATTGGCTGGTACCAACAAGGGCCAGTCTTTGATTAGAACATTGCTAACAGCAACACAGTTATATAGTTTCTTGTGTTATTGTCCTGCATGTATGCCCCCAAAGTCCTCCATGCAGATCTTTAATGCTGTAAGCAAGCTGTGCCCAGGTCAGGCCCAGCCTTTTCATCAGCATTGCCACACGGCTGTGTGAAAAGCTCACTTTTTGGGGCAACTGTGGATAAAAGGTATAGCAGTGACACAGATGCCTGGGTGAACAAGGTCTTTCCCAACTTTTAGCTCCCCCCCCTGCATTTAAATCAAGAAAGACCATTCATTACACAGCTTTTACCCAATATTAAAAGTTAAAGAACCACCAATAGAAAAGCAGTCACATTACCAAAACTAATAATCTAAATACAGTAACATTTCAAGATGAAAGCATTCATGCAATAGAACAGCCAATCACAACTGAGGTGACAGTAGATACACGTCACAAGAGTAATGGAGGCTTGTGGAGCTGTATGTAAACTCATTAAAAGGAACACGTACAGCAACAGATGTTAGTGATAGCAGCCAACTTTTATCATACAAGCTACTTACTGGCCTCACTAAAGACAGGTGTCACCCTACACTCCGGTGTTCAGAGAGAAAATATTAACCCCCCTGGGAGCGAGACATGTCCCAAGCACATTGCTTCATAATGTGCTGGAGCAGTCTATAGCTTCCAAGGGGTAAAAGAAAGACATTAAAAACAACACATCCCTTATTTTTATAGAAAAGGAAATTGATGCATACGTCATATATATATGAATTTTCCCTTGCATGTTTGTCCAGAGAAAATATGCCATCAGTCCAGGATGTCATATTCTTGGAGGAAGACATGATGGTTGCTAGCAAGACAACAGGACACAAATTCATTGCAGAGCACATACATTTGACCCCTGTGTCAATGTGTTGCGCTTCCCTCTGTTTCTTTGGTGGTTAAGTAGGCCCAAGCAAAATGTCTCCTTCAGTTTGGAGGAGAACAACATCTGTAATTAATCCTGGATATCATATCTTAAAGGCACAAGAGCAAAACTCCTAGGGTAATTAGGATTTCAAGGCCATAATAAGGTAATTTAGGAGGGTTATTTGGAATTGGTGCTCCTTTAAAAATAGTCTTTCAGCTCCTTATGTTCATGCCACAACATTTTTAAACTTGAGTAGCAAGTATATTTTCTAACGCACAAAAGAAAACACAATTCAAGGGATTTTCTTAAGAAAATAGAAATGTTGCACACTCCCACATACAATGTACAACAGGAAATGTATTGTCTACCTGCCAAGCAATTCACTGCGTCTGAACTGTAAGCCTGCTATTTCGGTAATTGTGTGCCTAGTCTTTCAATTGTGTCTTGAACATTTTTATCAGTGGTTCCCAGACTTTAATGCGATACCCCCATATTTGTCTTTTTTTTTGTTTTGTTTTTTTAGGCAAACTTCAACACCATCCCCTTTTATTTAAATAAATTAAACTCTTTGAAAACATATTTTTGTTTCACTTGTTTTACAAATGAATTGAAAAAAAAAAAAAAAATCAATTCATTATAGATAGTTTCTACAAAACAATAAATAGCTCCGCACTAAATGTATATATCACAAGCACAAACATGGCACATGTTCTTTCAATTAAATACAGAAGGGTTTTTAACAGAAATTGTACACTGCAGAAGATGAAGGAGTGAGGGTCATACAGATTGAGGGACGCCTAATCCCAAGGCAATCTATAAAAACATATAAACTACATCCAACACTACAGGCTTTCCCTGATGCTGCTAACATGTTCTTTCAAGTCTGAGTCTAAACAAATCACATTCCATGCTTTAGGTTCTCACAAAGCCAAGTGGCATTAAACTGAATAAAAGATGAAGCAGTATTCTGGCTTTGTTTAATTAGTTTCAAGTGTTTGATGTTTGAATATGGAATAAACATTTTCACATATGCTATATGATGATTTGTACACAGACTTGTTCAGTTAATGGAGAATGAACACTACCTGATAATCACCCCCTTATTTTCCTTACTATGGCCAGAAGATCCTCATGGTTCCTATTAAGTTCTCTTGTGCTTTTGGTCAAGAAATACCATATTCATCAGTCCTGGATGCCATGTTGATGGAGGCGTTTGTGACAGTTTGAAAATTAAGCAGGAAGATTACGTGATCCTATTAACCCTATAAGAGACAGAGGTGCTTGCAATGCATTTCACACCCCTCTGGGCCTTAAAAGTGTTAACATTACCAAGTGCAGTTAGAGTCTGAGGTCTTCTGGTTGTGATAGCAACTGTCATGTCCGCCTCCATGGACATTACATCCAAGACTGATTGCAGATGATCTCTCAAACAAAAGCACAAAGGCAGGAATCCATAGGGGTCATTAGTATTTACTGGGCATAGTAAGGAAGTGGAGGGTTATTATTAGGCATTAGTTCTACTTTAAGTGACTTAATGAGAGAGAGTAGAGAGGTGCCTGACACACCAGCGAGAGAGAGCGTGTGGTTTTGTGCACTGTCTGTGATTTCAGAGACACACATTAGAATCTTTATACTCTTATCTTGATGAA
Source organism: Rhinophrynus dorsalis (assembly GCA_037306005.1). Lineage (NCBI taxonomy): Eukaryota > Metazoa > Chordata > Amphibia > Anura > Rhinophrynidae > Rhinophrynus > Rhinophrynus dorsalis. The sequence goes on along the minus strand of CM074726.1, from coordinate 136,226,729 downwards.
ACGCAAATACATTAACCTATGGACATAGTTATGTGATGGACACCCCTCTAGCACTCAGTGGGTTAAGCCGGGCCATGTGTACTGTTTTTTGCCTTAAAGGCATACGTATCAACATGTAGCTTCTCTTTTAATTAAAGCGGAACTTTCACTTAGCATAAAGTCACCCTCCAATAATTAAACATATGAAGACTAGCTTCAAAATACTTCTATTACCTCTCAGAAGTGCCAGATTCTAAAGCAGATTCTAGTGCCACCTGTGCCGTCAGTCCCTTCCGGTGCCTTATGGCACAGTGCAATGACTCTTAGAGGAGACCGGGACTGACAGCGCAGGCGTCAATAAGACAAGATGTCTGCGCTGATGCCTGGCTTCCGGTCTCTGAAGATTAATGATTATTTTAGAATTTAGAAACTTCTGAGAGGTAATAGACATATTAAGAAGTCGCCATATGTTTAATTATTGGGGGGGCGACTTTATACTAAGTGCAAGTTCCGCTTTAACCCTTTGAGTGCCAGAGGGGTACAGAACGAATATCAAAGAAAGGAGTTCCGTACCCCTCTGGCACTCAAAGGGGTAAAGATGTGAGAAGGACTAACCTGTTATACAGAATGAATGGTTCAGCCCTGACTCATGAACCCCTATTTTCCCACGAACCTGCATCCTCCAGTTCACAGCTAACATCAGGGGTGGGTAATTATTTTGTGCTAAGGGCTACATCTCTGTACAAAATCCACCTGCGGCTGCATTCATCACATGCACCATATATTGTCCATATCTGTTATACACATACGCTGGGCTGGGAAGATGAATTGCTAGTTACTACTATTTAACTATCATATTGAATACCATTTTCTCATTGGATACACAATGTCAGTTTTTGCTTCTCAAAATCAACTCTTATAACTTCACAATCATTTGGAAATACTGCTGCACCTCTCTTGGTATTCTTTAACCCTTTAAGTGCCAGAGGGTTATGCAACGCATTGCTCTGCAATGTGTTGCGTACCCCTCTGGCACTCAAAGGGTTAAAACCCAGGACAAAGTAAAGCTTGGCTAAAAATGTGCACTAGAGATGTCATCAGCTCATCTCTAAGGACCAAAAGGGGGCGTGTGCAATGCATTGAGTCCTAATACAGTTCACACCCCTCTAGTCCTTAATAGCTAAAGACCTAATGTACCCTTCAGATCTCTTTACACAGGATCCATTAAGATGGAATGGGAGGATTATTATTCAAAATGTTTTCATAATTTCAGCAGTGCTTTCCCAACCCCTTGGACACTAGAGATATCTCCAGTGTACTGCTTCGCAATGCCTTGGAAATCTCGTTACCATCCAAGGAGAAAAAGCCACTGAATCATTACAGCAAGCATATATATATATTCAGATATAAAACTTTTCCAGCTCCTTTCAGAAAACCCTATTTAATGGATCAGTATGTTTTTAATGAAAAATGTATTATTTATATATGTATATACCTTTTCCTTGTGAACAGATCCAAAGCAATCTCACTGCTAGCTTCATCCATACGTTCTGACAGCTCTAATCAAACGGTTGCCTTTTGGATGTGAATCGGCTCGGCTGGTAATGAGAGCACCAACTAGAATCCAGAAGGCATTACTCTTAGGATACTCTCTCTGGGGCCGCTCCAGTCTTAACCTTTTAAATTCCAATGGGGTATCCAGCTCATTGTGAAGCAATATATTTGCTAGCCCTCTGACATTCTAAGGGTTGAAGTCCTTTTAATGTAATAATGTATGAATGACTCAACATCCTATATTATAATTCGCTAGGATGTTTGTCAGAAGCCGTCATGCTCAGTAGAGACTCCTGCGCGCGCTGCAGTCATGCTCACGTGTGACTGCCCGCGCTGTGGCTGATACAGAGCGGGGTGCTCTGAATTCAGACCGAAATCCTCTCTGCACACAAGTGGTCCCAGGAAGGAGCGCAGAGAGGAACACGGTCTGAATCCAGAGCGCCCTGCTCCGTATCAGCAGGGGCGTGTTTGAAGACTCTGTACTGCGCATGACTGCAGCGCCGCCAGTGTTGGCCCATGTACACCGGCTTTAAAACTAGCTAAAGTATATATTAGTGTTACTGCACCTTTAAAATAAGCAACATTATGACTGCAGCCTATGTTATATCAGTCTCAGCAGAAAGTAAATACAAACCAACAGAACATACATGAATTATTATTAGTAGTAGTAGTATTATTACAAAGCACTTGAAAAAAATACAATGAAATTACAAAATATTTTCAGTTCCCTATGATTTATATGAAATACTCAAAGTCATAACACAAGCAAGAAAAAAATGGTTAGGATAGCATGAGAATAGTAAGGGAGCTGATCAGTGGATAAGAATTCAGAGAACCTGCCTGCACATTCTAATGCTAAATAAGAAACCTGTTATAACAAGACACAGAAGAAACCTGTTCGTACAAGGCAGCTCTTCCCAAAACACCAGTTCATAGCATGATTATTGTATGTACCTGTGGGGAGGCAGGAGCAGCAGAGGCTTCACTGTCCAACTGCTGGGACAAACCAAGTGACAGGTAAGAAAAAGCAAAGAAAATGTAGGGTGTTGCCCTGTGAGCTCACTCCAATAAATATAGACAGGAAGAAAAAAGCAACAAAAAAGGACACTTCCCCTGACACACCCAGGTACACTCACACTTTGTGCGTACACACATATAGGTTGGATAGATCTATTTTGTTTGAACATTCCTACCAATGTCAAAGTTCAATACTTGATCATTCTACAGGCAGTCTACACTGGGACCTTCCAAACAGCGAGACCAGAGGGTCTGTGGAAATGATGGCAAGAACTGCGTCCAGTAAGAAAATGATGCACTGCCGGAACAAACCAAATGCACTATTGGGGGAAATTATATTTTCCGCAGATTTAAATAGGGCTTTTAAATATTTAATGTAAAGCAGTGTGATGGAGACTTCTAACACTCAAGGGGTTAAAAGCCCAATTTAAATATAAGAATTTAGGGAATGTTTTTTCCTACGGTGCAGTTGGAGCTGTGCTTCAGTCTATTGAATACAGACCCAAATCCAGACCATAGATAAAGGGAAATGATACATAAGCATTTAGGAAATGCAACAGCGTAGCCAGTTACTTGGTACGAAATGCAACAACGTAGCCAGTTACTTGGTACGAAATGCAACAACGTAGCCAGTTACTTGGTACGAAATGCAACAACGTAGCCAGTTACTTGGTACAAAATGCAACAACGTAGCCAGTTACTTGGTACGAAATGCAACAACGTAGCCAGTTACTTGGTAAGAAATGCAACAATGTAGCCAGTTACTTGGTAAGGACAGAAGATCTGTACAGTTCCAGGGGGAGATGCACTAAGGTGTGATAGAGAGGTGATAAAGGGAAGATAACTTGTCCAGTGATTTGACTTCTCCAGTTTCTAGGTTATTCTATGGAACCAAAGATTTCTACAGCTTTGGTGATCTTAGTGCATAAGGATGTATAGAATGACATAGGAAGTAGAGAAGTGATATCACTGGAGAGAAGTCCTCTCCACTTTATCACTCCTTAGTTCATAATTCCAGGGGTTAAAGAGTTGCTTTTAAGCCCTTAAAGACCGGTGCACAAGCACACTGCCGGCACTTAAGGAACACTGAGCTGTTTTTTGGGGGGGGGTTTTTAATTTCTTTTTTCTTCTTTTCTTCTTCTCTCCTGGATTTTGTTCAGGGCTCACCAAAACGGCGTGCAGCCGTGTGGGGAGCCCAGAAATCCACAATGTGCCAGGACCATCACGGGTCCTTAAGGGGTTAAAGTCAATGGGAATTGTATTTGTTCTCTAAGGTACATTTGGTTTTAGGAGCCAGACATGATGTGCATACATACCTATATAAAAACAGCCTCTAAGATTTAGGGCATTGATTGTCAATTGTTGGACCTCTTCTTGTTGTGGACTACAACTCCCATCATGCCCAGCCTGTCAATGGATGTTTGGGGATTATAGAGTTGCGGTCACCAACAGCTGGTGGGTAACATTTAGGAGCTCCTAGGATGCTTCCATCACTTACAAACACAACTGTATATGAACCATTTCAAAAAGTTAGGAGCCAGCTAATGCTTTTCAGTAGCCCTGGATCCAAGGTTCCTGGAATTTTTCCCAGTTCTGCACTATGGGAGCACTTTTGTACTAAAGACATGCAAAAATACCAGTCTTTTTCAACTTCCAAATAAAACACAACTTTGTATCCATGTCAGAATGTATTTACTGAAGACTAAATGAGATGGACAGTAGTTAAAAATAATAATGAAATCCATCTGGCAGAGTTGAATATAGTTACATATTCTATCTAGATAAAGGTGATGGATATTTGTTTTATTTGCACATATGGAATGGCTATTTGAGGGAGACAGACCAAATACAGTTCAGTCAATTGTCAAGTAATCTGTGTGGAATGTATTTGTAATTCATATCATTTTTTTTAAACAAAATGTTATATTAAAACTGCATGTCAGTGAGAGAGATCTAGAACCCCCCCCCCCCATCTTCTTTTTAGACAGAGGGGGTGAATAGCTCATTGCCTTGCAATGTTCACTCCCTCCTCTAACACTCTGTTATAGAGTAATGAGTCCCCTCATTGCTTTATTGATCTCAAAAAGGGGCTAAAGAAATAGACTTCAAAAACAGTTCCACTTCATTTTGAACTTCTTTTTTGCACTTGCAGAATAAGTAAAATCAAATTTCCTATACTTTTTTTTTTTTTGCTAGCATCTGCAACAATTCTGTTTTCTGAGGCCTAAAACCTGAGGGAGCAAACATTCATGCCTTTTCTAGGGCTTCCATTGATTGTCCAGAAGTATCTGTGAATGGGCCAAGAAAACAGTCTGAATACAAGAGGAGTGGGCACTAATCACAATCAACTGACATTAAGTAATACAAATAGCAAAAACAAAATTAAATAAAAGCTCTTAAAACAGTTTATTCCTGGTTTAAAAAGTATGTTTGGGATTATGTTTCAGAGATATAACATAGAAAGAATTCTGTGTATATTAGCTGATAAGCATGTGATATTTAACTTATATCAACTTATTTCATATTTTGGTGTTTGTGTACCTTCAAAGCAGAGGAAGTTTATTGTTGGACATCTAGTTGTTGAGGACCATGAGAGCATGAGGCACCCTGGCTTGAGGGCCGCAAGAGGCCCTGGTTTATATATTTAGTAGAATACATTAATCTATTTTATTAACCAACTTTACTTTGCATTCTTGCCACTTCTATCCACTTTCAGTGACAGGAGTATCCACTACCAGCAGAATGTAAATTGCCTGCAAAACAGCTATTTACAACACAAATGGAACTGTCGCCCACGGTGAAAGAACCATAACCCAGTATATTCTTTTACACAGGAGACTCATCAGCTCCAGTGATAACGCCAATGTTCAGCATGCTGCAACTTTACAGTGGTCCCTCAGAAATGCAGTAAGGTTGCGGTAAATAAGGTCTGCACAGCGGGCCTACAGGGTATTCTGCAGACCTTTCACAGTAGCAGGGTTGGACATTGCCATCCTTATCACAACCTCACAAGCTACGTGGGTACCAGCCAGAATCAATGTCTGGTGCTCACATGGGCTGACCATCAAACATGCCTCTTCTGATAGTGGATTGGCAGTGGAACACAGGAGAAATCTGGCTGGTTGGAAATGACAGAGATTGAAAGTGGAGCTTTCATCTTAATTCAAGTGTGCATATTTGAAAACTGCATTAAAAACTGCCTATATGTTATGTTAGCCAAAAGACCAGCAAATGTACAGTTAAGGAGATATTTAAATGTGTTACCATATGCTAATGTATGCCAAATGTGGTGCCTGTGCAGTACCAGTGACATTTTCATTTGCCAATTAAGATCAGTGATGTTTTGTAGGTTAATGAAGCCTTTTCAGTGACATGCCATGTGCCAATTAAGGTTTTCAGTGACATTTTATATGCTAATGAAGCTTTGTGATGTACCAGGACATGTTAAGGTTCACTTCCCCAAAAAGAAGTGTGTATATCTTCTGAACTAGAGATCTGTTGGCCTTCTGGTTAACATGATACATAGATAGTATTTAAATATGCAAACTTGAATTAAGGTGAAAGGTCCACTTGAATTCCCTAACCCCTAGTATACCTCAGGTATAAACACTAACTAGTATCCAACGGGTTAATCACACTCCTTTCTTCCTGCTTGATCTGTGAACAAAGAACCTAACAATGTACAAAATGTGACTGTTATAACAGCATATGCCTTCACATACAAAAGCAAGTTGTAGCACGTGGCAATGCACATTATGCTACATTTCAAGTAGGACAACATGTACAATGGGTTTGCTGGTCCTCTAGTGTAAAGTTTCTTAACCACAGTCCTCATGTACCCCTAACAGTGCAGGTTTTCAGATCTCCCTGCCTGAGCATAGGTGACAATCAGAATGAAAGGGTCACCAATTACACACCATCACCATGGCAGAGAAATCCTGAAAACCTGCACTATTAAGGGTACATGTGGACCGTGGCTGAGAACCACTGCTCTAGTACAGAAGAGCACTGCCTGGGGAGTTCAAGACTGGACTATTTTTTTGTGAGGAGCCAGACTGATCTGCATGCAGGTATCATTTCTTTGTAGTGGCACAAAGCTTAAAGGTGCAGTAAACTATTTATTTAGGAGGTAAATGCTGTAGGATTTTTCATATTGAGCAACTCTCTCAATGATGGAATATGCTTCTTTAAAAAGTTATTAGAGTAACATGGCCTGTTTCTGGTAGCTTGGCTTTAAAAGAGTTGCTGTCAGGTGGAGCTTTTGCTACATGCAGTTACTCTATGCAACATTGGTAGTAATACCAGTACCACCTGGATGCAAGCAATCTTGAATTCAAACTCAGAAAACCACAAGTCTGCTTCAGAATAAACTTTAGACAGAAGAAACTCCCTCTTTTATAAAACCACTTTAAAAGTGGAAATATCCACTTGGATTACGTTAACATAGAACTACCTAGGAAGGCGTCATCAATAAAGCAGTCAGGTACACCTATTGACCATTTTGCATTTTAACCCTGCTGCAGTCTGTCTCTGCGTATGGACAACTTACTAACTTGAAATAGCCTTACATGGCCCATTAAAACGATGGGGGTGTTTCCATATTGCTAGAACAGAGGGAAAGAGCCACCCATCATTCTCAAGATTATAAATGAATGGGGATATTTACCAGACAAAAGCAGAGTTTCTATGTAACTAAACCGGCTCTATGGATGACACCTGCCTGGTTAAACCTTTAACCCTTTGAGTGCCAGAAAGGTATCCACTGCAATGTACTAGATACCTCTCTGGCACTCACAGGGTTAAATCGTTTAACAGAAGAGCCACTCAAGCCAAAGGAATATTAGAAAAAGCCTACAGACCAGGCTTATAAGTGTATGTATCTCAGAGAACATGTTATTAGATTTGTTCATTCTCAGTCAGTGTCATTAATCACACAAAACATAAAAAAAAAAAAAAAAAAAAAAAAAAAAAAATAAATGGTAGTTTTACTGTAGGAGAGAAGGGGAACAACGCAGAGCCCTCCAGCTGATGATCAACTACAACAGCTGGAGGGATTCACATTGCCCACCCCTACTATAGAGCAACCCTGGTTTTGCATTTTATACTGCTTAAAGTACCAACTAACCCCCAGATGTAAATTTAACTTAAGATACCAATTTGGCATAACCCCAGGTGTAGATTAAAAAGATGTCAATTCCAACTTCATTCTCCTTCCCAGTAATCACTCACACACACTTATTCCACTCCATGCATTTACCCTGCTGCTCGGAATGGTTTACTAGCCCTTATGCCAGCAATAATTGACTTTGAAGTTCTATATCAAAGAGCGGTCTTCATTCAAACTGACATTATGAAATACAGAGAAAGAATTATCTTTTTGTAAGGAAAGCAAAAAAATGTAAATATTTCTCTCCTAATGAGAGCCGATTCGACTCATTACATCGTCTTGGCACAGAAAAAAAAAAAAAAAAAATTGTGCCTAGATTACAAACTTGTAATGATTCTTGAATCAAATGAAGTGGCATACAGCAGATGTGGTCAAAAACATCATAAACATAGTTTAAAGTAGAATGTGTAGGACCCAATTAGGAGTTTTAGGATCACTGTTGAGCATGCTTATTCTACAACTGCTCAATACAATGGTTCACAATTTTTATTCATCAAGGCACCTATAAAATGCAATTTTGGACTTTCGGGGCACCTTAACACTTTATATTTCGTTTGCCAAGTGTGTAATGAAGGGCAGAAATAAAATACTGTATCTGCTCAATTATAAGCAACCCTGAATGCAAGGCCCTGACTTTTATGGATAGCTTCTAGGAGAAAAAAAAAAAAAAGTGCTGAATATAAGGCAACCCAGTGTTTGTCTGCCCCTCACTTGATTTTTCTCACCCTCCGTTCATCCCCATCCCCCTCCTTTTATGCACCATCATCCCCATTCCTCCATGCATCCCCATGCCCCTCCTTTTATTCACCCCCATCCCCAGCTCCCTCCCTCCATGCATCCCCATCCTTAGCTCCCTCCCTCCATGCATCCCCATCCTTAGCTCCCTCCCTTAATGCTTCCCCATCCTTAGCTCCCTCCCTTAATGCATCCCCATCACCTCCAGTTTATACCCCAATTTTACCCCTCATCTACCTGACAATGTTCCAGCTTCAGCAGCTGTAGAAGTGCACTGTGGTGCAGAACGCGTCGCATTTGAATTTGCCGCCCAGCAACACCTATACAAGGCTGCAGATGAAGCATCAAAACCTCAGGCAGAGCGACAGAGGGAGACAGATGAACTGGGTTGCCTGCTGGATCGGCCCTTACACCAATGCAACAGGCAGCCCAAATCCTATAATATAAAAGGTCAGAATGTTTGTCCAATGCATTCATGCGCAGTAGAGACTGCCCGGGTTCCGTCAGTCTCTACAGCGCATGACTGCATTGCATGCACTGCCAGTGAGGCAGCGGCAGTACGCAGAGCAGGAAGGCATCTTTACAGCTCTCTGACTTTGGCCTGTGTACACTGGCTTTTAAACTAGTATAATATAAAACGCATGATAAAAACCTTGCCTTATATTTGAGCAGATTTGGTATATAGAAATTCTTAGGCTCACTATAAGAGCAAAAACACACTGTGCATAACATGTCAAAAATACACATTTTAAACTCAAGATTAACAGGTTTTGTCAAAGCTAAAGAGAAAACAAAAAAGGGGGGGGCAGCTAAATCGATGTCTACAGTACTCTATAGCACCACGTCACCCAGGCTGAGATCCACTGATTTGACATGTAAAGTCATTGTAGCTATGCTTTGTTTTATTTGTTTTTCATCTTAACCTTTTATTTATTACTAGTTGAAGAGCCCCTTACATGGGCCACAGTGCCACTGCCAGCCGGTCGCGGGGCAGTCATGCACAGTAGAGACTGCCCACACCGCGGCTGATACAGTGCCAGACAGTCACGGTGCAGTCATGCTCAGTAGAGACTGCCCACGCTGTGGCTGATACTGTGCCAGCGGGTCGCGGTACAGTCATGCTCAGTATAGACTGCCCGCGCCGCGGCTGATACAGAGCTATACGCTCCTTCAGAGCACCCCACTCTGTATCAGCCTAGTCACAGGCAGTCTACTGTGCATGACTGCATAGTTACAAACTTTCTAGCAAATTATTATATAGGATTTTATTAATTCCTGTATCTTTTGTTTCCAGACAGCTCTCTGTTAAAGACAATCAAGGTATGGACAGAGATGCAATTTAACACTATTCCTGCAGCACCAAAGACTGGGGGATATTCTGAAAGTAAAAAGCTTCCTAGCTCCATCCCTCCAGTCAGGACAGTGTTCAATTATGTCAGACAGAGAGCAGTCTGGAAACAAGAGATACAGGGAGTCCATTGTCAGGGATATAAAAGCTGTAAAAAAATAGGCTAACATGAGAAAAAGAAAAAAAAAAAAAAAAAGCATTGGTAGAATGACTAAAATTAAGCAATTGAATATGCAAAGTCAAATTTACTCACACTTTAAAGGTTTAATAGGCGTATTTAAAAAAAAATTTCCCCTTCCACCTCTTTTATTCAGAAGGAGCCGACTGACCAGACTCCTCACACAGAGCTCTGGTAGTTATGGTAACGCTAGTTGTGTTCAGATAGAGGGAGACAATTTCCTTGTTCTGATGATTACTATTGCTAAAATGCATTCAAGAGATCTGTACATTAGAAGAGCAAATGGCTAGTTATAAAAGGTATTTTATTTAGATTTCACACTTCCTTGTGGGTATGTCACTTCCTCTCATCACAAGACATCAGGGGTTGGGGAGAGGTTTGCATTATATTATTTATATTGCCTTATAGATAAAGGAAGAAATGAGGAATATTTCTGTGTCACATAAGATGAATACAACTTTCTATTGATTTAAATTGAGCTGGCTGGTTGGGGATGATGGGAATTGCAGTCCACAGCTGGTGGACATCTGACAATCTGCCTAGATCTACGAAGCTTTTATTATTCCCACCAGGAAAGCAGACCTGTAAGGAGTGCACAGAGTAGTTCTTATATAGATTATGGACTGTAGAGTGTGTATACAGATGATCAACACAAAACATGGCAGATGTACTCAAAACTGAAGCAACCCAAAATACATCTGAAGGCAGGGACACTCCAAACCTGTCCTCACCCCCCACCTCCACAACAGTGCCAGTTTAGAGGACTTATACACATCAAAAAATGTTAGTCAATCAGTGGTTCAGTCATTCTGAAGTATCTGACTGTGTTAATGACATTCACTTGTTTTAACCCTTTGAGAGACAGAGGCATAGTTAATGCTTTGAATGCCAAAAGGTGTGTCCAACACATTACAAGGCAATCAGCAGCCTCAGTGGTGCCATCATACAATTACCCTTGTATGTTTGAATTAGCTTATGGAGTGTTGGCCCAGATGTCAGAATCACTTAGATCAGGTAGACAGTGCTATAAAATATATTTTATTACCATCTTGACTTGAGCGAATGAAACAAATAAGTTACCCAGGTGGTGTAATATGTACACTGTGTATAAATATATTCTTAAAGGGATAGTAATAGTATATTAATATATGTTATTGCACTACAGCATTAAAGTGTGTGCCTGGTGTCAGTATTCAGTAGTTTTAGTTATTTATACACAGAATTCTGAGGCAAAGAATTCCAGAATTTTACAACCCTTACAATAAAAAAAAACAACTCCCTGCTTTTGTTTTAATTGAAAGCACCGTTCCTTGTGTTTTTGTTCAGATCTTTGTGCAAATTGTTCCTTAAAGAGTTCTTTGTACAGACCTTGAATATATTTGTAAACAGTAATCATATCACCCCTTAGACGTCTCTTCTCCAATATAAACAAACCCAGTTTGGCTACTCTTCATTTATAAAACTCAAATCCACCAATACTTTATCAGTTTTGCTGCATGAAGGAATATGTAGCCAAACAACAGATAAAGAGCTACATGTTGCCCACTCCCTTTATATCTGAATAACTTCTAGTTGCAGGTATTTCACCAGTCTGGGATATCTACTGAATTAAAACACAGATACTTTTATTGATACATTGTTCTGGCATAGAACCAAGTAGCAAATATTCACTTTCAGTTATGATTACTCCACCCCTATTTTCCACCGTGGGGTATATTTGGCAGATCACTAAACACGTAATGCATGGACAGATTGATGGATAAATTGGATGGGATTATAGGCTGGGTTATTTCTGTACACCATATCTCTTTGTTATACCTCACACCTTCATACGGTTTAGCTTTACTGCTGGGTAAATCAGTCTGTGAAACATCTAACCTTATATGGGTAAAGTCTTGTCTGGCTGCATATTTAATGCTGGGTGTGGGAGAAAAGAATTGAGGTAGAATGAATTTGCTCATTTCCGGGCATTAACCGAGTATTGAGATGCTTCACACAAAAGCACCTCTTCCGTATCATTTCCCTGCCTATTATAAATGGAGAGGGATAGGAGATGAAAAATAGATTAGAAAACAAAGGCGTTCCCATTAAGGTTATGAACTAGAGAGAAGGCCCATTATGCACACACAGAGTAACTGATTAGATTCCCTTCAGGAAAACACCTACGCTGCAGATTACAGCAACTTTCCTGTCCGGTACCAAAATGCACAGACCAAAGCAATATGGGAAGAGAAGTCTGGTGAACACAAAGCTCCATGGATGTTGCTAGATCATGGGTGGGCAGCGAGATGATGGGAGTTTTAGTCCAGCAACATCCAGTACACCTCCGTCCTACATAATCTCTGAATGGGCCAGATCCCATACATAAATGGAAACTATCGCCCAAAACCACTGGGAGAGATGCACTAAGGTGTGATAAAGAGGAGATAACTTATCTAGTGACATCACTTCTCCAGTTCCTATGTTATTCTGTGGAACCTATGCACTAAGATCTCAAGTGGGAGAGGTCAAATTTCATGAACTCCATAGAATAACATATAGGAATTGGAAAAGTGATATCACTGGAGAAGTCATCTCCTCTTTATCACACCTTAGTGCACCTCTCCCCGGTGATTTTGAAATAGATTTCAAATAATCTTTACGTACCTCAGGCTGTCGTAGCTGGGATCTCCCATGTGCTTTCCTATGGAATAACAGCAGGGACAACTTTGACAATTCTGAACAGCATTCTCTGATTCCCTACTAGACCACTAGGGGAATAAAGAGAAGGCTTTCAGCACCATGGACAGCACTGAATGCCATAGGGATGTGCATTGCTCACTCCCGTGGCATTCAAAGGGTTAAAATAATTAGAACTAGTACACCAAGCACTACACAATGTTCCCCCCGTTAGACATATCCCGCCTCCTCTTAGTATGTCGACATATATTACATATATTCAATATACTAACTCCATTTGACTCCACCACTTCGTTGGAGGGGAACTGACATTTATTCGACAGAACCTGTCCTTTATTCGACACTTAACCCTTTGAGTACCAGGGAGTTAGGAAGGCATTGCTTAGCAATGTGTTTCCTACCCCTCTGGTACTCAAAGGGTTAATAGGCAAGTTATACAGCTGCATACCTTGCCTATATGTGTGAAACATGTAATGTTTAAAACAATTGTGTGTGTAAAATAATAAGTTTACTGTGATTAAACAAACCATCAGACCTCAAGTATTGCTTTGCAATGCGTTGCGTACACCCTCTAGCACTCAAAGGGTTAAGCATCCACTACCTCACTGCTCCACGTGATGCAGTCCTGCTCATTAGAGACTGCCCGAACGCGCGTAGTCTCTATTGCGCATGACGGCTTCAGACAAGGATAATATGTTTATTTTTTTTATTTTTTTTTTAAAATAAGTCTGATGACATGCCAGTAGTGAGCAATGATTTTCAAAACATCTGATCTTGTGGGGTCCATTGCAGAGCTAAAGCCATCAGAATAAAACCAGCAGAGAGCTCTTCACAAACATCCACATGAGGTGCAGAAATGGACCCTTTGTGCAGTGCAACACGCAGGCCGATGGAATTCAAAGGGTTATACAAGATCAGTCTTATGTCTGACTACACAGACTGACCACCGAGATTTACAGCCTAAGCCTACCGAAACAGAAGGACCATACTTCCTAATGTTGATGTTCTAATAAAGGCATGTTTATAGTTCTCTAATATAATTATTTATTGTTGTTAATTCATACCATCCAGCTAATGCTTTCCTCCACATAACACAGCCAGCAGCACATCCAGAACAATCCCAGATAGAATGTTTTCAGTGGTAGCCTCTAGTTATAAAAGTGGATTTTGTTTAGCAGAGGGTTTCACATTGGTATGTATGTGTACTTCATACATCAACTCTATGGAGTCTAAAATGAGGCAGTGTTTTGCTGAAGTGTGCAAGGGTGCTCACCTCTTATAATACTGGACCACTGCAAACTACCACCAGACAACCTCATCATTATCCCTTTAAGGACCAGAGTGGTATGCAATGCTTTGCAATAAGCTATACATCTCTCTGGGTCTTTAAAGGGTTTAGAATGAAGGAGTTATTCTAGGTCTGTACTCACACACACTTCTCAGTAAGTCAAGTCCCTCATTTTGAACCTCACAGGAGTCTGGGAAGTTACAAACAATGGAACTTTTAGGCCATCTTTCTTAGATAAAGCGCTTATGAAATGTCAGTTGAAATTGTGGAAGGCCCTATTCCTCCTGGCAGGAATTTCCACAGAGATGTTTCTTATTTCCACAAAATTCCCTCTTTGAGGAAAAGCAGGAGAAACACGGTATTCTTGTACGGCATTCTAGATCACAGAACATTATGCACGACTTCAGTGTCACTCAGTTTATTCTGCATAAGAGTACAGCAGAAAGGGACTTCCACAAGAGGCAAAAAAGGCCCTGTTTTTTCTACAGATCTCTTCCCAAAGGGGAAACGTACCCACATTCCTAGACACAACCGAAATAGTGGAATGGGGTAGAATTGTTTGGCTTTTTTTTTTCCAACAAACACAGTTTTCAATACTCAAATACCTACAAATTCATAGCACGATGGGGTCATTATAGCAATCAACTGGAAGTGAAAAGTGGAAACATTGTCCAAAACAAATGTACATTATAAACGCATGAAAATGTTAAAATATTTCTCAGTACATCTGTACCTGCATGCATCCAATGCGTACATGTGATCCCTATACAGTGGCAGCACGTCACTAAGAGAAAGGCACGTATTTGCTGCTGCCCCTCCACACAATGGTATGCACACTGCAAACATCAGGTTGAAAAGGCCTGATAACACTGACCCTTATCTGTGAAAAGCAGGTGACCTACAAGTCATGCAATGAATATTAGATGGTCAGAGTTAGTCCAAACACAGAGATCCCACCAAATACGAAGGTAACTGATAAACAACCTTTCACTAATATTAACCCTTTAAGGAATTATTATATATATATATATATATATATATATATATATACACACACACACACACACACACACACTATATAATAATTTGCTAAGATGTTTGCCAGAAGCCGTCATGCGCAGTAGAGACTGCATGTGTCCAGGCAGTCTCTACTGAACATGATTGCATCGCGTGAGTGAATCGAAGCAAGACTATCCCGTGGAGCAGTCAGGTAGCGGCCGCTTAACCCTTTCAGTGCCAGAGGGGTACGCAACACATTGCAAAGCAATGCACTGCGTACCTCCCTGGCATTCAAAGGGTTAACATTACCCAGACAAATCGTAGGATCGAGCTTTGAGTTTTTAACATTACCCAGACCTTGGCCCGTGTACACTGGGCTTTTACACTAGTATTTATAATACGTTCCACAACTTCAGCAAGCTGAGGGGGAAAGCACTTTATCCTTGCACCCCTAACTTCCTGCTGGCCTTGCACAGTAGAATAATTCATTGTGACCAGACAGCAAACACTAGAAAGTGAAATCACTTAAACCCTGATGTCAAACAGCACATGCTTTATCACTTATCTTAAAGAGATAGTAATGTTTCAGAAAAAAAGCTGCTCCAATTAATCTTCATAGTGTTTGGGCCATGGAGAGTGTTATTGCAATACTGTCAGAGTTGTAGTTCAAGAGTAATTGAATGATAAAGTATCCCCCCTCACCCCTTTTACTGATGTAACACTGCTCACCTCAGAGCAGAAAGGTGGTGTTCAGGTGGATCACAGAGAGGGACAGTTTTCAAGTAGCATAAGGGAAAAACCTGGTCAAGGGGGGCATGGTTTTCCTTATACTCACAGTAAGAAGACTGTCTTTTGGTGTGAGCTGTCTGGTCGGTCCCAGGACCAGATTTCACAACTGAGGGGAGCAGTGTTACATCAGTAAAAGGGGAGGGAGGGGGATGTTTTATCATTCAATTACTCTTGTACTACAACTCTAACAGTAATGAAATAACATTCTCCACGACCCAGATAATATGAAGATTAATTGGAGCTGCTTTTGTTGTGACGCACTACTATCCCTTTAACCCCTTCAGTGCCAGAGGGGGATCCAACAAACTGTGATGCAATGTGTTGAATTTCTCATTTGCACTCAAAGCGTTAATGTTGTTTAACTATATGAAGATTAGAATCTGCATACAAAGACATCTTAAATGGACCATTCACTTTAAAAATGGGTTTATTTTGTTTGTTGGCACCTAAAACTCTGATCTGCCGCCAAACTTCATGTTTGTGTCCACCCCTGTTCAAAATGGACAGCATTGCCGTTTTACAAGAAGCAGTGTGTATATGTAGTGTGTGTGCACGTGTTTAAAAATAAAAAAAATGGCATTCAAAGGGTTAATGCCAACATGGTACAACACCAAAGAATGAGGAGGATAACCTTCTTTGAAACAAGAACTTGTTCAGTTCAGAGCGCAGTAGAAATTTCAGAATGTTTGCGGTTACAGCTCAATGATACAAAAATACACTTCCAAAAGAAACCACAAAAATGTATTTTTAGAAGATCCTGCAAAATGATGACTATACATTATATTTCACATGCACACACACACACACACACACGTACACTTTTTTTTTTTTTTTTTTATAAAGGTTGTTAGATACTTAAGAGGCATAAAAGTCAATAGCTACAGCTTACAGTAAATTCTTTGCAGTTTTCCCATTGCCTTCCATTAACCCTTGGAATGCCAAAGGGGCATGCAATGCATTGCTCTGCAATGCGTTGCATACCCCTCCGGCACTCAAAGGGTTAAAAAAAATCTTTAGTACCTGCTAGTTTTAAAGCTCTCAAGTCATTTCATTTTGCAGTGACTGTTTACAAAGAAACTAGCGGTATCTTCCAATATTGGGTTAAAATGAAAAATATTGAAAGATATGGATTTCTACAAAAAGTGCATCTTGCAAACATGCTAACATGATTTGCAAAAACTAATGAACTTATGTTTTTTCTTCACTGGTGCCAAAAATAAGACATCTGAGTGCAAAGTACCAAATAGCAAACGGCTAAACACAAGTGGAATTATTCTCACATTTCTAAAGCATTGATCTACATATCAATGGGTTTGAACTCACTTTTTTATCAATGGGCAATTAAAAGTATGCTCTATTTCCACGCACGAGATACAGGTAATGTCCAACTGGAGATGATCAAGTTGTAGTCCACAACAGCTGGAGACCCAAATATTGATTACACTGGTTCAGTTCAAATGTAACAGAACATAGACACACTATACAATGTCAAGTACTTCCTCGGCACTGCATTCACAGAAGTATTCTAGCTGGATATATATGCTTGACCATTCAGAAATTCCTGAGTAATGGTGACTGGAATTGTCCACTGACACACTGTTGTCAAAAAGAGCAGGCCGTGAATTATCAGCAGCCATGATAAAGATCAACCATTGTTCTACAAGACAAATCACAACTATGATGTACACAGGAATTCCAGGCATGGCAAAGAATAGTGTTATCTATGTGGTTTCTATTCTGGGACTTCAGTTCCAACACTTAACTTGAAGGAAATACTAGAAGTGTAAACATTCAGCCAATATGTAATTAGTAGGAAGGGCTAATAAAGCATATTATTAGGTTAAAGTGAATATTTGTGTGCGCAGGTTTTTTTTTTTTTTCCTAGTTATATTTTAACTGAACTATAATGTTCACATGGGCAATTTAAAGGGATAGTAATGTTTCAGAAAAACCGCAGCTCCAATTAATCTTCATAGTATTTGGGCCATGGACAGTGTTATTTAAATACTGTCAGAGTTGTAGTTCAAGAGTAATTGAATGATAAAGTTTCCCCTCCTGCCCCTTTTACCTAGTGTAAGCCATCTCTTCTCAGATGTGGAATCTGGTTGTAAGACCAGACAGATAACAGCAGGGGACAATCTTCTTCCTATGAAAACAATGAAGGCCCTGCCCCCCTTGACAAGTTTTTCCCTTATCTTAATTGAAGATTGTCCCTCTCTGCAATCTACCTGGGCACCTCCCTTCTGCTCTAGCTAAGCAGTGTTACATTAGTAGAAGGGGCGGGAGGGGGATACTTTATCATTCAGTTACTCTTGAACTACAACTCTGACAGAATTGAAATAACACTCTCCAAGGTCCAAATACTATGATGATTAATTAGAGCTGTTTTTATTATGAAACAATACTATCCCTTTAAACATGGCAGTGTGTGGATGTTGGCTATTTATGATTGGCTGATGCCCCTTGTGGGCCAGCAAGTGACAGTCACTGCTCATCTATACGGTCTACATGGTAGCCCCAGAAGACATTAGGCTTACTTTGCTTCAGTGTGAGTGGAGCTTAACGTTTGTTCAGGTCAGTTAAGGTTTAGCTGTGGCCCAACTGCAGTTGAATTTAATATATTCAGTGTTAAAGGCTATATGATCAAAAGAAAACTGGATGAATGCTGGGGGTAAAGGGCACAAATGCTCATTGATTTAAAAGGGCTTTTTTTAATCCTTTGAATGCCAGAGAGGTACCCAAGGTAATAGCTCTCTGGCACCCTAAGGGTTAAACCAGCGAATGCAAGAGTTGTCATTAATACATTGGGGTTTGAAGACCCTTTAAAAGAAAAAATACACATGGATTGTAAGTGGGTTGAGTTTCACAAGTGAAGTCCAAAACTGCACTCACAAACTACTTACAGAGCAATGCTGTTCCTCTATACACTAGCAGTTGGTGTTAAAGGACCCCCATTGCTGCCTATGAAGTCTAATTGTGCAGTGTCTATAACAGAAGTCTAAGATTTCCAGGTCTCCAAGAGAAGTGTTTCTAAGAGCCACTGAACAGCCAATGGGGTTAGTCTGAGAATGGACTGGCACAATACAGCCCCGTTTACTCAGGTGTGTTCAAATGGGAGGAAAGCCTGCCAAAGGGGAACTCGCCCATGCATACCTCCCAACCCAAGTGTCCCTCTTTAGGAGGGACAGTCCCTCTGTGAGACCCAAATCCTCCTGTCCCTCTTTTCTACCCTGGTGTCCCTCTTTTTAGGACATCAGTGTGAGTGTTGTGTATATTAGTCTATCACATTGCTCCACAGCAATGAAACTCACATAAATGTTTAGTTAATCTTCAGTATATGTGTTTGTAAATGAATCTGTGTAAAAAAAAATACTTTGTTCTTGCTCTAAATCCTTTATTCAGTTACAAAAGAGGTGTCAATAGGTCACACAGTAACCTAAAATTTCTCAGTAATGTCCCGTGCACAAGCCACGTCCCCAGAAACACCACCTAAAATACAAGTGTCCCTCTTTGGCCATTTGAAATGTTAGGAGGTATGCCCATGATCGTTCACAGTTAATGAGGTGAATGTTGTGAGCTGAAATATTCATAGAGGAAATATAAAACAAAAAGGGAAGATAGAAAAGCAAACATCACATTGCAATTTGTTTCAAACCAATGCGATATCAGGAGGAGAGTTGTAGTGTCAATGTCATTTCAAGCAAAAGCTATATATATTTTTTTTGTTCCATCATGAATACAAGTTGTAGGTATGCAGCCAGTATATATTTTCATCACACCCATCCTGTCAGTAAAGGAGGAGAACCAATTTGTTCCCTTCAGCAATTTAACTCTAAACAGTAATTAGGTCTAAAAAGCCAAGCCCAGGCAGCCTACAGGAGACAGAACAATCTGGAAACATGCTGTTTTCAACACATAACTACCCAATGCCAATTTTCTTAATAAATGGATACAAGGTAAGTGTAGTCAACCTGCAGGACTACAACTGCTATCATCCTCAAGAAACCAAAGTCCAGATGAGGATGATGGGAGTTGTATTCTTTCAACCATTGGTAGAATGCAGGCTGATCACACATGGTCTTGTTGAAGCTGGAAAATACTAACTTCTTCCAAAAGGTGCAGACAAGGAGTCATCTAATTGCACAAACATTACTGCTCAGTTAAAATAAAAGCAACCACTCCTTATTTACAGACTATTATGGATTTGAACACTAAGGGCCGCATGTTCAAAAGAAAAGGGGAGGAATTCTGGGGCAAATTATTTGCACTAAAGGGGAGAACTAAAAATGTTCACTAATTTAAATGGGTAATATAACTTTCACCCCTGGTATCTCATGGTATCAAAACACCTGGCTTGCACCTGATACATAGTCAGTGTGTAACCCATAATGAAAAGCTTATTAACCTGTCTGATATTTAACCCCATATGGTCCACATGCAATGTGTTGTACATCCCTCTGGTCTTTAAAAGGTTAAGATTTAAATGGAAACTATACCTATAACATGCGAAAAATTTATAGGGAGAACAAACTGTATATTTAAATTAAACACTTGAAAAGCAATTATTATAAAGCAGTAGGGTTGCGCCAATACCGGCATTTGCGCGAGTACTCTTACTCGCGCAAATGTGGCCGATGCCAGCACCAATACCCTGTGTCTGGGTCGGTGCTGCAGGAAGGGAGCCCGGAGAGCTGCTCACAATGCTCCCCGGTCGCCTCTCTCCCTCCTGCAGCGTTGGAGCGTTGCCATGGCAACGCTCCAATGCTGATCTCTGCCGGGGCTCACGAGAGAACAGCGAGCACCCAGCAGAGGAGGGTAAGGCAGGCAAAGGGGGATCAATAGAGGAAAGATGGGGTGAAGAAAGAGGCAGAGAGGCAGGTCAAGAGGGAGAAAAAAAAAGGCAAAAGGAGGGGGAAAGAGAGAGAGACAGAGAGAGAAAGAGGCAAAAGGGTTGGATCAAGAGTCAAGAAGGGGGAGAAAGAGGCAAAAGGGGAGAGTCAAGAGGTGGTGTGTGTGTATATATATATATATTATATATATATATATATATATATATATATATATACACATACACACACACACACACACACACACACACACAGTATATATATATATATATACATATACACACATACACACACACACACACACACAGTATATATATATATATACATATACACACATACATACATACATACACTTTAGGTACTTGGAAAAATGGCAAATAACCGAGAAAAAAAAAAAAAAAAAAAAAAAAAAAAAAAAAAGTATCAGCAATTGGTATCGGCGAGTACTTAAAAAAAAAAAAAGTATCGGTACTCGTGCTCTGTCTTAAAAAATTGGTATTGGTGCATCTCTATAAAGCAGTTCAGTCTTGATGCTTTGTTCCTTGATCAAGCTGTGCCAAAACATCTTGCTGATCATTAGAGCAAACCCTTTCACTTTAAAAACTCTTTAACCCTTTGAGAGCCAGAGGGGTGTTCAAAGCACTTGTGTTTAGGTTTTTGTAAAGAGAACTTATCTTTCCAAGTCCTCCCCTCAACAGAAGCTTCCATATTGAAAGGGTTTGCAAGATTTTTCCATTTCTCTGGAGGAAAGATTCTAGCAGCCTAATAAGGTGGAGAGAGGGGTGATGTTTCTGGACATGCGAGTAATTAATTACACAGGCTCTACCTGATTGAGACAAGAGACAGGAAGAGCACAAACCACCAATAGAAATTCCAGTGAAGTCAAATGAACATACATCCAATACTCACAACATAGAAGATGGTGTGCTGGTTGTGGGTACAACCAGCAAATTCCAACAGGGTCACACAGGCTGCCCCGATTAGGCTACTTCTCACAAACGAAGGATAAGAGTCCACAATTAGTAAAAATATATATATTTAATTATGTTATCTATGGTGAGATCATTAAAAGATGAATATTCGATGCAACAAAATTATAAATAGAGCCACTGGACTTCTGTAAGAAGGACATTGTCCCAAGTCATTCAGTTAAACAAAACAATTAAAAGGTCAAAATATGGTTGTACTCCAAAGACTGCTGAAAGATGCACAGTTCTATTCAGTTTGTGTAATATTTTATTCTGATAACATCACACTCAACATAAATAATCAGTAAACACAAAATTGCCCTAACATAAGTAAAATCAACACAACCAAGCTAAATAAATATTCCTTATGTATTTCACGCATACAGCAATATTTTTACTGAGGGTTCCAATATCTATTCAATTTCAAAATTGAATTCAAGCTCAGATACTAGTACAAAAATCACAGTACAACTAAGAAATGCATATTTAAATTTAACATTTAATACAAAGTAATTCATTTATCAATGCACAGAAAGATATCTTATATCGTTTTAATTCCACTGGATGCTAGAGACACATCCAACTGTTCCTGGCTACAATGTTCCAAACCACAGTCTCCCAAGATGTAGGAGTCACCAAATATTTTCCACCTTCGTAAGATAGCTATGTAACAGACATGACTATTTCAAGTGAAAGCTTCAAATAAAGAAGTGTTGTGCACTAATCACTCTTCTAACAACTGGCACATTCCATCAGAGGCTTTAAAACAAATAAAACCAATGTTAAGGAGCGGCTGTTCTATTCCACATCAGAAAAGAGACCTGGATGTGCCATTTACAGGATTTTTACCCAGAATGGAGCTGCAGTGCTTGAAGGGTGAGGTCAGAATTGTATTTTCGTCACAAAGGAGAGAGAAAAAACACAGGAGAACACAAAGGATTTTTTCCCCACAATTCAAAATTCTTCTTATTTTAAGAGGTTAAAAGTACAGGTTTCTTTGTGTGGCAATAAATAGCTTCAAAATATGTATACATAATTGTAACTCCTTATTGCTATTTTAAGAAAACTACATACACAAAGAAAATATACCTCAACCCTTTGAGTGCCAGAGGGGTGCACAACCCATTGCAGAGCAATGTGTTGTATACCCCTCTGGTACTCAAAGGGTTTAAGCAGATCACTTTAAACAGTTTTGACTATAAAACAATAATTAAAATGAAGTTTACATTGGGTTTGACATTTTTTTTCCAAGATTATTTTTTTTTTTCTCTCTTTTTTCAAATAAATCTTTGAGAGAAAAGAGATAATACAAACAAAAGGTCAACAGCAACCTTGAGACAAAACATTTATCAATATAATAAGCATAAACATAGGAATAGCTGTAGAACAACATCTTTTTCAACCCCTTAAGGACCAGCTGCGCACACACGAGGCCATCACATAAGAACCATGGACCATTTTTTTCTTTTAATAATCCAATTTGACACACAATATAGTCTGATCTCCTAAACACAGGACACCAGGATGGGAAAACAGGATGGTCCTTCCTAAAGAGGAACTCTTGAAAGGTATGAGAGCAAACCTTCATACTTTTTATCCTGTCGCTGTTCACCTTTTGAGTGCAAAATGCACAAAACAAATCACAGGAAAACCCATAAAATTATTTTTAGCAAACTAAATTAAGGGTTACTGTTACACCTATAAATAGGACATTATAAGAAAGCCCTACTTATCCTTAAAATGGTATTTAATTTGTGTTGGTATACTAAAATTAACTAGAAGAAAAAAAAAAAAAAAAAAAAAAAAAAAAAAAAGGTTCAACAAAGGCATACTAAGAAGGCCAGAATTGCTCGTTGTCTCATGTGAAAGCCCTCATCACCATGGGGTTAATAGTTGAATGTTTCACTTATTGGTGTCTGAAGAAGGGAGTCACAGCTGTCAGGCCACCATCCAGCAGTTGCTGTTTGTTTTATTACCTCATGCCTACAACTGATGTGTGTGTGTAATCTATCAAGGGTTGGTAGCAACTCCTGAATGCAGACCTCAACTGTTAATGTTTAACCATTACGTGCCAGAGCGGTGCGTAATGTGATGCTCAGCCCTTTGGCACTGAAAGGGTTAAATCCCTTTGCTCTGCAGCCAGAGCTACTTAACCAGTTCAGCTCTGTAACTATTAACCCCTATAGTATAAACAGTTTTATTACAAGCTCTGACTATTCATTTAAAGGAAAAGTGACACCGAATAGTAACCTTACCCCCCAAAATATACTATAGCCAGCAAATCATACTGGCACCTATAAATGTTGCCCTTGTTTCTTGGTCTAAGAGATAACCTCTTTAATCAGTCCTGGATGTCATGTCTATGGAGGCGGACATGACAGCTGCCACCATGGCCACAGTACCTCAGACTGCTCACTGAAATTCATAGTCTTAATGGAACCCTACACTAAAAATTAAATAGGTTGATATAACTTTAAATATCATGTACTTACACCTAGCATATGTAAAAATGATTCAGGATACACCCCAAAAAATATACTACATTTGTGTAATAATGCATGTGTAAATTGTCCCAGTTCAGAGAGATTTCATTTAATATCATCTCTAAATACAAAGTGCACAGACAAGTCCAAACATAGTTGTGATAAATGCCCACTGCTCTTGTATTCCAAAAGGCTCTTCTTATCTCATCTTCGAAGTTTTACTATCCCTTTAAAAGATAATCCTGTACAATCAATAGGAATCCTGGAGCCCTGGAAAAAAGGCAGGAATGGCTGTTCCCTCAGAGAATTTCTAAGACTAGGCTTTATGTCTCAGAAAACAAGCAATTTTTAGATACTAGCCTGAAGTACAGCAGAATAAAAATGCAGCTCTGATTGATCTGCCTATAACGAGGACCACGTAGTGCTGTATTTCAATAGTTCAAGAGTAAATTAATTCTTAAGGATCCCCCTTCCTCCCTTTTTACTTACATCACGCTGTCTCTCTTGGGGGGTGGCTGGAGTGCAATGAGGAACAATCTTCATTGAATAATCTGTCCTCCTTAGTCAGTAGGGCAGGGTTTTCCTTATACTCAGTGGATGAAGATTGCCCCTCGCTGCGTGCTGTCAGGTCACATGACCTTATTCCACAACTGAGGGGAGGTGGCTAAAGGTAGGTAAAAGGGGTAGGAGGGGGATACTTTAGAATTGATTTTCTCTTGAACTACAAAACAAACTATTGAAATACAGCGCTACATGACCCTTGTTATATGAGGATCAATCAGAGCTGACTTTTTATTCTGTCATTACTATCCCTTTAAGAGTTATAATACACATTCATTTAAGCTATTGGAGTTCCTTTATCCCCCACTTAACGACCACTGCCATGCCAGGCCAGTACTTAAGGACCAGTGACGGTCCTGGCACATCATGGAGTTCAGGGCTCCCCGAGGCCTGAACCACAAAAATAAATAAATAAATAAATTAAAAAAAGCCCTGTGGTCCTCAAGTGCTGGCCACGCGTGCGCACACCAGTCCTCAAGGGATAAGGGCTATTGATTATTCTTCTTCTTTATTTATATAGCTCCAACTAATTCCAGTGCTGTAAATTGGCTGTGCCAGGAACGTTACACAGGTCCTGACATGTCATGGGATTCCAGGATGGTAGCTTCGCTGCACGCTGCTCTGCCATCCCAGAATTAAAATTGCAAAAAAAAAAAAAAAAAAAAAAAAACTCTGTGGTCCTCCTGCACCCTGGATATGTCTGTCATTAAGGGCCATAGGACAGTACAATGCATTGCAAATCCCCCTGGTTCTTAAAGGCTTAAGGAGGCATATGCAGTCTCCCTGCTTCAGACTGAAAAAACTGCTATAAACGGTCACATTCACCTACACGGACATGACACCCAGGACTGCGTGAAGATGTTATTTCTTGAATAAAGGCACAGGTGTTAAACTTAGGGGGACACTATGAATTTCTGGCCATAGTAAATATTACTTCTGCTTTAAAACCTGCACTGTTTGAGCATATTGTGTGATGGCAATGAAAACCTGTCCTGATCCTTTGTAGACGTCTAACATTTAAGCAGTTAAAGGGATAGTAATACTTCGGGGTTTTTTTATTTTATTTTGTAGGAATTAAAAAAAACATGAAGAACAATATAAAGTTATCTCTCAAACCTTTATGGTTTGAGAGATATTCACAAGCAAAGTTTCCCCTCCCGCCCCTTTTACTTAGTGTAAGCCATCTCTTCTCAGATGTGGAATCCAGTCCATAGACCAAACAGATAACAGCAGGGGACAATCTTCTTCCTGTGACAACAATGAAAGCCCTGCCCCCCTTGACAAGTTTTTCAGGTTTTTCCCTTATCTTAATTGAAGATTGTCCCTCTCTGCAGTCTACCTGGGCACCTCCCTTCTGATCTGAGCAGTGTTACATCAGTAAAAGGGGCGGGAGGGGGATATTTTGTCATTGAATCACTCTTGAACTACAACTCTGACAGAATTGAAATAACACTCTCCAAGCTCCAAATACTATGATGATTAATTAGAGCTGCTTTTATTATGAAACATTACTATACCTTTAAAAGGGAAGCAATATATTTAAAACAATCATAATGAAAATGTTTAGATTTGTGGCAAATCTCATGTGAAGAAGAAACAGGATCAAACCTTCATTGATAATTATAAATATTAATTCATTAAAAAAAAAAAGTACAATTACTAATTTCTGTTTCATTTAAGGTTGTCAGGATGTCCTTAGTTAAACACCAGAGCAGTGCAGTCAAAATGACAGCTACAGAGAAGAGATATTCTAAAAAGTACACTTGTTGGTGGGTACACAGCTACTTCCTGCCTCCTGTAGACTGGCATTACACGACACCGTTCCTTTCTGCCTCCTGCTGACTGGCATTACACAACACCCTGCCTCCTGCAGACTGGCATTGCAGTTTATACTACACTAAGGCTCAACCCTTTGAGTAAGAGGTGTGTGAACACATTGCACACCACTCCTACTCAAAGAGTTAAAAATGTAATGTCATTATGATTTTCCTTCAATGCAAAACAACTTTATTGGCAAGTTCTTACATTCGTCCTCTCCTTTGACCAGCTTCCTTGTAATGTGTCTGTGTAGAGTAGATAAAAGACACACAACTTGAGAACAGGTGTGTTTAGCCACTCATCGGAAATACTGACGATTGCAACTGTGCAAATAGTTACAGATGACTAAATGACTGCATAAACACCCACAAGCCCTACTGAAATGATATTGGGCATATGTATGAGACAGTGAGTACAAATGCACTGTACAGGTAAACTGAGATTCCTTCCTACAGCATTTTATTAAATATGGGACTTAAATACAACAACTTACTTCAGTGTTTGTTAATTGCTACAACTCCAGCTGCCAGGTACTGCAACCAACTGTTGGCTGGAAACGTGGGGAGTTGTAGTCTTCCAACAGCTGGAGGTCCAACATTTGACTACACTTTACATACACATGTACAACAACTGTATACCTAACTCATGGATGTCCAGCCTATGGCTCTGGGGCCACTGGCATCTTGCTACATCAAACAATTAGGCCTTTCATTCAAATTCTATTAAATAATAAAAATGTGACCCAAAGCAAAACATAATACTCCTTTCATGATCTTCAGCTTACTGGGCAGACATTTAGTACTTGCTACAAAAATATATGTTTAAAAAGAAAAAAAACTGGTTACCCTAACTATGGAATATGTATAATAGTTTGTATGAATGCCACATGCCTGTATTTAACCATGTGGGTGCCAGTGGGCACTCAAAGGGTTAATACCTTCACATTATCACTAATTGGCCTTTAAATCACTGTCTTTTGCACAGTCTGGCTCTTGAGGAATAAAATGAGGGCACTCCTGATCTAACTGCAACATAGACAACAGAAACTGGCATGTGATTCTCCAGCTGATGTTGAAATACTGTCATCCTCATGCAGCACTCTCTCACATGTTCTAGGTAGCTTTATGCACATCCTGGGTTTTCTTGATAAACCAACTCTGTACTGACCCCTGCTGCTTCTGATGGTGATCTGTTCCATGAAGCCACCACTCCTTCAAATAACCCATACCATAACCTAAATAAATTAACTCTGCACGTTTCCATAAAAATGATAAGGGATCAGCAAGTCATTTTGCAATTCTCTAACTAGTAAAATGTCATTGTCATGCCTTGGATCATTGGACAACCATCCCAAATGTCATGGCCAGTACAGTAAAGATAAAGTACTTATTTAACCCTTTGAATTAGCTACATCTCCTGGAACTAAGGGGTTAAACAGTTAACACAACAATGTTTTGATCTGCATGTTGGATCTTTTCAAGCAAAAATTACCAGTTTTCTGCCACTGTGAAATGCTGTCCATTTCCAACTCCTTCACTTGCAGACAAAGCGAAATGTTTTCCAATATAATACAATTCACAAGCCATACAAGGGCATATATTGTATGTATATATAAAAAAAATATATAAAAAAAGAGAACATGGACCTTTCAAATAAAAAAAAGTTTTACTTTACATAATTTTTTAACCCTTTAAGTATCAGAGCTGTATCCAATGCATTGCGCTGGATACTTATCAGGAACTCAAAGGGTTAAGAGGACCTATCACCTTTCCAATTCCTACCTTCAGTTGGAACTTCCAGTCTGAAACCATTGTACGATTAGTCCACCTCTCTAGTGCAAATGGATAGGTTTTAGCAGACTAAGGGCAACATATTCACAAGAAAAGTGGGTGAGTTCTGAGGTAAACCATTTGCACTACAGGGGAGAACTAAAAATTCCAAAAAGTTCCATTAATATAATTGTGGGTTTTAACCCCTTGAATGCTAGAGAGGTTCCAAACATATTTCAAAGGAATGCGTTGGCGAACTCTCCAGCATTAAAGAGGTTAAAATCCCCATTTAAAACAATAGGAATTTTTAGTTCTACCCTATAGTGCAAGTGGTTTGCCCCAGAACTCCTCCATTTTATCCTTTTGAACATTTGTCCCTAAAAATGGTGGGGAGGGGTGATTTTCTGCATGTGTAATTAATTATAGAGGCTATAGCTGACCATTGCATAGCAATGCATTCCATTCCCCTCTGGCACTCAAAGGGTTAAAACGTATATACGGCCTCTCCATTTTATGATAACAATGTCACTACTGCAATCTACGGAGATCTACTGTCAGTAACAAAGTTCTCCATAGGTCGCAATAGCTCTTCAATGAAAGGTGTTGTAAGATAGGCTTGGGCCTGCTCATCAGTGTGCGACACAGTCAGTTTAACCCTTTGCAATGTGCTGCACATCCCACTGGCACTCAAAGGTTAAACACTACAAGAACATCCATACTGTTCTCCTCCAGCCCTGTACACTATAATTTAGTAGAACAGGGGAGCTGTGGAGTAATTATGCCTCTCCCAGCCTCTGTCCTCCTTCTACACACACTGACCACCTGTTCCAGACATGTGTTACATGCACAGTATTGCTTTGTGACACGGAAGCCAAACATTCAGTGTTTCATAAAACACATTCTAAGACATCTGTTCAATATGTTAAGAGTTTAACTCCTTGAATACTAGCGAGGTCCCCAAAGTGAGAGCCGATTAGGATTAGAGGGGTTAAATATTTCATCACACAAGTAAAAATCCCTTTCCTGTATATTTTCATCTCAATAACCCTTTGAGTGGCACTCAAAGAGTTAAAAAGTGAAACTTCTAACTAATAATGCATAGTACTAACCCTTTGATTTGCAGAGGTGTATCCAAAGCATTGCAACACCTCTCTGGCATTCAGAGGGTTATTATATGAAATATGCCCTTGATCCTTGGATCAAGAGATAACGGAAGCAGACATGAGCCAACTTAAACACTTATGTACCAGAGAGGTGATGGATGCATTGCAAAGCAATGTGCTGCAGACACCTCTGGCCTGTAAAGGATTAAGATTGCCAGGCAAACCAATGTGATAGAGCACTCTTACATTTAACCCCTTAATGATTGCCCAATTCAGAGGTGGGTGGCCCTAGAGGACCACAGCACTTTATTTTGTGCAATGCATTCTGGGATTCCAAAGCAGTGTCCAGCCACACTGCGATCCCACATTTCCATGACAAGCCAGGACACTGGTCCTTAACCCCTTAAGGTCCGACGATCCCGCGGTGTCTGGACCTTTAAGGACCAGATAGACGAGTTCAACGTGCCGTCCCACGTGACTGATCACGTGGGGCGGCACATCGAAAGGAGGACTGAAAGAGATCGCTCCGGTCTTGGAGCTATCAATTTCAGTCCACGGTATTACTCACCACGCTCCTGCAGGAGCGCGGTGAGTAAAAGTACATGACGTACCAGGACCGTCACTGGTCTTTAAGTGCCGGACCAGCGTGACGGTCGGGGTACGTCACAGGACGCGAAGGGGTTAATGAACATCCACCAACGATGGTCCTGGCATGTCATCGGTCATTAAGGGGTTAAGACCCTTTAAATCAAAAAGTTATTTGGGTGAAGTTGGTTTGCTCCAGAACTGCTCCTCTTTAGTTTGATAAATAAGGACCCCTGGCCCATATATAAAAAAGCAAACTGGAATTATTCTGGAGTAAACCAACTGTACCATAGGGGACTAATAAATATTCCTAAATCCTGATGGACTTGAATAGAGCTTTTAAACCCCTGGCATTGGGAACCTCTCTAGCATTCAAGGGTTTAAAAGCCCTAGTTAATTTAAGAGGAATTTCTAATTTTCCCCTATTGTTTAGTTGGTTTACTCCAGAATAACTCCAATTTGTCTTTATAAATATGAGCCTCAGTTTGTTAGCCACACATGGTAGTACAGTAGTAATACAAGGAAATGGATTCCATTCCCAAGCAAGAAGACGACCACGAGATATATTGTCTTGTCCTAGCCATCTGCCCTGGGCCCCGTCATATAGTCATAGGAATCTTCATGTGATGCCTGTTGCAAAGCACTTTAATCTTTCATTGATTTGGAGACAAAATAACATTGTTTCAGAGCACTGAGGCTGAATAGATACTGTCTGTCCCATTTTCATTCTAAAGACAATGAGTTGCTTCAATCTGTCCCTAAAAATGCTGGAGAAGAAAGGTACATTTGGTTTTTAATCACGAAATGATCTTTTGAATAATCTGGGAAGTTTAAAATTAAATTTTTAACCCTTTGAGTGCCAGAGGGGGTGCACAACACATTGCATCCCCCACTGGCTCTCAAAGGGTTAAAAAGACCCTAAAACAACTTTGGTGATTGTGAAAAAGGTTTGTAAGCCACATATGTATTGTATTAGCAATTGTTATTCAGGGAAAAAAAAAAGTGTTAGATTTATAAATTATGCTAATTCGGGCACTTCCTTTCAGTCTTACATTACACCTCCCTCACTCACTGATACATAAAGGGATAGTAATGTTTTAAAATAACAGCAGCTCCAATTAATCTTCATAGTATTTAGGCCACGGAGAGTGTTATTTCAATACTGTCAGACTTGTAGTTCAAGAGAAATTGAATGATAAAGTATCCCCCATCCCGCCCCTTTTACTGATGTAACACTGCTCACCTCAGAACAGAAAGTTGGTGTCCAGGTGGCTTGCAGAGAGGAACAATGTTCAATTAGCATAAGGGAAAAACCTGTAACACCTGTCAAGGGGGGGAATGGTTTTCATTGTTCCCACAGTAAGAAGATTGTCCCTTGCTGTGATCTGTCTGGTCTTAGGACCAGATTTCACATCTGAGGGGAGGTGGCTTACACTAGGTAAAAGGGGCGGGAGTGGGATACTTTATCATTCAATTACTCTTGAACTACAACTCTGACAGTATTGAAATAACTCTCAACATGGCTCAAATACCATGAAGATTAATTGGAGCCGCTTTTATTTTGAAACACTACTATCCCTTTAACCCTCTCAGTACTAGGGCAGGTGGAAAAACATTGCTGAGGAAGGTGATGTAGGTCTAAAACAGGTATGCCTTAATTAGCACAACCTATACATCTTAACGCAAAACCTTGATTTCTAACTAAAAAAAGATTTTAACATATAGGTGTCATGCCAAGGCATGAGTTGGCCCTCTGGGTTGTATAATTAGTTTGTTTGTTTTGTATTTGTATGTTATTCAAAGTGCACCAGTCCTGGGCCATAAAATTAGCGGAGTAGATAACATCACCAGAAACTGAATGAGTAGATCACCAGAGCAGGACAGAGTGTCATAAAAGATATTGGACCATCTGTTCTGGAGGGAAGTTTATCCAGGGGACATCCAAATAGCCTGAAATAGGGAGAACATGTATATATAGTGTAAAAAGGTACAATACAAATATATATTCAGAATGTCCAGGTTTTACCCTTTTGGTGGGTACCAAACATGCCAGGGGGAGGTGTTCCTGCTATGAGTTACAAGAATAGCCACTTTGCAACCAGTTAGACCCAGCATGTTTGATGTCCACATATTCACACAGATATGAGGAATATGATTATTATAACATTATAGAGGTGTGCTGTGGGCTGCATGTTTTGGGAAGCCTTATGACTTTTCAGGTAGAAATTCTGCAGTTACATCCCTGACAGGTCTGATTGAGTGGGCCATAAACTGTTAAGCCAAACATCTGACCCTCCCAGGTAACACCCAGGGGGTGTGGCCTCTTAGAAGCAACTCTGGACTCCTATTTAATAAGGGTTTGTGGCTAACAAAAGGGGAATTTCTTTGTAAGAAATGAAGAGGGAAATACCATCTGAAGCTCCCACAAGGGCTCTTAAAATATCAGTAATTGTATTTAAGGATTTCTTGTGTTTCTCCCATTTTATTTTATGGACTGTTTTTCTTGTAATTTTTTTTGTGTATGTCATTTATTTCGGTATTTTTGTAACCAGCACTGTGAAGCCTTTTTTCAGATTAAATGTTCAATTAATCAACTCTTGTCTCTGTTCTCTAATATGAACTCACTACTCTGAAGGAAGCTCAGCTAGAACACACTACTAAAGGGTTAAATATATATGTCTGATTATTAAGGTGATTTTATACTGTAATTGTTTTTGGGGTAACCTATGGCACCCAGATATAAAGTCTTGGTGGTGGCTGCAAACTGTAGCACTGGGGTGATCATGCAGGAGGTATTTCAGGGGTTAATTTTGTGGTTACTAGGAATAGTAACAGGTAACCAGGGGTCTAGTGTTAACCCTTTCACTCCTACACTCTCCCCACTGTCTTAGCAGGGCCTATAGCCCTCACTTGTGACAATAGACCATTTTGAAGAAAAAAAAAAAAAAAAAAAATTCTAAACCTTGCCAAAGTTGTTTGTAGGTGATAGGATCCCTTTAAAAGCTACACCCCTGAATGCAGAAGTCCAGCAGTACAGTTTTTAAAAAGGCAGAAGTTCCCTTGCAATAAACTAACACATAATCTAACTAATCCCTAACATACTTGATGTAATTTAATCAAGGGCACAATGAATGGTACAATACATAAATATACTGTTATTAGGACTTACAATCATAACAAAAACATACTGTGCATAACAATGTCCATAAATCTACATTTAAAAAGTCAACATTAACATTTTTTGTCAAATTCTTCATAGAAAACATGAGAAACACTATGTTGATGGCCAGGACACACCAAAGTGCTACAGCAACCTGGTTGAGAATCACTGCAGTAAAACAATACATGAACTCATGGGATAGATATAAGGCTATGCTTAGGATTAGATACCAGTTTGTTTACATAAGTAGAAAAATGGTAAGGCTAGGTAGACATTCTGATCAGTTATCAAAGTGAGCACGATTTCACTTCTAGTTTGTACAAGAGGGCACCCCCAGCCATCAGTCTCTCTGATTGAATAATCACTATAAGGGACTATAAGAATGACAGTTTTTGCCCCATTCACAAACCAATAATAAAGTTGTTTGAAAGGAACAGTGTATCATTATTAAACCTTTGAGTGCCAGAGGGTTACGCAACGCATTGCAAAGCACACTGCTGGTAGAAGCTAAATTCAAAGATTATTACAGCTAATTTTAACTGCAGTTTTCTACTGTGGTCGCCAGGTGGCAATCTTGCAATCACTTTCTATGGAGAGTTTTGGTCAGACTCCAGCTCTGCCATATAGCACAACTGGAAAAAAAATATGTCCTTTGGTCACCATTTAGTGCTATTGCTAACAGATTCTATATTAAAGCATTTGAACTGTAATAATTTCTGAATGAAGCACCCCCAGAAGGCATACTCATGTTACTAATCAGAAAAAGCAACACTATGTCTTATACAGAACAGCAACATTTATCATGTTCTACCACACACAGAGTCGACATTCCATTCTGAGATGGACTGGCCAACTTAAGAATGCCCCCTTCTAACCATTTTAGGCCCCATATGAAAAACGATATACGTGGATTCTGTACTTTATCTGCAAATTATTCTTTTGCTGGTTCACAAGAAACTATATCGCCAACTAAATCATTTCCAGGAAAAATTACCCAGAGATGCATTTTATATTACCAGTGACATAAGACATGCAGTATAGCCATGACTGAGCAAATTAGGGTTTCCTTCCATCAACTCCAAACATTGATTTCAATCTAGAAAGCAAAGAGAGGCAGTGTTCTGTCTCACAGCGGTTAGATGGTGGGGGAATTGCAGGAATGCAGTCAAGTTAGTAATCAAACACCAAACTGAAATCTGATCGGAAGGCAGTAATAAAAGGTGACGCTTGCTTAGAGTCAGAGTCAAGCTAGAAGACATTCAAAAATATACAAAATTATACAACTTCAAACTTAGAAAAAAATTGCTAGATTTTAGGTGCCAGGAAGCTCTAAGACTGCTAGGACTTAACCCTTTCAGCGCCAGAGGGGTACGCAATGCATTGTGTACCCCTCTGGAACTGAAAGGGTTAACTACTAATTGATCAAATCTCCAAAAGACATTTGATTTCAAAGAGTTGGGATGTTATTTATTTTAACCATCTGAGTGCCAGAGGGATAGGCAACACATGGCAAAGCCATACATTGCCCTCTGGCACTCAAAGGGTTAAGATTCAACAGTTTACAAATAGTGGAGAGATGGGATGCAATAATTAACCCTTTAAAGCACCAGAAGAGGTAGGTGTGTGTGTGTGTTTGTGTGGTTAAGATTTAGGACTATAGTCATCAAGCTAAAGAGGTGCCGTTCTGGAGAAAACCAATCATGCCAAGGGGTTCCCCACCAACATAAAAGGGATCTTTTAACACCCTGACTGACAAAGAATGCCAACATGGCGCTTTGCAGGAAGGACATTCAGGGAGAGAAAAACCGTATCTAAAATCAATGGGCGTTTTCAGAATCGTAATTTCACATCTGTGGTGTAGTTTTGCTTTAGAATTGTACCTCTTCCACTTGATGAACAAGATCCTTACATTATAAGCCCTTGTGAGTAGGGACTTCGCCACCATTTGTAAAAGTTCATTTGTAATGAATATTTTCCATTGTCTAATTTTACAGCACTATGGAATATGGTGACACGTTATAAATGAATCAAAAAATGTTCATTTTAAAATCTACTTCAAAATCTGCTCCGATAGAAACACATTGTCAGCTATTGCCAATATGCATGAAGTGGACAATGTGAGGCCCTTCAGCTGTTGTGGACTACGACTCCCATCATCCCCAACCAGCCAATGTCGTAGCGCAACAGATGAAGGGCCCCAGGTTGCTCACCAAGCCCTATACCATCCCTCTTTTTGAGGCACACTCAATCCATCTATAATGCCATCCATCATCTTTGAAGGTACACTCAGTTTTTTTTTTCTCTCCTCCCTTTGCTCACAACTGTTATCTACCATTAACTTGGATCACTCTCTCAGTTCCTGAATAACTTTGCTGCCCAGTCTCACTAAGATATCCCTTCTCTTATTCCTGGAGACTACCAAATCTATTGACAAACCCAATGAACCTGAAGCCTCTAAACTCCTCCCACAGCCTCCCTTCTTTGGTCTTTCACAAGGCATCATGCCCAAGATGCACACATACAGACGTCAGTTCCTGTGACCTTATATTTTCACAACTTTGCTCTACTAACGTGTAGTCTTACCACACCCCCCAGCATCTTGCTAATCTCAAGAACAAACATAATCTAGACCCACAACTCTACTCTACTTTTATACAGACTTCCATACCCCTAACCATAAAGGAAAAGTACCCCACCACCTACCTATGACCAGAAAATCCTAGGGGGCGTTAGGATTTTCTGGACATAAGGAAAGTGAGAGATTGTTATTATGAGAACACTGGAAAACACTGCGCACCCCACTGGCCTTCAAGAGGTTAACATATACCTCCACCTCATTAGGGTAAAGTTTTGCAACTGTGGACCTTAAGTACCAGTAACAGTGCAGGCTTTAATGATTTCCCTGCCAGAGAACAGATGTGTAGTTAGTGGATTTTAGCAGCCAGCGACAATAGAGACATTAACTCTTTAAGTGCTGTGGGGGTAAAACAGTATATATTAAAAAAAATTCTATATATACACACACACTAGTGATAGTGCACAGCTCGTAATGGTGCACAACTGCAGAGGTCCAATCGTACAGGCAACGTCGTGCACCATCACTAGTGTGTGTGTGTGTGTGTGTGTGTGTGTGTGTGTGTGTACACACATATACAGAAAGAGGTGATGGGCACTCCAAAACTTAAGATTTTTCCCTTGGTGCACTTGCTCAGTTTGTTAGGTACATGCAGGAGTTGTATCATAGAAAATTATATCAGTTGCAGGCACTCATAGGACTTTGTTTAAATAAAATATTATATGTCGACGTTTCGATCCAAACGCAGGCCTCTCTCAAGACAATGTAAATACAGCGAACAAACCCTGACCTTTAAAGTCCTACGAGTGCCTGCGACTGATATCATCCTATCCCATCAAATAATAATTCGATAGGATGTTTGTCAGAAGCCGTCATGCGCAGTAGAGACTGCCTGAACGCACAGAATGCTGGGAGCATTCTGTGCTTTCGGGAAGTCTCTACAGTTCATGACTGTCAGTGGCAGGATGCAGAGCAGGACCAGCCTCTTAACCTTTTGAGTGCCAGAGGGGTATGCAACGCTTTGCGTACCCCTCTGGCACTCAAAGGGTTAACATCAACTAGACCTTGGCCTGTGTACACGGGCTTTTACACTAGTTTTCTATGATACAACCCCTGCACACATATATACCAGCAATGGAGCACAACATTGCCTGTACGATCGGGTCTCTGAACTGCACGGCATGCCCACTGGACCACTGAAGCGATTTTCAGAGGAATGGGCGGGGGGGGGGGATGAGCTCATCACCCCCCCACCACCACCACCACGCCTGTGAAAATCACCACCCCCTGATTTGCTGCCTGTCACCCTGGGGCAGGGCATACAGTGAAATCAGGGACCCTTAAACTTTATATGTAGATTGGAGAGATATCCCTATCCATCTGTTTTAGAGTTAACTCGAAGGCCTGTACTTAGACAGTAGTAAGACCTTTAACATACCGTAAGATTTATACTGTGTCCTTGATATAGCAGGAATTTACACACAGGTATTGTAGTAAAAAAAGAACCCAGCACGCACAATGGGATGTGGCTCAGGGTTTTGCAGGCTGTCAGATCACCTATTAACAATTACAAGTGCTTGAATGGCGCAAACTACTCTCACTAATAAAATTAAAAATTGTCTTAGTGCTGGAAAAAAAAAAAAAAAAAATTAAATATAAACCCCTTGATGACCATAGGGGTCTAGCACATTGCTTCAGAATGTGTTGCACAACCCTCTAGTCCTTAATGGGCTAGTAATGTGCAAACATAAATGCAGCCTCAATTATTTGTCATACTTTTGGACCATGTAGAAAGTTATTACAATACTGTCAGAGTTGCAGTTAAAAAGAGTAATTGAAGTGTTCCCCTCCCACCCCTTTTACCTATTGTAAGCCACCTTCCCTCAGATGTGGAATCCTGTCATCATACTGGACAGATTGCAGCAAGGGACAATCTTCTGGCTGTGAGCATTGAGGAAGGAGGGCAAGTTTTCCCTCATGCTCACTGAAGATTGTCCCTCTCAGATCTATCCAGACAGTCTTGCTGCTCTGAGGTGAGCAGTGTTACATCAGTAAAAGGGACGGGAGGGGGATACCTTATCATTCGATTATTCTTGCCCTGCACATCATACAGTACTGTAATAACTCTCTACATGGTCCAAAAAACATGAATAACCAAGCTGCATTTATGTTCACATATTACTAACCCTATAAGCAGTCAATAACAAATGGATAATGCTTGCAGCAAACTGATATTTTTCTCATCTCAAAGAACATTCTTTAAATCCTTTGTGAGGCACATTGTAGAGCAATGTTTTTAACCTCTTAATGACCGCCTGATTCAGCAGAGGAGGCCTTTAACCCCTTAAGGACTGGTAGCTCGTGCACGCAGCCGGCACTTAATAACAATTTTTTTTTTTTTTTTTTTCCAGACTGAATCAGGGCTCCCCAAGCGGCGTGCAATAAACACAGTTTCATTTAGTTATAGAGGTGCTGTCTTTTTCTAAGGAATTTAGGGCCAATGTGTTGCAATGTGCTGGATACCTCTCTGGCACTCAAAGGGTTAATGCTCCAGTTTGAGTGGTTAAAATCTCCAATCCCTTTGGATGCCGGAGCGGTACACAAAACATTGCTAAGCAATAAGCATCCCCTCTGGCACGCCAAGGTTTCAAATCAAGTGGCAATTCCCAATTTCAGCCCTGAGGACTGAATTCAGTTAGTGAAGAGGTGCAATTCCAGAGTGAACAAACTGCGCATTACCATACCTGGGAACTCTCCGGTTTTGCCCCGGAGACTCTGGATTTCAAACTGAATTACCGGGTCTCCGGGGCAATGTGTGAATCATCGTGTGGGCAGAGTTTAAATAGAAACTCTGCCCACTTGTGCTCCATCCCCGGTTCCTCCCACTCCCCACCCTCTTACCCTCCATTCACAGGTATTTTGCAGTTGTTGGGAGTTTTTTTTGTCCTGCCCCCCCCCTCAAGACTAAGCCCCGCCCCTTTTATGACACGATTTGCGTCATTTTCCTCCTTGGTCGGCACTGACAGGATTACCCTCCAGGTAGCCCTGCTTCAAAAGTTCCCAGATATGCGCATTACCAGTCACCTTCTAGACCAGTGGTTCTCAACCTGTGCTGCTGAGCCCACCAACAGGCCAGGACTTGTGGATTTCCTTGTTAGTGCAGGATCATCAAATTGCCTGAGCGTCTGATCAGTACACACCTGTCTTCTAGCAGGGAAATGCAGCTGGTGTGTTAGTTGGACCGGAGGTCATGGGTGTAGAACCACTGCGCTAGACTAGAACTTCTCAGCTGTGGTCCTCAAGTACCCAACAGTGCAGGTTTTAAGATTTCTGTGTCTGAGTCCAGGTATTTAACTAGTGGATCTTAGCAGCCAATGACACACAAAGTATTATCCCTTGAGTATTGGGAAGGTGCAATACACTGCTTCACTATGCACTGTCCACAGCTTTTGGTACTCAAAGTGTTAACAATGGATCTTACATAAAGAACATGGTCTATTCATCCTCTTTTTTAAGGTCTTAACTTGGGAACAACTGCAAATCCCCCCAAACTCACACCAAAACATCTTTTTTTCCAACCAGAACAAACGCAAGCAGTTAACACCTTCCATCTCTGCGTTCATTCCCTGCCAGACAGTCTCCTCCTTGACTTCCACAAGAAGCAAACAGGAAGCCCAACTCCCGCTACACACATTCCACTGGGATTATGTAACGCCCCTGGCTGAACTGAAGGACGACTCCGGATTGTTTGTGGCACATGGGGCAGCAGGCAAAAGAAAATATAGCAGATTAAAAAAAACATTATACATATTGAATGTCCTGAACTGTAGTCTATTCATAGCAAAATAGATGCATAATCATATTGCAAAACAACCCACTAAAGTACATGTTACGAAATCCTAAAATCACTAATCTCACAGGCAGTTAAAGGAACACTATCCCATAAAAACTAAACTGAGTGATATACATCTACTCAAAACCAGCATCTGTGCAAAGAATAAACTGAAAAAAAATCATTTTTGAGCAGAAGGTCCAAAACACACAAACCCGAGTGCCACAGGTGTGCCACACAAAATAGGCCTCTCTCTCAATGCCAATGGACCCATATCTGTTTAGGGAAGCTTGAAACGGGTATCTCAAATGATAGTGCAGTACATACTCTGACATATAAGAGGTAGGCTTTATTCAAGTGTGATTTGAAAGTGGTAGCTTCGCTGCCAGTAACAAAATCATCCATACCTGGGTTCCCCAGTCATCACATTGGGGGGACGGGGGAAGTCTGAAGGCTAACTGCTGACCACCTGTGCCTGGCCATGATAGAATACTGTGGTAATGTACTGCAGGTCTTCACTGCTGCCACTTCACAGGAAAACTGAAGCACGCAGCACTGAGCTGCAATAGTCTTGGTAGTTGACATCCCAGTCTGACAAAGTTATATTCTGCATGGACAACCTGAGACCATCATTATTGCCCTAATAGCAGAGGTTAGATACTTATCTCATTAAATTAAATGGTCCCAGGCCTTGTCACTCATTACAGACTTCACACAAGTAGTTAAAGGGATAGTAATACTTCATTTTAACTTTATTTTATTTTGTAGGCATTAAAAAAACATGAAGAATGATATAAGTCTTATCTCTGAAACCTTTATGGTTTAAGAGATATTCACAAACAAAGTATCCCCCCCCTGTTCAACCAGATAAGAAGGGAGATGCCCAGGTAGACTGCAGAGAGGGACAATCTTCAATTAAGATAATGGAAAAAGCTGAAAAACTTTTCAAGGGGGGAAGGGCTTTCATTGTTTTCATACAAAGAAAATTGTCCCCTTCTGTTATCTGTACTGTCATACAACCTGATCCACATCTGAGAAGAGATGGCTTACACTAGGAAAAAGGGGCGGGGAGGG
Organism: Rhinophrynus dorsalis; assembly: GCA_037306005.1. Lineage (NCBI taxonomy): Eukaryota > Metazoa > Chordata > Amphibia > Anura > Rhinophrynidae > Rhinophrynus > Rhinophrynus dorsalis. The sequence goes on along the minus strand of CM074726.1, from coordinate 136,186,221 downwards.
GAACTTTGCTTGTGAATATCTCATAAACCATAAAGGTTTGAGAGATAAGACTTAGATCATTCTTCATGTTTTTTTAATGCCTACAAAATAAAATAAAGTTAAAACGAAGTGTTACTATCCCTTTAATGGCTATGTAGAATACCAGTACAGTTTTCCACGCCTGTATTAGGAAAGCAAGTTAAGAATTGGATTAGTGCGTGATAGAATTAACTTTTTTTTTCCCTCAATTTTTTTTATATTATTTATTGCACTCCCTTTGGCACTCAAAGGGTTAAAGAAGAAAATGAAAATCCATTAGCCTCAAAACAATCATTTGCATTACCGCACCTATAATTTAAATGTCTTTTGGGAATGCATTTGTCATTAATACGGTTTGAAAGTCAAATGTGTGTAGCGCCAACATCTTCTAAGCACAAGCTTGGGTCACATGATCAGATTAGATACAAATACATTAAAGAATAAGTGTTAAAACCTGTTTTTAAAGATGTCAAATAGGTTATAGTTTAAAGATTTCCTTAATTAACACTTTGGGCCATATGTAGAAAGATTGAAACAATTCTGGAGCAAAGCCAACTGCACCCTAGAAATGATGATATATAAAGCAGACACATTGTAAAGAAATACATCTGAGACCTCTCCTATGGTACAGTTTGTATGTTCCAGAATTGCTCACGTATGCTTTAAGCACAAGATACTGAGTGAGAAAGGGCTGCCCAACACATTGTGACAATATATTGTATACCCACAAAGGGGGGCTTTAAATATATACATTTTAATGTTTTCAATTTTTTATTAAATACAGTAACTCGTTTATCACTGAAGAGTTACACAAACAGGGGCAGGATATATCCCCTGATGCAGCTGAAGCTGGTTACATTATCAGTACTTTTCCTCCAAATAGAGATGTATAACAAAATAGTCAAACTGTGTTACAACATATGAATAATAGGATTGTGGCGCCCCTGATTTCCATATTCTGATCAATAATCCCCTGGCACTCGAAGAGCAGGTGTGGCAATCAGGGTTCATTTCAGCTCACACACCTGTGCTTAATCATGAATATCTTTAACTCTGAGTGCCAGAGAAGCATCAGATGCAATCAGTTGTACACCTCTAGCACTAAAAGCGTTCAATCCTGGCCTGTTAGTAGTCCTTGGGGACAGGTTTGGGCAATCAGGACTAATTTACCTGGGCGACTGTTTCAGCAACACAGATATCATTGTTTGCCATGGAATAGTTTGTGAATTGATGCACCAAACTCCCCCAAGTAACCTAAACAGCACAAATAGAGAAAGTTCACTTGATTTTAACCTCTTAACCCCTTAGTGACTGGCCACGCGCACATGCAGCCGGCAGTTAACGCCCGCCGAACATTTTTTTTTTATTTTTTAAAAAGAATCCGGAGTCCCCAAACGGCGTGCAGCCGCAAGGGGACCTGGATTTCTGGGACGTACATGTACGCCCTCTGTCCACAAGAGACATCCATTTGGGACGTACATGTACGTCCTCGGGTGGTAAGGGGTTAAGGACCCGTGATGGTCCTGGCACGTCATCTGTAGGCAAGCCATAAAGACCCAAGATGTGTCAGGACAGTCATGGAATTCAGGGCGTCCTGAAACGGACTCGCAAAAACAAAAAAGAAACCCTTAAGGGCCAGCCGCACACGCACGGTGCGGTCACTTAAGGACCAGGGACCATTTTTTTCAGATTCCGGACTCCCCGAACATCATGCAGCCGCGCGGGGCGCCCGGAATCCCATGACGGTCCTGGACCGTCATGGGTCCTTAAGGGGTTAAGTGCCAGATTCATGAGAGATCTGCCAATCCTTAAAGAGACAGTAATGTCCCAAAAAAAATGCTTACAGTTTTGTAGAGGTTAAAAAATAAACAGTATGAGGTAGGTCCTCCACTATGATTTGAGAGACATCCTCAGTTAAAGTTCTCCTCTCCCTCCCCTTCTCCTGACGTCAGCTATAAGCTGACAGCAGGAGTTCCTGGTCCGGGGACCAACAAGTGGCTCTTCAGCAGAGCCGCAATAGCACAATTTAAAAAGAAATACTTCTTTGGAATGGTCTACAAAGTGTGCCTGGTTTGCAAGCACATTTTTAGACCATTCCAAAGAAGTATTTCTTTTTAAATCGCGCTATTGCGGCTCTGCTGAAGAGCCTCCTCGTGTCGGCCGGCACAGTTTGAGAGAAAGGATTTGTCTCATATTTATTTTTTTAACCTCTACAAAACCAAGCATTTTTATGGGATATTACTGTCCCTTTAAAGGGTTAAACAACAATACAGACAAATATTTGCACCTATCCACAAAGGGAATAACCGGAGGATCCTCTGTCATTACATTTTATCCTATGAATGCCAGACAGATGTCCAAGGCATTGGGAATCAATGCTTGGTACAGCCCTGTAGCACTCTGGCATTAAGCTGGAGATATGATATGATTACTATTTACAAATATATTTAACATCAACAGAATTCTCTGCAGAAGTATTTACTCAAAGAGCTAAAAAAAAAGAAAAAAAAAAAGCAGGGGGTTATCCAATAAGACTAGAGGAAATGAGCTTTTGACAAACAAGAAGGGATTTTTTTTTTTTAATGTATTTATTTTTATTTTTTTAAAAGGTGAGGTTGTAGAATTATTTGCCTTGGGAGTCAGTTTGCTGATAGAGCAGATACTTTAACCCTTACAGTGCCAGGTACCCCTCTGGGACTGAAAGGGTTAAAAGTACTGGACACCTTTCTAGGTCATAACAATATTCAGAATTACGACAGTTCATTTAATTGTAGATAGGATGTTGATCCGGGGAGATAGCAGACTGACGTTTGGCGTCAGGTAAGAATGTTTCCTTTATTCACTTGGTTAAATGGAAATGGCTTCAACAAAAGTGATGAGATAAGCTAAGGCTGTATCAGAACCATCAACTATGTCGCTCAAAGGGTTAGAACACCACAAATTCCAAAATACAACTAGCCATCATATGAAAAATTGGGTTTGCCCATATTGTTCTGATAAATGATAAACTGGACCTTAACATGTAAAGGTGAAGTTCAACAATTCTTGAGCAAACCAACTGTACTATAGAGGACAAATAGGGTGTTTAATTAGACTGAATGATACATAGGTTCCTAATACACAAATGATTGGAGACCACAGGTATTGAACAGGTGTAAAGCCCCCTTTGAATGTATGAGATTTTTATTTATTTATTTATTTGTTCCGTATGGTGCAGATGGTTTGTTCCAAAATGTCTCCAGGAATAAGTGTTTTCTGGTAGAATGAGGGAAGCCATTCTCCTTGCGCACCTCATTTCCTGATGTTTCTTGCATAACGTTGTGCAGCCTCCTGAACAGGAAGTAAGAAGTGGAAGTGCATGCTGGGTACCTTACTTACATCCAGCCTGCTCATAATCCCTTCCACATCAATGCATCATGGCTAAATGGTCAAGATGTATTGGTTAGCCTTGCCAAGCCATGGCTCCTTGAGGATGTAATGCCAACTAACATCTGAATTCATTAAACAGAGTGAAAAGTCTACAATATACAACAAAGTTACCAAAAGTAACACACATCTGACCAGAATTCAAAATATTCAGGCAGTAGAGTGAGATACATCCCCCAGGTTAGGGTAGCCAGATCATCCCCTTAAAAAAACTGAGGCATATGAGAAGTATATTCTGTGTATCTACACAGAAACCACTGCAGCCCAGTACATGTATTTTTTCATCAGGGTCCCTTTTTAAGTCTTTCAGTGCCAGAGGGTCTGAGTTGATTACCCCTCTGGCACTGAAAGGGTTAAAAGTGATGGCCTGACAACCTTTAATCAAGACTCAAAAGGCCCATATTTATAAAAAAACTGCACCATAGAGGACAAATAAGAATGTCTAAATCCCCTTGCACTTGAACAGAGATTTTTAACCTCTTGAATGCTAGAGGAAACCTATCATTTAAGAGGTTAAAAGCCTAATTTCATTTAAAAGGAATTTTTATTTGTCAGCCATGTTGCAGATGGTTTACTCCAGAATAACTCCAGTTTGCTTTTATAAATAGGGGCCAATGGTCCATGTGTATAAAAGAAAGTGGTTCAATTCTGGGATACATCATCTACAACACAGAGGTCTAATAAACATTTCATTTAAAGGGGACTATTAACACCTTAAATGCTAAACATTTAGTAAATATCCAAGAGCAGAACTATGCCACCAATAAAAAAAAAATAAAAAAATAAAAAAAAATAAAAAAAAAAATAGATCATGTCAGCCAGTGTTATTTGTTACCCATGGTGCAGCTTGGTTTACCCTATAATGTCTCCACTTTTCCATTATCAAGGCTGTAGATAATCATTCAGCAGAACCAAGGCCATTTCACACAGAAGACTGGAATGTGGTATTGATGCGGTCACTTACTAACAGTCTGAAAAAGGACCAGGGATGTCCCTGTGTTCCCTGGAAATCCTATCAGTAGGGGGTGCAACAGGCTGGCAGCCCATGTCAGCATCAGACATCATTGGCCTATGTCCACATGGACCGCAACTGCCTGGTTAATTGTAAGGAGCACTGCAGCAATCCAGTGGTATATTAAACATCTGCATGGTGGCCCCTGTGAAGTTATTCACTATTGAGTAAGAACAATAATGGGCATTTGCCAAGGACCCCCTCTCAATAGGGGCCCACCATGATGAAGGCACGCTGCATTCTGCACATGCAGAAAGACAGGATGGCTGATCAGCACTGCTAGACAGTGGTGAAACAATAACATTAAACAAGGCCAATGAGCAGCTCAGGCTCAGCAATACACTATCCCAGTGGGTCCATATCTGGCAGAGCCTGAGCTGTGCCTGTGGGCCTGTCTTTTTGTACCTCTAATTAGATGTGCCGATCAGCCTTCCTACCTCTCTGCAAGCCCACCATTAATGTAAGTGCTGTAGAGGGACACTGCCACGTGCCTTCTGTTCCTGACCTTCCTGCAGAAGCTCATGTCCTCAGGTGAGACCGTGAGGGCACCTCCATTTATGGTCTCAGCTGCCTTCTATGATGTCACACATCACAGAGAGGCACAACACCACTAAGAGGGACTGGCGCAGCAACAGCCTGACCTGACCCACACCTGCTAAGTGTCATACAGTTAAAATCCACCACAATCCACAGAAATCAGGCAGGCTTATATAAATAAAGAGCATTTAAAAAGGATTAAAATATATATATATATATATATAGTCAAAATAAAAGGGGATGTATCCTCCCTATATAACTTAGCCTGAATAGTTACGTTATATATATATATATATATATATATATATATAGACTATGAGTAAAAGTTTATTTTTTTTTTATTTTATTTTTTTTAAGCTCCTGTTGGTCTAAATTGAAGTTATAAACTCTGCCCTGCACCTACTTCCACATACTGCTGTTACCTGCTCTGTAATCGTAGTCCATCTCTCTGCCTCTGCTTGATGTCTGGCCAATGAGACCGCTCCACCTTACAGGCAGAAAGCCTCCATCATCAGCGGAGGCTGGATAGAGGGAGGAGAGCAGAGACAAAGCGATGGACTGTGATTACAGAACAGGTAACCGCAGTATGTGCTGAAGTAGATGCAAGACAGATATTATAACTTCAATTTAGACCTACAGGAGCTTTATAAATAAAAAAAAAATAAATAAATAAACTTTTACTCATTCAATAAATAACCTAACTATTCGGGCTAACTTATATAGGAGGGATATATCCCCTTAAAGGGATAGTAGTAGTTCATTTTAAGTATTTCATATTACAGACATTAATATAAAAAAAATGATGCAAGTCTTATCTCTCAAACCTTTATGGTTTGAGAGATATACCTTTCTAAAGTTACCTCTTCCTGGCTGTTTCACTGAAGTCAGCTCACTAGTTAACGGCTGCAGAATCCGGTCAACTGACTGGACGGAGGCTCTTTACCAGAGCCGAAATCGTGCTCTTTAGAACTAAATACTGCATTGGAAAGGTCTACAAAGTGTGCCTGGCTTGCAAGCACTTTGCAGACCATTCCAATTAAGTATTTAGTTCTAAAGGGCACGATTTCAGCTCTGCTAAGGAGCCTCCGTCCAGTCAGTTGACTGGATTCTACAGCCGTCAACTAGTGCGCCGACTTCAGTGAAACTGCCAGGAAGAGGCAACTTTAGAAAGGTATATCTTGCATCATTTTAAAATAATGGGAGTTTTGTAAATGTCTGTCCCCATAATACATTTGGTTTTATCCAGAATTTTGTGCATACACACATGGTAGTCTGATGTGTAGACAGGCAATTGGGTGCCATCAGTTACATGTTAAAGTGTTTAAGTTAATGTTGTCTGTATGAAAGAACCCCAACACCATGGAGTCTCTGTATGAAAGACATCAGTTTCAGGAAATGAAACCTCACACACAGCACGGTTAGTGGGAACAAACCAATGGTTGTCATCTCTTTGGCTTTTCCACTGATTTTAATAAAGCTAATGATTCACAAACCACCATTTATCACTACTTGTATATGGAAAACAGCTTGCTCCTAAATCATCATAGGTGTCTATATTTTTGGCCATTTTGCAGCATGTGGTTAACCCTTTAAGGACCAGAGGAGTGAGCAACTCAGTGTGAAGCAATAAGTTGCACACTCCTCTGGTCCATAACCCGTTGAGTGCCAGAAATGTATGCAATGCATTGGATTCCACTCCGGCACTCAAAGGTTTAAAGTTGCCTTGTATCCTCATAAAGGCACGAGCGCATCACATTGCAAACAAAGTGTTGAACAATTGCCAGGAATGCAAAAGGTTAATTAATAGACGGGTCCAATTTCCAATGGACCCATCACTCAATGAAAAGTTTAGTTAACCTTAAGGAGAATTAAAAACTGTGTGGTGTACTGGCCAATTGTAATATAGTTTTGAGAATGTAACCACTATTTGTGGTGGCGCACTAAATCGATAAAATATTCTATTGATTACTGGTTATTAGATCAGCATAAAGAGTCAGAACTAGAACTGCAACCTCTCTTGGATATTACTGGTTTTCTATAGGTGCACAACGTTGTTACAAATGTTATATATAATAAAATAGACTTGATATTTTGAATCTAACAATTAGATTAATCTTTGCAGCCCTAAGTAACACCTTATAATAACCACCCACTTACCTTCCTATGGCCAAAAATTCTTAATAAAACAGACCACTCCAAGGTAGTATGCAATATGTTCCAACTGGCTGCTCTACATACAGTAAATGTACATTAAAGGCTGTGTACTGGAAGACTCACTCACCCTGTCATACTCAATAAATCAGAATCATCTGGGACACCAGAGAAATCAGAAGCCTCTATGCTGGAGGCTTAAGGGGAGCGCCACTCCTCTCAGACAGCAACATCTTATCTGCACACAAAGTAATAATAAATCATGAATTTATTCCAAGTCTTGATTTTAGGATTACTTTGTGCTTTGTGTATGGATACATTGTTGCCGTCAAATCTTAATGGTCCCTGTAGTTTTGCCCTTGTGCATTCATCAGTTCAGCATGTCACGCCCATGGAGGCAGACATGACAGCTGCTAGCAGTAACAGGACAAACTCCTCCCCACTGCGCTGGGTAATCTTAACTCTGAGTGCCAGAGAGGTATCCAATGCAATACAATGTGCTGGTTCTCTCTCTGGCACTCGAAGGGTTAACCCTTTACAGAGTGGTGGGCAACAATTTATTTGCAATTTGCTGCCCACTGCTGTGGTCCTTACAGGGTTAAGTCAAGTCATGCTCCCTACCTGCTTGAGTTTGCAAAAACTGCCAACAACTGTAATGACTGCCTCTATTGATATGACATCCAGGACTGACTGATTTTTTCTGGTCAGATTAAGCATGGATGTCTACGGGGGGGGGGGCAAGCGGGAGGCTCTTATCCCCTCGGATATTTACAGCACCCCCCCCCATATAAACATAAGGGTTGGGCAAGCTGGCCTTGTAAGCATATTATTGCTTTGCCCCCCCTCCTACAAAAAGAAGAAAAACAACACATGACTCCTGCAGACACCCACAATAGTAAGGTAAGTTGGTGTTATTATCGTTACTTCCCCATCCTGTATTTCTCTGATCAAATAAATCTGCTTCTACTGTAGAACACCTGCCAGTCTAGATACTACTGCATTGTGTGTACCAGCTGACCAACTAAACCGGTAGCAGGCAACCTTCAGCCTTCCAGCTGTTGTTGGACTACAATTTCCATCATCCTGTACTGGCCAACTGTGAGCTGAGTATGATGGGAAGTGTAGTCCAACAGCAGCTGGGAAATGGAAAGGAGCTTCGAAGTTTCATAGTTGCTTTGCTCACAGACCCCCACTAGACAAACAATAGAAGGTGTCAAGTAGTTCATACTGCCACCCCCAGAGGATGCAAACAGTGACGGTCATCTCATAACCCACAGACTTTTCTGACCCCCCCAAAACTGCTGATTAGTGTGGTTTCTCAGGTGTACAGCACAACCCCTGAGTTTTTATTTTGGTTTCTCCCATTTCAACAGCCTTGGCAACAATCAGTTTACTATGAAATGGGATGTGCCATTTTTCATCTGTTTTGCACTCCTCACTTCCTTTTCTGTCCTTCACAGTAACAGACCTGGAAGTGAGGAATGCAAAGTAAAATGTCTTCCCCCAGAACCCTTAAATGAACACAAACACCTACAATTGGTCCGCGGTTACATACATTTAAATACTCTGTACTTCATACTGGCATCAAAGTCCTAAAATGTACTAAATTGATTACTTTATGGGCCAGCCTTTCTTGCGTTTTCAAGGGCTCCATAAATCCCATTACCACAGCAATCTTAATAGGTGCTTGAGAAGTGATAGCGCTGTATTCTCTGCTTTCTGAATACAAGAGATGTAGGTACAAATATCAAATTAACTGCATTAACTCTTGCCCTCATTACCAACATACAGATTAACCAAATGGTGTCTACATGGGACAGACTATACATGTATTACAAACGCAGGTTCAGTATTTGATTTTATGGATCCAACACTAAATAGCTAATTTTTACAGATACCAACTACGTGACATTACCATTATATAATGCAATTTAGTTTTTAATATAGGTGTCAGCACTCTTAACCTTTTAAGGGAATGGGCTTGGGATGCACAGACCCCGGTACTTCAAGGGTAAAAAATATAAGTATAACAACTTTGACATTACTTTGAATGCAGGAAGGTTGTGTACCCCTCATGTATTCAAAGGGTTTTAAACCACATAATGAGCAAGAGATCGTACTGTGTGCTTTTATGTGCTGAAATTGGAGTAAAATTATCTTATTTAATCAGTTGAGTGCCAGAGAGGAATCCCACGCAATGCGTTAGATATCTCACTGGCAATCAGAGGGTTAAAACAAATGTAAATAAGAGAGTATACGCTCATATCACTGTATCTAATAAGACCACATTTTTATTTTAGAATCAGTGTCCCTTTGAGTGGCAGAGGAGTGAGCGATGTATTGGGCACACTTCTGGTACAAAAGGGGTTAAATTGTTTCAAGAAAGACATCGGTTTTGCACAACTAATCACTGCAGTATGCGGTTAACCCTATAAGGACCAGAACCATGTTCAAGGCATTATTTCACAATGCCTTGCCTACCTCGATGGTCCTTTGAGGGTTAACAGAGGAAGAGAAGGTAATCTTGCTGTTCCAGCCACATTCCTAATAGACACAGAAAAACAAACACATGGAGGACCACGTGCACAGAAACAAAAGAGGTACAATTTTGGGTTAAACCAACAGTGCTTAGGGAGACACAGAAATTCTCATTGAACTAAATGGAGCTTTTAAACCCCTTGGTCACTATGAAAAGTCTCCAACACATTAGGAAGCAATGCACTCAAGACCTTTCTAGCATTCACTAAAAAACCTATTTAACCCTTTGAGTGACATAGGATACCTCTGTGGCATTCAATGGGTTAAGGGAATGATTGTCTGGTTGAACCAACTATTATATCTTGCACATATAGCCACTTTGTGCTGACCTCTAAACTAGTTTTTCTGCATTTTAGACAAGTAAATATTTCTTTTTTCCATCACACAACACTCCTTGGGTACAACGTCAACAAGCTGATTAGGGATGTAAAGAAAAGAAAATAAATAACATTTATTTATTGTCAACAAAAGTGTGATTCTGGAAAAGAACCACAAATAATGCTAGTGTTCTGGCTTCAGGAGGAAGGGCTGGGTATGGAAACATCCCTTAATCCTTTGACTGCCAGAGGGGTATGCAATGCAACCAAAGAGTTAACTGGGTTGTAGGGTAAATCATTTAACCCTCTGAGCTCCTGAAAGATGAGTAAGCATGCACTGCAGTGATGCCAAGACTAACGTTACACCTTAATAAATGCACCTATGTAGGACACAGAGTTATTTAACTCTGACTAAAATAAGTGTTTTGTTTTGTTTTTTCACAGTTTAGGAAGCACAATATTGACTGGTTACCTATCCCAAAGTATTAACCCCACAAAACTGTAGGTCTTCTGTAACCCTTAAACCTTGGAGTGCCAGATAGGTATCCAGTGCATGTGTTGGCTTCCTCTATGGAACCTAAAGGGTTAAAGATCAAAAGGATGTGCAACATAGTGCATTTTAAACCCCTCTGGTCCTTTAAGGTGTTGCCTGACAGGTCAAGGTTAATCCTTTGGCTGCAAGAGGGGTACAAAAAGCAATGCGTTGCATACCCCTCTGGCACTCAGAGGATTATAGCAACCCTTGGTTCTGCAATTTTTGAAAACTACATCTCCCATCATCCCCAACCACCTGTTGGCAGTTAGCAAATGATGTTATAGTCTCCAGCAGCCGAAGAGCCTGAGGTTTCATGCCAATGTCCTAGGCACAGCAATACTGTAATCGTTAGGATAGATCTCTGCATACTCCCTTTCTGGCCTCATCTCACGTTTTGAGACATAACACGAATGAATATAAAATAGTGCACGCTTCAGGACAGGAACAAAACCCTGCTACATACTCCCAGCAAATAACTGATTAAATATCCAAGCACACATACAATAAGCTTTTTTTTTAAAAAAAAATACAAAGCGTTTAGCAAAAGCAGCGGATTAAAATAATATTAAACTATGTAGAAACATTACAGAAGGGTATTGCAATTCTATGTTATGCCTTATTAATCCCCTAGATGATAGAAAGGTCGCCCAAGCATTACTAGAGGTGTGCCAGCTCACAATGGGTTCCACTTCCACAACCCTCTAGTATTCATTGCACACTCCTCCCAGGCAATCCATGTGTTAATATGAGTGGAGCCATATGTAACAGAAGCTGGCAGTGAATGTGTTAAAGATGGTTAAGTCCACACCCAGATCTCTCTGCAGTGCTACAGTTAATCTCTCTTGAATCAGAGAGGTGACAGGTAACAATATATCTTGAATTTCCTCCGAGGCTATAGTAGTCTAAACCAGCTTCTGTGGTAGGGAGTGAGGGGAAAGGCTGCAGATTACAAGTACATGGACAAAGGGGAGAGACAAATACATTTATTTTACTGCTTCTTGTCTCGGAAAACCTAGGACCGAGCATGGGTTAACCTTTTATCAATCCAACATGGGATGAGACGGTCAAGTAAAATAGACTGGAAAGAAAAGTTAGTGAATAGTAATGGAAATAAAATCTGCATGATGCATACAGAAAGGGATACTCAGATAAATTATTATTCATCAGGGTGGTCAACCTGAGGCCCTACAGCTGTCGTGGAATACAGATCCTACTAACATCTACAGCCACTGGCTGACTGGGGATGATGGAAACTGTAGTCCTCAACAACTGGAGGGCTTCTGGTTTCCCATCGATGCATTACGTTCCACTGTTTGTAATTCTTGAACATTTAAGGACCGAGGGTGTGCAAAGTATTGCTTCGCATGGGTTATTATTAATGTAAAATATGAGCTTGCTTTATTATTACCATCAGGATGTTAACCACTGTTTCTCCAGTTGCTGCTGCTGAACTATAGTTCCCATCATCTTCATCTGTGATTTATACGAATATATGTTCCATCACACGTTGGTGAGGCATGTGTATCCATGCCTAATGTTAAGGCTGGCAAGTCTAGCCATACTAATGCAGAGCTTAGCTTCCTGCAGCATTGTGCGCCTACAATATTCCACTCTAAAACACAGGAGTCTGAGAGATAAAATAAATTAAAAATGAATGTGACTTACAGAAACTTTCCCCGGTCTTGGCAGCTTGTACAATGTGTCCAATACCCTCCAGCTCCCACTCTCCTCCACTACCTTCCTTCCACACCGACTGCTGAAACCACACACAACCCGACACTGTTCCAGACAGGCACAGTAGCACCAGTACCCTCCCACATCCTTGTCATTGGCTGATGCTGCCGGTCAGCCTGAGGCTATCTTGCTCTATGATTGGTCCTGACAGTTGTCAGTAGAACGTAAAGCTGCTCTGTGGTGAACAGGATTCAATAGGAGAGCAGGATGAAAGCTGTATTGTCACATATAATTACTATGTATTGTTTTTATTTATATATTTTAATTTATAGCAATGCTTGAATTTCATGGTTTAGGAAGGGATGTTAACCTCTTATTTTAGCGACCTTTTTATTCAGGTTTTTAAGTAGGGACACAGGATAGTAGCTACATAATCCAATTCATTACTGTTTGTTTTTGTATTGATTTGCATTGGCAATAATCCATGAATTACCTGGTACAGAAATGGATTTTCTTCAGGGTGTTAACCTCTTATACTTTTTATTAAAAGCTTTTAAAGGTTACATGCCCTTTAAAGGGAAAGTATAACATAATATATTGTCCAATGTCCAGAAATCAGCACTTGATAAATATCCCAGGAGAGGAACAAACGTTCATCTGCACAATGTGGTACATCGTTTGATTCACTAGGAACTCCTGTGAGTGCTGATTGGTGGACAAGATCATGATTATGTTTTCTGGCAATCAGCCCTGAACTTATATTTGTTATGAATTCTGCCCTTATAAATAAATATATACTAGTAGTGTGGGAAGGTGTTGCCTGTCTGTCTATTTTTTGGTTATCCTTGTATTCAGTTACTAGTGTAAAAACCCGTGTACATGGGCCAAGGTCTGGGTGATGTTAACCCTTTGAGTGCCAGAGGGGTACACAACGCAATGCTGTTCACTGTTCCAGCCCACCCTGCACAGCTTACAACTCAAATGGGGCTACACTTCTGATACTACAGAGATTACAGTTGAAAGGGATCTGCACTAGTGATACCACAGAGCTTACAAGGGAAATCGGTTATGCTTCATTTGGATTGTAGATTTGTATATCACATGTGTAGCTCCATTTCAATTATAAGCTCTGTAGTATCAATAGTGTAGCTCTATTAACAGCAGCAAGTGGGAGAATTAGGGCTGGATTCAAATGCAGGAGATAAATGTTACCTCCCGTTTTATCAGACATTTTATCAGAGATAAAATTAGCACCTGCAATTGAATCCAGCCCTTAGCTAGGCAGTGGCTCACTGGTCCAGACATATGACCAGCCCAGGGAGCAATTGCCCCCCCCATCAGTCAAGCCCTCCCCTGCACACACACACACACACGCACACCCAAATCTCATACATACATAGACAAACACACACACATCCCACATACCAGTAGCCTAACTATAGGGGTCGCACCTGCGACCAGGCCCATCACTCCAGGGGCCCAGCTGCCCCCTGCGACCCCTCCGCCTGGCTCCTGCAATCTCCCTCCGGTGCTCCAGTAATGCAGAGAGCTGGGAGATTACATCATCTCCCAGCGCTCAGCATTACTAAGAGGACCACGCGGGTGCTCCAGGGAGGTAGGAGATGAGGGCATTGTGAAGACTGAGGGACATTGTAGAGGGGGTCAGTGTGGCCAAGAGGGGCCAATGTGGTGGTGGTGGGGTGGGCCTGTGGCACTTCTAGCACCAGGTCCCAGAGGCTTCTAGTTACGCCTCTGCCACTTACATGCATACAGACACACATACATAAACACAGATACAGACCTATACATACATACAGACATATACATAATTATAGAGATGCACGCGCACACACACACATAGATATACAGACACACATACAGACATACACACACATAGGGCGAGATGTTCAGAACGTGGTGGCAATTGAAATTGTCTGTAATCAGAATAAAAAAGTTCTTACACTGTGATCCATCAATTCTCAAACATGTTTCCGTCATTTTTTGCATCCAATTCCGCCATCTCGCTCAAAGGGAAAAAGCCATCTTAAAAGTGGGCGTGGTTTAAGCTACCATCATAATGTAAAGTATTTTCAGAAAAAAATATTCTTTTCAACGTCACTTTTTTGTCTGATTAAAGTCATTTTTCCCGACAAAATAAAAATGGTCTATACTTGGAGAAGACAAATAAAGTACTGAGAAACAATTTGTCGTTTGAAAGACAAAAAATGTCTTTTCTTTGAAAATTTTCATTTCAAAGACAAAATCAAATATATTTTTAACATCAGAATTTTTTAAAGGCAATGTACATCAACATTTTCTTGTCATTTTTAATTCTTTAGACGCATTTTCAGACGTGATGGATTTACTTCTGAAAATGTTGTCCTTCTTTTACCACCAACTCATGATCTGACAATTTGTTCATTATGACGACTTTTTGAACATCTTTCCCATAGAGAGAGACACACACACATACATACATAGACACACACATACCTACTTACCGTGGAGGGGTGATATGAAAGGGGAAGGTGGGAAGAGACAAAGGGAAGGGAAGCATAAGGGCATGAACCTTTTGAGTGGCAGAGGGGTAGGCAAGGTATTGCACAGCAATACATTGTGCAACCTTCAGGCACTGAAAGGGTTGATCAGCTGCCTTATAGCCTGTGTGTGGATGGTAGTGTTAATGAGGCTTTCAGTGTATTTGTTACAAAAAAAATCATCTGAAACAATGATTTAGATGAAGACCAACATATTTTAATTACAGAGGCATGTAAGCCTGTCAAGTGAGTTAACCCTTTTAGTGCCGGAGAGCTACGCAACTCCTCGGGCACTGAAAGAGTTAAAATTGGGCAGAATGTGGACCTTGTCCTTTTGAGTGCAGACAGAATTTGTAATGTAGCATTGGACGAGCGTACAACAGGTAGCAGTTCTTTTTATGTGTTTTATATATCTGTAACGGTAAGTTACCAGTAGCACCCCAGGTTTAGCAGGAATTATGGGAAAAATTCTGAATCGGAGGAAGCAGCCACATTCATAGTGGAGTGGAGGTGGCTCTCTGGCACTCAAAAGGTTGTGAAGAGCGACTTGTTGGTATGTTAGTTTTTCCCTTTAAGGACTAAATAATCCTATATAATAATTTGCTAAATTGTGTGTAACGCCGCAACATGCGCAGTAGACACTGCTGCGCATGCTGCAGTCATGCGCAGTAGAGACTGGCTGCGCCGCGGCTGATACAGAGCTGGGTGCTCCGAAGGAGCGTCCATGGCGCGGGCTGTTCAACTAGTAGTATAATATGTAAGATACATGTAAAATCCAGTACGTTATTCAGTCGTTAAAGAGAAATTGTAGCATTGGAATAAGTCGGTCATGACTTGTTGAAGCACCCTTTGAGTGTCAGAGATACACTTCCACTGCACTATGAGTGTGACACATTGCGGTTGGTTCCTCCAATTGTGTATTTTTGGCATAAGAGTTGTTAAAGCCAGAGTGGTTTAATCCAGTGCAGTCCAGTGAGTGAAGCAGTACCTGAATAAAGAATAAAATGAGAGCATGGAAAGAGCATAGTAAGTGTTTGTTATTTTTTGTGCGCCCATGTATAATATAGAAGCCGCGGCTATATGTTAGACTCGTGTGGAAGTGTGAGCATAAAATTAACCCTTTGAGTGCCAGATAAAATGCACAAAAGTTAATTAAAATCCGAGTTATGTAATTTAGTGAGCAAAAAAGGTGGCTAATTTAGATAGGTATATAACCAGGGCTCAAAATTTCCACTCACCACTAGCCAATGGTGAGTGAAAATTTAGCCCTGGCGAGTAGAAATTCAGCCCTGGTGGGTATATTATAGCTTGCAGTGGTGAGTAACTTTTCAGGTCTGGCTAGTAGCAAAGGACTTCAACTTTTAAGCCCTGCTATCCCTGCTCCAATAAAAACCTGTGTGGTCCGTGGCGTGTCTGTGTGGGCTCCTGATTATAGGTGTACTGGCTTTAACCCTTTCAGTGCCATGTGGTGGAGAAAGCATCACAATGCTTTTTGTCCCCCTCTGCCATGAAAGGGTTAAGTCTTCAACTTGTCGAACTGTATGACACATTCCTCTCCTGCACATGTACAGAAGCTGCTGCCTGTGTACTTACAGTGCAGTAGGTGAGGCTGATCACTGGAGGCAGATACAACATGTCTTCCCCTTCCCCGGACACAGTGGATGTGGGTAATAGCGGAGTAACATGGAGATCCTTCCTTCAGGCACATCCTCCACCAGGACAGCACTGCAATGCTTACCGGCCGCTGCCTGCAGGAAGTGCTGGGAGGTCTGCTGGCTAAAGAGCGTTGGGGAGGGGAGAAGGTGGACACAGCTGTGGGACAGTAAGGTGTGGGGCAAGTTGGAGGGCATGATATGTAAGCTGTGACTGTGAAATTCGGATACGTTTTGCTTTTTTTGCCCAAGATAAGATGGTGAGGAGTAGCCAAGTGGTTGCAGAGAGAGAATAACACCCCGCTGTATTTTCAGGTTTGGATGTATGGAGGAGATATGCATATCTCCTTGCGCCAGCGCTGGGGTGTCTGTGTGACTTCTTGCAGAGATTTTCACAGGAGTGTGCATGAAAATCACGCCCCCATGTATGTTGAAGCAATGTGAATGGAGGCGATATACTTATCTCCTCCTTCTGTCCACCCCGGGGTGTGTGTGGGCACATCTGGAGAACTGTTGGTCACATGACCACGTTCTTCTTTATAGTATAGATATATATTTAACATCCACACTCATCAATTTAAAGCTTCTACTCAAAACCCACCTGCTCAAGGAGGCATCTCAGCAGCAATATCCTCCTCTTGCACACAGTCACATCAGAATTCTCCTGCACTTCCTTCACCACTCCTTGTACTTGCACTTATAATTCTCCATCTACTGTCTCTGTCTCTGTATGAATTCTAATTAGATTGTAAGCTCCTTGGGGCAGGGTCCCTTTCCCAGTGTATGATTCCCTTGCTGCACTTTCCCCCACAAATGATGAAATGATTGCACCTAAGCTTAATGCTCTTAACCCAGTTCTGTATTTTTGTAATGTATTATTTCAACTTCTGTTAAGCACTGTGTACATGTATGACACTATACAAATAAAGATACATACATCATAATCATCTTCAGCAATCATCAGTCCACTGCAGGTTGAAGGCCTCCTCAGCAAGTCTCCAACAACTTTGGTCCTGTGCCTTTGGTTGCCACTGTGTGCCAACAAATTTGGTAATTTCATCTACCCAACTTGTGTTTGGTCTCTTTCTTGTGCTGTCTAATATCAAGTGCAATCCATTCAGAACTTTATTTGGTCCATCTACCATGAGGTCTTCTTGCTATAGGGCCTGCCCATTTCCATTTCAGGAGCTTTACTCTTTCAGTGATGTCAGAGACCATGTTCGCTGACGAATCCATGCACACATTTTTCGGTATCTTTTTGCTATGTTTAGAATTAACTGCTCCCCTTTGTAATGCATTGGCGACCTTTCTAACATCCAGGGGGTTAATAAAGCATAACACAGAATTGCAATATACATGTAACAAACATGCATACACCCAGACATGCAAAAGATATACACACACATGCAACAGACATAAACACATGCAAGCAACAGACATGCACACACATGCAACAGACAACCATAGAGGGAGACAATGAGGGGGACACAGGCACAGTCTGTAGATTCCAGCTCTTGCTGTTCCCCTGGATCTGGAGGTTGTGAATATAGAGGTCTGAGCTATAGCATGTATGTGTATAAATTGGATGTGACATTAATGTTAGCAAGTACACAGTGCAGACAGTTCTACTGTATTGCATATATAATCAAAAAGACTTTACCAGTCTGTAATGGATCAAAGATCAAACAAGTTAATGTAATGGAAGAGAAAATATCCTCTCAGAATAGATTCAGGGATCCTCTGTGTTACTGCATATACGAAATACTGACATAAGCCGGCTTAGGGATGAAAGAGGAAAAATCAGTGTATCAAACATTCCAGGATATCCATAGGACCAATCACTTGAACTAAACATGAATTTTAATAATAACCAAAAAGTGCAAAAACATTTTCACCTTCAATTGTGTATATAAATCAGTGTTTAGACAGACTTGATATCTCTTGTATATAACTGCCTAAGTTGCTACATGGAAACAAAAGCCAGGGCATAATGGGCTAATATAGTAAAGGAAGCACTTTTCCAGCCAATCAATAAAGCATTAGGATCATATACATTATGAAGCATAGTGCATGTCCTCATAAGTCTGTTCATTTAGGCATAAGTGTGCAATGGAAGAGATTACTGAGAGCACACTGTCAGAACCAATTCAGGTGATCCACTGTTTGACTATAATAGAATGTATCCGCTATATCTCCTGTTGTGAGACAGCACGCTAAGGGAGATATAAGTGAAAAAGTATAAAGCACTTTAGAGTACAAATTCTTATATAAGGACAATATTGTATTTCACTTCATTCATAATTTTACTCTTTAAGATGGGAAAGACTCTCTCATAGTGATGAGCGAGCACCCCAATGCTCGGGTGTTCGGGTGCTCTGACCGAGCACCCCCTGAGGCTCGAGTGCTCGGCCGAGCACCCGAGCCCCATTGAAGTCAATGGGAGGACTCGAGCATTACACCAGGCACCCCCTGCTCTGATGAGGGGAGGGTGCCTGGTCCATAGGAAAAGGGCAGAAAAGGATGGAAACACCACAGAAATGGTTCAGGGACAGCATAGGGAGGATGTCTGGATGCATCTTGGACTCCAACATCGCTGCTGGGAACGATCTTTCGCCCGTAGTACGCCATTTTTACACACTGACCGTAAAACACACAAAAAGGAAAATAAAAACGACTTTAGGCGAAAAATTGTTACCAAACAGTATTTGCTGTATATTTACTTGTATATCATCTGCAAATTCTCCCAAAAATTTCCTTGATTTTCAGAACTGAGGCCATAATTAAGAGGGAAACGTGCGCAGAGGCAAATTCTCCCAAAAATTTCCTTGATTTTCAGAACTGAGGCCATGATTAAGAGGGAAACGTGCGCAGAGGCAAATTCTCCCAAAAATTTCCTTGATTTTCAGAATTGAGGCCATGATTAAGAGGGAAACGTGCGCAGAGGCAAATTCTCCCAAAAATTTCCTTGATTTTATTGAACTGAGGCCATGATTAAGAGGGAAACGTGCGCTGAGCTGACCATCTAAAACATTATGGGTGAGGGTCTGCTGCAGAGCTGACCATCCTAAACATTATATGCGAAGGCCCGCTAGTGAGCTGACGCTATAAAACATTATATGAGAGGGCCCGCTAGAGAGCTGACCCAATAAAACATTATATAAGAAGGCCCGCTGGTGAGCTGACCTATATAAAAATTGTCAAACAGGGCCCGCTGGTGAGCTGGCCCTATATAAAAATTATATCACAGGGCCCGCTGGTGAGCTGGCCCTATATAAAAATTATAGCACAGGGCATATGGAAGAGGAGGAGGAGGATGAGAAGATTAAGAGTCAACCATATACCCGTTTTTTGGGTGGAAGGGGTGAATGGGAATACAGAGTATTCACATCATTGTAAATAACATATATAAAGTGAGTTTATGTTCCCCCGGGGCTTTCCTCCAGTGGAGTGGAGAAGTCAGGGGAAATCCAGGCCTTGTTCATTTTTATAAGTGTCAACCTATCAGCATTGTCGGTGGAAAGGCGGATACGCTTATCTGTTATGATGCCACCAGCAGCACTAAATACCCGCTCAGACAGAACGCTGGCGGCAGGGCAGGCCAGCACCTCCAAGGCGTAGAGTGCCAGTTCATACCACGTGTCCAGCTTGGACACCCAGTAGTTGTAAGGCACAGAGGGATCATTGAGGACGCTGACACGGTCTGCTACGTACTCCTTCACCATCTTCCAAAACTTTTCCCTCCTTGTGACACTAGGCTGCGCATCAGGGTGAGGGTGCTGGCGGGGTGTCATGAAGGTGTCCCACGCCTTGGAGAGTGTTGCCCTGCCTTTCTCGGAACTGCTGTGTGCTCCCCTTTTCTCCCCTTCTCTGTTGGCCAAGGTAGCACGTACTCTGCCGCCAGCGTTGTCAGATGGAAAATTTTGGAGCAATTTTTCAACAAGAACCTTCTGGTATTGCACCATTTTGCTTGTCCTCTCCACCGGAGGAATGAGAGATGAGAAATTCTCTTTGTAGCGGGGGTCCAGAAGGGTGAACACCCAGTAATCCATGTTGTTTAAAATGCGTATAACGCGTGGGTCACGGGAAAGGCAGCCTAACATAAAGTCAGCCATGTGTGCCAGAGTACCAACAGTCAAGATTTCGCTGTCCTCACCAGGAGGATGACTCTCAATATCCTCATCCTCTTCCTCCTCTTCTGCCCACCCACGCTGAAGAGATGGAACTAAAGTTCCATGGCTACCCTCTGTAGCGGAGGCAACCGTGTCTTCCTCCTCCTCCTCCTCCTCCTCCGCCTCCTCCAATTGTCGCTGAGAAGACGAAGTGAGGGTGCTCTGGCTATCACCTTGTGTAAGCTCTTCCTCCCCCATTTCCACCTCTTCCACATGCAAAGCGTCGGTTTTAATTGTGAGCAGCGAGCGTTTCAGTAGACACAGAAGTGGGATGGTTACACTGATAATAGCGTTATCGCCGCTCACCATCTGTGTCGATTCCTCAAAATTGCGTAAAACCTCGCAGAGGTCTGACATCCATTCCCACTCCTCACTTCTGATTACAGGAAGTTGAACGGAGAGGCGACGACCGTGTAACAGCTGGTACTCCACTACTGCCCTCTGCTGCTCACAAAGCCGGGCCAACATGTGGAAGGTGGAGTTCCAGCGCGTGCTCACGTCACACAGCAGCCGGTGAGCTGGCAATTGTAAGCGCTGCTGCAGCTTCAACAGGCCGGCCGAAGCTGTAGATGACTTACGGAAATGTGCACACACGCGGCGCACCTTGGTCAAGAGATCATGCACATTGGGGTAGGTTTTTAGAAATCGCTGCACCACTAAATTAAATACATGCGCTAGGCATGGTACGTGTGTGAGCTTGCCGAGCTCCAAAGCCGCCACCAAGTTACGCCCATTATCACACACAACCATGCCTGCTTGCAGGTTGAGTGGCGAGAGCCACTGCTCGGTCTGGTGACTAATCCCCTGCAACAGCTCTGAGGCCGTGTGCTGTTTGTCCCCAAGGCAGATCAGCTTCAGCACGGCCTGTTGACGCTTCCCCACTGCAGTGCTACACTGCTTCCAGCTACTGGCTGATGGGGGAGTGGCGCTGCGTGTAGAGAATTCGGAGGTGGAAACGGAGGAGGAGGAGCCAATAACGTAGGTGCTGGCGGAAACCCTGATGGAGGTAGGGCCCGCAATCCTCGGCGTGGGTAGCACCCGTGCCATCCCAGGGTCCGAGTCGCTCCCAGCCTCCACGACATTCACCCAGTGTGCTGTCAGGGAAATGTAGCGTCCCTGGCCACAAGCACTTGTCCATGTGTCAGTCGTTAAGTGGACCTTCCCAGTAACTGCGTTGGTCAGGGCACGGGTGATGTTACGGGACACATGGTGGTGTAATGCGGGGATGGCACACCGGGAAAAGTAGTGGCGGCTGGGGACCGCGTACCGAGGGACAGCTGCTGCCATCAGGCTGCGGAAGGACTCAGTGTCCACAAGCCTAAATGGCAGCATTTCGATGGCCAGTAATTTTGAAAGGTGTGAGGTTAGTGCTATGGCCTGTGGGTGGGTGGCTGGGTACTTTCTCTTGCGCTCAAATGCCTGGGGTAACGACATTTGGACGCTGTGCTGGGACAGGGAAGTGGATGTGGTCGCTGATGGTGCTTCAGATGGTACAGGTGCAGGGCGGGAGGTATGCGGGCCTGCGCCTTCGACAGGCGATTGGCCGGCACCGAAAACAGGGGAAGAGGAGGCAGTGGTGTGGCCTGCAGACACAGATGGGCGATCCAGGCGTTCCTCCCACTTACTACGGTGCTTGGATGCCATGTGTCGGATCATGCTGGTGGTGGTGAGGTTTCTAGTGTTCATGCCTCGGCTCATTCTGGTGTGGCACAGGTTGCAAACTACAATTCTTTTGTCGTCCGCACTTTCCTTAAAAAAACGCCATACCGCGGAACACCTACCCTTTGGCAAGGTAGATTTACGCAAGGGGGTGCTCCGTGGAACATTTGCGGGCCGGTTTGGTGCGGTCCGCCTTCTTTCTGTAGCCACACCACTGCCTCTTCCAGCCTGTTGCGGTGCTGCAGATGGCTCACCCTCAGGACTGCTGTCATCGCTCGGCTCTACACCTTCCCAGGTGGGGTCAGTCACCTCATCGTCCACCAAGTCCTCCTCCACTTCCTCACTCTGATCATCCTCCTCAAGTCTTGATCCCACCACATACTCAGTCATTGACAACTGTATAACATTCTCCTCAACAAGGTCTTGAGACGGAAATAGTGGTTGATTTAATGGCAACTGTGTCTCATCATCATCATCATCATCCACTACTTCCTTTGACCTTAAATGCCGTTCACATCTGTCATCTTCTTGTGATTGGGTAGCCTCTAGAGGTTGTGAATCAGGGCACAAGATGTCATGTTCCTCTGCAAGCGTGCTTGGAGAGAGGGTCAAATGAAGGATTGGTGATGAGACGAGCTCCTCACTATATCCCAGTGTGGGATCACTTCTTTGACCAGACCGTCTATAGTGGGAGGAAGGATGATCAGAGTGAGGATTATGTTGACCAGACTCTTGGCTACTGAGAGTGGACTTGGTGGAAGACAGGGTGGTGCTTAACCGACTGGAAGCAGTATCAGCTGTCATCCAACCGACCACCTGTTCGCAGTGGTCGGACCTCGAGAGTGATGTCCTGCGACGCCCTGTAAAATTAGACATGAAGCTAGGTATGGTGGATGTCTTTCTTTCTTGTGCTCTGGCACCAGGCACAGTTTCTCCGCGTCCTGACCCGCGCCCTGAACTATCAGGATCACGTCCACTTCCCCGTCCCTTTTTACCCGCCTTCTTCATCTTACACGGAATATGTGACTTTAATATTTGAGTTTGAAAACTTAACAGTATTTCTTCCTATTCTGCAACTGTGCAGAGTACACAGAATAGGCTGCTAAACGGCGGTGACACACACTGAATGGAAAATGTGACTTTAATATTTGAGTTTGAAAACTTAACAGTATTTCTTCCTAGTCTGCAACTGTGCAGAGTACACAGAATAGGCTGCTAAACTGCGGTGACGAACACAGAATGGAATATGTGACTTTAATATTTGAGTTTGAAAACTTAACAGTATTTCTTCCTATTCTGCAACTGTGCAGAGTACACAGAATAGGCTGCTAAACGGCGGTGACACACACTGAATGGAATATGTGACTTTAATATTTGAGTTTGAAAACTTAACAGTATTTCTTCCTATTCTGCAACTGTGCAGAGTACACAGAATAGGCTGCTAAACGGCGGTGACACACACTGAATGGAAAATGTGACTTTAATATTTGAGTTTGAAAACTTAACAGTATTTCTTCCTAGTCTGCAACTGTGCAGAGTACACAGAATAGGCTGCTAAACGGCGGTGACACACACTGAATGGAAAATGTGACTTTAATATTTGAGTTTGAAAACTTAACAGTATTTCTTCCTAGTCTGCAACTGTGCAGAGTACACAGAATAGGCTGCTAAACGGCGGTGACACACACTGAATGGAATATGTGACTTTAATATTTGAGTTTGAAAACTTAACAGTATTTCTTCCTATTCTGCAACTGTGCAGAGTACACAGAATAGGCTGCTAAACTGCGGTGACGAACACAGAATGGAATATGTGACTTTAATATTTGAGTTTGAAAACTTAACAGTATTTCTTCCTATTCTGCAACTGTGCAGAGTACACAGAATAGGCTGCTAAACGGCGGTGACACACACTGAATGGAATATGTGACTTTAATATTTGAGTTTGAAAACTTAACAGTATTTCTTCCTATTCTGCAACTGTGCAGAGTACACAGAATAGGCTGCTAAACGGCGGTGACACACACTGAATGGAATATGTGACTTTAATATTTGAGTTTGAAAACTTAACAGTATTTCTTCCTATTCTGCAACTGTGCAGAGTACACAGAATAGGCTGCTAAACGGCGGTGACACACACTGAATGGAATATGTGACTTTAATATTTGAGTTTGAAGACTTAACAGTATTTCTTCCTATTCTGCAACTCTGCACACTACACAGAATGTGCTGCTAAACTGCGGCGAAGCACACTGAATGGAATATGTGACTTTGATATTTGAGTTTGAAGACTTAACAGTATTTCTTCCTATTCTGCAACTCTGCACACTACACAGAATGTGCTGCTAAAGTGCGGCGAAGCACACTGAATGGAATATGTGACTTTGATATTTTAGTTTGAAGACTTAACAGTATTTCTTCCTATTCTGCAACTCTGCACAGTACACAGAATGTGCTGCTAAACTGCGGCGAAGCACACTGAATGGAATATGTGACTTTGATATTTTAGTTTGAAGACTTAACAGTATTTCTTCCTATTCTGCAACTCTGCACAGTACACAGAATGTGCTGCTAAACTGCGGCGACGCACACTGAATGGAATATGTGACTTTGATATTTTAGTTTGAAGACTTAACAGAATGTGCTCTAATCTGCAACTTTGCACACTAAACAGAATGTGCTCTAATCTGCAACTTTGCACACTAAACAGAATGTGCTCTAATCTGCAACTTTGCACACTAAACAGAATGTGCTCTAATCTGCAACTGTGCACACTAAACAGAATGTGCTCTAATCTGCAACTTTTCACACTAAACAGAATATTTTTTTTTTTTTTTTTTTTTTTTCCCCCCCACACAAAATAACCTGCTGCCCCCAGACACAGTAGTCCTAAAAAGGACTTTTGGTTCTTTTTTTTCACAATTTTGGTTTTTTTCCTCCCTACACTGCCTTTCCCTTCCTATCCTCAGCTCTCCCTGGCTAAGACTGAGCCGAACTCGATGGTCAGGTGCTATACAGCACCCGACCACGGGTTCTGGCCAGCCAATCAGTGTAATGCCAGCAGCCAACATGGCTGCTGGCATTACACCGATGTCAGAGCCTCCCTGCACGTTTATTGGCTGCGTAGCAGCCGCAAAACGTGCGGGGAGGAGACCCGAACATGGCGGGCGAGCACATGCGGTACTCGTACGAGTACCGCCATGTGCCGAGCAGAGCGATGCTCGAGCCGATCCGAGCATCGGCCGAGCATGCTCGCTCAACACTACTCTCTCATTAATTTGGCAGCAAGCACCTTTATGAAGGACTAATAATCGAGAGAGTATAGGATTTTACAGCATTCATTCATGAACCCTTTGAGTAGCAGAGGGGTACACAATGCATTGTTCTGGTACTCAAAGGGTTAACACCTCTGGCCGCTTTTACAATCACTTGACCTTTTGGGAGAGGTACTAGGTGTCAGCCAACAAGTTGAAGGGATGGGATCAGTTATCACCTGTGACAGCTCTCTGGCCGCTCGGGTGCAGGACAGAGTAGTGGAATTGGGGGAAGAGTCCTCCAAACGCAGACACCATACACTTGCATATCCTGGGAAGTGTGACACAGTACAGTTGCATATCCTGGGTAGTGTGACACAATACAATTGCATATTTTGGCCAAACAACAAAGTGCAGCACTGTGGGGGACAGTCCTATAAGCACTCATAGCATAGCCTTGCATATCATGTATCCTATGCACAAAATGCAAGGCTATGCTGTGAGATCTTGTAGGACTGTCCTCCCAGTGCTCCACTGTGTTGTCTGCCCAGGAAATGCAACTGTACAGTGTCACTCTGAGCAGGATATGCAAGTGTATGGTGTCTCCGTTTGGAGGACGCTTCCCACGATGCTGCTTCTGCAGCCCAAATTTTGATCCACAGCAAATAATTCAACAATTACTGTGATCCTTAGCGCTGTACCTGATGCTTCTCCACCATCTTATGGGTCAAATGTTGAAACACATGGAATAATTAACCCCTTGAGTGCCAGTCCCCCCCATGAGTGAGTGAGTAAGTGAGAGAGAGAGACAGTGCGTGTGTGTGTATGTGTGTCTTTGTGTCAGTCTGTGCGTGTGTGTTGGCCATTTTTTTTTTTTTTTGAGGCGTATGTTGAAGGAGGGCTAACTTCTTGTAGAGATCCCCATGGCCACTGCTGTCAAAATCCCACCCACTGAATCTCCGGGACTGGCAGTATGGAGGAGATATGAATATCTCATTGTTACTGACTCCCTTGGATGTGTTTGTCTCTTAATGTGTGTGTGCGTGTGTGTGTATATATATATATATATATATATATATATATATATATATACAGTATATATATATATATATATATATACAGTATATATATATATATATTTATATTTATATATAATATATATACTTTGTAACTCTTTATAAACCCTTATGAGTGCCATAGGGGTGTGAGACTCTTTGATGTGCAATGCTTTGCATACCCTTCTTGCACTCAAAGGGTTAAAAAAAAACCCTACTTAACATCTGCCTGTTTTTAATTCTAAATACATTTCCATATTGGTGATTAACCCTGTGAGCGGTATCCAATAGACTGAGCAATATGTTGGATACCCCCTAGCACTCGAAGGGTTGAGGGCCCTATACATAAAAGATGAGTAATTCTGTAGCAAACCAACTGTATCTGCACCATAGGGGAGTAATAAAAGTGCACTAGATTCCCATTGCTTTAAAATTGGCTTTTAATTGAGTGCCAGAGAGATATCCAGCACATTGCGTTGCAATATGTTGGATACCTCCCTGGCACGGAAAATATTAACTCCTTTAATACTAGGGGCTGATAGGGTATAATGGGAGCTTGCTGCCCACAGGTTGAGAGGCAATGAGCTGGAGGTCAGGTATGCACATGGTGTAATCATGAAGATGATAAACTCTCCAAGTCCCATATTAGCTTGCAGGCACCATAGAACTTCTCTCCAACTTCAGACCTTCTTGTATAGGCCTCTGACACAGGAATTGGATACTTTACCACACTGGACAGATCATTTCACTTTTAGTTCACCTCACGTCTCCCACCAGGTGAATTGTTTGATTGGCAGTGTATTATTATATTTTTGTGTATGGTTGGCATAACTGAGAAATTTCAGAATTGGGAGACCCTGAGATTTTTCAGATATTAACCCATAATATTCCCAAAAATGTAGATTCTTGGCAATGTGCCCCTATTTTCTGTATCCCAGTGATGCTCCATTCAGTTGATAATGAGCCCTTAAAGTGATAGTAATGTTTAACAAAAACAAAAGCTCCAATTAATCTTCATAGTATTTGAGCCATAGAGAGTTTTCTTTCAATACTGTCAGAGTTGTAGTTCAAGAGTAATTGAATGATAAAGTATCCCCCTCCCGCCCCTTTTACCTAGTGTAAGCCACCTCCCCTCAGATGTGGAATCTGGCCCACAGACCAGACAGGTCACAGCAAGGGACAATCTTATTACTGTGAGAACAATGAAAGCCCTGCCCCCATTGACAGGTTTTTCAGGTTTTCCCTTATGTTAATTGTAGATTGTCCCTCTGTGCAATCCATTTGGACACCACCCTGCTGCTCTGAGATGAGCAGTCTTACATCAGTAAAAGGGGAGTGAGGAGAATACTTTATCATTCAATTACTCTTGAACTACAACTCTGACAGTACTGAAATAACACTCTCCAAGGCCCAAATATTATGAAGGTTAATTGGAGCTGCTTTTATTATGAAACATTACTATCCCTTTAACATGCTAAAGTTAAAGATCTCTTTGCTTAAATATACACTAGATATGCAGGACTTATTCCTCAGTGTCTCTAATAGAAATAACTTTAATTAAGAGACCAAAGAACAGTTAATTGGAAATAGGAATGAGCCTGCAATACA
Source organism: Rhinophrynus dorsalis (assembly GCA_037306005.1). NCBI lineage: Eukaryota > Metazoa > Chordata > Amphibia > Anura > Rhinophrynidae > Rhinophrynus > Rhinophrynus dorsalis. The sequence goes on along the minus strand of CM074726.1, from coordinate 136,158,079 downwards.
AATTTGCAGGCTCTATAGGAATGGTGTCCTTCCCAGCGTGCAGTCTCTTTTAGCCCACTAGTGCCTTTCACAGAGAGGAAATATCCTAAAACATATCATACTGGACCTGCCATAACAGCAGTCCAGCAATGAAATTCCAGGCAATTCCTTTCTGAAGCAGCCAACCCCAGGCATACGTTTCGGCCTTGTTGGGCCTTGTCAGTGAGATACAGTTGATTTCTCAATGCTGGATTCCACTATTATCCCAAGGATAATTTGCATATGTAAATGTTTTCGGCATATTAAATGTTTTGGGCAAAATTAAGATACGTTTAGCTGATAGTAAAGAGAATTAACCCTTTGTTTACAAATACTACCAATATGTTGTACTAGGCATCTTAAAATTATTTTTGAGAAATTAGCTTCTGTTTGTTTTTAGCATACAATGGCACTTTATGCTGATTAGGCTTTATACTGGGCTAATATTTACACACACACACACACACACACACACACACACACACTGAATGAATGTAGGCAGAGCCAAACACTGGGATCAGTTCTAATAGCACACTGACTGATAGGTGTATCCTCAAACATAACTATTAGAATTTCGTACTGAGGATTAGCATTATTAGCATAAAGCACTACTCCGTGCCACTAAAGCATAAAGGTTTCTCAAAACATAATATACTTAACACCTTAACGACCCATGATGTGCTAGGACTGTCATGGGTAAACTTCCCATAAGGACCCATGATGGTACTGGCACGTCATAGGTTAAATTATAGCAGAGCACCGGCTGCACTGGCTGAATCTGAGCAATCCAGGACCGGTCACATGTACCGGCATTTTCATTCACAAAGTCAATGTGTTTTACACAATTCCTTTGCAACTTCTCTCTGCCTCTCTCTTCCTTACTATGAGAGTAAAGAAGAGATAAGCAGAGAGCAGACATCAAATCAAATAAAATCATGCAATAGTTGGGGGTATTAACCCCTTGAGTGCTGGTGCTGGGGGCAGGCTGGATGCAAGTCCATTTCTGACCTGCTAAGAGCAAGTTTGTTTTTTTTTAAAACATTTAAAACATAGCAAATATTTTATTTAAAAATACTATTTATTAAACAAATCTGATGAAGTTTAAACAAAAAATAATGGGAGTTTTATTGTTGTGGAGAAATTCCATACACTTATACACACCACCAAGTCTTACCAATAAAAAAGTGGGAAAATAGGGTGGGAAAGAGGGACATGGGGATTTTCATCCTGGGGGGGACAGTGGCCATTTTGTAGGTATGAATGACTGGTCATACCTTTCATGCAGCCTCCATAGAAATGTAACCCATTGCGCCCAAATGCTAACAAGAGAAAAAAATAATAGTTGTGGGGTTTTTTTACATTTGTTTTTATAGTTTTCTTTAATTTTAATAAAATAAATGGTGGGGTATCCATGTAAGTGTGGTATCAAAAGAAAGCCCTAATTGTGTGTGAAAAAATCCTATATAATAATTCGCTAAAATGTGTGTAACGTCAAAGTCATGCGCAGTAGAGACTGCCCGCACCGTGGCTGATACAGAGCTGGATGCTCCTTCGGACCGGCTGGCAGTGGCACTGTGGCCCGTGTAACGTGCTCTTCAATCAGTGGTATATAATTTGTGTGGGTGAAATAAAGGACTTAGAGGGAAAACAATCTTGAACCAAAGACATAGTCAGAAAGGTCAGAATTGCTCTGGTCCTTAAGTGCAATCCACCTCAGATTTTCCCAGTCCTTAAAGGGTTAACAAAAGCATGGGCAGTACAACACATACATATATTTTCATTTTCTCTAAAACAGAATATATTTGAACAACAAGTCCTTCACTGCTTCAAACAAGTTCTCCTGGTCCTCCAGCTGCTTCTTCATCCCCAGTTTGAGATTTTACAGACCCTGGAAATTACATAACAATGTTAATAATAACAGAAACATGCTTAGCAGATGCAGATATTAAAGGGGCAGTACATCCAAAGTGAGAAAGAAAGGAAGAAAGGAAGAAAGAAAGAAAGAAAGAAAGAAAGAAAGAAAGAAAGAAAGAAAGAAAGAAAGAAAGAAAGAAAGACCTTTATTAATACACACTGCTCCGGAAAGTATATGTCTGACACTACTAAATCACAAATCATAGTATTTAGATTTGTATGGGTTTCTTCCTTTAACCTTTTGTCTCTCCACCCCCTGTAGTTATATCCCTGAGGAAATTAATAGGAATTTCTGAAATGTCAATGCATTTTAGACCACTCCAGCATTCAAGGGGTTTAAAGCTCCATTATATTAATGGGAATGCGGATTTTGAATGTATCAAACTACCATTCAAGGAGTTAAAAACCTAGTTAACTCAGTGGGAATATGAGGAATTTCAATACATTGAAGACATCTTTAGCACTCAAGGTTAAAGGGATAGTAATACTTTACTTTTACTAATCCCCATTTTATACAATTTAAAAATAGATTGTTAATGCCCCAAATCGCATCACTCAAACCTTTATGGTTTGAGAGAAAACCAATTTGAAAGCCCCCCCTTCCCTCCCCTTTCTCCGATATCAGTGTCTTGCTGACTACCCAGAAATCCGATTCTGGGGCCACCCGGAGGCTCTGCAGCAGTGCCGAGATCTCATTAATGAAGAAAATATATTTCACTTCAACGGTTTTCCACCAAGCACACGTAGAAGACCTTTGAAGTGAAATATTTTTTTCTTCATTAACGAAATCTCGGCTCTGCTGCAGAGCCCAGGATGGCCCCAGGATTGTATTTCCGTGCAGTCAGCTAGACACTTATATGGGGGAAAGGGGAGTGAGGAGGGGACTTTGAAATTGATTTTGTATGCAGTGGATTAGCACATGAATTTCCAGTACGACATAGCTTTTTTTTATACGTGAGGGTCTGTGCGCCTATTTTAGCTCATTTGTGCTCAGCGCTCAGTTATTAGTATTTTTGGTGAAGATGAAGATTCAGTTCCTGCTGTTACTATTGATATCTTGGTTTGACCTTGACTTGTTCCTTGACTCTGCTTGTCCTACATCCATCCAGACTTTGGCTTGTTCCTCGACTTTGCAAGTTCTCCATCTGCCCCAACCTTTTGGCTTGTCTTGACTATTCTTTGGCCTTGCTACTATATGATGATTTCTAGTGTCTTCCACAGAGGTATTCATCAGAGCCTTGCAGTCATCTGTCTCTTGTCCTGCAATAGGGATACTACCTCCCAGTTTGTGTCAACACCCTTGTCTATGGCCTAGACCAGTATCATCTTCTGGATTCTATCTCAAGTACTATCAATGTGTTCACTGGCCTAAGGGAGCGTTCATCCTGTTATCTGGTTTTATGGCCTGCATCTCTAACCACAGCCTTGTGTGCAGCAAAAACACCCCCATCGTTCAGTAACATCTCCTTGGTGGTACTCCCCGCTTGACATTTTGGCTGACCTTGATAGTATGTGTGTGTGTGTGTGTGCTGTGTGTATGCATGTCATGTGTAAGTGTGTGTCTGCATGTGTGTTTATTCTGTATATGCATATGTGTGGAGGTTAATTTGACATATATATAATCATCCTTTTTGATTATCCACTGTATATCTCCCTTTACATCAGGGGCACTTTAATTTAAAAAAAAAACCACACACACACTGCAGGGCTACAGTGATTCCTGTGCAGTCCTAGAGAATTAAGTTTCCATTAGTGTCCCTGTATTAAAGGACAAGTAGAGGTGTATATGTGTGTATATCTATCTGTCTGTGTAAATATGTGTGTCTATGTATATATGTCTGTGTATATGGTCGCATGTGTGTAGGTGTTGGTGTCTGTGTGTATGTGGAGGTATGTCTGTATATGTATGAGTATGTTTGTGTGTTTTTGTGCATGTGTGTGTGTGTGAGAGTCTCTCAAACACACACATATTCAAAGTCAAACACACATGCACAGACTCATACATACACAGATATACATACTTAAATATATACAGTTTCATACATACATAGCACACACATGCACAGTCTCACTCACACACATACACACACACACTGTCTCACACACACTCACATACATGCATACATACACAGTATCATACACAAACACACACACTGTCTCCCTCTCTCTCTCTCTCTCTCTCTCTCTCTCACACATACATAGTGTCTTGCATACACACAGTCAAGCACAGTGTCACACACTTACATACACAGTGTCACACACATACATAAACAGTGTCACACACAGGCAAAGTGTCACACACATACATACACTGTCTCACATATGTGCCCAATCCTGTCCAAATCATTGATCCAGTGGGCATGTTTCAACATGTAACCTTAGGTATCAGTACAGTGGAATTATAATAACTCATCCTTGCTGCTTCTCTTTACCCCCTGCTCACCCTAGAGGGCACGTTTCTGCAGTGATTTGGCCAAGTTTGGCAGGGGGTGAAGCTCTACCTGCCCATTTGTGACCAAATCATGGTTCACTTTTAAAAGGTCATGTTTTTAATACCATGCAGTTGCACACTGCATTAAACATGTCACATGGATGAAAAGAGATGCATGAGAATCTTGCCCTGCATATAAGCGCAATATTCTCATGTTGCCTCCTTAAAAGCCACATTGTGTTGCCCGGCTGAGGATAATGGGAGCTGTAGTACAGTTTAAGTAGATTATACAAACCCGAACTATACCTGTAACGCTACCAGTCCCATTATAAACAATCAAGTAATCCTGCAACTGCACAGACGGCACTCTCAGACTAAGCCTGAAACATATAGAATCAAAATAATTTTCTTTTTTCTGAAGTACTGTCAGCCCTCATTATCAAATACAAAGGTGACATGTGACATGCAACCACTGAACTAACAAGATTTCCCCACACACTCTTTCTACTCCATTCCGATAATAACAGCCTTAAGTGCCCTGTCCGTGGTGCTTTCTCCTGGGGTGATGATCCTCTTCTCCCCTCTGGCTGACTTGCTTACTTGCCAAATTAGTCCACTGCCACTGCCTACCTGACATCACTCTGGGAGAAAGCAGCACGAACAGGGCATTCAAGGTTTATTGGAACGGAGTAGAAAGGGTGAGTAGGGAAATTTTGTTATTAGGTCAGTGGTTGCATGCCACATGTCACCTTTGTACTTGATAATAATGGTTGACAGTACTTCAGTAAAAAAGAAAATTGTTTTGATTCTGCATGTTTCAGGCTTAGTCTGAGAATTGTGTCTGTGCAGTTGCAGGATTACTTGTGTATGTACTTGTGGTGTTACAGGTATAGTTAAGTTTTGGTATAATCTACTTAAGCTAGACTACAGCTCCCATTATCCTCAGCTGGGCAATGCTATGTGGCTTTTAAGGAGACAACATGAGAATCTCGCGCTTATATGCAGGATGAGATTCTCATATTTCCCTTTTCATCCATGCAACATATTTAATGTGGTGCGCTACCACACGATATTTAAAACGTGACCTTTTAAAATGATACCCCAAATCACTGCACCATTTGTGTAACCCCTCCTTACATTCACCCCTGGGTGAGTACAGCAGGGACATAGAAAGTAGCTAGTCTTTTGAAGAAATAAATTAGCTGCAGGGAGAGAAGATCACAGTGCTGAGCTTTCTCTCTTCATCTCTGGAAATATGATTAGTTCAGTCTGTACAAATGGCAGAGCTTAACTAACCATGTATGTACCTAAGTGATTTGGCCAGGATTGTTGGTTTGCTCCAGAAGCATTCCTTTCTTTTGTTCACAAGGCCCTGTTTGGTTTGGATTTCATTCATCTGGTAAAGAAGATATGGGAATACTGTTTTACACTTCCCCCTTGCAAGGCTACTGTAACGCATCAATAAATGCATCTTTGCTTAGAAATAGTTTTGAAGATATTCAAAAACCCATACTGCCTTGAGGTGACACGTGACTCCACTCACTTGTCATGTTCACAAAAATGTTTGCTCACTACCCCTAGAATATGAAGCATTTGAGAATTAGCATTCATTCATCCTGAAACAGTTTGTGGGTCCTCCTTTATTTATTTTTATTGATTTACTCATCTTACATTGTTCCAGGAAATGTCACTGACCACAGCTGGTGTTTCGTCTGATGTTCTAACATCCAGAATATACCCAGAGGGGCACTTAGCCAATAGACATCAAGCATTATCCAGCCATGTGGACTGAAGAAGAGGTTGTGGAAAAGAAAGCTGCAATATGAGAACACTGATTTGTAGATACTTGTGTCTATTATTATAAGTATGTAAGAAGGGGATGTTGTTTTGACACAGTTACACCAGATGCAGCTTGCTAGTTTAGAACAGGAACCTCTTATTTGTGTTCTATACACTATATTAAAGTGGAACTGTCACTTTGTAAAAAATAGATGATTTTGAAAAAAAGTGTACAAAATCACATATTTTTGTTAGTCATATTTAACTTCAAGCTTTATTTATTTGTCAGTTTATGCAGCTGAGCTAATACTTCCTGGTAGGAAGTGGCAGTTGGTAATACAGAGCTATATGGATTGTTTGATTCTCCAGGTTCCTGTAACTGACAAATACATACAGCTAAATATCTTATAAACTATTGTTTTACACACAAAATGCCTAACATAAATATAGTTTGTTTTTGAAAGCTCTATCAAAACCACCTAGCTGTTGCAAAGCGACAGTTCCACTTTAATATCTAGCTAAAGGTCAGTAAATGACTTAGCTGGTTAATTAGCTGTCTTATAAGTCAAAGCACTGGCTGTGAAGCAGGAAAAAGCTGATTCCATTCCCACACCATATACTTGCGACCTTAAGCAATTCACTCTGTCTTTTTGTGCCTCACAAATTACAGCATAGATGGTATGCACTATGGAACAGGGACTCACTGTTCCTGAAAAATTCTGAATTAAGAAGTGATTATTATTTTAAACATGCCCAGTGTTACCCAGATGATGCAAAATTATTTTACATCACAATATAATAGATGTGGGACACTTGTGTCTGACAGCTGTTGTTGGACTACAACTTCTATCATTGACTGGCAGAGGAAGATAGAATTTGTAATGTGTCATCCAATGCTAGCCAATAGTCAAAAAATTATGACAGACTACACATTCCATCATCCATTGCTGGGGGAGGATGATGGACTTTGCAGTCCAACAACAACTGATATTTACCTCTCCCACTTCTATAAATATCCTATTTAGATAACTCTGATATCTTTTGCAAGCATTTCTTGGCATTCTGAAAGGAATGGCGAAGTTGTAATAGGAACAGCATAAACATACATTTTAGAGTTCTGTCAAATATATATATATAACCCATGCATAAGACAAATGAGCATAGAAAGGGAATTCTGTAAGGGTAATGCCATTATTTTTAATTGCCTTACACAAAGCTCAGTGATGCCAGACTCCAGTGATTCTGGACACAGCTGCTGTATCATATGAGGATATGATCCCTGGGTATTTTAGAGAAGACCAATGGTTCTTAAACTGGTTTCCACAGAACACCAGAGATCTCTGGAGAAGTACAAGGTGCTCCAAAGAACACCAGAGTAACCTGAAAAGGGTTTTCAAGTAAGTAAAATTGGTTCTACAGAACACCAGAGAATCCTGAAGAAGAGATTCCAAACAGCACCAGAGCTCCGAGAAGAAGCACAAGATGTTCCACAGAACACCAGAGAGCCCTGAAGAAGTACAAGGGGTTCCACAGAACACCAGAGTTCCCTGAAGAAGTAAAAGGGGTTCCACAGAACACCAGGGTACTTGAAGTACAAGGGGTTCCACAGAACACTAGAGTCCCCTGAAAAATTACAAGGGTTTCCACAGAACACCAGAGTTACCTGAAGAAGTACAAGGGGTTCCACAGAACGCCAGAGTTACCTGAAGAAGTACAAGGGGTTCCACAGAACACCAGAGTTACCTGAAGAAGTACAAGGGGTTCCACAGAACACCAGAGTTACCTGAAGAAGTTCCACATAACACTTTATTTTGTAATGGCTTACAATGCGCCAAGATTGAGTTGGCAGAAACTAATGCTGATGTAGTATGAAAAACAGGAACAAATCTCAGATAAACTGCAACTGCAAAGCAATGTGTTGATGAACTCTCTAGTATTCAAGCAATTAAATGCCCAATTTAAAACATTTGGACATTTGGTACTTTAAATTTGTTCCCTGCAGTGTAGTTGGGTTATCCCAGAATTGATAACTTTGCCTTAAAGGGATAGTAATGTTTCATAATAAAAGCAGCTCTAATTAATCATCATAGTATTTGGACTTTGGAGAGTGTTATTTCAATTCTGTCAGAGTTGTAGTTCAGGAGTAATTCAATAACAAAGTGTCCCCCTCCCGCCCCTTTTACTGATGTAACACTGCTCAGCCAGAGCAGAAGGGAGGTGCCCAGGTAGATTGCAGAGAGGGACAATCTTCAATTAAGATAAGGGAAAAACCTGAAAAGCTTGTCAAGGGGGGCAGGGATTTCATTGTTTTCATAGGAATAAGAGTGTCCCCTGCTGTTATCTGTCTGGTCTATGGACTGCATTCCCCATCTGAGAAGAGATGGCTTACACTAGGTAAAAGGGGCGGGAGGGGAAACTTTGCTTGTGAATATCTCTTAAACCATAAAGGTTTGAGAGATAAGACTTATATCATTCTTCATATTTTTTTAATGTCTACAAAATAAAATAAAGTTAAAACGAAGTATTACTATCCCTTTAATGCATTAGCTCTGTGTATGTGTGGTGCTGAGATTTTAGCTAAATAATTTAGACATAAGGCTACAAATTAGCATTCTAATGCACTAGTTATTGATATCATGTGAACCCCTTTAGTCACACCAAGATGTACACCATGTATGGGGACCCTCCTTGGACCAAAGGAAAAAGAATGGCTTCAATGCTGGGATGCATCCCCATCACAGTCTTCCATATTTATGTTAGTGGGGGGTTTATTGAGTTTTCGGTATTTTGGGAGTGGACTTAGTTATGTTTATAAATATTCCTTGTGGGGCTGCTGACTCTTTCTGTTCCTGATTTTGGTGCCAGCAGCCTCACGAGGTTATCAAGCTTCTTCCCTCCCTCCTTGTTTTTTGTTTCTTCTTTCATCATGTGTCACAGCTCTCTTCTCCAGTTTCTGTTTATGGTTTGACCCTTGCCAGCTGATGGATAACTGTTATTTTGCCTTATGGGCTTTGGGGATTTAGTCTCTCATCTACTAGTTAAAAGCTCTTGTGAGGGCAGAGACTCTTGTGAGGGCTGTTCAATATTGTGCCTTCTGGCTTATGCCACGGAGCTGGCACATTGTTAATGTTATGATTAATAAATGCTTTGGCCCATTTATTACCCAAGCTGTGTTTGTATATGTCTTTCTTGGGTAGAAGGGGTTTGGGCTAATGTTGATGGGGTATGTTCCAGATCAACAGTCAAAATTTTGAGTAGACAACTTGGTCACTGTCACTGTCGGTTCCCTGAGCATTCTGTGGGGCAGGGGTACAGGTGGAGTGTCTCCACTGGTATGCTCTGTAGTGATCATATATTGTAGTGAACGTCCTTAAGTACAGCTGCTGGTGTTAGAGGTTAATGCCATGAAGCCTCACATTTGTACAAACACTCCAAAACAAATGTTATAAAACAATGTTACTTCTTCAAATATCTACCTGTGTTGAAGCTCTCTATAGCATTCAAAAGATTAAAATCCCTATTTAAATGTTAATTATAATGTTTTATTATGACATCCATAAAGGGGAGGGGGTGTCATAAAACATATATACTCTGCTAGATTGCAACCATAGATCCTTTTTTTTTTCAAGCTTTTCAGTCCAAAGCAGAGGGTGTATGAGAAGTCTGTCATGCTGGACAAGAGACTTAACAGTGAGACATTAGCTTTACAGTTCAGTCTCTTTGTGCAGGATCATTGAGGGAAAACTGCGGGTCTGTTTTACAGTCCCACATTCTGTTGATAATGCAGCTCCAGCTTCATCTGCAGGTCTACTCCCAGGAGCACCGATTTGTTGAGAAAACAATTATCAGATGATAGCTGCCTCTTAAATCAAATGAGAATATTTACATGTCCTATATGATGCAGTTAAGTTGTTCCAGAACTGATCTAATTCCTCCACAAAGAAACACTCATTTCCCACACCATCATGATATGTCTTTTAACCATGTCGTTGAATGGTCGCCACCACACCAGAGAATTTTTTTCCCCCTATAGTATTAAAAAGTGTGAACTGAACAACTATTATAGCTTTAATAAATGAATTCACTAGTGGAGTTATACCCAACTCTCCTCTCTTTAAAGGGGAACTTTCACCCCTTAATAACTAAATCTCCCCTTACTGCTGACCTGGCGACTAGCTGCTTAGTAGCGCTAGTCGCCAGAAATCTTACCCCGTTCTCAAGATTTCGCCGTTTGAAAGGATCAGGAAGCACGGACGTCTCTTCACAGTGACGTCCGTGCGCCTGCGCTGTCAGTCCCTTGTCAGTCCCTTGTGCACCGTACGGTGCATACGGTGCACAAGGGACTGACAAGGGACTGACAGCGCAGGCGCACGGACGTCACTGTGAAGAGACGTCCGTGCTTCCTGATCCTTTCAAACGGCGAAATCTTGAGAACGGGGTAAGATTTCTGGAGACTAGCGCTACTAAGCAGCTAGTCGCCAGGTCAGCAGTAAGGGGAGATTTAGTTATTAAGGGGTGAAAGTTCCCCTTTAAATGTATGAAAACACTCATATACTGAAATGGTTCCCCGTCAGAACAATATGAATCCTTCCCCATCCCATCCACTCCAACCATAGAAGAGAATTGCCACAGGAGGTACTCTCTGCTTTACCACAAGGAGTTTAATAAGCTGGCCAATAAACAAGTACACAAAATGGTAAACTGGCCCAATTTGTTTATGAATTGGACAGTACATCAATATATAAATTAGACAGGTGATCAATATTTAAATTGCAAAATATGTGGGCCACCATACACCAGTAACAACTGTCTGGCATAGGGCATTAGAATTGTGAGGGTCGCTCCGACAACTCTGCAAGATGGGTGTGTCCAGCACAGCTCAGATGGCCCTCACAGTTAAAGGTTTAGTAATGGTTTAAATTAAGTATATCGCCGAGTCTTCTTTACTGTAAATATAACAGTTTGCATGATATTTAGTAACTTACTTTTACATAGTTTGCAAGATATTACATGTAGAAACATGAGCCTCCCGCCCCTTCTGGCGATGTCACTTCTGCAGCTCTGTCTGGTCAGGACAGATGCAGCAAGGGTCAAACTTCAGTAAGCAAGGAAAAATTCTGCCCTCCTTCATCAAGGTGGAGGCAGGGTTTTCTTTATACTTACTGACTGAAATTTGTCCCTCGCTGCATCTGTCCAGTCCCATGACCAGATTGCAGCTCCAAGGGGAGGCAGCCAGAGTCAGGGCTGGATTTGTCAATAGGCCAACTAGGCACTGGCCTAGGACGCCTGATTTTCAGGAGTGCCTAGCAATTATCCTGTCTCGCCCACTAGCCCGCCCACTTTAGATGCCCATAAATTTAATTAAATACATATACTTTTGAGGGCATTTGACTTCAATTTAAATTAGTGATAGACTGTTCTGGTGCCTGTTGCTTTCCTGACCTGCTGGATCTTTTTTTTTTTTTGTCCACGATGTGACCGTCATGACATCACATTGCATGCTAAAACATAGCCTTGCACTACACCCTTCATCATGGCATAGCTTGCAAGGGCTGTATATATAGTACAGAAACCAGCTACACATGTGGATTTTTGCTGTGCTTAGCGGGAGAGACTGTGAACAGGGAGGATAGTGGTGAGGGAGGCCAGACAACACCAGAAAATGTCATCGGCAGGCAGGCGGCAGCAGACCCTTAATAGCCAGGCATGTATATACTACATGCGTGTTGATTCCTTCAGCTCAGAATTTTATGAAAAATAATAAATGTTTTCCCCATCCCAAATAACCCACTCAAGCACTTCGATTACAGAGTGGCAACAGAAGAGGTAATAATAGTATAAACATTCTACCATTTTATAGGCTCTTCTATAGGTTGTTGTCACTTTTATTGATGAATATGTCAGTTGAGGGTGTGGTTAAGTGAAGGGGTGTGGTTAAATGAAGAAGTGTGGCTATGGGTGGGGTAAAAGTGGGGCTATGGGACACCGGAAGGTTTTGTGCCTAGGGGCACCTGAGATGTAAATCCGGCCCTGGCCAGAGTAAGTTACTAAAGTAAGTAATTAAATATAACTCAAACTGTTTTATTTACAGTAAAGAAGACTCAGTGGTATACTTAATTTAAACCATTACTATCCCTTTGAATAACCCTTGGCAGCTGTCTACTTTCCCTAATGAGAAATCCAGCCATAGTACTCACTATTACACACATAAAAAGATTTATAATATTTTGTTAACCATTAAAAGATAAAAGAAATTATGACAAATGTATTGCATGTCTTAACTCCAATATGAATGCCACACATTTTTGTATAGTTGTTAAATTGTGTCTCTTTAACCCTTTGAGTGCCAGAGGGGTACGCAACGCATTGCTTTGCAATGCATTGCGTACCCCTCTGGCACTCAAAGGGTTAAGAAAATATAATAGATGGCATCAATAGGAATCATGTTATTACTTGGTACAAACATTAAATTAAGGAAGATAAAGTGGTTAGTGCTTTCAAATCTGAAATTAATTCTTCAAGGTTTTTTTTAACCTCTTGAATGCTAGTAGGGTTGCCACCTTTTCTTCAAAAAAATACCGTCCATGGCATTCATTCCATAGACTTAACATTGGACAGAAGCCAATTTTTATACAGGCCTGTCGGTAAAATACCGGCTGGGTGGCATCCCTAAAAGCTAGAGAGGTCTGCAATGGATTGAGAGTTCTCCTTGTATTTCAGAGCAGTGTGCTGGGAATTTAGCATTCAAGGAGTTAAAAAAAGAAACAATTATGGATTCTATTAATCCTGCTTTCCAACAGGAAGTAATTTACCACACTTATCTGCCACTTCCTTAAATCAGATAAAAGATTTTTACAGTCTTATAATGGTATTTAAACTTTATCAGTCATTTATGGAATGTTCTGCTTTTTTGTTTATATTAAAGGGATAGTAATACTTCATTTTATTTTTATATTACTTTTTAGGCATTAAAAAAACATTTAGAACGATATACATCTTATAAAGGTTTGAGAGATATTCACAAGCAAAGTTGCCCCTTTTACCTAGTGTAAGCCATCTCTTCTCAGATGTGGAATCCAGTCCATAGATCAGACAGATAACAGCAGGGGACAATCTTCTTCCTATGAGAACAATGAAAACCCTGCCCCCCTTGACAAGTTTTTCAGGTTTTTCCCTTATCTTAATTGAAGATTGTCCCTCTCTGCAGTCTACCTGGGCACCTCCCTTCTGATCTGGCTGAACAGTGTTACATCAGTAAAAGGGGTGGGAGGGGGATACTTTGTCATTGAATTACTCTTGAACTACAACTCTGACAGAATTGAAATAACACTCTCCATGGCCCAAATACGATGATGATTAATTAGAGCTTCTTTTATTATGAAACATTACTATCCCTTTAATGTGCTCATTCAGTCAAAATACAGTCCTTATAAACTTGAAAAATCTTTGCATAAGTATAAATATATGGATGTGTTGCAGCATGCTGCAGTATGTGTTTTTTTTCATAATAAAAGTTTAGTGATTCATTTAATGTATGCATATGAATAAATATAATTACAATTCATTATATATATTTTAAGCCAACATAAAAATTATGGTACAGATAATTAGTATCCATTTAAATATTTTATGTAGAATCCAGTTCCTGTTTCCAGTTCTGTATTTATATTACAGCTGGAACGTTCATCTGGTTATTATAAATTGATTTGCTGTCATTTATATAAAACCTGTACAATATCCAGCATCAGCTGTTCTTTATTTAGATGGTGTCTGCTCTTCCAATGTCAAGCCTAAAGATGCCGCTGTTTTTGTGTAATCAGTTAAAGGATAATCAACACCTTAAAATTAATGGGATTAACCTTGTACTCCAAGTTAGCATCTGTAAAAAAATATCCATTTAATATCTGAGGTTTAACACTTTTTCTTAAAGTGATAGTAATTTTTCATAATAAAAGCAGCTCTAATTAATCATCATAGTATTTGGACTTTGGAGAGTGTTATTTCAATTCTTTCAGAGTTGTAGTTCAAGAGTAATTCAATTACAAAATATCCCCCTCCTGCCTCTTTTACTGATGTAACACTGTTCAGCCAGATCAGAAGGGAGGTGCCCAGGTAGACTGCAGAGAGGGACAATCTTCAATTAAGATAAGGGAAAAACCTGAAAAAATTGTCAAGGGGGGCAAGGCTTTCATTGTTCTCATAAGAAGAAGATTGTCCCCTTCTGTTATCTGTCTGGTCTTACAACCAGATTCTACATCTGAGAAGAGATGGCTTACACTAGGTAAAAGGGGAGGGAGGGGAACTTTGCTTGTGAATATCTCTCAAACCATAAAGGTTTGAGAGCTAAGACTCATATTATTCTTCATGTTTTTTAATGCCTACAAAATAAAATAAAGATAAAACGAAGCACTACTATCACTTTAAAAGAGACATTTATCCTAGGAAAAAGGGGATCTTAATTTGTTAAACAGAAGGACTTAAAGAGTACAAGATAAGACAAACCCAGCCTTATGCATTTCAAGCCATCCTTCTAAAGTCAGTTTCGAGCACCTGAGGCTAATGAATTCACACATGTATAAATTATGTATTATTAAAGGCAACATCACATTGCATTAGACTTGTCAGTCTAATGCAACCAGAGTACTACTGTGGTACTCCACAGAAGTAGCAAATATGGTAAAAGAGAAAAAAGTAGCATTTAGGAAATATAAGAAGACGCAGAAGGAGTAAGATAGTTATCTCTACAAGGCTAGGCTGGAGGAGGCTAAATGCATTAACAGATGTGTCAAACCATGTGCAGAGTAGAAAACTGCATAGTCAATAAAAACGGGGGGACAAAACATTTTTTAGATATATAAGTGAAAGGAGAAAATGAAACAAGAGGGAGGATGCACTAAGAAGTGATAAAGTGGTGATTAAGTGGAGAAAACTTCTCCAGTTTATCACTTCTCCAATTCCTATGTTATTCTATGGAACCTATGCACTAAGATTTCTCCAACTTCGGAGATCTTAGTGCACAGACTCTATAAAATAGCATAGGAACTGGAGAAGTGATATCACTGGAGAAGCCATCTCCACTTCATCACCTCTTTATCACATCTTAGTGAATAACCCCCATGGAAGAATTAGACTGAAGACAAAACATGGAAGTTATGTAAATGAGGATAAAGGTCTAGTTGATTGCCTCAATGAATATTTCTGTTCAGTTTTACTTTTTACAGATGAAGGGGAAGGGTTGGGACCCTCTGTTAGAAAAAAGAAGTAGTGAGACATATAAAACATGCATGTTTACAAAGGATGAAGTTATATTTCATCTCTCTAAGGTAAAAAGTGATAAATCAGTGGGACCAGATGGGATACACCCAAAGTTATTAAAATAATTTAGGAGTAGTCTGGCAAACCTTTAATAGAATTTTTCAATCAGTTATTATTGATAGGAGTAGTTTCAGAAGATTGGAAGTTAGCAAATATAATATTGCTTCACAAAAAAGTAGCAGGGAATTGTCTGGTAACAATAGATCAGTGAGTCTTATGTCAGTAGTGGGAAAATTAATGGAGACAATGGTAAAGGAAAGAATTGTTAAATATCTGAATTTAAATGGCTTGCAAGATCTAAACAGTTTTACAGCAGAGAGATCTTGTAAAACTAACCTTATAGATTTTTGACTGGGTATATAAAATTATAGATATGGGGGAACAGTACATATTGCTTATCTAGATTTCAGTAAGGCATTTGACACTGTCCGTCTTAGAAGACTCATTAATAAACTGCAGTGTCTGGGTGTGAATGTAAACATAGGTGAATGGATTAGGCAATGGCTGTGACAGGAGACAGAGGGTGGTAGTCAATGGAGAATATTCAGGGGAAATTCAGGGTACCTCAGGGATATATACCGCAGCCCATTCTTTTTTAATATTTTTGTTAGTGACATTGCAAAAGTTCTTCAAGGAAAGGTATGCCTTTTCGCAGATGATACAAAGATCTACAACAGGGTAGATATTCCAGGGGGAATAACCCAAATGTCAAGTGATTTGGGTAAATTAGAAGAATAGACAAGAGTGCAGCAGCTGCAGTTTAATGTTGTTCAATACAAAATAATTCACTTTGGACATAATAATCCAAAGGTAGAATATAGTATTAAGAGTACTTGATATTGGGGACAAGAGAGGAAAAGGACTTGGGACTAATATATTTCTGAGGTAACGATGAATGAGGTGGATTGGCAGGAGATGTACTTGTTACACTAGAGGAAGAAGGTGATGTTGATGGCGAGCTAGTTGTTTCTCTCATCATGGAACTTCCAGTGTCTTTCTTTATTCTTCCTCCTCTTTGATCGCCACCTTTCTGGAGAGTCAGGGGATACAGTAACAGCAATGCTAGATTTCTGTAATGGGTGTTTGGCTTTAACATGTTTGACATAAATATCATGGTGTCTGCGTTTCATGTGTGTTATCAGGGAGGTTGTGCCAAGGTGTGTTCCCTTCTCACTAACTTGTCACAAATTTTGCACTGTACCGTTGTTGATGATGACTGCACTGTGCCTGCCGGAAGAGAATAATAGTCCCACACCCGTGGAGAAGAATGGCCTCTTTCTTCTTGTCCTCCACATTCCCCTTCGCTTTTTGTTAGTGTTGAGCGAGCACCCGGATGCTCGGGTGCTCGGGTGCTCTGACCGAGCACCCCCTGAGGCTCGAGTGCTCGGCCGAGCACCCGAGCCCCATTGGAATGAATGGGGCGACACCAGGCACCCCCTGCTCTGATGAGGGGAGGGTGCCTGGTCAATGCCCCCTTCATCTCCGCTATGCCCCCTTCATCTCCGAATGCCCCCTTCAGCTCCGCAATGTCCCCCTTCAGCTCCGCTATGCCCGTCTTCCACAATGTGCCCCTTCATCTCCGCTATGCCCCTCTTCCACAATGTGCCCCTTCATCTCCGCTATGCCCCTCTTCCACAATGTCCCCCTTCATCTCCTCTATGCCATAGAGGAGATGAAGGGGGACATTGTGGAAGAGGGGCATAGCGGAGATGAAGGGGCACATTGTGGAAGAGGGGCATAGCGGAGATGAAGGGGCACATTGTGGAAGACGGGCATAGCGGAGATGAAGGGGGACATTGTGGAAGAGGGGCATAGAGTCTATGCCCCTCTTCCACAATGTCCCCCTTCATCTCCGCAATGCCCCCTTCATCTCCGCAATGCCCCCGTACCTCAAGTCCCTGGTGGTCCAGCGGAGCGTCTTGTGATCTGTGCCTCTTCCGGCACAGATCCCCGCCACCCGAACATGGCGGGAGAGCACATGGCGGTACTCGACGAGTACCGCCATGTGCCGAGCAGAGCGATGCTCGAGCCGATCCGAGCATCGGCCGAGCACGCTCGCTCATCACTACTTTTTGTGGCAGCTGATAATTTTTCTGCTACTGCCTCAGATTTAGCACTGCAACTAGGACCAGGAGTATTGCTGGCGCTGGCAAGTGTAACCTGTCCTAGTCCCGCATTACTTGTTGACCCCATTCCCACTGTGTCCACTGTGGTCTGTGGCACACTATCCTTATCCTCAGCACCCTGCTGCCCTTTCATCTCAGAAATTAGAGTACATGCAATTTCCGCTAATTCCAAAAGCTGATTGCTTTTGACCTAAATGTATATTTAGTCTAATTATAAATAATTATAAATGTTAAAAAATATCATGCGTAACCTAAACTCTTTGTTAGTCATGTAGACAATATCTTCTGTAAGAAAATGGACCAAGAAATCAGATTATGCTACTATTTGCAGTTCCTACTGAGTACCTTAAAATATTTACTCCCCTTACTCCTTCTCAACAACTTACAATGCTTTGATCTGCTCTCTTGAAAACATCTCTGTGGCCATCAGAGCAGTGTGGTGCAGTTCACCTCCAGGACTATAACATTTGAAATATTGTTCATTTTGTTGTAATGTAATGTGTGGTATAATGTAATAGTGTGTGTGTGTGTGTGGTATAATACTTACAGGATCCAATATTATACTTACAGTATAATACCACAAACATACACAAACACTAATACATTATACCACACAATATACAACAATATGAGCAACATTTCAATATTTCATGTAGAGGGATTTGGCAGTGGGGAATCAGTGTGTAGACAAAATAAAGGTTAAGCCCAGCACACTGGCTTGCTTACAGTATACTCAATAGGTGATTAACTTGTGCTAAACATAGTGTATTTTCTGTATGCTAAAGCTAACAGCTTTACTAAAACAACATAGGAATGGTTGGAATATTGATTGATACCTGCTGTGCTACCTTCAGGAGCATGGCTTGAAAAAGAGGAATTCTAACTGGACAATAAATAACATCCCCTGATTGGTCAATCGTTCCAAGCCTTAGTTTACATTTTAATCTTGATAAGAATGTCTGGAAGTGTATATAAGTGTCACGGTAAGCAAGCAAGAGTATAGTAAAATTCTAAGAGTATAGTAAAATTCACCTTTATTAAAATCGGATAAAGAATAGCAGTATCTATATATATATATAGCAATTCTCAGGATGGAACAGAGGGAAACCAAAGAGACAGGAACTCGATCAGAAATAGGAGGATGCCTCCAAGTCCCCAGACTGAAGAGACTAGGCTGAAGCCAATGGTAGTCTCATATGCCAGATAGAAATAGCGTAGACTCAAATGGTCTCCCCTAAGGATGGTAAGTGGAGAGAAGACTGACTCAAGCCTGCAGTCAGTAAGGAGAAGACCATCTCCTGAATGGGAAGGCAAAAAGGGAGACTACTGACTCACGCCTGCAGTCTACCAGCGTCTACCAGAGCCACAGGTCTGTACCAGTTAGGATGTCCACTAAACAGGAGGCAACACAGAGGGAAGCTGGACAGAGCCCCAGCTCAGCACCAGGTAGGATAGTCAGACAAGCCAGGGTCCTACACGGAGCGGGTAGTCAGCCACAGCCACAGGTATGCACCAGTGAGGATGTCCACTAATCAGGAGGCAACACAGAGAGTAGCTGGACAGAGCCCCAGGTCAGTACCAGGTTGGACAGTCAGACAAGCCAGAGTCATACATGGAGCGGGTAGTCAGCCAGAGCCACAGGTCTGCACCAGTTAGGATGTCCACTAATCAGAATGCAATACAGAGAGTAGCTGGACAGAGCCCCAGGTCAGCACCAGGTTGCATAGTCAGACAAGCTAAAGTCATACATGGAGTGGGTAGTCAGCCAGAGCCACCGGTCTGCACCAGATTGGATGTCCAAACAGATAGAGAGTGCACTGAGAAGAGTCAGACAGAGTCACAGGTCAGCACCAGGATGGATGGTCAGACAAGCCAGGGTCATACACAGGATATCAGGATTCAAGCTAGATACAACTGCACTGAACAACAATGTAAGGGTAACTGGATAGGAACCAGTTCCCTTAAATACAAGGAACCAGGAAGTAGGAGGAGGAGACAGACAGACCTTCCTTTATAAAGTTGAGGCCCACATCAATACGCAGCCTAGCTCCCATAATTGGCGCATCTAGCCGAGATGCGTCAAAAGTCTGCACCCATCCGGCGTCATCTAGAGACGCTGAACCACCTAGCCAGATGACGCAGGCGGCCACTACAGATGCCAACTGCACCCAGACCCAATGCCCAAAACAACGTGTGGGAGGATGCCGAAGCGTCATTTCAAGGTAAGCTGTGACAATAAGCATTTTTTTCACCAACAAAGGCTATTCTGTTCTACCCTCCTTAATACTGGTCTCGGCTGTATTTCTGGAGGGAGCTTGGACTGGGGATTCTCACCTCAGCCACTGCAAGATAGAATTTACTTGCCTTGCTGGTCTACTGGAGTGGGACCCCTGGAAACCCCACATGGGGTTCAACAGCTAAATTCACTAATTCAGCTAGTCTACCAGCGAGCAGCATCCAGTTGTTCCTGCCCGAGTGTCCACAGGGCCGGATTTACATCTCAGGAACCTGTAGGCACAGAAATCTGAAGCGCCCCCCCCCCCCATTGGCCATCTCCACTGGATACCTCCACAATGCTCCTAATTTACACATTGCCCCCCATCATCTCCATATTGCCCTCACATTGCCCCACCATCAGCTCCAACTTGCCCTCCATCATCTCCACTTTGCCACCATCATCTCCATATTGCCCTCACATTGCCCCCCCCAGTGTCCGTTTCCTACCTCCCTGGTGGTCCAGCGGCAGGAGAGGTCTGTGCCTCCTTCTGTACATACCTGTAGCTTCTGGAGCTCCCGCATGGTCTTCTCTTCAGTAATACATAGTGCTGGGAGATGATGTCATCACCCAGCGCTCTTTATTATTAAAGAGCCTACGGGGAGCTCAGCAGCTACAAGTCTGTGCCGAAGAACGCACAGACCTCACCATGCTGCGGCGCCGGCCGGGGGAGGCTAATTTTAAAACCAAAACAAAGAACGATCCCGCTGGGTGGGCAAGGCTAATTTAAAAAAAAAAAAAAACAATGACAGGCGCCACTCTGTGGGGTGCGCCTGTATGCAGATGTCTACTCTGCCTAATTATTAATCTGGCCCTGAGTGTCCAGGACCTCCAGACTGTCAGGAAGTAGCAGGGCTCCAGCCGGCCATGGAAGAAAGACAGCAGCAGTGGCGTCACAATCTCTTTGGCCTATATCAAGCAGCCACACAACTACTTCAGAATGTGTAAAGTGTTTGCAAGTGACTTGCATTCCTGAATTTTTAATACTGACTTGTTTAGGTAGACAACTGCTTCTGTCTTCAGGATTGTCTTAATATTTTAAATAACCTTGCCTGTTTAAATTATAATTTCTGTCTGTTGCATGCAGGGCCGGCCCAAGACATTGTGCTGCCTGGGTCCAAGGATGAAATGCTGCCCCCCCGCACATCAAAACCACACCCACCAAAACACACCACATCTTTAATTATATTAACCCTTCTCCTGCCCCTAAAACCATATAGAACTGTAGTGTTTTTTTTTTTTTACACCACTTGTACCTTTCTCCCCCTTGCCTTTTTACACCCCTTTTCCCTCTTTCTCCCCCCTTGCCTTTTTACACCCCTTCTGCCTCTTTTTTTCCCCTCTTTTCACCCCTTGTGCCTCTTTTCACTCTCCTTGTGCCTCTCTTTTCAAACCCGCTGCCTCTCTTTTCCCCTCTTTTCACTCCTTGTGTCTCTCTTTTCTCCCCTTGTGCTTCTCTTTTCCCCACTTTTTACCCCTTGTGCCTCTTTTCCCCCCCCTTGTGCCTCTTTTCCCCTCTTTTCACCCCATGTGGCTCTTTTCACCCCTTGTGCCTCTCTTTTCCCCCCTTGTGCCTCTTTCTCCCCCCCTTGCCTGTTTCTCTTCTCCTTCTGGCTTGCTCCCTCTCTTCTCTGCTTGTCTGGCTCTTCTCCTGCTTTTTACTCAGTCTCCCCACTGCCCGCACTGATGACAGCCGGGATTGTGTCACATGCGGAGACGCAGCGTGGTGCATGCTGGGATTTTCTTTGTTAGTCTGGTCACCAATTTTTAACTTGCACTGGCCTGCGAACAGAGGAAGAAAACCCCGGCATGGTCCACATGGCATCTCCGCATGTGACACGGTCCCAGCCGTCATCAGTGCGGGCAGCGCGTAGACGTTGCACGTAAAATAACATGCCTTGGGACAGCAAATTGCCGCCCCTGTCAGAGTGCTGCCTGGGTCCATGGCCCCACCGGGACCCATGTAAGGGCCGGCCCTGGTTGCATGCCTTGACTGCTGCCTGTTCATAGACCATTGCTTCGGTCTGCCACCTTCCTTGGCCACTGCCTGTTTATTGACTATGGCTCTGCACCCTGTGAAAAATGATTTTCTGTTACTTGCAATCGGCTACACTCTCAAGAGACTTGTGGCCTGACTACCCGTTGTCCACAGCATCTCCCTCTCTGGTATTGTTATACTCACTAGTGGTGTCTTCTTGCTCTTCAGTTCTTCCCATGATTTTATGTCCCACTGTATTTGTTTTTTACTGAGCATTTCAACATCTCTTCCAGAGCGTCTTGGTGTGTATATACCTTTTTAAGTAACCTGCCTTACATTTTTTTGCTTTTGTCTTTTTCATAGAGCTTACAAACCTGTTCTGTCTGTCCTAACCTTTTGGCCAGTCCCTTGTATAAAAACCAGATCTGCCTGCCCAGATCTTTGGCTTCGTTGTCCATGTTTCCTGTCTTCTAATTTATCCTGATGCCTAACCTGAGTACTGGTAGCTTCTGCTTCCCTCGATTGGCAAGTCTGCTGGCTAGTCTAGCCCAAGCTAAACTAGGACTGGATATTTTACTCGGCCTAGATGCAATAAGTCCATGCTGTGTCGATATGATATTATCGATGTGTTCGAATCACTCCACAATTCGATCTGCACACACATCGACATATTCACCAAAATTGTCGGATGGAAGGGGAGGGTTGGAGAAGGTCCCTATTAGCATACAGGATTTTCGAAGTGTTGTCGTGTGGAAGGGATCTCCTCCCCTCACACATCACTAACAATACGACAATTCGGAACAGCATTGTTTGTGCTTCCCTACCTAGCCAGTAGAGGAATAAAGAGAAGGCTTTCAGCACCATGGACAGCATTGAATGCCATTGGGATGTGCATTGCTCACCCCTGTGGCATTCAAAGGGTTAAAATAAACAGAACTAGTACACCAAGTACTACACAATGTGTCCTCCCCTTCGACATAACCCCCCCTTAGTATGTCGACATATATTCGACATACTAACTCCATTTGACTTTCCCCTCTTCATTGAACAGGAACTGACATATATTCAACACAACCTGTCCTTCATTTGAGAAGAGATAGAGAGGTAGGAAGGCTTTGCTTATCAGTGTGTTTCCTACCCCTCTGGTACTCAAAGGGTTAATAGGCAAGGTATGTGGGGGTATCATGACTCCTCATGACACCCCCCCCCCAGCATGGGGCGACAATTGCCCGTTTATTAAATAAAGCGCATATAACTGATGTTTCACATAGATGATATGCTCTTTTTATAATAAAATAAAACTTTCAGACCTCCAGGGGGAACCAGGACCCCTCCTGATAGCTCCCCTATCATGGATCATCTATCCAAAAGGATAGATAATCCATGGGGTGACCCCAAAGGCATTTTCTGCCTTCTTGAAACTGCCAGCGGCTGTATAAGCCAACGAAGTATCAAGCACTTATTGAATGAATGAATGAACCCTGTCTCCGGATTCATTCTTAGAAACCGCAGCACTGCGCTCTCATCATTGAATCAGGCACCGGGGTCAGACCATGTGATTGATTCAATGATGAGAGCGCAGTGCTGCGTATTCTAAGAATGAACCCGGTGACAGGGTTCATTCATTCAACAAGCATTTGATACTGCGTTGGCTTATACAGCAGTATCATGAAGGCAGAAAATGCCTTTGGGGTCGCCCCATGGATCACCTATCCTTTTGATGGGGGGGCTATTGGGAGGGGTCCTGGTGACCCCTGGAGGTCTGAAAGCTTTATTTTATTATAAAAAGTGCATATAATCTATGTGAAACATAGGTTATATGCGCTTTATTTAATAAACGGGCAATTGTCGCCCCCATGCTAGGGGGGTGTCATGAGGGGTCATGATAGCCCTCTTGAGGGCTGATGTTTTGTTTAATCACATTAAAAATGTTATATTAAACTTATAATTATAATTATACATTACATGTTTTACACATATACGGGCAAGTTATGCAGCTGCATATCTTGCCAATTAACCCTTTGAGTACCAGAGGGGTAGGAAACAATGTTCCTGTCCAATGAAGAAGTGAAAGTCAAATGGAGTTAGTATGTCGAATATATGCAATATATGTCGACATACTAAGGGGGGGATATGTCGAGGGGGGGCACATTGTGTAGTGCTTGGTGTACTAGTTCTGTTTATTTTAACCCTTTGAATGTCACAGGGGTGACCACCCCTTTTACCTAGTGTAAGCCATCTCCCCTCAGATGTGGAATCTGGTCCTGGGACCGGACAGCTCACAGCAAAAGACACTCTTCTTACTGTGAGTATAAGGAAACCTCTGCTA
Source organism: Rhinophrynus dorsalis (assembly GCA_037306005.1). NCBI lineage: Eukaryota > Metazoa > Chordata > Amphibia > Anura > Rhinophrynidae > Rhinophrynus > Rhinophrynus dorsalis. The sequence continues at coordinate 136,133,914 of CM074726.1, read as the reverse complement.
CTTTAACAGGAGTTTCAGGTTTTTCCCTTATGCTCACTGAAGATTGTCCCTCTCTGCAATCCATCCAGACAGTCTTGCTGCTCTGAGGTGAGCAGTGTTATATCAGTAAAAGGGGCAGGAGGGGGATACTTTAGCATTCAATTACTCTTGAACTACAACTCTGACAGTATTGAAATAACACTCTTGTGACCCAGATATTTTGAAGATTAATTGGAGGATAATTGTGCTCTGGCTGGACCTGGACCTGCACATTTAAGAACTTCATTTGGAATGTGAAAGCTCCATAGATCCAGGATTCCATCTCCTTGCCTCCTCATCATAACTCAGTGCAAAGGTATCCATGGTTCCTACCGAAGAGCCTATGAAAATGGATAATGTCAATAGAGTTTATGAGATAGAGAAAATAAGGAGTCAATCTCTAGGTGTCTGGTTATATTGTGGGCAGCAGGGTCACCTTGTCAGGAATTGTCCAGTATGTACAGGAAACTCTCTTGCTTAAAGGTCAGGGAAGGATTCACTTTATGTATTTGTTCATTTGAAGGGATAGTAATGTTTCCACATGAACAACGCTGCAATCAATTCTTATAGTGCATACGAACAATAAGTTATGTTAGTATTGCTGAATTTGCTATGTATCTCATAAAATAATATTATGAAGTATCTCCCTCACGCCTCTTATACTTACATCATCCTTCCAGCCTCTGAGCTGGAAGCGGATGGCAACGTGGACAATCTTCTTTCAGTATACGGAAAACCATGCCCTCCTTCATCAAAGGAGGAAGGGTTTTCCGCATACTGAATGGAGGCAGATTGTGCCTTGTAGCATTCCAGTCAAGAGACCGGATTGCAGATCTATGGGGAGATGACCTGGCGTTGTGAAAACGGGCGCGAGGGAGATCATTCATAATGTAATTTCACAAGATATATAGCAAATTCAGCATTACTAACAGAACTGATCGGTTGTATGCACTATAAGAAAGGATTTCAGCGTTGTTGATATCAAAACATAACTATCCCTTTAAACCTCCACAGTCCAGCTGTTTGTTGGTCCCTCTTTTCCACAGTTTGGAGGTCACTCCATGGCCACACAAATATTACCTGACTATATCTGTTGTTAGAATCTTCACTGTTCATTCCTTGACCATTCAGTTTGGCATTCCTCTGAGACTTCCAGCTGGGCTGAAGATCAAATTTTATCTTGGAGCTACTTCTGACACTCCTATTGTCTTTCCATGGTGTCTCCTATAGCTGCTATTTTGGAACCATCAGCAGTGCAAAGAGGTTTGTACTGGGCTACGTTATTTCTGCAAGCGCTAGTGGTGGCAAGGGCATACTTGAGGTTGACAATGCTTCTCAGCATTGCCCACCAGCATCACTCCAAGGATCTGTCTCAGTTGTCTACCTTTGCATAGAGGTCCACTACATGTGGTCAAGAAGTTATGACAGCTATTGCAGACCATTCTCTCTAGCATTTCAACCCAGGACCATAGGTTAATTAAGAGCCATTGTGCTGACATTAGTTTCCAGTTATTCATCCACTTGATCATCTCCACTCCCTGGCTCCTTTTGCAAGGTCATTTGGTTAGACTTCTTCTTGCTGGTCTCCAGTATGAAGTCCTGTACTGTATCTTATCTCAGTCCTGTCACTTGCCAGTTCCTACTGGCTTGTCTACTAATCTATCTGCTCTCTTACAGCCAGTCCAGTACTCCAGTCACTTTTTCTGTATGTCAATTTCAAATTACAGTATCTGTTGCTGGCATGAAACCCTGACCCTAGAGTCGCAGTTTGACGTTTTAAATTCCTCCTCTGCCCTGTGGGTCCCCTTCCCTTACCTGATCAGTCAGAATATCAGCTTTCTGAAAATAAATACCAATAGCAGTAGAATTTAGCGATGGTTAGTGTCCTTTATAGCAATAAAAATGTACCACAAAACTTGAGTATTCTTCCTCAAACACAAAAATCACCTGTGTCCTGGTCCTGATCGTGTATTTCTCTTACTCTGGGTGCCAAACTATACAAAAAGGTTATGGAAAGCAAAAAATAACAAAACTCCCTCCACCATACAGAGTACAGTGCCTATATATAACAATAATTTGGAGATTTAAACTGTGCTTTGCAGAATAAGCCGTGAAAACAGCAAGCATAAGTTAAGGTAGTCATATTTATATGGCCTTAGAATAAAAAACTGTCTGCCCTTATTTCTTATGTCACTGCATGGAATTCTGGGAATGCAGTGGAACTGATTTAAACTAGTTATTTCTTGCTGGAGACAGGTATTTTTGATCTGTTTCAGACATGTGAATGTACACATGTGTATTCTACCACTCTAGGGTGACTGTGACAAGGGGAGATATCCACTAAGGGGTGATATAATGGAGATGACTTCTCCAGTGGTATCATTTCTACAATTCCTGTGTTATTCTGTGGAGCCAATTCGCTAAAATCTCTCCATCTTTGTAGATCATAGTGCATTGGCTCCATAGATTAACATAGGAACTGGAGAAGTGGGGATGTCATCTCCACTTAATCACACCTTAGTGCATCTCCCCAGTGAGTACTTCCCTCAGTTTAAATCCAGGAGTCTCCTACCACTCCGTTTACTTTTTAACTTCCTGGTTACTTATTTTAGATATTGTTTTGCCCCACATCATATTAATTTCACAGTACAACTGCATCAATACAAATATATCAACAGGAACTTTGTCATCCTGACTCTTGACCCATTACAATGCATTGGATACCTCTCTGGCACTAAAAGGGTTAACCCCATGACTGCTAGAGATGTCTTGAGTGCAATTAAGAAGCAATGTATTAGAGACATCTCCAAAGGGTTAAAGGTTTGCTTAATTTTATATATTCTTGATATTTTCCTATGTATAGTAAAAATAAAGTATGGTGTCACATGCTATTTGTACAAATAATCGGCCTTGAGTCACTGTGAGTATTCTTTCTAATTAAACCCACATGTACAGGATAGTCATCTAAAGAATATTCAGGGTACAGCAAAACTGGGCTTTGTTGGCATCTGGCCAGGGAAATCAAATCAGAAGACATAACGGCTCTGGTCAGCCTCAAACCAATGAACCCTATGTCCTGTATGGCCACTGTATTGAACCCTTTGAGTGCCAGACAGGTACACAAAGCATTGCTCTGCAATGTGCTGCATACCTTCTCTGGTACTCAAAGGATGGGGTGGAATTCAGTGCAGAATAAACAGTGTATTTAATAAGCTACCCTTCACTGTGATCATTAACTGATACATTTGGGTATTCATCAATTAGCAGTCTTATTTGTAGGGATGGGTGAAAATTTCCACCTCAAATTAAAATTGGAGCAAAATTTCCCACACAAAGGGCAGTTTTTCTGCTTTTTTCACCTAGCTCTTTGCATTGAAGTCAAGGAGAAGACTGAATTTACACACAACACATAGCAAATTGTATTTTATTTCCCACAGGCATGGTATAAAAGGGGTATGAGGGTGCCTGTGTTGTTGGAGTTTGGGGAAAAAATCAGTTGAACATGGAATTTGTTTTTTGGGGGGGAGATTGTTGATTGGGATTGGGGGGGGGCAGTTAATAAGAAATTAAATAAAATAAGAATTGGTACGTAACATGACAGAGACAGGGATCCCCTGCCGTAAGCTGTGACTAGGGCAGACTGATATTTGATGCGATACAGTATTTTGTAGAGGTTGATTTGTAGGACTTGTTGTTAGAGGCCCAAGCCCTGAGGAAACATTGATTTGTAGGGCTTAGACTTATTAGAGGCACAATCCCTGAGGAAACACTGATTTGTTGTACAACTTAGACTTGTGTTAGGCCCAAGCCCTGAGGAAACATTGATTTGTAGGGCTTACACTTGTTGGCAGAAGCCCTAAGGAAAGACTCATTTTTGTAAGACTTAGATCTGTATTGGCCAAAGCCCTGTGGAAATATTGATGTGTAGGACTTAGACTTAGGCCCAAGTCCTGATAAAAATTGATTTGTAGGACTTTGGCTTGTTAAGTCACAAGCCCTGAGGAATCACTAATATTTTTTTGCACTCAGGCTTATTAGCATCACAAGCCCTGTGGAATCAGTGATACATTTTGCATTCAGGCTTGTTAGCGTCACAAGCCCTGAGGAATCAGTGTTGATGGACATAGGCATGTTAGAAACAAGCCCCCAAAAAGGTGCCTATTTTCTTTTGTGATGGTTTGGCTCTAACATGCTTCACATAAATGTCATAGTGTCTGTATTTCATATGTGTTATGAGAGCGGTTGTGCTAGGGTGAGTTCCCTCCTTTCTCCTTTTCACTGACTTCTCACAAATCATGCACAGTGCCATTGCTGGACCTCAGGGAGGAGGGGAAGAATGACCTCTTTCTTTTTTCTCCTCCATAATCAGCTTCACTGCTGGGACAGAGTATAATGTTGCTGCTGCTCCTGCTGTTGCATCAGAATCAGCACTACAATTAGGACCACCACCAGCTGCTTCACTAACATCATCTTCACCATTACCCCCAACACTCTGAGTCTCTAGCTGCTGTGTGGTAGTAGTAGTGGGCTGCTTTGGGATGGAAAGTATGAATTAGGATCCCCTGCTGTCCCACTTGCCATCATCTCCCTGCCCCCCCCCCCCTTCTGAGTATCATAAAGCACACTGACAGCAAAAGCAGCAGGCACAGGTAGCTGACCTGTACTGTTTGCATTGCTACCCACTTCTTCCTGTGCATATTTTCCCCCACATCCCAAGAGACGATTGAGGGGGGACTGGGCATCATTGGGTCTGGGAAGTCAGGGCTTCCAGACACTTCATTGCTGGTGTTGGTCACTTCCTCCTCCTCAGACTCACTGGATGCATCACAATCCTTCCAGCACCTCCTTTTCTTTGTAATCCAGGTGCTCATAGGGATAGCACACACACTATGAGCCTCTGCTGCCTTACAGGGATAGTAATACTTAAATATTACTATTCCCCATATTGCAGCTATGGTAAAAAGAATTGAATTATCGCCAGTGCCATCTCTCAAACCTTTATGGTTTGAGAGATAACCGAAAGCAAAGTTCCCGCCTCCCTCCCCCTTCCCTGAAGTCAGCTTTGTACTGACTGCAGGGATATCCGGTCTTATTTGCATCAGGCAGCTTTGCAGCAGAGCCGAGATCACATTAGTAAAAAAGAATTATTTCACTGAAATGGTCTTCTATGTATGCTTGCAAACCAAGAAATGTAGAAGACCGTTTCAGTGAAATAATTATTTTTTACTAACCCTATCTTGGCTCAGCTGCAAAGCCGCAAGCCTGTCGTACGACAGACTTCCCCTGCAGTCAGTGCAAAGCTGACTTCAGGGAAGGTGGAGGGAGGGGGGAACTTTGCGTTCGGTTATCTCTCAAACCATAAAGGTTTGAGAGATGAACCTGGTGACAATTCAATTATTTGTACCATAGCTACAATATGGGGATCAGTAATATTTAAGTATTACTATCCCTTTAATTTTTCTAAATAAAGCCTTGCAAAACAGCCTAGAATTTTTTCTTTCTTTCTAGCTGCTTGTGTTGTGTTTCACTTCCTGGAAATGTCAAATTTTTGGAGGGAAAACAACAAGAACATGTAAGTAAAGGGGTGGGAAGTTTGTAGCCACTGAAAAAAATAGCAAAAACATTTTGGCAATAGGCGAAAACGGCTAAGATTTTAGCTTGGTTTAAGGAAGATTTTCCCACAAAAAAGGGACTAACCACATGGTTTTCACAAATTTTTTCACAGGTACACAATGGGACCTTTTGCACACCCCTACTTATTTTCCTGACTCATGTGAGGCAGGGAAATTAAGAGATAAATATGGCATAAATTATGCCATTATAATGATAAAGCACAGATGCATACAGCATATGCTTATGTGTGTGTCCACCTTATACATTTCGTCCGGTTTCTCCAGCCCGAACTTGGCAAATGGGAATAGCAGACTTATTTGGTAAGTGTCCAATGAAGAATGAGCATTTGACAGGTGCAGTTCAGCCATTAATGAACCTGAGAATGGCAAAAGCACAAAAAAAAAAAATCAGAGTTTTTCCTGGTACTTTCAAATTTTCACAATTTACTGAATATTGGCATTAGAATCGAATGGCATCTGGAGTAAATCATTTTGACCATTGACTCACCTGTAATATGGGATATTGTTCATACATGAATTTCCTTTAACTTGAGTATGTCTCAGACAAAAGCGTATAACCGAGAACCATTACATAGTAGTATGAAATAATAACATGGTTAACAGGAATCTTTTTTCACTGCAGACCATGAGTTGGAATCGAATGTGTTTTTCACAGTTCAGTGGGAACCACACAGACTTTGGCAATTCATAACAGATAAGTGTGTTATGTAATCATGTGCACAGTTCATCAACCTATTGCATTATTAGAAGGGTACTAACTTGTCTTGTTTTGCTTGATTTATGTTTACTCTCATAAGCTATAAGGGATAACAGGGAATCAGTTTATGTCAGAAAATCATGACTGATTAACATTAACCCCTTGGCTGGTAGAGACAAAGCAATGCATTGGAAATACCCAGTAGTGATTTTCAGTAAATTACATTTTTTGTCAGGTGTTACATGAGAACATCAGAGCAATAAATGAGTACATGCCACCAGCAGAGCAATACACTATTACATGCTACTAGCAGATAAATATACCATTACATGCCACCACCAGAGCAATATACCATTTTATGTCACTGGCAGGACAGAGCACCATTACAAACCACAAGCAGAGCAGTCCACCATTACATGCTACCAGCAGTGCAATACACCATTCGAGCTTGAGGCAGGTACTGGTGTTAATCTCACTACTACTAAAGGTGCAGCTGGGCTGCACTGTGCCCTAGTAATCTATTAGGCTGAGACAAGCCATGGACAATTCCCATGGGTTAAATTAAGAGTAAGGGAGTAACTAGCTTTTTTCTACTCCTGGGGATATCTTGGCAATCTACCCCCCCCACACCTCCAGTTATGAGTATAAGTACAGTAGAGTGTAAATTTTTAAACCTTTAGATCACGTTTAGCTTTGTTTAAATAGATCCAAATCTGTTTTATGGTTTCTTAGGAATTTTTACAAAACAGATATAAAGGAATTATGAGTTACCCTTTAACTTGGGAATCCATGACAAAAAAAAATCACTGAATGATCTCTCTATCTAATTAGTCTGTATTATTGTATTTTAACTTCTTGGATGCCAAATTGCCCCCAATACATTGAGATGCCCTGAAGATTTTGGAGACTTTAACTCTCATCATTCCCTACAAGCCAACAGCTGGAGGGGGATAATGGGAATTGTAGTCCTCAACCGTCTGGGTTAAAGTGTGTTACATGAGTACAATTTTTGTTGAATGTGATCAAGAAATTACAGCCGTATTCCTGCTCTCACTTCTCTTCTAGAGCACTGAGTGTCATTGATTAGGTGCCCGTCCTACTCTGCAACAGGTGATGTGCATGCAATTGTTTATTTGCTGACTAAGTGGTAGCCAGCAGCTGTATGTGGTTGGTAACCTGAGGACCCAGAAGTCATTGTACTTGAGCCTCCAGTCAAGGGCAGGTGCTGGACTCTTTATCTCTCTGTCAGTATCTCACTGAAGGAATCTAACAGTTGGTTCATTTGTCATCCACAATACTCGTCTCAAGCTGTTTCTTCAGTGTTTAAATAGCAGACATCTGAAACTAGGGAACAGTGAGAAAATGGTATTGAGTCAGTTTATTTCAATGCAGTATTATTTTCATGGCTTATCACATTAATTCTGAGCTGCTCAGCTGCACATGTGTTGTGAAACCACCCCTAATGTCTCATTAATAATAGTAGAGATGAATGCATTTTCTGTGGTTTGTTTCAAGGGTTGGTTTGCACAAGTTTCAAAATGGTTTCAAATGGAGATAGAGATAGACAAAGAGAAAATGAGAGAGATAAAGTGAGAGAGAGAGAGAGAGAGGGCAAAAGAGAGGGCGAAAGAAAGAGAAAGAAAGAAAAAGAAAGAAAGTGGGATAAAGGGACTGAGCAAGGGAAAATAAGAGAGAGAGGGAGAAAGAGCAGGATAAAGAGAGTGATGAGAGAGAGGGGGGGATGAGTAGGAGGTAATAAGAGAGAAAGACAAAGAATGAGAGAGAGAAAGAGAGAAATAGTGATAGACTTTTTTTATATTCCATAGATCCACCACCTGCCTGGTAAACAATCTACTCCTACCTGGCTACCCACACTGGGTCTGATTCCAGATGAGTCAGATGCTATATAAAGTTGTCCTATTAGTTGTTAATGTTAATCCTACAATCCTATTGTTTAAAATGATGTACGAAACATTTCAGGCTCTCCCAGTTCATGAAACAAGTTTTCTGCCTTATGAAACTGCAACATTGTGACTAATACCAAACTTACTGAATCAATTCACTCCTCCCCAGATGCTAGAGAGATCTCTAATACATTTAAAAGTAATGCATTTGATGTACATATCATCCAATGGGCTGAGAATGAAATGAAAATAGTTTTACATTCACAATCAAGGACTGATTAGATTGGATGCTCTTGCAGATGCTGAGTAAAATAATGGTATTGCCGTTGCTTGAAGGCACTTTGTTCCAAAGTTGTTACAGCTCAGTTTGGTTTTAACAATAGCAAAAATGCCACCTAATGTCCAGACAGTTAATATATTGAATTTTATAGGTGTGGTGAACCACAGGCTACCGTTGAGATAGTAACAGTTCCATCACTTTGCGACAGTTTCAAATGAGATAATATTTGAATTAAATATTTCCCAGTAGTAGGAATAACCTTGTTTAACTCTTCAGGAAAATATTTTCCTATATACCTATATGTATATGTGCCAAGGTTTCAATTCCATTGCGAACGTTTCTCAAGACCCTTGGGAAAGTTTGCACAATGGAGTTGAAATGTTGACACAGTAAAGTCATCCTTATTCACTGCAAAAAGTTTCCAGTAAATGTAATCTTCTTGCAGTATATCTATATCTATCTATCTATCTATCTATCTATCTATCTATATATATATATATATATATATATATATATATATATATATATAATGTCATAGATTAGTATGTGATACTGTACTGAATTGCCAAAAGGCTACATAAGAATTCAGATACATACATCTGCATAAATACTTTTGTGCTCTAATTCATTTGTGATCCAATGTAACCAACACTATCAGGGATGTAAGTGTATTTCCGGGCTATATAACAAAACAGTACAAATAGCATTCAGCCAATCCCGCAGCAACTAAAGCACATGCACAAGAGAGGCCGCTAACTAATCTAAACAAGAAATAGGCTTGTGCCTCCAGTCTGGTTTAATCAGTAATATGCTTATTCAGAAACAAAGAGCTATACTGAATAATATCCCAAGCTGCTTTCAGGGAATTTGGAACAAGTGAAAATTAGTACTGTAATCTCCTAAAAACTCAGTGAGTTCTACAAAACATAACTGAGTCGATTAAGATAAGATACCTTGGGCTAAAGTGCTTGAGCAAAGCAACTGCATCCTATGTTTGAAATGAAAATTCTTCAAATTTCCATTGATTGAAATTGGACTTTTCCTCTACTTAACACAATGCATTGGAGACCTCTCTAGCATTTAGCAGGTTAAAACCCCATTAAAATTACTGGAAATTTCCATTTCTAAGGTGATGTTGGTTTGCTCCAGATTTGCACTTTTTGGGCCATATTCAGTCTAAAGCAGTGCTGTTTCTGGAGCAAATCATCTTCATTATAATATGTATGAAGTGAAATTTTTGCAAATTCCAATTGATTGTAATAGGGATTTTAACCCTTTGAATGCCAGAGTTGCAATGCATTGGATACCTCTCTGGCACTCAAAGGGTTAACATATTTTACAGCAAAGTTGCTGATATGAACTAGGTCTTAGTCATTTGAACAGTTGGGAAAGAAACATCTATGTCAAACACCTACAAAGTTCACCTAAAGAATCCAACAATGGTTGTTAATAAATGAAATGAATGTCAATTTCACAAATACTGAAGTTATGATAACAACCCATAGGGGGAGATGCAGAAAGATGTGATAAAGAGGTGATAAAGTGGAGATAACTTCTCCAGTGATATAACCTATCCACGTCCTGTGTTATTCTATGGATCCCTTACACTAAGATCTCTTCAGCTTTGGAGATCTTAGTGAATACGATCTATAGAATAACATAGGAACTGGAGATGTGATATCACTGGTGAAGTCATCTTCACTGCATCACCTCTTTATCACGCCTTAGTGCGTAAACCCTATTATCTTGGTCCTCCAGTATACCATTCCTCTTTAGGAACTTTATACTAATGTGGCCCAGAAATCAGCTTCCTCTTCCTCTCCCTTTCTGATACTATAACCCCAACAATGACCCACGTATTTAATGTGTCACTAAACTCTGGTGTATTCCCATCTCTTAAGCAAGCACTGATCACAAGTATCCACAAGAAACCACGCCATGCCCCCTCTTACCTTGATGGCTACCATCCTATCTCCATTCTTTCCTTTACTCAAGTCCTCCCTTCTAAAAGCTGCATGATCCTCTGCAGTCTGTCTTTCTCATTCAACATTCTACTGAGACTGCTTTTACAAAATTAGCTAATGATGTATTCACTGCAAAGTCCAGGGGGAACATTTCCATACTAATCCTTCTTGTTCTCTCAGCAGACTTTGACACAGTAGACCACTCAATCCTCATGAAAATACCTCTCTTATGCCTGAGTGGTACAGTCCTCCCTTGTTTTCCCTCCTGTCTTACTAATCTCTGTTTCAGAGCTTCATTTTCTGGTTCTTCTTTCATTCCTCTCCCTCTTTCAGTCATAGTACTTTTGTTGTTTTCCATTTATACCTCCTCCCTTGGGAAACTTGTAACCTCCTATGGCCTTCAATATTTCCTTAATGCTGATGACACTCAAATATATATCTCCACTCCCAACCAGTCAAACCAGTTGTTTGTCTGAAATTCCCTCCTGAGTTCCCCAGTGCTAGCTAAAATAAATTGATCCAAAACAGAACTTATAATATCTCCCCTCATGCTACTGTACTCATACCTGATATCATCATGAACAAGAAACACTCTCCGGTAACACCTAACATGCAAGCCACTGCCTAGGAGTCTTTTTTTTCCTCTGTCCTTGCCTTCACTCTTCAAATATTTTCTCTCACAACATCTTTAGAATTAGCCCTTTTCTTACAGGACACACTACCAAAACACTAGTCAATTCCCCAACATATATTAGTTTGACTATTGCCACAACCACCTTGCCAGGATTCCTATTATAAGACTGTTACCACTTCAGTACATCATGAATGCTGCCACTAGGTTAATTAATCTGTCTTGCTGCACTTCCTCTACAGCCCCAATCTATCAGTCTCTACATTGGCTCTCTGTATCTGCAAGGATTGAATTTAAGATTGTGTCACTCACCCTCCACAATAGCTCTCCCCCATACATATATATACTTATCTCCAAATACACCCCAAACTGCACTTTACACTCAGTAACTGATCTTCAGTATTGTTTTCCCCTACTACCACCTCTCACTTTCGATTCCAAGATGAAACCAGAGCATCTACCTATCTCTGAAATTCATTGCCACACTCCATCGGACTCTCCCCTAGCTTTCACTAATTCAAGCACTCCCTCAAAACCGATATATATTCAAAGAAGCGTATATCCAATAACTCTAACTGTCCCAAACCTGCTGCTATAGAAGCTTTACTTTGTCCTGCCAAACAACTTAGGGGGCCTACTCTGCAGCTGGCCAGAACATTTCCCTTCAGTCTTACTAATCAGAATCCCATCTTAATGTACTTTCACTTGTTCCCTTTCTCCTTGTAGATTTTAAGTTCTTGTGAGCAGGGTTTGCTCCACCATTTGCATCTGTCTGTTAAGTGTGTCATGTTTAATATGAGTTCTCTAATTGTACAACCCCATGGAATATGCTGATGCTTTATAAATTAATGATATTAACAAATAATAATAACTAGAACACACCATCCATTATCCTAGTGGAATATGGAGTCCTAATACAAACAATATTGTAAATTTGCAGGCTTGCGTAGATTTAGTTGAGGACATATTAATGTCCAAAATTATGTTTTATGTTGGTGATAGTGCTGTCCCCTAATCTAACTGACCCTTTGAGGATCACCTATCAGGCAAGATATTGTAAAGCATATGCCCCTATCCTTATAGGGTTGCTTCTTATATATGATTCACTTTTCTGTTTTGCATATGGGGTTACAGCACTAGAGCAGATGTGGGTAACCATTTGTTCTCAAGGGATTGTTGGTCTACAACTCCCATCAGGGATTATCGGAATTGCAGCCCAAAAACAGCTGAAGATTGTATAAACGTGCTGGTTGTGGTTGATGGTGAGATACAAGTGAAAAAGATGGTTGGAGAACTGGTTGCCTACTCGTACTTTAGGGCTACAATGATCCATATCTAGCCATGCAGTATACTTAAGCAACAAAATTAAGTAAACGTTCTTTGTACCATTGTGCAGAAATAAAGCCACATTGGAAGTATACTGATAGCTGTCTCAATTAAAAACTAATGGTAATTCATTATGAATGAGATATTAGTAACTATAATTATATATCAAAAGGAGAAAGCTCGTGTATTTGAATTCAGAGTGCTATCCAATATTAGAAACATGTTTTGTCTCAAGGCAAGGTCATGCTATTTTTTCCTAAAACGTACCAGAATCCTGTGACTGATAAAGAGCAAATCCAGAAAGCAATAACTTCTTCTTTCCCAGGCTGTTGGGTAAATAAGTTGAGGCAGGCGAACAGATTTCTTACCCATCAAATAGCTTAATAAGAATTGACTAGCAAATTGTGCAGATAGAATTTCATTTCAAGAAACAAAACAATATGGTTAGATTATGTGCTAGTTCCTGGAACTTATTTTGTATCTCTCAAGAGAGCAAAGAGCTCATGTATAGGAACTTTCACATTTAAAAAAACTACTAAGGAAACCTGCTATCTCCCATCAGTAAATAAATATAAAAAAACTCTTTGGTTACTTGAACAACTTTATTGATTTAATTAAAGCTCTTTGATAGCTCTTAAATTGTATGTGTGAGTTAAGAGTTTTCTACTAGAAGGTTAAACTTTCAGAATCCAGATGTGCTCACTACTTATACAATTACATAATCAAGACCAGAATGTGATGTGACTGTGTTTGTTCAGGAGGGAACAGAAATCCCTCAACTCCCTACCACAGTTTTGTCACCCCTGTAGTTCACCCGTTTCACTCCTGCTTTCCACTGTAGATCCAGAAAGTAGGAGTGCCTTGTTGTTTGGACCACCATCCAATATTACTGACTGACACCCATTTGGGCCGGCCATTCATTTGAGCTGTGATGGATAACTTAGCTCATGTGAAAGGTCTACCCACAAGACCATAATTACTGCAACCTTGCTGCATTCCTAAGGGAAAGCAGTAAAATATCAGAATACTGGGTTTTGGTGCGATCACACAAGGTGATTGTTGCTCGCGACAAAGGCACCAAAGTCCAGCATTTTACCTTTCACCAAAGGCAACAGATCCAGAGCAGCATCTCTGTGTTGGTGTTACCCATTTGAAAAGGGCCTTGATGGCTCTCCCTCAGATATTATAATTTACATAAAACTCTGCTTAGGGCCTGTAGTTCGCTTGGTTAGATTTGCCATCTTCATAGCTGGCATTGCCAAATATATATCCCTATTTAAGAGACATACATCATTTGCCAATGAACCGTAAATATGTAAATAGAATTTAGATGATCAATTGACACAAGTGTGTAAAAATATTAAGTTGGAATTGTTATTAAACAACAAGATTTAAAATTTAGTCCATCTAGACTAGGCATGGATAATCCAATTTCTTAAAGTACAAAAAGAGACCTGGTTGAGATCAAATGAGCCATGATTGATTATATATCTATTTGAGTATGAATCAGTGAATCACTAAGGTTGCTTGGTATACCTAAAAAATAAATGTATTGTGATTTCAGTGTTTTGTATGTTGTCCTATAAAGAACCATCTTTTTGATAAATGAAAGCTAATTACAAATTGTTTTTTAAAGGTGAGCTAAACATAAAACGTGATTTATCTTATTCTGAAATAGTTTTCCACTAGAGATGAATTGCTAAGCAATCAGGTTAATGGCTGTTTGGTTGGTTTTGTGTCTGCTTCACTGGCAGTTGTAATTTTGGAAACATCATCTCTATTTCCAGTTTTACAGCTGTATCTCTATGCTTCAACACATATTACAAAACTAGTGTAAAAGCCCATGTACACGGGCCAGCATTCTGTGCGTTCAGAAAGCCTGTGTACACAAGCCAGCATTCTATGCGTTCAGAAAGCCCGTGTACACAGGCCAGCATTCTGTGCGTTTGGGCAGTCTCTACTGCGAATGACTGTTTCGGCTTTTATATTATACGATGTGGAGATGACAGTAGTTCATGGGACATGAAGCTGGCATCATCCCTGACATCACAGAATTGGCAGGGATGGGAGGTTTTTACTTCCAATTCCTAATTGTTTAAAAGTAAAAGTTACCAGTTGCAATTTGATTATTAACTGCTACACAATAACCTTACTTAAAACAGTTAGTAATCTGTAATATTGTAGGAACCCACTCCAGTCAGTCTTGTTCTGCACATATTCCTGTACAGACCTGCTCCAGCCAGTCCTGCTCAGCTATAATCTGTGATCCTGTCTAGTCTTCTGAACCAGTAATTCTCAGCTATAGTCCTCAGAGCATACTAACAGGTAAGGTTTTCAGGATATCCCTAATTAAGCATGGGCAGCTCAGATGCAATTAAGAAGGGATCTCTTGAATAGCTGACCTGTTGGTGTGCCTCAAGGACTAACATGGACACACCACACCTGCTCCAGAAAGTATGTGTCTACTAGAGATGGGCGAAACTTTCCACCTCAAACAGTAATCGGCAAAAAAGGCACTTTCTGCTTGGTGAAAAATTTCCTGCGAAAAGTCCTGATTTTCCACTTTTTTCACCCATTAAAATCAATGGGAACATAGAAGTTACACATTACACATTACAAATAACATTTTATTACCCAAAGGCATTGTATAAAAGGGGCATGAGGGTGCCTGTGTTGGTGGGGTGTGGGGAAAGAATCAGTTGAGCAGGGAATGTTTTTGAGGGGTTGTTTACTGGGATTGGGGGGCACTTAATAAAAAATAAATCCTAAATCAAATCAAATAAAAACCATAAGACAAGGTATAAAGGGGTCTCAGGAGGGTGCCTGTGTTGGTGAATGAATGAATCATTTGAACAAGGAATTTGTTTTGGGGGGGGGTTCTTGACTGCTATTGGGGGGACAGTTAATAAAAAAAATAAATCAATAAAATGAAATAAGACATTTGTATTTAAAGTGACAGAGAAAGGAACCCCCTGACATAAGTTGCCACTGGGGTGGACTGATATTTGACTTGATAGAGTATTTTGTAGAGGATGATTTGTTTGATTTGTTGTTAGAGGCCTTTGTAGTACTTATTAGAGGCCCAAGCCCTAAGGAAACATTGATTTGTAGGACTTAAGCTTGTTTGGCACAAGTTCTAAGGAAACATTGATTTGTAGGACTTAGGCTTGTTAGAAACAAACTCCCCAAAAATTGTTTATTTTTTTTTATAGGGCTAGTTTTTTTTTTTTTTTTCCCCAAACACAAGCAGGGGAGGGCTGGCCTGGGGGGCAAGGGGGCAATTGCCCCCTGGGCCAGTCATATGTCTGGGCCAGTGGGCCACTGGCCCACTCAATCTCACGCTTGCTGCTTTTAATGGAGCTACACTAATGATACTACAGAGCTTACAAATGAAATGTATCTACACAAATGATACTACAGAGATACAATCCAAATGGAGCTACACTAGCAGCATAACCCATTTTCCTTGTAAGCTCGATGGTATCAGTAGTGTAGCTTTACTTAAATTGTAAGCTCTGTAGGATCACTAGTGTAGCTCCATTTCAACCATAAGCTCCGTGTTATCACTTGTGTTGCTCCATTTTCATTGAAAGCTCTGTGGTATTGCTTGCCTTACTTCACAACATTAATGCCAATTTTAATATTAACAAAAGGGGATAGGCTGGAATGATAGTACAAATGGGCCACTTGATTCTATTTGCCCCCTAGGCTCAAGATGCCAGTCCTCCCCTGAACACAAGCCCTGAGAAAAAAATAAAAATGCCCTACTGGCCTAATGCCAGCAGGTCATGTTTGCCAGTGGCCACTGTCAAATGTCCTCCTGAGTCCTGAGTTGCAGCTGTTGTTCGTACTGCTGCTGCTGAGTTGTTTAAGCAGCAGGGTGATTAGGCAGCTGAAAAAGAATGGGATCAACAATAGCGGTAACATGGAAGATGGATGATGAAGGTTCCACTTGCCACGACTGACTCCAGTGATTTGCCTAAGGCAGTAGCAGTAGTATAAGTAGCCCCCAGTCTATGTGGAGAAAAGTTGGCCATTAAATCTTCTCCACCTGCCCCTCCTCCAGAATCATCATGGGTGTATTGTTATTAGAATATATTTTTTCCCTTGAGAACAGGATCAGTGGGTCTCCTCAGCAACTGCAATGTGCACAGTATGTGTGTGGTAAATAACATCTGGGGGCACAACTGTATCCAAACACCTTGACACCCGAAACCAAGTACTGCTGCTGTCACTGTACCCCTTTTACACACCCACTAAGGACACATGACAATGTGCTGACAGTTTAATAGTTGTGATGAACCCTCCCTGCCACCATCTTAGCATATTCTGCAGGATGCAGTCTCCTCAGATGGCGCTTGATGCACTGATTGCGATTCTCCTCCACCACACTGGCATGTGTGGTCAGTGCACCACACAGTGTGCAATGGGTAGAGATGAACTGCCACATCCTAACATCAACAGAGTGGCTATCATTTGGCGGGGGAGCTAATGAACGAGGGGAATAGGCAGGAGATGTAGTTATCCTAGAAGGAGATGGCGAGCTAGTTGTTTCACTCGTCCTGGAACTTCCAGTCTCTGCCTGGGTTGTTCTATTCCTCCTCCTCTTTGATCTCTGCCTCTCCTCTTGTTGCCTTTCTGGTGAGTCAGGGACAGCAAAAGCAGTACTTGATTTCTGTGGTGGGTGTTTGACTTTAACATGTTTGGAGTAAATGTCATGGTGTCTGTGTTTCATGTGTGATATGAGGGCTCTTGTGCCAAGGTGTGTTACCTCCTTTCCTCTTTTCACTGACTTGTCACAAATTGTGCACAGTGACATTGCTGATGACTGTACTGTGCCTGCCCCAACAGAAAAATAGTCCCACACCCATGATGACTTCAGAGGTGGAGAAGAATGGCCTCTTTCTTCTTGTCCTCCACATTCCCCTTCATTGTTTGTGGCAGCGGATAGTGTAGCCGCTGTTACTGCTACTGCCTCAGAGTCAGCACTGAAACTAGGATCAGGAGTATTGCTACTGCTGGCAAGTGGAACTTGTCCTAGTCCCGCATCGCTTGTTGACCCCATTCCCACTGTGTCCACGGTGGTCTGTAGCACACTAACCTGCTCCTCAGCATCCTGCTGCCCTTGCATCTCAGCATCAGAAGGAATTAGAGCAGTTGCAAATTCCTCTAATTCCAAGATGTCCTTGCGAGTGGTGGTGGTGATGCCCATTCTCATTCGTGTCTCCCATTCCTTCTCAGTTTCTGCTAAAAAGGCCATCAATGTCTCTTCCACCCCAGCTTCTCCAGCATCATCATCACCACCACCACCACCACTAGTCCCTACATGCTGTTGTTGTTGCTGCTGCCCTATTCCAGATATCTCACTGCTGCTTGGAGGAGGTGACGAGCAATGTGACAGAGGGTCCCTTAATGTCACACTTGCCATTGCCTTTTGACCTGAAGAAGAAGGCAGACTAGCACTAGCAGAAATAGCAGCAGGCACAGGCATCTGATATGTCCTCCTGCTGGTGGTGGTGGTATTAATTCTCAGCCTGTTCGCCCCCCCCAACACCTGTTCTGGCCTCTTCAGGATCATGTTCCACCTGGACACTGTAGTGAAGAGAAGGGGAGGACTCCCAGTCCCAGGGTCAGAAGAATGATGTGGGCTCCCTTGACCGCTAGTCTGGATGCTGTAAAATGTTTCCCCTATCACTCCAGTTGCTTCACCATTACTGCTACTACGAACACCAACCACATCAAGTTCAGCCACAGAGTCTTCCTCCTCAGTCTCACAGTGACTAGTAATAGCAGGATGTTGTTGATTACCCCCTCCTTCACTCCTAAGGCTAACAAGCTGCTGGACCTTAGTAGCAGTAGTACTAGCAGTGGCAGGACTGCTTGGGAATGACAGGTGTGATTTAGGGTCCCTTGCTGTCACACTTGGTATCATTTTGCCCCCCCCCCGAGTACTACAAGAAACACTAGCAGCAGGCAAAGTATTGTTGGCAGCAGGTTCAGCACTGGCAGCAGGTTCAGTACTAGCAACAGGTACAACACTAGTGGCTGCAGTTACAGAAATGGTGGCACTGGCAGCAGGGTCAGCACATCTGGCAACAGGTACAACACTAGTGGCTGTAGTTACAGAAATGGTGCTACTGGTAGCAGGGGCAGCACTAGTGGCTGCAGGATCAGAAATGGTGGCACTGGCAGCAGGGGCAGCACGTCTGGCAACAGGTACAACACTAATGGCTGCAGGATCAGAAATGGTGGCACTGGCAGCAGGGGCAGCACTAGTGGCAGCAGTTCCAGAAATGGTGGCACTGGCAGCAGGGGCAGCAAGTCTGGCAACAGGTACAACACTAGTGGCTGTAGGATCAGAAATGGTGGCACTGGCAGCAACGGCAGCATATCTGGCAACAGGTACAACACTAGTGGCAGCAGTTACAGAAATGGTGGCACTGGCAGCAGGGGCAGCACATCTGGCAACAGGTACAACACTAGTGGCTGTAGTTACAGAAATGGTGGTACTGGAGGGGCAGCACGTCTGGCAACAGGTACAACACGAGCAGCTGCAGGATCAGAAATGGTGGCACTGACAGCAGGGGCAGCACGTCTGGCAACAGGTACAACACTAGTGGCTGCAGGAACAGCAATGGTGGAACTGGCAGCAGGGGCAGCAAGTCTTGCAGCAGGCACAGGCAGCTGAACTGTCCTGCTCTTACTATCCTTTTCTCCCTTCCTTCTCATTCCTTTTTCTCCCTCCCTTCTTATCAAATTCCCCCCTTGGGGTGATTTAGGGGGACTGGACATCATTGGTTTAGTACTGCTAGTCACTTCTTCCTCCTCCTCATCAGACTCAGTGGACACATAATAAGGGTCCTTCCAGTTCCTCTTTTTGCTGCTCATAGTGATAGGAGTCACTATGAGCCTCTCCTGCCTCAATTTTTGCTAAATATCACAAGAGAACAGCACAGCACATCTAGCTCGCTCTGTAACTGCCTTCAGCGAAAACGTCACGTTTTTATAGCGGAAGTGTGAAAACAATGTTAATCAATGGGCAAAAACTTTTTAGCCATTGAAAAATTGTGGAAGATTTTGGCCAATGGACGAAAGATGCGAAAATTTTAACCGCTAGTTTTAAAGCGGATTTTCCCGCAAAAATAATAACAGTGGTTTTTGGCGAAAATTCCGGCGGGAAAAAGGCGACAACTTTCGCCCACCCCTAGTGTCAACAATTACCTGCTTTCTTGGGAATTCTCCTGGATGCACCTCCAAGGCCTATGTGAAGCAGCAGCATGAGTATAGTGTCTCACTGCTAGTGTTCCTGATCCTTGTTTTCCTGGACGTTTCCAGTGTATTACCTCTGTTACATTTACTGCCTTGCCACTGTCAGCTTATAGCTCACAACATCAGCTAAGTTTCTTGACTACTGTGTTCCCGCGTAGAGCATAGCAGCCTCTCCTGTTTTTGTTGCTGCAGTTGGGAGTTTGTTAAATCAGCTAACGTGCAGCACTCCAGCAACCAAGAATCTACTCCAGCAAGAATAGTGTATGGCATGTTATTCTCTGGGTGTCCTTTAGAGCTGTCCCAGACTCCTGTCCTGTGTTGCAATGTATTGGCTATTTGTGCCACTTATTGCTGGTTCATAACCTAGGCCCAAAGTCATCAAGTTGGTGTCTGGAATTCCTCCTCTGCCCTGGGGTTCCACCTCCTGACTATCAGTCAGCATGACAAAATAAAGTTTCTGATTTATTCCAAGCAAACCTACGTAAGGAAAAAGTTTATAACCATATATTATTTAAATTTCTGTCAATTTTTGATTTAATGTTTTTGAGTTGGTCTCCATTTTAATTAAATAATAGCCTCACAAATTTAAGTGAACGTTCAATCAAACTGCAGGCTATTCTCCCATAAATAATAATAATAATAATGATAGACCATGAGGCTTTGATTACAAGTTTATGTCCAAAAGCATGTGTAGCTCAAATCTGAGGTGAATGTTTAGTAAAATTCGATTAAAACCAGTGCTCCTGCCTTACCTCTGCTGTGAGGGGGGAAAGAAGGGTGTATGTTTAGCTTCCTTACTTATAAAAGCATTTGTGTGCAAGGAGCTACTAACCATAGGCTTCCATTTATGTGTAATGTAAGACTAAATCGTATGTAACAATTATTATTTTGATGACAATTTCTTTTGATGTATAATGAATGATTTATTCCCCTTTGCCATAAGTACATTATTATTTGGAGGTAAGAAGATTAAAGGATTATGTTTTTTGCAAAAATAACAGTTCCGGCATCTGAATACTAACCCGATATTTCAACCTGATGAAAGGTTTGTCAGTAATCATTTGTTCTTTTGGCTACTCTTCCTATCTAATTGTGTTTACATCAATAACGTGAATGAAAAGCTTAGGGACAAACAGAGACATTGAGTGGGAAGTTTTCATTTTATAGTTTTGTTTCACATGTCAACAACTGACCAGCCTGAAGCAACTGGAGCAAGCAGTTAATACAGCTTTAGTGTCACATGCTGAAATCGTTTGTTTCCTCTAGAAGTGAAGTGGCCTGTTCAGGCTTAGCTACTGTTAGGTAATACTGTATACTGTAGTATTTGCAGATGCTGAAGGACACAAGCACAGTAATTGTTCACATTTGATATTCAGGTTTCCCCCTACAAAGAAAAGCAGGAGCATTTCTGGAGCAAACCAACTGTACCATAGGGGATAAATTAAAATTCCCCAAATTCCCATTGATTTAATGGGGCTTTTAACCTCTCTAGCATTCGAGCAGTTTAAAGTCTCATTTAAATCAACAAGAGTTTTCTTTTTGTTCTCTAAGGTTCAAATGGTTTAGTCCACAGTTTCTCCCTTCCATCTTATGAAATCAGCCTCATAGATGTTAATATATTACCTAATTGCTGTATACAGTGGAAACTTATTCGTACCACTCTGGCACTCAAAGGGTTAAAGCAATAATAATATTTTATTAACATTTTTATTACAGTCGTTTGTTAATTTATTTTACTTCTTTATTGAAAATAAAATAAGAGAGAGCTCCTATGATATATATATATATATATATATATATATATATATATATATATATATATTTTCTATATAATAATTCGCTACAATGTTTGTCAGAAGCCATGCGCAGTAGAGACTGTCCAAACGCACAGAATGCAGGGAGCACGGAATGTTGGGAGCATGGAATGCTGGGAGAATTCTGTGCTTTCAGGTAGTCTCTATAGTGCATGACTGCATCGGCGGCAGAACACGGAGCAGGACCGGCCTCTTAACCCGTTGCATGCCCCTCTGGCACTCAAAGGGTTAACATCACCCGGACCTTGGCCCGCGTACACGGGCTTTTATACTAGTGTATATTTATTTATTTATTTTACTCCTTTGTTTACATTGACCTACATTATATTTCCAGTTACTTTACATAATGTATTTCAGTTTATTTACTTGAAGTGAGTGCTCTCTACCTGTCTTCCTTAAAAAAAAGTCTGAGACTCAACTGCATCAAAAAAGTATCAGAAGAACTGTGTGAGGGGAATGCAAACCCTTCCAGCTCAGGGCATGAGCTGAGTTAATTTATGGGCTCCCTAATCCAGTGTTAATCTCAATGTGTTGGAGACATCTCTAGCGCCCAAGAGGTTAGATAAATATGTGAGATTTGTAGCTGGAGAAGTATTTATGTTAGAATTTTTAGTCAAAGGCATTTATAGTAAAACAGACCTGTCAACCTGAGACAAATTTAGTTTGTTTTATAGCGTATTAAAATCTGCCTATATGTTGTACTAGAAATTTTTGCTGTAAAATAAATATTTTGAGGAATTAACCTTTATTTGTTGATGGCACAGTGCGGCATTTCATGCTAATTCCCTTCACTGAATGTTAGTTTTGTTGGAGGCCAAAAGCATAATTATCTGTGTGTTAGCTCTGCCTAAATAATTCACAACACAGTGTGTGAGTAGTATTGGCCCAGCACAGAAACAAATAAACATAAACTGCCACCCTGTGCCACCAACAAATAACTGTTAAAGGGATTTTATTGTCTTAATTACATAAAAAGTCATATTGTACAGCATAAACTAAGCAATTAATCAGTGCTATTTACGGTTTGAGAGATAGATTGTTCTAAAGTTCTCCTCTTTCTCCTGACGTCAGCTGTAAGCTGACAGCAGGAGATCCTGGTCCAGGGGCTGACAAGCGACTCTTCAGCAGAGCCGTAATAGCGTGATTTAAAAATAAATTTGTCATTGGAACGCTCTACAAAGTGTGCTAGGTTTGCAAGCGCACTTTTTAGCCTGTTCCAAAGAAGTATTTATTTTTAAATCACGCTATTGCGTCTCTGCTGAAGAGCCTCCTTGTGTCGGCCGACACGGATCTCCTTCTGTCAGCTTTACAGCTGACATCAGGGAGAGGGGAACTTTAGAACGCTCTATCTTCTTGAGAGATAAGAAATCCATCAGGGCTATTCCTATTTTATGCTGTACAATATGACTTTTTATGTAAGTAAGACATTACTATCCCTTTAATTTCTCAGAAGCTATTTATATTAAAACTAGCAATATTGGCACAGCTTTGCCCATGCGGTTAATAAAACAAATCTTAAAAAGAAAAATAGTCCCATTAATTCTTTTTAACATGAACTAATCTTAACTTACAGTGAAAGGTCAACTTTAATAGGTACATTGCCTCCTAGACAAAATTAAGATAAGTACAGTAACATGTTAAAGAACGGAAATACATCTCTTATTCACATAAACATTTTTAAAAACCCAGTTTGTCAATCTTCCTGTGTTGCTCTGGCAACAGTGAATGTCTCTGCTCTCAATTTTTTCTACCCTGGTGATGTCAGCTGATGAAACCCCCCAATTCTCTCAGCTCATGCCGCTCCTTTACATTTCTTTTATTGGGTAACGTTTTGATCTTTAGATGGAAGTTTAAAGGAATTAAGGGGCAGGAGGAAGAAGAAACAATATGAACATAGAGGACCGGATAAATTCAAATAATTATGAAAATATTAAAAACAATCTGTACATTTTAAAGGTGTGTGATGCCACTTAGGAGTGCCAGGGCTAATTTTACCAGTGTTCAATTTATTAAGAAAAATGGCAAGGCTCTACCCCACCAAAGATGAACTTCAAAGGTAAGATTTCACAATTCTGCAATTGGGAGCTCTTAAAAAAGGTAACTGGAAAGCTAACATTTTCTCCTGTATAATAGAATGGCCACAACAAAAAAGGGATAGAAGGAAAGAAATAGATCATGCCAACCATATCATTACTCCTACAGGAATAGAAATTACCATTTTTGTGATTTGCTAAATATATAGGTATGGATAAAAGTTATGCAAAGTTAAAATAGATTAGAGAAATGGTAAATAGATGCATTTAAAGGGATAGTATTATTATTTCAATACGGTCAGATTTGTAGTTCAAGAGTTATTGAATGATAAAGTATCCCCCTCCCACCCCTTTTGTCTAGTGTAAGCCGCCTCCCCTCAGATGTGGAATCTGGTACTGGGACCAGACAGCTCACAGCAAGGAAAAATCTTCTTACTGTGAGCATAAGGAAAACTCTGCCCCCTTGACAGGTTTTTCAGGTTTTTCCTAATGTTCACTGAAGATTGTCCCTCTCTGTGATCCATCTGGACAGTCTTGCTGCTCTGAGGTGAGCAGTGTTACATCAGTAAAAGGGGCGGGAGGGGTGTACTATCATTCAATTACTCTTGAACTACAACTGACAGTATTGGAATAACGCTCTCCATGGCCCAAATACTATGAAGATTCATCGGAGCTGCTTTTATTGTGAAACATTACTATCCCTTTAAGGCAAAAGTTGCTGTGTAAATGATTGACATGGAGACATTCTATTTTGTTTTAACCTTGTAAAGACAATAGGGGTATAGTCTTTAAGGGGTTAAAAAAAATCCATCACTGAGGTCCTGAAAGACAAATGTTCTATGAATATAAAATATAATTGAAGGCTTTAATATTTCCATATATAGAAATATGCTTTTTCAGGCCAACATCTGGGCTGTACAATCACAGCTGATTAATGTGGGTAATTAATTTCACAATGGCTCATCTATTACTGTTGGCATTACTGCAGATGTTGATGAGTTATTGAGGCTGATCTACTGAGAAGAACTAGAGAAATTCCAGGACAAACCAACCTGCCCCATAGGGGACAAATGGAAATGATCATTCATTAAAATGGACCTTTTGAAAGTCCAGTTACAATGAATGCAAATGTACAGCTTTTTTATTGGTCCCCTATTGTGTAGATTTACTCCAGAATTGCTCCAGTTCTTTGAAATTAAATGGAAAAGAAAAATATAGCGCTCTATAGGAATGAGAGAGTCTTTGGTGTAAAATGCTGCCATTTGTTGTGGATTCTCCCAGTCGTAATCCACATCGTTATGTAAACATGTAGAAAAAAAAAGAATAAAAACAGCGCAAAGAAAACACCTCTAATTGTAGTAATAAATCAGCATATAATAAAGTGCATATTTCCTACCAGTACCCTCATCCTATATAATAATTAGCTAAAAAGTTAGTCACAATGCAGTCATGCGCAGTAGAGACTGCCCGCTCTGAGTCATGCGTGGTACTGACTGCCCGAACACGCCGCAGGCGATACAGAGTGGGGCGCTCCAAATTCAGACCGGACTCCTCTCTGCGCACCTTCCTGGGACCAAGGAAGGTGCGCAGAGAGGACTACTGTCTGAATTTCGGAGCACCCCACTCTGTACCAGCCACGGCACGTTCGGGCAGTCAGTACCACGCATGACTGCAGCAAGGCCAGTGAGAAGAGAGGATCCGGGCACCAGCCGAGGTTGCTGGGTGGCACTGTGGCCCGTTTACATGGGCTTTTCAACTAGTATTATATAATATACTAGTGTAAAAGCCCAAGTACACAGGCCAGGGTCCGGGTAATGTTAAGTGGCCTCTACCTCACTGCTCCACATGATGCGGTCTTGCTCAGTAGAGACTGCCCGAATGCGCGCAGTCTCAACTGCTCATGACGGCTTCTGACATACATCCTAGTGAATTATTATATAGGATAGGGGTGGTCTTTTATCACGTGTGTTGTTGATTTTATAACAACTATCATTATTAAAAGTTCCGAGTACAATCTACATATTTGGCTATTACTTATGTGGTAAAAAACTAGGAACAACAAAACCACAATATGTCATCATTTGAGCCAAGACAACAGTCACTAGACTGGAGTGGTGCTCAAAATCCAGAGCAGGATACTAAAACTGAGAGGCAGGCAAAACCACTGACACATGTGAGTACACCACCTGGAGGGAGAGGGTTTGAACATCCATATATGCTGATTTATTACTACACTTAGAGGTGTTTTCATTGCTCTGTTTTTCTTTCTTTTGTTTTCTCTTTGAAAATAAATAACTGTTTTTAGGGTTCTAATATTAACCTTCTGAGTGCCAGAGGTGTACGCAACACATTGCTTTACAATGCATTGCATACCTCCTCTGGCAATCAAAGAGTTAAGGATTTTTTGATGAAGTACTTCATTCATGTTCCCTTCAAATATTTAACCCTCTAAGTGCCAGAGAGGTATGCAATGCATTGCTTTGCAATTAATTGCGTAGTCCTCTGACACTCAAAGTGTAAAGAGAGTACAAGTTTACACTGTTTGGTAACGTTACTTTTTGTAACATGATTTGGAGTTTCTTGTTAGACCATCAATTTTAAACAAATGTATATCCACAGGAGTAAGTTGTTTGTAACCCCTTAAGGGCTAGAGTGTTGAGCATCACTTTGCTTTGCAATGCTTTACACACCCTTCTCTTCCTTAAGGGGTTAATTTGCCATACAAACACAAGCTCAATTATTGAGAACTGGAGGAATTCTGGAGCAAACATACTCTACCATAGGGGACAGCAGGGACGTAACTGCAGGGTTCAGAGGGTACATCAGCCCTAGAGTCCAATAGCTTCTAGTTTTGCCTCTGTAAAAATGTATGTGGTTGCGGGAGGCCAATAAATGTTCCACTGGGGCCCTCCAATGAGTTATTAATCCACTGGGGGACAAATAAAATTCCTCAAACTACCAGTGATTTAAGTTGGCTTTCTGTTCCTTCGACTGCTTCGTCATGCTTTGCAGACCACTCTAGCATTCTAGTGGTTAATAACCTGATTTAAAGCAAAAGAATTTTAAAACTTTTGTCCTGATACTGCAGTTGTTTTATCCCAGAATTACCCCATTTTTTTAGCACATCATCCTCAAGGACTTAGTTACAGCGAACCTGTCACCGACCAGCTTCTGGGCTCATTAAGGCTCATTCTATTGCAGGTGCTAATTTTATCTCTGCTTTTATCTCCAGGTTTCCCCATAGACTTCAATAGGAAAATGTTTGATAAAATGGGTGTTAACTAGTGTTGAGCGAGCATGCTCGGCCGATGCTCGGATCGGCTCGAGCATCGCTCTGCTCGGCACATGGCGGTACTCGTACGAGTACCGCATGTGCTCGCCCGCCATGTTCGGGTCTCCTCCCCGCACGTTTTGCGGCTGCTGCGCAGCCAATAAACGTGCAGGGAGGCTCTGACATCGGTGTAATGCCAGCAGCCATGTTGGCTGCTGGCATTACACTGATTGGCTGGCCAGAACCCGTGGTCAGGTGCTGTATAGCACCTGACCATCGAGTTCGGCTCAGTCTGAGCCAGGGAGAGCTGAGGATAGGAAGGGAAAGGCAGTGTAGGGAGGAAAAAACAAAAATTGTGACAAAAAAGAACCAAAAGTCCTTTTTAGGACTACTGTGTGTGGGGGCAGCAGGTTATATTGTGTGTGGGGGGAAAAAAACAAAAAAAAAAAAAAAAAAAATATTCTGTTTAGTGTGAAAAGTTGCAGATTAGAGCACATTCTGTTTAGTGTGCACAGTTGCAGATTAGAGCACATTCTGTTTAGTGTGCAAAGTTGCAGATTAGAGCACATTCTGTTTAGTGTGCAAAGTTGCAGATTAGAGCACATTCTGTTTAGTGTGCAAAGTTGCAGATTAGAGCACATTCTGTTAAGTCTTCAAACTAAAATATCAAAGTCACGTATTCCATTCAGTGTGCGTCGCCGCAGTTTAGCAGCACATTCTGAGTACTGTGCAGAGTTGCAGAATAGGAAGAAATACTGTTAAGTCTTCAAACTAAAATATCAAAGTCACATATTCCATTCAGTGTGCTTCGCCGCAGTTTAGCAGCACATTCTGTGTACTGTGCAGAGTTGCAGAATAGGAAGAAATACTGTTAAGTCTTCAAACTAAAATATCAAAGTCACATATTCCATTCAGTGTGCTTCGCCGCAGTTTAGCAGCCTATTCTGTGTACTGTGCAGAGTTGCAGAATAGGAAGAAATACTGTTAAGTCTTCAAACTAAAATATCAAAGTCACATATTCCATTCAGTGTGCTTCGCCGCAGTTTAGCAGCCTATTCTGTGTACTGTGCAGAGTTGCAGAATAGGAAGAAATACTGTTAAGTCTTCAAACTAAAATATCAAAGTCACATATTCCATTCAGTGTGTTTCACCGCCGTTTAGCAGCCTATTCTGTGTACTGTGCAGAGTTGCAGAATAATAAGAAATACTGTTAAGTTTTCAAACTCAAATATTAAAGTCACATATTCCATTCAGTGTGTTTCACCGCAGTTTAGCAGCCTATTCTGTGTACTCTGTACAGTTGCAGAATAATAAGAAATACTGTTAAGTTTTCAAACTCAAATATTAAAGTCACATATTCCATTCAGTGTGTTTCACCGCCGTTTAACAGCCTATTCTGTGTACTCTGTACAGTTGCAGAATAATAAGAAATACTGTTAAGTTTTCAAACTCAAATATTAAAGTCACATATTCCATTCAGTGTGTTTCACCGCCGTTTAACAGCCTATTCTGTGTACTCTGTACAGTTGCAGAATAATAAGAAATACTGTTAAGTTTTCAAACTCAAATATTAAACTCACATATTCCATTCAGTGTGTTTCACCGCCGTTTAACAGCCTATTCTGTGTACTCTGTACAGTTGCAGAATAATAAGAAATACTGTTAAGTTTTCAAACTCAAATATTAAAGTCACATATTCCATTCAGTGTGTTTCACCGCAGTTTAGCAGCCTATTCTGTGTACTCTGTACAGTTGCAGAATAATAAGAAATACTGTTAAGTTTTCAAACTCAAATATTAAAGTCACATATTCCATTCAGTGTGTTTCACCGCCGTTTAACAGCCTATTCTGTGTACTCTGTACAGTTGCAGAATAATAAGAAATACTGTTAAGTTTTCAAACTCAAATATTAAAGTCACATATTCCATTCAGTGTGTTTCACCGCAGTTTAGCAGCCTATTCTGTGTACTCTGTACAGTTGCAGAATAATAAGAAATACTGTTAAGTTTTCAAACTCAAATATTAAAGTCACATATTCCATTCAGTGTGTTTCACCGCAGTTTAGCAGCCTATTCTGTGTACTCTGCAGAGTTGCAGAATAATAAGAAATACTGTTAAGTTTTCAAACTCAAATATTAAAGTCACATATTCCATTCAGTGTGTTTCACCGCAGTTTAGCAGCCTATTCTGTGTACTCTGTACAGTTGCAGAATAATAAGAAATACTGTTAAGTTTTCAAACTCAAATATTAAACTCACATATTCCATTCAGTGTGTTTCACCGCCGTTTAACAGCCTATTCTGTGTACTCTGTACAGTTGCAGAATAATAAGAAATACTGTTAAGTTTTCAAACTCAAATATTAAAGTCACATATTCCATTCAGTGTGTTTCACCGCAGTTTAGCAGCCTATTCTGTGTACTCTGCAGAGTTGCAGAATAATAAGAAATACTGTTAAGTTTTCAAACTCAAATATTAAAGTCACATATTCTGTGTAAGATGAAGAAGGCGGGTAAAAAGGGACGGGGAAGTGGACGTGATCCTGAAAGTTCAGGGCGCGGGTCAGGACGCGGAGAAACTGTGCCTGGTGCCAGAGCACAAGAAAGAAAGACATCCACCATACCTAGCTTCATGTCTAATTTTACAGGGCGTCGCAGGACATCACTCTCGAGGTCCGACCACTGCGAACAGGTGGTCGGTTGGATGACAGCTGATACTGCTTCCAGTCGGTTAAGCACCACCCTGTCTTCCACCAAGTCCACTCTCAGTAGCCAAGAGTCTGGTCAACATAATCCTCACTCTGATCATCCTTCCTCCCACCATACACGGTCTGGTCAAAGAAGTGATCCCACACTGGGATATAGTGAGGAGCTCGTCTCATCACCAATCCTTCATTTGACCCTCTCTCCAAGCACGCTTGCAGAGGAACATGACATCTTGTGTCTTGATTCACAACCTCTAGAGGCTACCCAATCTCAAGAAGATGACAGATGTGAACGGCATTTAAGGTCAAAGGAAGTAGTGGATGATGATGATGATGATGAGACACAGTTGCCATTAAATCAACCACTATTTCCGTCTCAAGACCTTGTTGAGGAGAATGTTATACAGTTGTCAATGACTGAGTATGTGGTGGGATCAAGACTTGAGGAGGATGATCAGAGTGAGGAAGTGGAGGAGGACTTGGTGGACGATGAGGTGACTGACCCCACCTGGGAAGGTGTAGAGCCGAGCGATGACAGCAGTCCTGAGGGTGAGCCATCTGCAGCACCGCAACAGGCTGGAAGAGGCAGTGGTGTGGCTACAGAAAGAAGGCGGACCGCACCAAACCGGCCCGCAAATGTTCCACGGAGCACCCCCTTGCGTAAATCTACCTTGCCAAGGGGTAGGTGTTCCGCGGTATGGCGTTTTTTTAAGGAAAGTGCGGACGACAAAAGAATTGTAGTTTGCAACCTGTGCCACACCAGAATGAGCCGAGGCATGAACACTAGAAACCTCACCACCACCAGCATGATCCGACACATGGCATCCAAGCACCGTAGTAAGTGGGAGGAACGCCTGGATCGCCCATCTGTGTCTGCAGGCCACACCACTGCCTCCTCTTCCCCTGTTTTCGGTGCCGGCCAATCGCCTGTCGAAGGCGCAGGCCCGCATACCTCCCGCCCTGCACCTGTACCATCTGAAGCACCATCAGCGACCACATCCACTTCCCTGTCCCAGCACAGCGTCCAAATGTCGTTACCCCAGGCATTTGAGCGCAAGAGAAAGTACCCAGCCACCCACCCACAGGCCATAGCACTAACCTCACACCTTTCCAAATTACTGGCCATCGAAATGCTGCCATTTAGGCTTGTGGACACTGAGTCCTTCCACAGCCTGATGGCAGCAGCTGTCCCTCGGTACGCGGTCCCCAGCCGCCACTACTTTTCCCGGTGTGCCATCCCCGCATTACACCACCATGTGTCCCGTAACATCACCCGTGCCCTGACCAACGCAGTTACTGGGAAGGTCCACTTAACGACTGACACATGGACAAGTGCTTGTGGCCAGGGACGCTACATTTCCCTGACGGCACACTGGGTGAATGTCGTGGAGGCTGGGAGCGACTCGGACCCTGGGATGGCACGGGTGCTACCCACGCCGAGGATTGCGGGCCCTACCTCCATCAGGGTTTCCACCAGCACCTACGTTATTGGCTCCTCCTCCTCCGTTTCCACCTCCGAATTCTCTACACACAGCGCCACTCCCCCATCAGCCAGTAGCTGGAAGCAGTGTAGCACTGCAGTGGGGAAGCGTCAACAGGCCGTGCTGAAGCTGATCTGCCTTGGGGACAAACAGCACACGGCCTCAGAGCTGTTGCAGGGGATTAGTCACCAGACCGAGCAGTGGCTCTCGCCACTCAACCTGCAACCAGGCATGGTTGTGTGTGATAATGGGCGTAACTTGGTGGCGGCTTTGGAGCTCGGCAAGCTCACACACGTACCATGCCTAGCGCATGTATTTAATTTAGTGGTGCAGCGATTTCTAAAAACCTACCCCAATGTGCATGATCTCTTGACCAAGGTGCGCCGCGTGTGTGCACATTTCCGTAAGTCATCAACAGCTTCAGCCGGCCTGTTGAAGCTGCAGCAGCGCTTACAATTGCCAGCTCACCGGCTGCTGTGTGACGTGAGCACGCGCTGGAACTCCACCTTCCACATGTTGGCCCGGCTTTGTGAGCAGCAGAGGGCAGTAGTGGAGTACCAGCTGTTACACGGTCGTCGCCTCTCCGTTCAACTTCCTGTAATCAGAAGTGAGGAGTGGGAATGGATGTCAGACCTCTGTGAGGTTTTACGCAATTTTGAGGAATCGACACAGATGGTGAGCGGCGATAACGCTATTATCAGTGTAACCATCCCACTTCTGTGTATACTGAAACGCTCGCTGCTCACAATTAAAACCGACGCTTTGCATGTGGAAGAGGTGGAAATGGGGGAGGAAGAGCTTACACAAGGTGATAGCCAGAGCACCCTCACTTCGTCTTCTCAGCGACAATTGGAGGAGGCGGAGGAGGAGGAGGAGGAGGAGGAGGAGGAGGAAGACACGGTTGTCTCCGCTACAGAGGGTAGCCATGGAACTTTAGTTCCATCTCTTCAGCGTGGGTGGGCAGAAGAGGAGGAAGAGGATGAGGAGATTGAGAGTCATCCTCCTGGTGAGGACAGCGAAATCTTGCCTGTTGGTACTCTGGCACACATGGCTGACTTTATGTTAGGCTGCCTTTCCCGTGACCCACGCGTTACACGCATTTTAGACAACACGGATTACTGGGTGTTCACCCTTCTGGACCCCCGCTACAAAGAGAATTTCTCATCTCTCATTCCTCCGGTGGAGAGGACAAGCAAAATGGTGCAATACCAGAAGGTTCTTGTTGAAAAATTGCTCCAAAATTTTCCATCTGACAACGCTGGCGGCAGAGTACGTGCTACCTTGGCCAACCGAGAAGGGGAGAAAAGGGGAGCACACAGCAGTTCCGAGAAAGGCAGGGCAACACTCTCCAAGGCGTGGGACACCTTCATGACACCCCGCCAGCACCCTCACCCTGATGCGCAGCCTAGTGTCACAAGGAGGGAAAAGTTTTGGAAGATGGTGAAGGAGTACGTAGCAGACCGTGTCAGCGTCCTCAATGATCCCTCTGTGCCTTACAACTACTGGGTGTCCAAGCTGGACACGTGGTATGAACTGGCACTCTATGCCTTGGAGGTGCTGGCCTGCCCTGCCGCCAGCGTTCTGTCTGAGCGGGTATTTAGTGCTGCTGGTGGCATCATAACAGATAAGCGTATCCGCCTTTCCACCGACAATGCTGATAGGTTGACACTTATAAAAATGAACAAGGCCTGGATTTCCCCTGACTTCTCCACTCCACTGGAGGAAAGCCCCGGGGGAACATAAACTCACTTTATATATGTTATTTACAATGATGGGAATACTCTGTATTCCCATTCACCCCTTCCACCCAAAAAACGGGTATATGGTTGACTCTTAATCTTCTCATCCTCCTCCTCCTCTTCCATATGCCCTGGGATATAATTTTTATATAGGGCCAGCTCACCAGCGGGCCCTGTGATATAATTTTTATATAGGGCCAGCTCACCAGCGGGCCCTGTTTGACAATTTTTATATAGGTCAGCTCACCAGCGGGCCTTCTCATATAATGTTTTATTGGGTCAGCTCTCTAGCGGGCCCTCTCATATAATGTTTTATAGCGTCAGCTCACTAGCGGGCCTTCGCATATAATGTTTAGGATGGTCAGCTCTGCAGCAGACCCTCACCCATAATGTTTTAGATGGTCGGCTCAGCGCACGTTTCCCTCTTAATCATGGCCTCAGTTCAATAAAATCAAGGAAATTTTTGGGAGAATTTGCCTCTGTGCACGTTTCCCTCTTAATCATGGCCTCAGTTCTGAAAATCAAGGAAATTTTTGGGAGAATTTGCCTCTGCGCACGTTTCCCTCTTAATCATGGCCTCAGTTCCGAAAACCAAGGAAATTTTTGGGAGAATTTGCAGATGATATACAAGTAAATATACAGCAAATATTGTTTGGTAACAATTTTTCGCCTAAAGTCGTTTTTATTTTCCTTTTTGTGTGTTTTATGGTCAGTCTGTAAAAATGGCGTACTACGGGCGAAAGATCGTTCCCAGCAGCGATGTTGGAGTCCAAGATGCATCCAGACATCCTCCCTATGCTGTCCCTGAACCATTTCTGTGGTGTTTCCATCCTTTTCTGCCCTTTTCCTATGGACCAGGCACCCTCCCCTCATCAGAGCAGGGGGTGCCTGGTGTAATGCTCGAGTCCTCCCATTGACTTCAATGGGGCTCGGGTGCTCGGCCGAGCACTCGAGCCTCAGGGGGTGCTCGGTTAGAGCACCCGAACACCCGAGCATTGGGGTGCTCGCTCATCACTAGTGTTAACATTTAGAACAAACAGTAGAATCTAGCCCTAAATGTGCCTATTTATACTGCCTATAGCCTGTGCATTTTTATATAAATTTAATACATGTAAAGAATTTTGATTTCATAGTTAGATAATCTAATCTCAGCAGAGATTTTATCTCTTATTTGTTGAGTGGGATGTAATCTTCAAAGACAAATATGCACAAGAATCATGGAATTCGTTTACAATGCTCTTAAACAAATATACGCATCAATATATACCATTGGGAAATAAGCCCAAGAGGAGCAAATTAAGATCAATGTAGCTTAATGAGGTTTGCAGGGAAATGAGAAAGAATAAGCAGGCTTTTAAAGTGTTTAAGTCAGACGGGTCAGATGCATCATTTAAAAAATATAAAGAATTAAATAAAATCTGCAAAGAAGCAATTAGGCTAGCTAAAATTGAAAATGAGAGTATTGTATTGCAAAAGATAGCAAGAAAAATCCTTAACAATTCTACAAGTATATTAATTGATATTAATAACAAAAGAATGAATGTTGATATTGGTCCTCTTAAGATCGAGACAGGTTAATTGATTAGGCTATAGCTGACACCTTAAACACATACTTTTCTTCTATATATACAAAGGAAACAATAATGACAGGCTATGGGCAAACAGACAATACCAGAGAATTTTCTCCATCATGTACATGGCTTATTTTGGACAAAGTCCAAAAGAGACTGGAAAATGTTATGGTGAATAAAGCACTGCACCTAGTGGTATACACTCAAGGGTACTTAAGGAACTTAACCCTTTGAGTGCCAGAGGGGTACGTAGTGAATTGCTCTGCAGTTGGTTGCGTACCCCTTTGTCATTCCAAGGGTTAGTTCAATAATAACAAGAACATTATACTTAATATTTAGTGATTCACTTTCATCAGGCATGGTGCCCTGTGATTGAAGAAAAGCTAATGTAGTACCATTGTTCAAAAAGGGGGCAAGATCCAAACCAGGAAATTATAGACCTGCGAGCTTGACTTCCATAGTGGGTAAGATATTAGAATGGTTACTAACTAACAGTATTCAGAAGTATGTGAAGACAAACAATATTAATAGTAGAAGGCAGCATGGTTTTATGAAGAAAAGATCATGTCAGACAAATTTACTTGCATTTTACAAAATGGTAAGTAGTAATTTGGACAAGGGATAAAAGCTGTTCATACAGTGCATCGCAACAGGATACTACATAAATTAAAAGGCTTTGGTTTGTGAGGTGATATCTGTATATGGATTGAGAATTGGTTAAATGATATATGGCAGCATATGTAAGTAGGGGTGCCACAGGGTTGACTCCTGGGCCCAATGCTTTTTAATTAGTTTATTAATAACCTAGATATGGAAACTGAAAGTAGTGCCTCGGTCTTTGCTGATGACACTAAGGAAATATATATAGAACTGGAAGTATTTCTCTGCACAAGGATTTAGATAAAGTGAGTAAATGGCCAGAAAAGTGGCAGATAACATTTAATATAGATAAGTGTAAGGTTATGCATCTGGGCTGTAGAAACAAACCGGCTATATAAGCACTAAATGGGAAAAAGCTTGGGGAATCCTCATTAGAGAAAGATTTTGCAGTACTGATAGACAATAGACTGCACAGCAGTGTACAGTGTACAGAGCTGCTGCAAGAGCAAATAGGGTACTAGCCTGCATAAAAAGAGGTACTTATGCACAAGGATGCTAATATTAATTCTACCTCTCTAAATCCTTGGCAAGGCCTCATCTAGAATATGGAGTAGAGTTTTGGGCACCAGTTCTTTAAAAAGACATTAAAAGTGCAGCGACATGCAACAAAACTCATAAAGGGATTGGAGGATCTGAGTTATTAAGAGAGACTAGCCAAACTGGGTTTGTTTACATTAGAGAAGATATGTCTAACTGGTTATGATTACCATTTACAAATATATTCAAGGTCAATACAAACAACTCTCCAATTAATTATTTACTTAAAGAGCTGAGCTAAGAACCAGAGGTCATCCATTAAGACTAGATGTAACAGGATCCTAAGTCCTCAGATTGACTTAGCCTGCTATGCCGGGTCTCTCTCTTGCAGGGGCCGCCAGGGAAGGGTGATGTCTCCGGTGCTCTGCTCCAGCTATCCCAGGATGGGGGTCAAAAGAAGACCCTTGATACCACCCCAAACGAATGACACAGCACGCCAGTCAGGTTCCAAAACTGAACTCACTTTATTTTGGCTGAATTCAGCTCTTTTAAGCAGAGTTAATTGCATCAAGTCAAACAGTTAACAAAAGGGCACAAAACATTCTATAATTAAATTAACATGATTAAATTTAGCAACAATGGGCACACAATGTCACAAAGGGCTGAACTTCATGGATAAGGGGCAGGGGTAAACATGAGAACAATGGAAGCCCAGACTCTGTGGAGCCTCTGCACTTTGGCTGCTTCTTACAGCCAGCCAATGAGCTAACGAGCTACCAGTTCAATTGGCCAATCCCGTGGCCACTCACATTTCTCCATGTTATGGCAATGGAGTCCCTTTAAGTTGGTTCTTAGTCAGTCAGCCAATCAGAACCGGTAGGCGGGCAACCAATCGACCAATCAGGAAGCCGCCTACTTTCCCATGTAAAGTCTATGGGGTTTTTCTGACCAGGTTGCTCCGCATAGCAGCCAGCCTACGGCTCCGTTCTACCCGTGAATTCAGTCTTTTTGGTGGAACAAGTGAACTTCCATAGTAACGGCCTAGGGTCCGTTACACTAGAGGACAGGTGTTTTTGACTAAATCAAAGGAAGGGATTTTTTTTACAGTAAGGTGGTAAAGCTATGGAATTCTTTGCCTCATGATGCTGTGCTTGCAGACACTGTAACTGATTCTAAAAAGTAATGGATACATATCTAGCACAGATCAATACTGAGAATTATGACAGCTTCAAAATAGATAGGTTGTTGATCAAGGAAACAATCTGACTGCCATTTGGAATCAGGAAGGAATTTTTTTACCCTCTTGGTACTTCATTGGAAATGGCTACAATAGGGTTTTTTGCCTTCCTCTGGATCAAGAGGGTGATTTGGCATGGGCTGGACTTGATAGAAGCATGTCTTTTTCTCAGCTTCATCAACTATGTTACTATGTCTGATGTAGCTGTATAATTAGACTCATGTCCAGAAAATCACCCTTCTCCACTTTCTTAGGCTGTTAAAACCTATCACTTCCCTCCAGAGGAGTTGAATAAAATTGAGAAGGAGGAATAATCTTGCCAGTGTTTTCAAGATTCAGACTCCCCACTGAGAAGAGAATTTGGGGGGAATGGGAATTATGCTCTATGAAACGTTACATTACAAATTAGTGCTTACTGTGTGTTTTTCCTTTCACATGATTATATGTTCTAGATTATATATTCATGTGCACATTACTGTCTCACTAGTACTGCCCTCTTTTGAAAACTGCATTACTTTAAATATTTATTTTTGATTTTATTGTATATGTCCAGAAGTTTTTTAACCCCTTAACGACCAGTGACGTGCCAGGACTGTCACTGTTAAACTTGCCTAAAGGACTGGTGACAGTCTTGGCACGTCACATATTTTGTGCTTACTAGTGTTGAGCGAGCGTGCTCGGCCGATGCTCGGATCGGCTCGAGCATCGCTCTGCTCGGCACATGGCGGTACTCGTCGAGTACCGCCATGTGCTCGCCCGCCATGTTCGGGTGGCGGGGATCTGTGCCGGAAGAGGCACAGATCTGAAGACGCTCCGCTGGACCACCAGGGACTGGAGGTACGGGGGCATTGCGGAGATGAAGGGGGCATTGCGGAGATGAAGGGGGACATTGTGGAAGAGGGGCATAGAGTCTATGCCCCTCTTCCACAATGTCCCCCTTCATCTCCGCTATGCCCCTCTTCCACAATGTCCCCCTTCATCTCCTCTATGCCCCTCTTCCACAATGTCCCCCTTCATCTCCGCTATGCCCCTCTTCCACAATGTCCCCCTTCATCTCCTCTATGCCATAGAGGAGATGAAGGGGGACATTGTGGAAGAGGGGCATAGCGGAGATGAAGGGGGACATTGTGGAAGAGGGGCATAGCGGAGATGAAGGGGGACATTGTGGAAGAGGGGCATAGCGGAGATGAAGGGGGCATAGCGGAGATGAAGGGGGACATTGCGGAGCTGAAGGGGGCATTCGGAGATGAAGGGGGCATAGCGGAGATGAAGGGGGGCATTGACCAGGCACCCTCCCCTCATCAGAGCAGGGGGTGCCTGGTATAATGCTCGTGTCGCCCCATTGGATTCAATGGGGCTCGGGTGCTCGGCCGAGCACTCGAGCCTCAGGGGGTGCTCGGTCAGAGCACCCGAGCATCGGGGTGCTCGCTCAACACTAGTGCTTACAGCTCTCCTGCGGGAGCACTGTAACCACTTGCAGGGTGTGAAATTGACCGATCCAAGACTGGAGCAGTGTCTCTTAGACCCCCATTCAGCAAGCCATTATTCTTCTCCAGTCACATGTGCTGGTGCATCATCCAACTTAAAATCGGTCCTTAACCCCATAAGGACTGGAGCGCACTCACTCGGCCAGCATTTAAGGACCATGGAACATTTTTTTTTTTTTTTTTTTTTTTTTTTTTTTTAATCCGATTCAGGGCTCCCTGAATGGTGCGCAGCCGCACAGGAAACTGAAATCGATGATGCACATGTACATCATGGGTCCTTTAGGGACACATCCACCCATGACGTACATGTACGTCCTATGTCGTTAAAGTGTTAAGGGAAATTCACTTCCCAGATTGCTCGTCCTTAAAGGGATAGTAATGTTTCATAATAAAAGCAGCTCTAATTAATCATCATAGTGTTTGGACTTTGGAGAGTGTTATTTCAATTCTGTCAGAGTTCTAGTTCAAGAGTAATTCAATGACAAAGTCTCCCCCTCCCGCCCCTTTTACTGATGTAACACTGTTCAGCCAGATCAGAAGGGAGGTGCTCAGGTAGACTGCAGAGAGGGACAATCTTCAATTAAGATAAGGGAAAAACCTGAAAAACTTGTCAAGGGGGACAGGGCTTTCATTGTTCTCATAGGAAGAAGATTGTCCCCTGCTGTTATCTGTCTGGTCTATGGACTGCATTTCACATCTGAGAAGAGATGGCTTACACTAGGTAAAAGGGGCGGGAGGGGAAACTTTGCTTGTGAATATCTCTCAATCCATAATGGTTTAAGAGATAAGACTTATATCATTCTTCATGTTTTTTCAATGCTTACAAAATAAAATAAAGATAAAATGAAGTATTACTATCCCTTTAAGGGGTTAATTGAAGCAATGCTTTTCAGTTTTATGTGCATTGTTGAGTTGACAGGGTACATTAAACACCTGGATGGAAAGATATATTACTAAAGATACCTTAAATTTTATGTAAATAGCCTAGTCTGTGTGCTGGTTTTTCCCTAGTTTTTTTTTCTTCTTTTTATTTTAATATTCTTGTTTTAGAAATAAGTATTCATTATTTTTAATATGGCTATGAGTAAGGCTATATAATGTATGTATTTACGAGTACACACCAATAGTTTTTTTCACTGTGCTTTTGAAGTTGACCCCATATCATGTGTTAAACGAAAACAAATATATAATGCCACACGTTGCTATAGACTACACAGGAGCGGGAGATCAAAGGATGAGATCACAATGAACTTTAGGTTGGATAATATCCAGGGATACAAGGATGTACTTTTTATCTCCTGCTGTGCTGTGTACTGTCATAACCTTCAGTAACTGCTAGTGTCCATAAAGGGAGGAACATCTCCTAATGATGGAACCCCACTTACCTTATTCTGACCATAAAATCCTAATGGCCCTCTAAATTTACTCCCTGCTCTTTGATTTAATAGATAACACTTTTAATCAGTCTTGAATGCCCTGTCCATGGAGGCAGACATAACCGTTTCTAGCAAGATCTGCCCAATGTACATGGTCCTTAAAGGGATAGTAATACTTTGTTTTATCTTTATTTTATTTTGTAGGCATTAAAAAAACATGAAGAACGATATAAGTCTTATCTCTCAAACCTTTATGGTTTGACAGATATTCACAAGCAAAGTTTCCCCTCCCGCCCCTTTTACCTAGTGTAAGCCATCTCTTCTCAGATGTGGAATCCAGTTCATAGACCAGACAGATAACAGCAGGGGACACTCTTATTCCAATGAGAACAATGAAATCCCTGCCCCCCTTGACAAGCTTTTCAGCTTTTTCCCTTATCTTAATTGAAGATTGTCCCTCTCTGCAATCTACCTGGGCACCTCCCTTCTGCTCTGGCTGAACAGTGTTACATCAGTAAAAGGGGCGGGAGGGGGATACTTTGTCTTTGAATTACTCTTGAACTATAACTCTGACAATATTGAAATAACACTCTCCAAAGTCCAAATACTATGATGATTAATTAGAGCTGCTTTTATTATAAAACATTACTATCCCTTTAATGCAGGTTAAGGCAATCTGTCTGCTTCAGCTGGAAAAAACTACAAGCATCTGTCATGTCCGCTCCCATGGATATGACTTCCAGGATTGATTAATGATGTTACCTTGAACGAAAGCACAAGGGCAAAATTCATAGGGCTATTAGCATTTTCTGGATACAATAAGGTAAGCTGTATTATTAGGTGGTGTTATTTCTCCATTAATATTCTGGAAGCCTGTTGCTGGCTTTATTCCAATAGATGGAAAACTGAAAAGAGTCTCTCATTTTAGGGGATATACGGTAGCCTTTAGTAGCCTCTGTGTATATATATTATAAGATAACTGTGTGGACTAGTATTTTGGGGCAAAAAAGTGGAACAATTCTGGGACAAACACCTGAATCATAAGGGGAAACAATCTGATGAACTTTTAACGCCTTTAATGAGAGAAAAATGTTATTTGTTCCCTATGGTGCAATTAGTTTGACCCAGAATAGCTTCAGTCCTTTCTGCATATGGCCTGCTAAGAAAAAGTGGTGCACTATAGGGAACAAATGCAAATCCCATGTTGATTTAAATGGGGTTTTTAGCATCCAACTAAAGAGGTCTCTAATGCTTTGTTGTGCAATGTATTAGCGAGCTCTCAACTGTGAAAGAGGTCAAAAAGAGAAAATTTACTCACCGATATTTATATTTCCTCTGTGTCCTTCCACGGCAATACTGTGGGTTGTAGCTCCTCCTCTCCAGCTGGTAGGACCAATTAATCTTTTTCTACTTAAGCGCCTGCTCTGCTACTTGTCCTCAGTTATATGTATATCCAAGCTGGAATGAGAGGACATGTTAGTTATAGGTTACATAAAGAGAGCTTTCCCTATTTGTACATTATTAAACATCCGTACAGGGAACGATACTATTACCAATACCCTCAGGGTGGGGTGCCGTGGAAGGACACAGAGGAAATATAAATATCGGTGAGTAAATTTTCTCTTTTCCTCTGTGTCCAATCCACGGCAATACTGTGGGACTTACCAGAGCAGTATCCCTATGGGCGGGACCTTAATCAAGGATTTTGGGCAGGAGTGGCTGCTTGGAGCACCTTCCTGCCAAAGCTAGCATCTTCTGCCGCCTGAATATCTAGACTATAATGTCTTACGAATGTAGATACTGACGACCAAGTGGCTGCCTTACAGATTTCAGTTGCTGAAGCCACGTTCTTTAAAGCCCAAGAAGATGCTACTGCTCTCGTAGAATGAGCTTTTAACCCTGTTGGGGGTATTTTGTCAGCTGACTGGTAAGCTAAGATGATGCAGTCTCTTATCCATCGAGCAATGGAAGCCTTGGATGCTGCAGTCCCTTTATATTTCCCACAAAAATGCACAAACAGAGCATCTGTTTTCCTAAAGGAGTCAGAGCGCTTGAGATAAATTTTCAAACATCTACGTAAATCAAGATTTTGCAGGCGAGTATCTGGATTAAGAATAGAGGCTGGAGGAAAAGTAGGTAAGACTATCTCCTGACTTAAGTGAAAACTGGAGATTACTTTACTTCTGAAGGAGGATTTTGGCCTCAGGACTACTTTGTCCTGGTGAAACACTAAATAAGGTGATTTACAGAGCAGGGCCTGTAACTCTCCCACACGTCTGGCTGAGGTGACTGCCGTAAGGAGTATGGTTTTTAGAGTGAGGTGCTTCAAGGAAACCAGCTCCAGGGGTTCAAAGAATGGATGGGCAGAGAGTTGTTGGAGGACCAAATTTAAATCCCAAGGGGGAATGATTTCCCTAATTGTGGGTTTAATTCTAGAAATGGCTGAAAGATATCTTCTGATAATATACTGTTCAGCAAAAGGATGGGCAAGAATGGCAGAGATAGCAGAAAGCTGTACCTTTAAGGATGCTGGTTTTAACCCTTTGTTAAATCCTTCTTGTAAGAATTCCAAGATGGCTTCTGGGGATATGTTATGCCTATTCAGACCTTTAGACATACACCATGAATGAAAAGTTGCCCAAACTCTATAATAAATCCGGGAAGAAGAAGGTTTTCTGCCCTGAAGAATGGTATTGATGACAGAGTCCGATAATCCTGAGTATTTTAAAGAGCTCCGTTCAGCCTCCAGGCCATCAGATTCAAGAAGGCTGGGTCCGGATGTAGAACAGGGCCTTGTGACAGTAGGTCTGGTATGTTTGGTAGTTTTACTGGAGGTCGGGTTGAGAGTTTTATGAGGTCTGCATACCACAGTTTTCTGGGCCAATTTGGAGCGATCAGGATCACATTGGCTTGATCCCTTCTTATTTTTCTTACTACTTCCATGATTAGTGGAAGAGGAGGAAAGACATATGCTAGTGGAAAATTCCATGCTGTTTGAAGAGCATCCTGCTGTAGAGCCAGAGGAGTTCTCCATCTGGACATAAACTGCTTGCACTGGGTGTTTTCCGGAGTGGCCATAAGGTCTATGAAAGGCCTGCCCAGTGATGACGTGATGCTTCTGAAGATGGACTTTTTCAGGGACCATTCCCCTGGATCCAAATGGTTCCTGCTTAGGAAGTCCGCTTCTCTGTTTAATCTGCCTGACAGGTATGAT
This sequence comes from Rhinophrynus dorsalis, assembly GCA_037306005.1. Lineage (NCBI taxonomy): Eukaryota > Metazoa > Chordata > Amphibia > Anura > Rhinophrynidae > Rhinophrynus > Rhinophrynus dorsalis. Next base: position 136,091,129 of record CM074726.1, on the reverse strand, counting down.
GCTTTCAGGTTCAGTAAGTGATGTTCTGCCCAGTATAAGATCTGGATCGCTAAGTGATTGAGTCGAAGACTTTTCGTTCCTCCTTGATTCATCAAGTAACTGACCGCTGTGGTGTTGTCTGACCTCACCAATACTGCTGTAGTCTTCAGATAAGGCTGGAATACTTTCAACGTTCTCCATACTGCTAGAAGTTCCAAATAGTTGATGTGGAACTTCGATTCCTTGGCTGACCAAGTGCCCTGTGTTGTTTTTGTCCTCCAAATACCTCCCCATCCTTGAAGACTGGCATCCATAGTCACCGTCTCCCATTGAGGTTCTAAGAGAGATCTCCCTTTTTTGAGGTTCTCCCGACTGCTCCACCATACTAATTCCTTCTTGGTTGCGGGAAGCAGAGGAATTGGTAGAGATGGATTGAATGGGTCTTTCTTGAAAAATTTTAAGTAATTTTCCTGAATTAGTCTTCCGTGGGTTCTGGACCAAGGAATCACCTGTTGGGCAGAAGTCAGATTGCCTAAAAGTTTTGCAAATGATTTTGCTGACTGAACTCTGTATTTTCTGAACCGACTTACGGCATGATAGATTCTGCCTTGTCTGTCTGTTGATAGAGTCACCCGTGCTTGAAGAGTGTCTATTTTGACCCCTAGAAATATGAGTGACTGAGAGGGGGATAATAGGCTTTTTTTTTGTGTATTGATAATCCAACCCAGATGCTTTAGCAGATCCAGACATGCTTGAATGTTGATTGACGCTTGCTGTGGAGAATCTGCTATCAGGAGCATGTCGTCCAGGTAAGGAACTATTCGGATTCCTCTTAACCTTAGAACACCCATGACTACTGCCAGGATCTTGGTGAAAACTCGGGGGGCTGTAGCCAGGCCGAACGGAAGTACCTTGAACTGATAATGGCGTCCCAGTATGTGGAATCTCAGAAATCTTCTGTGAGATTCTCTTACTGGTATGTGATAATACGCGTCCTGGAGATCTATTCTGGTCAGGAAAGCTTGAGGTTGGATTATCTTGAGAATAGAGGACATTGTTTCCATCTTGAATTTCCTGATGTGTAGCCATGTATTCACTTGATTGAGGTTCAGAATGACTCTGATTTCTCCTGATGGTTTTGAAACACAAAAAAGATTCGAATAAATTCCTCTGAACCTCTGGATCTGAGGGATCTCTTCTATGACTCCCATCTGAAGAAGCCTCTGAATCTCTTTTCTCATATTTGGGATTAAATGTTTGTTCCTGATGTTGGATGTCTGAAAACTTGACTGTTGGGGGACAGTTCGAAATTCCAGAGCATACCCTATCTCTAAAATCTGGGATACCCAGTGGTCCGGTTGAATCTCTTCCCATTGTTTTTGGAAGGCTTGAAGCCTGCCCCCCACCGGACGAGATAGGGTATTGCTGGCTTCATTGAGGGTTTTGAGCAAAGTTAGTCTTTCTCTGGAACTCTCTTCTGGTTCCTGCTCGCGTGTTCTGTCCAGCGCCTCCTCTTCTTTGGTTATAGGAAGAACCAGGCCTATATCTTCTGGAATCTCGAAAGGACTGACGCTTAGATCTAGCAGATCTTGGGGAGGATGTCCTCTGGCGACGTTCTTGAGGGAGGAAAGGGCTTTTCCCTCCTGAAGATTTCTTAATAATTTCTTGTAACTGATCTCCAAAAAGTTTGCTTCCCAGATATGGCAGAGAAACCAACTTGTTCTTGGACGAGGCATCAGCTTCCCAAGCCTTAATCCATAAGGCCCTGCGAGCTATGACTGATAGTGCTGAAGATCTAGCAGTTAACTTGATATTATCCAAGGATGCGTCACATGAAAAGTTGACCGCGTCTTTGATAGTGGCGACTTCCTTCAGGAGCTTAGATCTTGAGACAGAGGAGTCGATCTTTTCTTCCAGATCTGTTAGCCATAGACGCAGGGTGCGGAACATACAGGCCATAGCTGTGGCTGATTTGAGGTTATGCCCAATTGTAGTGTACTGTTTCTTTAGGGCACTATCTGCTCTTTTATCCATTGGGTCTCGAAGTGTTGTTCCATCTTCCATTAAGATTGTTGTTCTGCGAGATACTTGGGCTACTTCAGCATCCACCTTGGGAGGATTAGTCCAAGTTGCCACTTCTTCTTCTGGAAAAGGATACATTCTATGGAATCTGCGCGATACAGCAGACTTTTTATCACCTTGTTTCCATTCATTCTTTATAATGTCCTGAATGGAACTATGGACTGGAAATTGTGGTGACGATTTCTTATACCCAATGAAAGCTGCATCCATCACGTTAAGATCTTTTTGTGATTCTGATAGACCTAAAGTTTTACGCATGATCTTAATCAGGTTGTCAATCTTCTCAATACCAAAATTGCCTGATTCTTCAGTAATTTCGCCTTCTTCTGCAGAAGAGGGTGCTGATTCCATATCCATAACGCTATCTTCATCTTCTTCATCTTGTATTCGCCTGGAAGGTCCCTCATCTGGATCAGATGGTCTCTGACGCTTCTTAGATGACTCTTGTAGTGCAGAAAAAGTTTCCTGCATAGATGAGCGCATCCATCCCAAAAATTCCTGGAATTGTGAGGGGATAACATCTCCTGCTGCTTTCCTTAAACATTCTGCGCATAATTTTGAAGAATCAGAAGGGTTCAATTTCGTATCACAACTTGCACAGCTTTTTGCCTTAGGGGCTGCTTTATCATCCTTAGAATCAGATGAAGGTTTAGGCTTTTCAGCTTTTTGAGCAGACATGATCAAAAGAAAAAACCCCTTGGCAGGTAACAGCTTCAAATAACTTTAAATACACATATATATATAAATGTACAATATATATAAAGTATCAAGCTAACAGGACTTACCCCATGCCTTAATTCGTGCTGTTATATACAGCATGCCTCCAGATCGCCTCCCCCTCTGCTTCCTTTAGCGTGCGGTTCACTGCTGGAGCGCACGCTGTTGATTTCCTGTTCTGGTGCATAAGACCGCTCATCAGCCGCCCGCGTCTGCTGTAGCTTGCCGGGCAGGGCGCCCGCATCGGAGGAAGGCTTGTTACCAATCGGGGTAAAGGATTCAGGACTCAGTATGTGCCCAAGAGTCCGTGATCCAGAATGCAGAGGTGAGGGATGAACATGCCGCTAGCGTGTGAGGCTAGCGACATAAAAAAATAATAAAGCCGCATGTTTCTTCTTTTTTTTTTTTTTTTTTTTTTTTCATTTCCACGGCGTGGAGGCCTGAGCCTCCGTCCTCCCAGCTGTGGTAGGACCAAAATAACTGAGGACAAGTAGCAGAGCAGGCGCTTAAGTAGAAAAAGATTAATTGGTCCTACCAGCTGGAGAGGAGGAGCTACAACCCACAGTATTGCCGTGGATTGGACACAGAGGAAATACTAATTTAAAGCGGAACTACCACCACTACAAAACTTCATCTCCAATAATTCCCCATCTGGCGACTAGCTGCTCAGTAGCGCTAGTCACCAGAATTATTACCTTGTTAAATAGAATTCTCCATTCTTCCCGGGCTGACAGGCAGGACAGAGTGCAGACATCTTTCCATAGTGATGTCTGCACACCTGCGCTGTCAGTCCCTTTTGGAGCCAAACAGCTCCTAGCAATGCCTCCTAGAGGTGGTTGGGGAATTATTGGAGATGAAGTTTTGTAGCGGTGGTAGTTTTGCTTTAAATCAGTGGGAAATGTGGGAATTTGTATTTGTTCTCTGTAGGTTGCAGCTGGTTTGCTCTGTAATTGCATGACTTTTCCTGACTACACCAGTGCGGTGTTTGAGGGCCTCATGTCCTAAACCAACAATTGGCAGAAGTGAAGCATGTTGCTGCATTGTCCTCTACTTTCCCTGAATAAGCAGCCACAAATTGCGATTCTTGGGCTAGAACTGTTCAGGGCATCATTACACTTTCATTGTATAATTACACTTGAGCAGCAGAGTATTACATGAAATTAGTAGTGCAATATACCATTATATGTTACCAGTACAGTATTACATGAAACCGGTACTGCAATACACAATAACACAAGGCCAGCATAGTATTACATGAAACCAGCAGTGCAATGCACCATTACACAAGACCAGCATAGTATTACATGAGACCAGTAGTGCAGTGCACCATTACACAGAGCCTGTAGAGTATTACATGAGACCAGCAGTGCAATGCACCATTACATAGAGCCGGCAGAGTATTACATGAGAACAAAAGTGCAATGTACCATTACATGAGACCAGCAGAGTATTACATAGACCAGTGGTGTAATGCATCATTATGGGAGACCTGCTGACATAGACAAGTACTATAACTCACCATAACATGAGAACAGCAGAACATTTCTTGAGTCCAGTAGTTCAGTGCTCCATTACACTAGACCAGAATAGTGCATAAATGAGAAAGTACATGCTGGGCGGTCCATTCTCTTTCTTCCTGCTGTCTCAGTAAGATCAGTTATAATGATGTAATGCAACACTTTGAGTGCCTGAGGACTGCACAATTAATTTTCACACCCGTCTAATACTCAGAGTGTCACATTATATGATATAATGGGCCTTATTGAGACAGCGGTAAGAAAGAAGATAGGCTTGCTGTTTTTCTTTGGGCAGATGATGATCCCAGTGTGGGTAATGGAAGTACAACATCCAAAGTGCCCATAAGAAGAATGTAGCCAGTGGGCCTTTCCTTCTGTCTCCCACTAACATATTATATTACAAGGAGTCAGGAGGTAGAAAGGAAGGCTGATTATAGCTTGTCTGTGCAGCCTATTTTAGTGAACTTTGTCAACTACTGCACTCTGCTCACTCTCTCTCTCTCCATCCCTTACATGATGGGCTGGCTGTCACTCATACAGGGCCGGATTTCCCGACAGGCAGACTAGGCACCTGCCTAGAGCTCCAAATTTTGAGTGGTGCCTCAGCAATGCTGGCTACACCCACATTCTGAATTGAGGGTGGGGCCAGAACAATCTCTGTATCCATACAGTAGCTTATACACCTCTTTACAGTGGTGTAACTATAGGGGTTGCACCTGCGACCAGGCCCGTCACTCCAGGGACCCCGCCGCCCCCTGCGACTCCCTCACCTGACGCCCACAATTAAGTAATGCAGAGCACTGGGGCTCTGCATTACAAGTGTGCTGGCCTGCCAGAGGGAGATCAGTATTCCCTTCTGCAGACTGGCACTCTCATAATGCAGAGCGCTGGGAAATGACATCATCTCCCACCGCTCTGGATTACTGATGAGGACTGCGCGGGAGAAGAGGTCTGTGCATAAGGAGACACAGACCTGTCCTCTGCCACTAGACCACCAGCGAGGTAGGAGATTTAGGGTCATTGTGGCGATTGGGGGGCAATGTGGAGATTGAGGGGCATTGTGGAAGGGGCAATGTGGAGATTGGGGGGCATTGGGAAAGGAGCAATGTGGAGATTGAGGGGCATTGTGGAAGGGGCAATGTGGAGGTGGCCAATGTGGTTGAGGTGGGCCAATGTGGTCAGGGGGCCCATGGCAGTTCTTGCACCAGGGTCCCGTGGCTTCTAGTTACGCCTCTGCCTGTTTACAGGCTATTATTTAACCCCCTGGATGCTAGTGAGATCTCCAACGCATTGTGGAGCAACCAAGGGGTTAAAGGGGATCTCTCTAGCAACCAAGGGGTTAAAACTTTTATATCCTTGCATGTTTTAGGCCAAAGGTATATTCTGTGCCAGGAAACAGTGGGTGAGGCTGGTAGTGTGGTCATGTGAGGAGTGGGGTGTGGCCATGGGCGGAGCTAAGGGTGCCCAGAGTGCCTTGCCTAGGGGAGCCTGGAATGTAAATCCGGCCCTGCACTTATACCCTGTCTGCCTTTGCCTTTCTCTTTAACAGAGAGCTCTGTGTCCATCCTATTCTTCGCACACTGTGCTCTCAACACCACGCTGCATCACATGAGAGTCAGCAGGAAGGTTACAGACCCACCCATCCCTCCTCAGAACATCCAATTGGCTGGCTAGCCAAGCCAGAAACCATGTTCTGTATTCCCTCATACTTGTATGTTCAGGCTTGGCACAAAATTAAATATTATAAGTAGGGGTTATGCAGAGATAGTTTAAACCCCCTGGAATGCTGGGCCTGGCAAAGATGCACCCCTGTAGTTATGCCCTTCCTTGCCCACAATTGCACCCCGGGCACAGCAGAGACTCACACACTGGGGGGCCCTCGGCACAATTCTCAACCGCTCAGTCCACCCCTAAAAAAAGACACAAATGGTTTAAAGATCTAGCTCCTTATACAGGAAGCTGAATGTTGTGTAATTCTGGAACAAACCAACTGCACCATAAGGGAGAAATAGAAATCTCCCAAATTCCAATTAATTTAAAGGGGGCTTTAAAACCCTTGAAGGCTATCAGGGTCTCCATTCCATACCTTTGCAATGCTATGGAAACCTCTCTCTCATTCAAGGGTTAATATCTCAATTTAAATCAATAAGAAGTTATATATCGTCCTTATTGTGCATTTGGTTTACTCCAGAACTACACCACTTTAGGTTCCTGTATAAGGCCACTGGAGTTTTATCATGGTACGAAAACATCTATCTGTCTATCTATCTATCTGTCTACCTACCTATCTATCTATCTATCTATCTATCTATCTATCTATCTATCTATGTACAATACATGATACGTGAATTATAGAATTAGTGTTCCTTTATTTTGGCTTTATAGTTAATATGTTTTTGTTTTTCTGTCTACCATGTATTTTGTCTGTAAAAACATCAAAGAAAAGAAAAAGAGGAAATCCCTTCTGTCTTTTCAATTCATATAAGGTATGATCAATGTAACTTTAATAGTGTTTCAGATCTATTTCCTAAAGGCAACTGAAGGCTGGAGGTAACAAAGAAACCAAACAATCCCCAGCTGTTCCAGATCCCTTGGTCAACATCTTACTTTATCCCCTTGGTGATGAGGGCTTTTTTTGTTAACAACAGAGGATAAGAGCGATGTTGGCCTTTAGAATTTTCAGTATATCTTTGGTCAACCATATTTTCCCATTTAGTACACCCACACAATGATATACCATTTTAAGGATAAGTAGGGCTTTATTTTAAATACATATTTAAAGCTATAACCAATCATTTACTTTGATAATAATATAAAAAAGTGAAAAACATAAAACACATTTTTTATAGGTTTTCATGTGATGATTTGTGCTCAATTAGTGCATTTTTAACAGGGACTGGATAAAAAGTATGAATATTCATTCATACCTCCTAAGTGTCCCTTTTTAAGGTATACTGTCCCTCTGAGATGCAAATCCCTATGCTCCTCTTTCCTACCCTGGTGTCCCTGTGTTTAGGAGATCAGACTGTGTGGTGTGTATATGTGTATCACCCTGGTGTCCCTGTGTTTAGGAGATCAGATTGTGTGGTGTGTATATGTGTATCACATTGCTCCACAGAAATATAATTCAGATTAATGTGTGTTAAACTTCAGTATATGTTTATAAATTAGTCTGTGTAAATAAAATACTCAATCAATTATTCAACTAGACAAAGCACTAGGTCATGAAGTAAATTCCCATATATTTTAATGTTTTAAACAAAATTCCTGCCCCCAGCACCACCACCAAAAGCAAAAGTGTCGCCCTTTTTGGCTATTTGAATCTCTGGGAGGCGTGTTCTCTGCCTCTCTCTCTGCCTCATGGTCACACTGAAGAGAGAGGCAGAAAACACTGACAAATGCAATGTTTATGAATAATGCCTTTGTCATATGGTTCCATTTGCACATGTACTCACTGTAGCAATGATCACGTGTGGAACCACCATGGAATGGCTGGAACTGACTGCTCCAGTCCTGGAGCAGTCAATTACAGCCCCCGCCATGATCACAATGTTCCCTGAGGCACGCTGTGGTCATTAATACATAATGTACCAGAACAGTCCTCCATCCTCAAAGGACAGAACTGTGTGATGGTCTTATGTCATCTGGCATTAAAGGTTTAAAGTGTCACTTGAAAAGAAACAAAAAACATTTGCCTATTAATTAACAATGAAAGTTAACTCTGCTTTGTGTTCTTAGTTTTCCTTATGAAGCTGCTGTAGACTAAAACTCCCACCAATCCCAACAGCCATTAGCAGTTTGAGGATGATGGGAGTTCCAGTCTTCAACACCTGTAGAGATGCAATGGAGAAATGTGTCTGGCGATGTGTTGAGATCACTTTGCCATGAAGAATACAACACACTTTGCCATATGCACTACAAATGATCTAAATAAGGGGTCATTAACACATGAGGGTGAAGGAAAGCTAATGATGTGTTGGGGAAGGCAACTGGAGGAGCAGAGAGGATGCGGTCACCTTCACACTCCAGCACCAAGAATAACACCAGTACTCCCATAATAGTTTCATTGCCATAGGGATATGTAATGCATTGTTCGCAATGCATTACATACCCCTATGGCACTCAAAAGATTATAACATACACAAATCCATGTCCTATTTAACGGATTATTCAAAAATACACTGAACCAGCAGATCAGCTGTTACATATAACAGTTGATTTGATGGTTCTATGTTTAAAACGGTGAGGAATAAGTTGGCTCTATATAAATTAAGTATAATAATAATACTTGAACTGGCTGCCCAGTTGTTTCATGCAAAACAGACTATCCACCAATCAGCTGATTCATGTAAATATAAGATTCTGCTATACTTCACAAGGCAGTCCATGTGTTGCAGAGTGTTATAGTTCCACAAATCATCAGCTGATTTGTGGAACTATCACAATAGATAGTCCACTGTGTGCATGAAACAGCTGATCAGCTGGCTTTGGTAAACACACAACCTGCAGATCAACTGTTATATATAAGAGCTGACCTACTGGTACTGCGTGTATTTGAATCAGCTGTTAAAGGGGATCTTTCACCTCAGTACAAATGTGTGTTAAAGGGGTGTAAAACACATTGCAGAGCAATATGTTGTACACCCCTGTACTCAAAGGGTTAAGAGAGGACAGCTAATGTCTCTGCTATCCAGAAGAGACAGCAAACTGTCTTCTGTGGCTGCATCGAAAGCTATGGGGAGATCCCAACTTCACCAAGTTCAGGTTGGTGAATTTGGGTCTGTGAGCTCTGACAGCATAGACAGCTATTGGTGCTTATTAGTGCAAGTCGTGAATAGCCATATTAGCATATAAACACATGCACACACACACACACACACACACACACACACACACACACACACACACACACACACACACACACACACACACACACACACACACACACACACACACACACACACACACAGCAATGGCTCATTAAGTTGCATTTCTGTATGCAAATGAACCAGTGTTGGAGAAGATGTTGCAACACTGTAGACCTGATGAAGGCATGTCGAAATCATGGCAAAGTCAACGTATCTGAGGCGTACTCACAGGGATATAATGGCAAAGACATCTTTGTGCAGATGGAGTCTGTGCAAATACCCCACAATATCACAAAACTTGACCCTTACTGAACCTTAGTGTATCACTCGCCTGGAGTTCCAAAGACTGATCACCCCTGGACTAGGCCCATATTCTTTTTCCAAGCCAAAAAATGTAATTCTACCATATTAAAGAAGTAACATATCCTAATTATAACCCCCCACTTACCAATAACCCCCACTTACCATACTATGACCTGAAAATCCTAATGGCTCTTATGACCTTTGCACTTGTACCTTTATTCAAGCCATAACATATTCAGTCAGTCCTTGGAGGCAGACATGACAGTTGGTAACCCTTCAAGGAACAGAGAGGGAATCAATACATTGCAGAGCAATATTTTGTAGAATCCTCTAGTTCTTAAAGAGTCAAGATTACCATGACTATGTGGTCCTTCTAGAACCTGTCATGGTCACCCCCATGGACTTCCAGGACTGATTGAATATGTTATCTATTGAACAAAGGCACAAGGACAAAAGTCATAGGGGCCATTTGGATTTTTTTGGCACAATAAGTTAAATGGGGGATTATTATTAGGAGGTGTTACTTTTCCTTTAACATGACAGATACATACTCAGTCTGGAAGAAAATGTTGTTTTCAGCATCCTTTTAATTGCTCCTTTGATTTATTGTGTAAGACCTTCTTATTTCAAAAGATTCAAACAAACCAGACATCAGAATGCATTTTTATGAAACACTGGCATTGAGGATGTTTATACGGGCTGCCAAATTTCTATCTTTAAATGTCATCCTGCAGAATTATTCAGGAAACAGTCAGAGCCAAGTTATTTCAGAAGCAATGCTTTCTTTCAGACGTTTACTTGTGGTTGTTTTATCCCTTTATGATCCAGAACTCTGAACCCTTTATACTGACTATTTGAAGTATCAGTGTGATAGTTTACCCTTTCAGTGTGAAAGAAGTGTTTACAAAGAAATGTGTTATAGTTGTTTGTGGGAGAATAGGGGCATGGTCAGCTCAAGACCACAGAGCACTCGAGGAAATAAATCCCCTTCAGGATACACTATGAATCGATAAGCTATCCCAGGTGCCAGGTGAGTATGGTTTAATGACATGTTTTGTATTATCTTAATAGGGGGTGCAATTGTCAGCACCCCTTGAGGTACAGTGTATTCTTAAAGGAGCAGTAAACTTTTCTTTATGAAAACACATTTTATAGAGCATTTCCTGCTGAATAAAACAAGGTCACTCCCATCTCTGTCAGATATTTTTTCAAAATTTATAGCAGTTTAAATAATCAGGAAGTGAATTTACTGTGTTTACTTCCTGATAGTTCTAACTGACAGGAAGTGACAGGCAGTTTGTATCACATTCTACGGAGAACTGTATGTCTCTGACCTTTCTGACTTTCCTCTCCATTAGAATCTAACAGGAAATCTAATTAGAATTTGACCACTAGAGGGCACTGCTAATATAAAAAAACATGGGTTTAAACTGTAATAACTCTGGAAATATAAATCATTCGGCAGTGGGAGTACCCTTATTTTACTGAACAGGAAAATCCCTACAATATATATTTTTTCATAAAAAAAGTTTACTGCTCCTTTAAAGGAACACTAATACCGCCTAAAAATGCACACATGCACAAAGGCACGAGCACGCACTTGACTGCCTAAGGCCAAACATCCTTACGACCACTAGGAATTTTGCCCTGTCTTCTTTCAAAAGATAAAACTTTCAATCAGACCTGGATGTCAGGTCCATGGAAATGCAATTTAAACAGAAAAGCTTTGCACCAGTAATATAACCTGATATGATAAATACTAAAATAGTGTGGTGTATTTATAAGGCCAGAACATAGAGATATAATAGAATAGAGGACCCTGGCTGGGAATTTTTGCTATACCTTGTATATATTGATGGTGGGATATATATTAAGATTTGGTGCATTACAAGTATTGTGTAATATTATATTTGAGTGTATGAGTATAAATCGGTTTGCACTCGCACTTTATTCTATAGTCACCTGCAGCACTTTGTTTCCACTACTATCGCTATATAGTGATGGATGTCTATTTACTTGTGTGTATACCTATCCTTGTACTTACTGTACTGCCACCTCTATTTAGCGATTTATTACTTTGTACTTATTATCCCCAGTTAATTATTTTAAACTTGTTAATCCTTTCATTTATATACTAGCTGGTTCCCTATCTGTCTGTTTTAATAGTTTTTTACTTCTGTGAGCAATTTCATCTTTAATTGTATTATGGACAATAAAGTCTATATACTTTTTTCCTCAACATCGGCTGTTTGAGTGGCTCAATTTAAATACATCTGTGTTTTATCCCTCCTATAGAATGATGTTCACTCTATTCAGATATCGGTCCATGGAAATTGACATGGGTCTTACTGTAAGGACTCCTGGACCGAGATTCACTAAGGGTCGATCAGGGCTCAGGATAACTAACATGTCTTCATCATCATATCCCCATCAATTAGCCACCAATCTGCCCTCATCACTATCAATCCACCATACCTTTGATAGGTTTAAAGTTTTGCACTGAACATGTCGACAATGGCTCTTTTCAAATTGAAATACAGGTTAATGAGTCATTGTCATATTCATGTGGGTGTGTTTGTATGTTAATGTGGCTGTTTGCCACATGCACTAAGCTCGGATAGCTTCCTCTGCTGTCAGAGTTCAGTACCAGCATCTCCTACCTAACATCACTATGTTGGGATCTTTCTGTAGCTCTCTATGAAGCCAAAGGATAGTTTGCTGTCTCTGCTGAAGAGCAGATACAGCATCTGCCCGCCCTTGACCTTTTTAGTGCTATAATGATATGCATTGTGTTCCCCTGTGGCAATGAAATGGCTAGTACCTGCCCTATTAACAACAATTTATTAGAAATTAACTCTGAAATTAGGCAATTCTTCATGTTGATATAAGATCATTGGTGAGTGTCTTAAAGGGATAGTAATACTTAAATATTACTATCCCCCATCTTGTAGTCCTTCAAAAACTGAGTAAAATAAGCCCAGCAGCATCTCTCAAACCTTTATGGTTTGAGAGATATCCTCTTTCAAAGTTCCCTCTTTTTGCCTTTCCCCTCACGTCAGCATTCTAGCTGAGAGCGGGTGAATCCTCTCCTGGGATCAGCCGGCGGCTTTGCAGCAGTGCCGAGATCACGATAATATAAAAGAAATCCTTCATTAAAAAGGTCTTCTACGTGTGCATGGTTTGCAAGCACACACAGAACACCTTTTAAGTTAAGGATGTCTTTTTTATTACCGCGATCTCGGCTCTGCTGCAGAGCCTCCTCCGGTCCTGGGACCAGATTCCCCTGCTGTCAGCTAGAATGCTGACATCAGGTGAGAGGGAACTTTGAAAGCGGATATCTTTCAAACCATAAAGGTTTGAAAGATGCCGCTGGGTTCATTTTACTCAGTTTTTGAAGGGCTACAAGATGGGCGATAGTAATTTTTAAGTATTACTATCCCTTTAAAGGCTTGCTAGTCAGTATATACTGAGGTATCTGTTAGACTAGGAGTAAAGACGGGTGTTCAGCCCTTTAACCAACTTATCTGGTCGTTCACCTCTCTCAGTTACTCCTAATCAGGGCCAGATTTATATCCCTGGTGTCCCTAGGCAAGGCACTCTAGGTGCCCTTAGCTCTGCCCATGGACACACCTCCACTCATCACATGACCACGCCACCAGTCCTATCCACTGATTCCTGGCCAAGAAAATACCTTTGGCCTAGAACAAGCAAGGACAAAAAAGCTTAAAACCCCTTGGTTGCTAGCGAGATCTCCACAATGCGTTGGAGATCTCTCTAGCATCCAAGGGGTTAGTTATTATCATGTAATGGGGTGTATAAGCTGGCGTTGTGTAGGGAAGGGCACCCTTCCACATCGCCAGCAGTTCGACAGCTCTCCATGCGATGGAGGAGCTTGTGACCCCTCTCCTTGCATCCCTAATTTTTAGTGCATACTGTGATGTGTCTCTGCATCACAAAGCAATGTGCTTCACACCCATCACCACAGCATCGAACCTGAGTGCATGTCCCACCCCCGGAGCCACAGTTCATTCCACTGTGATGTTAAGATCTATCAGTGGTGCATGCACTCTGCTTGCTTCAGTTTAAAAGCAAAGATAGATATAGTTCCACTGAGATGAGTTTGGGGGCTTAGACTTCATCATGTGTTACACACCATCTGTTCCTCAAAGGGTTGACTGACTCCTTGGATGCTAGAGGCATCTCAAATGCCTTGCTCAAGTGCTTTTGGTTAATAAAACCCCCATCATCTTCAATCAGTCATTCCCTATTATGCAGCTCAACTCAGAACATAACCATTACAACACTATAGTATAATGTATTTGTGCATGCTTTGCCTGAAAAAAAAGGTTAAAAAAATACCTGTTATATATATACTTAACTAAATATTACCCTTTAACCCTTTTGCGTACCCCTCTGGCGCTCAAAGGGTTAACCTTTTGAGCTCCAGAATTATGTGAAACACATTGCAGCGCTGTGTGTGTGTGTGGCACAGTCTTCTGGTGTTCAAAGGTTTAACCATTATGTTGGATTCTTTGTATTTATACATGTGGGATTATCTGAGGCTGAACGATCTGCAGTGAATTATTAGGTCAGTTCACGCAAGAGATGAGGTTCTTGCTACACTTCTGATCTGCTTTGATATTCTTTGTGAGTTGCACGGAAAGGATCCACGTGGCTCGCCTTGCAGATGTGAGCTAGGGAAAACATGCTCTTGGCTCCAATAAAGTAAAGAATAGAACCTGATCACCTTTGAAATGCACGTGTTCTCTCAGTGGCTAATAATGAGAATCCTGCACTTACTGAAGTGAGATATTTATTACCAGATGAGTGTTTCCAATTTCCATACACTTTAAAGGCATAATAATGTTTCATAATAAAAGCAGCTCTAATTAATCTTCATAGTATTTGGACCTTGGAGAGTGTTATTTCAATTCTGTCAGAGTTGTAGTTCAATAGTAATTGAATGATAAAGTATCCTCCTTCCGCCCCTTTTACTGATGTAACACTGCTCAGCTTAGAGCAGCAGGGAGTTTCCAGGTAGATTGCAGAGAGGGACAATCTTCAATTAAGATAAGGGAAAAAGCTGAAAAATCTGTCAAGGGGGCAGGGCTTTCATTGTTCTCATAGGAAGAATTTTGACCCTTGCTGTGAGCTGTCTGGTCTATGGACTGGATTCCACAAATGAGGAGTGGGGGCTTACACTAGGTAAATGGGCGGGAGGGGGAAACTTTATCATTCAATTACTCTTGAACTACAATGCTCACAGTAATGAAATAACACTATCCATGGCCCAAATACTATGAAGATTAATTGGAGCTGCTGTTTTTGTGAAACATTACTATCACTTTAAAAAGGACAGTGCCTGCTCAGACAAAACTGAAATACAGTAGCATGTTAACATACAAAACTGATGAATTTTAATGACAGTTAAAAATCACCAATATGTTGTATTACCCATTTAATCATTTTGAAACCCAGTTTTTGAGTTACTTAGGTGTAAGAATTATGCTAATAAAGTCATGCAGTACAGGCACTTCTGTCTTAGCCCTCCATTACCTCCCCACCCTGAAATCCCTTTCAAAATCCCCAAACTAAGTTTTAAATGATACAGTCCCTTTAAAGGTAGAAAATACACCATTTTTTACATCTTATTTTCAACTAATTCATAAATCCCTTATTTATTAAAAAAATTAACAATATAGTTACGTTAATTAATAGGAGTTTTGATCTCAGCCCGTCGTCCTCTTGTGATGTCATCACTCTTATTTCTTTCTGCTTCTTTAAATTCCTTTCAGTGGGGATAACTTTGATAAAACCAAGGGGAGGTTTAACCGTTTGAGTGCCAGAGTTGTGTGCAACGGGTGCGTTGCGTACCCCTCTTGCACTCAAAGGGTTAAAAACGAAACTCAGAAATATTCAGAAAACAGGGAAGATATCAACAATTAACTGTACATTTCTGAAATATGTAAAATATGGGCGCGTTGGGAATAAACTCCCCAATGCTGTATTTATTACTACAATGCATTGGCTATCTCTCTAGCACTTAAAGAGTTAAGAAAGATTTTTTTTTCAGAGTAGCATTACCTCTTTTCCCATTTAGAAGCTAGAGGTATCCCCAATGCATTACTTTGATCTCTCATGTTTAATCTATTGGAGGATTTTTTGTTGCCATTCTGTAGATGGGAGATGAGGAGACGCTATTGACTATCCAGGCTAACAGTCATGAAGAAGCGACCTTCCCTAGTCTTTATGAAGCATTTAATGACTCTCTGCCTCTTTTTCTTTCATATTTCACTCACGTTTTTTGTACCGCCTTGCTTATATTTTGTTTCTAGTTTGCATTATGTAACTATATGCAAATTATATATGTATGTAATGTTAAAAGGGTCTCTATCCCCTAGAAACACCTTTGATATTTTTTATTTTATATAGAAAACTAGTTTCTGTGATATTTGGATGTATAGATTATACTAATTAAGGTATGCAGTGCAGGCACTTCCTGTCTTATCCCTACATTACCTCCCCTTCAACAATTGCCCGCTTCAACTATAGCCGAAAGGATAATATATCATGGCGTGGAGGGGTTAATGTAGGGCTAAGGCAGGAAGTTCCTGTACAACATTACTTAATTAGTATAATCTATACATTTAAATAACTCAAAAACTAGTTTTCTAAATAAAAAGGCTAATATAAGATATAGGTGATTTTGAAACATCTTTCAAAATCACCAAATTTACTTTTAGATGATAGTGCCCCTTTAAATAAATGTTGGATGTTTGTTTTTGTTAATTCTCATGCAATATAGTTACATAGTAAATTGTGTTAAAAAAGGCGTCCATCAAGTTCAGTCTTTGCTGAAATATACCCAGAAAACTCCATTAGTATATTTACCAGAGCTTCCTCTTTAATCTAGTACAAACACATTGTATATGTTTGATTGTTTTTCTTTTATAAATTTATCTAATTTTCTCTTAAATGTATCTACCATCACAAAATCCTTAGAAAAAAGAACTCCATAATTTAACAGACCTTACTTGAAAGAGTGCCTTCCTTTATTGAAATGGAAACTTATTTTCTTTTGATCATATAGTAATACTTCAAAATTACTAATCTCTGTTTTGTAGCCATTAAAAAAAGAAGAAAAATGCCCCCCGTGGCATGTCTCAAACTCTTATGGTTTGAGAGATAACCGCTTACAAAACCCCCCCCCCCCTTTCCCTGACTTCAGCGTTCTTGCTGACAGCAGCAAAATCCTTTCCCGGGATCGGCCTTGGCTCTGCAGCAGAGCCAAGATCGAGTTAATGAAAAAGAAATCCTTCACTTAAAAGGTCTTCTACGTGTGCTTGGTTTGCAAGCACACTTAGAAGACCTTTTAAGTGAAGGATTTCTTTTTCATTAACACAATCTCGGCTCTGCTGCAGAGCCTCCGAAGGTCCCAGGACCGGATTTCCCTGTTGTCAGATAGAATGCTAACGTTAGACAGGGGCGAACTTTGTAAGTGGTTATCTCTCAAACCATAAGGGTTTGAGAGATGCCGCTGGGTGCATTTTTCCTCTCTTTTTAATGGCTACAAAACAGGGATTAGTAATTTTGAAGTATTACTATCCCTTTAAAGGGTGGTTCCTAGTTATTTGACCAGTCCTTGCAATAAAAAGCTCAGCTTAGAGATTGTTGTATTGATTTTGTATATATTTGTACAATGTATTAAAATCCACTCTTAGACATCTCTTCTGTAGTGTAAATAAACCAAGTTTAGCAACATGTTCAGTTATTTATGTTACTGAATAAAATATTTAGAACTAAATCAGATTATGTTCTGTACACAGCCTAATTTATGAACACATATACTGAAGTTTAACCCCTTAGGGACCCTTGACGTACCAGGACCGTCAAGGGTAAATTTGCTCGAACGACCCTTGACGGTCCTGGTACGTCAAGTACTTTTTACTTACAGCGCTCTACCGGGAGCGCTGTAAGTAAAAATAGGGCATGAAATAGACCGCTCCAAGATCGGAGCGATCTGTTTCAAGCCCCATAGTGACGCGCCGATACACGTGACAGGTCACGTGTACCGGCTCGTCAAAGTGCCCCTATGCGGACGTTATGGGACGGAAATGTCCCATAACATCCGGTCCTTAAGGGGTTAAACATTATTACAAGTTTTATTTCTGTGGTGCAATGTGATACACTTATATAAAGATATGAGTATTTTGTATTTGGTAACACATTTTTTATTGGACTAAGTTTATATTTAAAAACAAGCTTTCAAGATATCAATTCTCTTCATCATCAGGCAATACTGAATCCAAATTCTTAACCTGAGGAAGAGATTTGATTTCTCGAAAGCTTGTCTTAAAATATAAACTGTTAGTCCGATAAAAAGATATCACCAAACAGCAAAGTACTCATATCTTTGTATTACCAAAACTGGACTAATACAGCTACAACAACTTAATTAATACACTTATATACACACTTATATACAAACGACACATTCTAATTTTCTTAAAAGAGGGACACCATGGTAGGAAAAGAGGGACAGAGAGATGCGAGTCTCAAAGAATGACCTTCTCTCCTAAAAAGGAACACGTGGGAGTAATTATTTCTGATGATTTATTTTCAGGCAGGTAATGTTACAAAATGGCAGGGAAGGCAAGCAGGGCACTGAGTTATATAGCTGGGGGCATTAGTAACAGGAAAAAGGGAAGTGGTCATGCCACTCTACGGATCTCTAGTTAGATCTCACCTAGAGAATTGTGTACAGTACTGGAGACCCCATCTCCAGAAGGATATAGATACTCTAGAGATAATTCAGAGAAGTAGTAAAATGGTGACTGATTTACAGGGAAAGACATATCAGGAAAGACTAAAGGATGTGAACATATATAGCTTGGAGGAGAGAAGAGAGAGATATGGAGGGATATGATTAAACACATTCAAATACATGAAGGTATTCAAAAAAGTGCAGGAGGGAAGTACATTTTACAGCTTAAAAAGGTTAGAACAAGAGGCCACAGTGTAAAAGTAGAGGCACAGAGGCTTAGATGTAATGTAAGAAAGTTATACTTCACTGAGAAGGTAGTAGATAAGTGTAATAGCCTAGCAGCAGAAGTGGTAGAAGTCAATACAGTGACATAATTTAAGCATGCATGGGATAGGCATTAGACTGTCCTGAACATAAGACAAGACCAAGGACCAAATAAGGTTTGAGGTTTTTACAGTAGAAAAATGGGCAGACTAGATGGGCCAAATGGTTCTTATCTTCCATCAAATTCTGTTTCTATGTATGAGAGACCATTCATATGTTGAATCAGTCACTGTTAAAAGAATCACTAATTGTGTACAACTCAGGAAAACCTACTAAAAATTTTGTTTTTTCTCAACTGTTTCCTCTTTTTTGTATTATAATCAAACTAAATAATTGGTTATGCATATAAATATAGCACAAAACCCTATTTATTCTTAAAACAACGGTATAAACTGGATTTGAGAATCAATGTTCTAGAAGATCAAACTGGCACTGATTCTCATATTTTAATTATGTATTATTTTACTCGCTGATTGCTAGATTGCCAGATACATACTTCCATCTGCTCCCTGATAAAGCAGGGTATTGAAAACACTACAGAACAGGATTAGCCAATATAGATGGGTGAAAAGTTTGATTTTTTTTGTCTCTTAAAATTTTGTGAAACCCCCCCCGCGCACAAACACACAATTTCCTGTGAAATTTCCTGTAAAAATCCATAAGATTTCTTCCTTTTCGCTAACCCCAATAAATTTCCCACATGAACATTACCATTTTCCACCTGTTACCAAGAATTCCTCCAGCTAAGCAGACCCAGTGTGTCTGGTTCTATTGCTACCAGTGCAGTGGGACAAAGCTGGGACTCCTGGGAGGTCAGCATTTGTGGTTCACTAGCTAACAGTGCAGTGGAGAAGACTGGGAGATCAGTGTGTGCGTGTGTGTGTGTGTGTGTGTGTGTGTGTGTGTGTGTGTGTGTGTGTGTGTTTCAGTGGCCACCAGTGCAGTAAGACAAGGCTGGGCAGTAAGTATAAGTAGTTACACAACCATTAGACAAGGCTGGGATGAGGGGCATGAGAAACACTACGGCAATACAAAGCAGGGGGTCAGTATGTGCGGTTCTACGGCTACCAGTGCAGTGAGGGGTAGGGATGGAATAAAAGCAAAAAATAAGGGAACTTTTCTCAGGAATTCCCATGGAAGCAGAAAAGTGCTGTTTTTCACACTTTTTTCTTTTTGAGCAAAACATTACGCCCCATCCCTAGTAGCTAACCCTGGTCTCCAAGAGCTATCAAGAGTGCATGTTTCCAAATATATCCCTTTGAGTGCCAGAGTGGTACGGAATGCATTGCTAAGCAATGCATTCCGTACCACTCTGGCACTCAAAGGGATATCTTCCTGGGCACAGGTAGATCAATTAATGTGACTATGCTACCTGTGTTCGAACATATTAGGAACAAATGTACTATTGGTAGCTATTGAGGACCAGAGTCGGCTACCTCTGTTCAAGAACATTGCTGTATTCTCTGATATGTTTTCACTTTGAGTGGCAGACCAGTGTCATTGAATTGGATAAACCTCTGGCACTCCAACTCCAAGAGTTAACCACTGCACAATTCCATGTTTCTCTAGTATTTTTAGCAGTCTAAACATGTCACGCCTTCCAGAACACTCAGACACCCTCCTATAAAGTTACATGCTACAGCTGTAGAACCTGGAACAATGCTTATCTCTGGATTATTAAACATTCCCAATCTAATAACCTCACATTATAAAATAAACTATGCAAACATGTTAGGTTGCACCGATCCAAATTGTTTCACTAAAGGTCAAGCAAAGCTGTTAGCTTTGAATCTTTACATGATTAGTTTATTTGTACTGTTGATTGTTTCCACATAATTTTAATTCACTTGAAGCTTCAGAGTGTTCTCTGTGTTATTTACCAGAATGAAAATATGTTGAAAAACCCACGGCTATGGAAAACTGAAGTGATTAAAGGAACTGGAAATATGTATATTTAAAGGGAAAGTTTCACCTGGAATCGAGCATTTTTTAAATACTTGAGATGTCCTAAGGTACCCTGATACATTAATGCAACATGCTACAATATGTGCCTTTGTCAGACAGAAAGTGTTCGATTTACATTTCAGGCTCCCTATGAAGAGCATTACAGTGGCCAAAATCCCACTTCTCACAAGACTCCAGCCGTAATCCACTCCTGTTGTTTGGCACATAAAATACCTTTAGCCTTCAACACAAGAATACACATACATGAACACACACACACTCATACACAAATCAGCAGTAAAAAGGCCTCAATATTGGGAATTAAAGCTTTGGGTCTCTGTGATTTGATAGAAGCAGGGGTGGGTCTTTGGGCAGAAACCCAGGTTTGGTTTGCCCTTGATATGGGGTAGGTTGTAGGTCAATACTTATAGATACGTATAGTCCCTGAGCATGTTATAAGCATAGCTTACAAACTCCATGCTTCCAGCTGTTGTGGAGTGGGGGCACAAACTACAATCCTCACTTCAACTCCCACCATCCTCTTCTAGCCTTATTTTGACACCATTCTATTAGAAGGCGCAAGTCACCAGGAAGTTTCTTTAAAGTTTGTTAATTTTTGCAGGAAATGAGAGAATAAAAAAATGATTATCATGGGGTTCCTATTCCTAGATGATCTAGGCTTAGGCCCTAACATTGAGAGGCATGGAATGGAGATAGGGAATTACTTCCTTAGCCTAAATTCACATGAATTAAAAAAAAGATCTGATTAATAACACAGTTTGTTTTTGGTAATAGGCAACATGAGGAATCTGGGGTGCAGCCAGACCATACCCACAGCCAGCGTTGCTTTAAACAGTAGAGCAAAATGTACAGCTACTCAGTGCCCTCTGATGGAAGAAGATGATACCCTCACTTGCAATACAGTTTGTAACCCTCAGCATTGTGTGAATAAAAGGTGTGATCACTCAAGCTAGGTGTTTAATGTTTAAATCTTGATGTCAGTGCATATCAGTCTGTGAAGATTAGTTATTGTGGAACCAGTGTCGTCAAGTATTATAAACAGAATTTCAAAATATAGTCTAAATTTGAATTTATGCCAGTAAACTTTTAGGATGTTACATCAAACCTACCTCATTCCTTACAAACCTTCTAAGATGTATCACAACACCTCTGATCTTTGCTTTCAGAATTGTGGGGAAACTGGGTCCTTTTTACATATTTGGTGGCTGTGCCCAATAATTCAGAGAATTTGGTTCAAGGTCTGAAATCTTTTATCTGGGTTGTTTTATAAGAAGGTGTCCTTGAATATTTGGGAAGTGTACCGGTTTGTTTGACACACAGACACAGTAGGTTTGGATGAAACACAGTTTTATTGAACAGTTGTAATAACAATAACCTTCACGGGTCCAGTAATATATCAGCAATATAGTACAGACACAGGACAGGTTACAATGAGGTATACCCACACGGGTCCAGTATATGCAAGTGATACAGAATACAATATACTGACACAGGTCAGGCAGTTTTCGTGTGATAGAAAAGATACTAGCACAAAACTAACTAAAAAGTCAGAAATTAAGATCTGAGAGCGTATAACAGTCACAGATGTGCAAAAGTATGTCAGATAGTACCAGAAATCAGAAAAAAATAAAAAAAATGATGATACAAGATCACAAATAAATGTGAATAATACAATATAATATAAGTCTCAAGTAAGGCAGCACTGAATGGGTTACTATTAGGCCGGGAGGACTGACAGGCCCTAATAGCGTGAGGCCCTTTAAGAAGCTCAATCTTGAAGAGAGAGCACAATCTCGAGTAACGCCCAAGCAGTAACGGAGACTAGAGCAACTTGTGGACTGCCGTAGCAGTAACGGAGACCAGAGCAACTTGTGGACTGCCGTAGCAGTAACGGAGACCAGAGCAACTTGTGGGCTGCCGTAGTAGTAACGGAGACTAGAGCAACTTGTGGACTGCTGTAGCAGTAACGGAGACCAGGCAACTTGGGGACTGCCGTATCAGTAACGGAGACCAGGCAACTTGTTGACTGCCGTAGCAGTAACGGAGACTAGAGCAACTTGCCCAGAGAGGCACCCAACCGGGGACTGCACGAATGGAAGGAACACACAGCAATGTCGCCTGGGCGACACTGATAACAACGGAGACTAGACTGCAGAGAGTGACTGTCCGGAGACAGAGAGGATCCTGTCACAACCCCAACCGGAGACCGGATAGGGTGTAGCAGGAGGGATATGCAACCACAGGGGCCCAGCCGGGCCGGGTCGGTACACAGAGCAGGAACGTCAGCCAATCCGAGTCGGTACACAGAGCAGGAACGTCAACCGGGCCAGGTCGGTACACAGAGCAGGAGCATCAGCCAATCCGAGTCGGTACACATAGCAGGAATGTCAGCCGGGCCGGGTCGGTATACAGGACAAGAACGAGATGCAGAATAGTAAGACAGTCCGGGTCGGTACACAGGCAGAAACAAGATACTGAGTCATCTGGCAGACCAGGTCGGTACACAGAGATCACACGAAATACAGGAACAAGCGCTGGTACAGAAACACCATGAAAGGGCACCGGATAAGTGACAAGGCCCAGTTTTAAGGACAAATACTGGGCGGGGACAAGTCACTTCAACCAATGAGCGAGATCAATAGAGGAAACTGACAGAATGTCGCCCGCATAGCACGGGCACCGTGATAGGAGGCTTTCTTGGGGATGAAGGTGGCTTCTCTTAGTAAACCTGAGGATTCTCTAACCGTTTTAATTTGTACTGCAGTAAGGATCCACATTACTTCCAGGTGGAAATCCACTTGTGTCTCCTGGGATGGTATTCTGAGAAATATTAATTTCAACTGCATTAACGAATATTTATCTACCATTTAATTAGACTGTTTTGAAACATTTTCCAGAACTTGAGAACCCTGGCTTAATAGTTCTTTTGGTTCTAATATCAAATATTTAAAAGATGTTTATTGTATGGTTTATTTTTACCTATGCATCATTTTGAAGCTGAATCCTTCTTAATCTTTCAAAAATAATAAAAATATTTCTGTTTAATAAAAAAAAAGAAAAAAGTAAGTTATTATGTAACTCTGTTGCATAAATGGCCCTTCCAACAGCAGGATAGATCCTAGGGGTCTGAGGTAATTAGGGGCATGAGAATATGTGTACAGTATTTATCTAGTTCTTGCAGTGAGAATGAGGCACTGTGAGTTGATGCATTGTTGGAGGGCAGCTATCACCAGTATAGTGCTCCATCGGCAGATCTGTTTCTCTGAAGCTGGGACCGCATTGTGAGCTCTATTGGACCAGAACTGTGGTATGAAGAGACAGCCCCAGAGATCCTGGGTGGATCCTGCTAGAAGAAACTGTACTGCACAACTGATGTGTCACAGTTCAGTCTCATTGGGTTCATTAGGCTGCTTACTCAGTCCCCATAGACCCTCTGCTTTGAGCTTGAAACTCTAACAAATGGACACTGTGCAGCCGCAAAGCTTGTGACCAAGAGCCACATACTTCCAGATTGTGTCCTAGCCACTGCTAACATGGATAGAAGGAGCCTGATTTGTCATTCCCCCATCCCAAACAGCTGACAGGTGACTTTCTGGGAGTGCGTTTTACTAAGTGTTCCTCCTCTGGAATAGACATAGTTAAACATGATAATTGCCCTTTGGCCATCACTAAAAGTGTCACCTTACTGAATATGGGCTATTTTAAGCTAGACATTTAACTGTATGGTATTTATGAACTGGGAATTACATGAATTTATCTTTATTTATATGGCACCACACAGTGTCAGCAGCACCATACAATAGTAGTTATGTTACAATAAATAAATGAGGATAAAATAAGTGTCACAGTCATTGACACATTAGAAGAGAAGTTCCTACCCCAAGGAACTTACAGTCTAAATGTGTAATAGGAGACAGACAGAAGGGTATGAGGGTGTCAAGTGCTGAGATTACAAGTGCTGAATTTGCCCAATGGTATTGCATGGTCCTAGTGCTCCAGAAGGTAAGATTTCAGGGTAGACTTAAAGACAGAGGGAGATTGTTCTAGAAGTAGGGAGAGAGGTATGGCGTTTCATAGCTATGGAGCAGAAAGTGAAAAAGGTTTGAGACGGGAGAAGGCGGGGTGTGTGGATGGTGTAACAAGAAGGGCGTTCTGTGCTGAGCGAAGGATCAAAGTCAAAGCAGAGAAATTCTGGGGCAAACCAACTTTACTATAGGAGACACACATTCCCATTCAAATGGACCCCCTTTTAACCCACTGAATGCTACAGAGGCCTTCGATGCTTTGCTTAGCATTCACATTCCTCATTTAAATCAATAGGAATTTGTTTTTGTCCCCTACTGCGCTGTTGGTTTGTCCTGGAATTGCTCCCAGAGGATCTTATATATAAAGATAAAGTGGAGGAATTCTAGAGGACAGACTATCTACACAGTAGGGGGACAAACAGCTATTCTCTAAATTCCAATTTATACAAATGGCTCTTTTAACCCTTTGAGTGCTAGAGTGCCAGAGGGGACCTCTCTAGCAGTGGCATAACAATAGGGGGTCGCACCTGCTACCGGGCCCGTCACTCCAGGTGCCCAGACGTCCCCTGCAACCCCCCACCCGGCACCACGGACATGAATTAGCTGCGCTCTCTCTCTTCGGCACTCTTGGAATTCAGACATCATCTCCCAGCGCTCTGCATTATTGGAGAGGTCTGAGTGGAGCGCCAGGTCATCACAGAGGTCTGTGCTGAAGGAAGCATGCCGCTGAACCACCAGGGAGGTAGGAAACAGATACTGGGGGCAATGTGTAGAGGTGGATATTGGCTGCAATGTGGAGAGTTGGGGGCAATGTGGAGAGGAGGACATTGGGGGCAATGTGGAGAGTTAGGGGCAATGTGGAGAGGAGGACATTGGGGCAATGTGGAGAGTGGGGGCAATGTGGAGAGGAGGGCATTGGGGGCAATGTGGAGATCTGGGGGCAATGTGGAGACGAGGACATTGGGGGCAATGTGGAGAGTTGGGGGCAATGTGGAGAGGTGGACATTGGGGGCAATGTGGAGAGGAGGACATTGGAGGGAATGTAGAGAGTTGGGGGCAATGTGGAGAGGAGGACATTGGGGGCAACGTAGAGAGTTGGGGGCAATGTGGAGAGGTGGATATTGGGGGTAGTGTGGAGAGTTGGGGGCAATGTGGAGAGGTGGATATTGGGGGTAGTGTGGAGAGTTGGGGGCAATGTGGAGAGGTGGATATTGGCTGCAATGTGGAGAGTTGGGGGCAATGTGGAGAGGAGGGCATTGGGGGCAATGTGGAGAGTGGGGGCAATGTGGAGAGGAGGGCATTGGGGGCAATGTGGAGATCTGGGGGCAATGTGGAGACGAGGACATTGGGGGCAATGTGGAGAGTTGGGGGCAATGTGGAGAGGTGGACATTGGGGGCAATGTGGAGAGGAGGACATTGGAGGGAATGTAGAGAGTTGGGGGCAATATGGAGAGGAGGATATTGAGGGCAATGTGGAGAGTTGGGGGCAACGTGGAAAGAAGGACATTGGGGGCAATGTGGAGAACATTGGGGGAAATGTGGAAATACCCAATAGGGGCAATGTGGTTGGTGGGGGCCATGGCAATGTTTGCATCAGGGCCCGGTGACTTCTAATTATGTCTCTGCTCTCTAGCATTCAAGGGGTTAAAAGCCACATTTAAATCAAAGAACATTTGTATTTGTCCTCTACAGCACCGGTGGTTTAGCCCAAATTTCCTCTGCATTGTTTTTTATACATAAGACCTATGGTTCTTTATAGAAAAAAACAAAACAGGTTTTCTGTCTAACGAATGAGTTTAAGTGAAATCTTAAGTTCTTTGATCCCAGCCATAGAAAAACAGTTTTCCAGTAGTCAAAATCTAATAAAAGAAGCATTTATGGGCGTTCCAGGTCAGGGTAGTAAAGCGAATGGTCACAGTAAATTGTCTCCTAAGAAAACTAATCATTTCAGACAAGCAGAATTAAATACAAGACTAATGAGAAACATGCATAATAGGGAAGTACTGCTGACTGCAGAGAGATCTATCTGTGGCTGCTTTGCTAAACAGGAACAGGACGGGACAACGAGGCTCATGTATTGAGGACTTCGAGTATTTATTGAGTAAACCATATTGTACCAGAGGAGGAAAATAAAAACCAATTAAAGTTTTGTACAAGATAGCAATTACAATGTGTACGTTTTTCCCAATTTAGAGCTGTATTTTCAAAAGAAAAGTAGAGGATTTTTGGGGCAAATCATTTGCACTATAGGGGAGAACTAAAAATTCCCATTGATATTAATGGGGATTTTAACATCTTGAATACTAGAGAAACCTTGAATGCATGCATTGAAATCCCCATTTAACCCCTTAAGGATCGATGATGTCCCTGGACTGTCACCAGTTTTTATACCCTTAAAGGAGATGTATCACCTCTATATATCTTAGCCTGAATAGTTAAGTTATATATCAAATATCATTAAAAGTGTCTTAATTTTTTTAAGCTTTATTTGGTCTAAATTGAAGTTATAAACTCTGCCCTGAACCTACTTCCGGACAGACTGTGGTTACCTGCTCTGTACCGCTGTCACTCTGCCTCTGCTCCCCTCCCTCTCTCCAGCCTCCTCCAATGACAGAGACTTCTGTCTGTAAGCTGGAGCAATCTCATTGGCCGAGATCAATATCTAGCCAATGAGACCACCCCATATTACAGACAGAAGCCTCCGCCATTGGAGGAGGCTGGAGAAAGGTAGGGGAGCAGAGGCAGAGTGACGGAGTGTGGTACAGAGCAGGTAACCGCAGTCTGTCCGGAAGTAGGTTCAGGGCAGAGTTTATAACTTCAATTTAGACCAAAAAAAGCTTAAAAAAAATCAAGACACTTTTAGTCATATTCTAAATATAACCTAACTATTTAGACTAAGTTATATAGAGGTGATACATCTCCTTTAAGGACCTGGCACGGGAGCGCTGTAAGTAAAAATGGTGTCTGAAATTGGACGGTCCAAGATGCAAGTGGTCTCTCTGAGAACTCACTCGGGGTGCTGGAATACGTAAGAGGTCACATGTACCAGCGCACTGGCAAGGATCAAGGCGGTCCTTATGGAAAGGTAACTTCTCAGGACCTCTGGTCCTTAAAAGGGAACCATCACCCCAAATGAAGTCTCCCTCAACAATTAGGCATCTAGCAATAAGCTTAGCAATAGTAGTATTAGCCAGCATAATTACCATGTTCGTGAAAAATCCTACTTGTTTTGAGACTGATGGCCAGGCAACAGCACAGACATCATTGCTTACAGACATCTGTGTGCCTTCACTGTCAGTCCCGGTCTCCTCTAGGAGGCGTTGCGTGGTACCTTTAGGTACCAGAAGGGACTGACGGCGCAGGTGCACACATGCCTCTAAAGTGTTGTTTCCTGGCCGTCAGTCTCAGCAGAATTAGGATTTCTCACTAACACGATAATTATGCTTTCTAATACTACTACTGTTAAGAGTATTGCTAGATGCCTAATTATTGGGGGGACACTTTATCTGGTTTCTCCCAGAATCTCCCCACTTTTGCTTTCTGCATAAGGCTATGAATTCATACAACTCTCATCAACCTCGGCCAGCCAAAGGTCAGCTCTCACTGTGACCATCTCCTGTGATAGATGGTGGAACTTATATTAGTCATCTAATTTTAGGATCAGCCAGTCCAATCACAACAAAATCCACTAAATATAACTGTAAACCAAAATGGTTTAGAAAATAGCCTGCGGTAAGACACAGTGCCAGTCTATTGTTATTTGTTCATGAATGATGGTTACATTTCATCCTCAGTAAGGAAATGTTCTGCCGTTTAGTTGCTCACTAGTTTAAGACACAGCATGGAAATGAGTCATCACAGTGACATTTTTTTTAATAACAATAATTGTTATTATAGAGTTTTCTTATTTGGGATATGGAATGGAATTTTGGGATAATTGAAACATACTGAAAGGGGATATTCTCAGGCATATAACTACAGAGGACGCAGGGGGTACTGACAGACATGTTTCCTATCTTGGCTGACAGCCGCTGGCATCATCACACTCTTGCTGTCAGCCAGTAAGATTAGAATAGCATTGGTGAGCACCTTCCCTTTGCTTTGTTAGCCTTTTGAGGGTGAACGAGGTGTCCCCACACAAAGCAAAGCAATGCACTGGGCAACTAAAAGAGTTAGCTGTCAGCATGAGGCAGAAGCTCACTGGCTCTGCAAGGAAATTGCTTTTCCTATCTCTTTCTTTTTACCGATCACCTGATACCTCCTGAGATCCTCTGGTGGGGAATTGCATCTAGGATCTGTGTCAGCATGAGATTCAAACTTGATCCGGGACTTTAAATAAGGTCTTTGTCTTCAATTGTTTGTTACAATCCATGTGTGTGGGATAGAGAATGCCCAGCCTCAGGGCCCAGTAGCTTCTAGTTATACTCCTACTGTATATGTACTGATAGAATTCTTCACTTAAGTAGGAGTGGACTTGATATTTCTTGATGCCTAAAGCCAATTTACTAATCTACTTATGATAAAAACATTTCCACTGTATGTCGTTTGTGCCAGAAGAAGGGCAGTGAACAAGTGCATGGGTGTGTCCTGCTGTTCATTTTTTCTGCTCCTTGTTTAAAATTATGTAGTAATAAGGCATTGATTAAAATGCTATAATTCAGTCTTCCTGGACCTGCTCTCATTAAAGCCTTAACTAGAACTGGGTGTGTGTGTTGTACTGACTGCAGGGATATCCGGTCTTATTTGCATATTATTTGCAAGTTATTTCACTGAAACGGTCTTCTACGTGTGCTTGCAAACCAAGCACACATAGAAGACCGTATCAGTGAAATAATTATTTTTCACTAACACGATCTAGGCTCAGCTGCAGAGCCACCTGACTGTCGTACAACAGACTTCCCCTGCAGTCAGTACAACGCTGTCTTCAGGGAAGGGGGGGACTTTGCGTTCGGTTATCTCTCAAACCATAAAAGGTTTGAGAAATGAACCTGGGAGCAATTAATTTCTTTTTTAAATAGCTACACTATGGGGATTAGTAATATTAAAGTATTACTATCCCTTTAATCCCTTAAGGATGAGAGGGACATGCAATATATTTCTTTGCACATCAGGTCCTTAAAGGGAAAGTAATACTTCGTTTTAACTTTATTTTATTTTGTAGGCATTAAAAAAATATGAATAATTATATAAGTCTTATCTCTCAAACCTTTATGGTTTAAGAAATATTCACAAGCAAAGTTTCCCCTCCCGCCCCTTTTTCCTAGTGTAAGCCATCTCTTCTCAGATGGGGAATCTAGTTGTAAGACCAGACAGATAACAGCAGGGGACAATCTTCTTACAATGAAAACAATGAAAGCCCTGCCCCCCTTGACAAGCTTTTCAGGTTTTTTCCTTATCTTAATTGAAGATTGTCCCTCTCTGCAGTCTACCTGGGCACCTCCCTTCTGCTCTGGCTGAAAAGTGTTACATCAGTAAAAGGGGCGGGAGGGGGATATTTTGTCATTGAATTACTCTTGAACTATAACTCTGACAGAATTGAAATAACATTCTCCAAAGTCCAAATACTATGATGATTAATTAGAGCTGCTTTTATTATGAAACATTACTATCCCTTTAATGGGCTAAATAGCTAATTTATTACTTTTTTTTCTGGAAGGTCAGAACCCATTTTATATATTTTTTTTGTGTTTCTAGACTATGCACTTGATAATCTGGATTAATGAAAGCTAAGAGCAGTAAATATTTCCACTCATTAGTGTAGGTCACAATTATTCACGATATTTCAATCATAAGGAGTTGGCCACAGGTAGAGAAAACTTCATGGTGTGATTTTCATGATTCTGGCCTGCAAGAACAATGCTGTGGACAGAAAAATACACATGGAATATCCATCTGGAAAAGTCTGATGCATGGCTTGCTGGTTTTTTAGTTATGTGAGATCACTACATAATTATAAGAGGTATTTATCAAAAAGAGCTTGGGAGCAATATATTCACCAAGTTACAGATTTCACTGAAGGAAAGGAAGCTGTGTTTAGCACATTGTAGTTAACCATCACTTTTTACAATAGCAGGAAAATAATCCCAATTGTTTTGTCGTTATAAAAATACACATAAAGGAAAAAAGTCAGCTTTGGCTAGTACCCATCTCTAAATGAGAAACATCTGGAATATAACAGGATATTTGCAATATGAGAAATTCATATGCAAAACAGACTCAGTTGTGTTCTGTGGGGGATCCAAATCAGAGGAAGGTACCAGTGGTCTTTGCAATGGTATTTTAATGGGGGCCCTCATTTTGGTACACAAATGTCCTTCAGGTTTACAGAAAGGAACCTATTTGATACCACAGTCAGGTGGTAGTACCTGCAGTTGTCTGTATGTGCTGGACACCAGTTGTGGCCTGTATTTACACTGCACCTACTCCACACAGTAAACAATAGACTTTCTCAGACTGAATGAGATTAGCCCATGAGAAAGTCCTGACCATGTTTCTAATGAGACATGAGGTTCTTCTCATAT
This sequence comes from Rhinophrynus dorsalis, assembly GCA_037306005.1. Taxonomy (NCBI): domain Eukaryota; kingdom Metazoa; phylum Chordata; class Amphibia; order Anura; family Rhinophrynidae; genus Rhinophrynus; species Rhinophrynus dorsalis. The sequence continues at coordinate 136,060,064 of CM074726.1, read as the reverse complement.
TAGTAATAAGTCCAGTCCAGTCATAGAGTTCTAATGCAAGTAAATAGTGAATAATGATACTGGACTGCTGTGTGAAGGACACATTCCTACACAAACTTTCTATTAAATCTAGAGCCACAAGAGGAGACTAATGAAGACTTGTGGAAGCTTGGCTTCCCCAAAAATTGATTGCACAATGTGACGGTACAAGGATTTACTGGACCCTTTTGAGGTCGTCTGTTCCTGAACCGCCACTGCTGCTGCCCCTCTTCCACGGCTGGCTGGAGCCCTGCTACTTCCTGGTGTCTGGAGGTCCTGGATACTCAGACAGTATCAACTGGATGCTGTCCCCTGGCAGACTGGCATAACTAGTGAATTTAGCTGCAGAACCCTAGGTGGGGTTTCCAGAGGCCCTACGCCAGTAGACAGGCGAGGCAAGTGAATTCGCTCTTACAGTGGCAGTTGCATAATAACCTCCCCTGATTGGTAAATGAAGCACAGCAGTAGTCAATCCACATTCCAAACATTCCTTAGCACACAAACATAGAGTATACTTTAAACAAGCCAGAGTGCCGGGCTTAACAGCCCACTCTGCACTCTGGTTCCCCATTGCCATATCCCTTTAAAGGACTTTCAGCATAACACCACACACACTATTACCAAATGCCACACAATGTAAAAAACAGTGATCAATAGTTCAAATGTTATAGTTCTAAATTATTCCGTCTGGTCACACTACTCCCCCCCAGAAGTCTTGGACAGACCAGGTGTGATCCCAATGGATCCACCTCAACACTGTCCACAAAGTCTTTCAGGCATCTCCTTGCCAGGATAGTCTATCAGCCTTTTTGTTATACCTGCTGGGTCCGTACTGAATGTTAAAGGAGGGAGAAGCTCCAGCTGTGTAACAACTGTCTCTTTCAACAGCACACCAATCCAGCGTGATCCGGACCAAGGGAATCTGGTGTATGGCTCCTCCAGCAACTCATACTGCCACTGTCCGGCCAGTTCTCGGCCTGTGGGGAACCCGGTGGGGTTGTACCATAGTGATGGTGGGCCCAGTGTCTCTCAATACCTTGGCTGGCTGTCCATTCACCAGCACTGTCTGACCAGGGTGTCCTTGGTTATCTGTGCTGGCTGTTTGGACCAGGCTTACTTCGTGGATCGGTCCCCACGCTTCGTCCTTGCCAAAAGGGGCAATATTGTAATCCACTACCATGGGCATGGATAAACTGTACTCCATAGGTTCAGTGCCAGGGTCCTCTCCCCCACAGTAGGCTTGTCTTGGTGCACTCTGGGGTGGGACCGGTAGAGATACCGGCTGCTGGGGCAGGAACCCAGTCCGTGACTGTCTCTGAGGGCAATTGCTCCGAACATGTCCAGGCTGCAAACAATCATCACACTGCAGTCCATAGTGGTTCCTTCCTCTGGGCTGGTTGTGAATGATGGGAATGGGGATAAGATGTGGTATCTGGCCCATTTGAGTGTCAGTAGTAATTCCTTTGGGTTGTACAGGAGAGCGACAGGGCCCATTCTTGCGAGTCTCCACAAATCTTTCCATACAGTAGGCTTGTCTTGGAGCATTCCGGGGTGGGACCAGTAGAGATACCGGCCTCTGGGGCAGGGGTCTAAGTCCGGACCATCTCTGAGGGCAATTGCTCTGAACATGTCCCAGCTGCAAACAATTATAGCACTGCAGGCCAGAACTGCACCTTCTACTGGGCTGGTGGCGAGTGATGGGAAGGGGGCAGGGCCCTGGTATCTGGATCCCTCAAGAGGTGGCATTAGATCCTGTGGGGGAGACTGGAGAGGGGCAGGCCCACTCCGTCGGGTTTCCACATATTTGTCGGCTAACTTAGCCGCTCCCCTGCTGTAGCTGGATCATGGTCCCTTACCCAGTCCCAAACTTCAGAAGGCGTATGTTGAAAGAATTGCTCCAGTAGTAAAAGCTGCCGACAATCCTCAATAGTCTTTGCATTGCAGCCCAGTAGCCAGTTGGCACAAGCACAGTCCATGCGGTACACCCATTCCACATAAGAGTCCTGTTGCCGCCGTCGGGTATCCTGGAACTTCCGCCTGTAGGCATCCAGGGTAACTGCATACTCAGCAAGCGGGCACCGTTTCACCTCCACATAATCGTAGCTGACTTCATCAGGTAGGGCTCAATATGCCTCGGCTGCACGTCCAGTCAGCTTGCCTACCAGAATTGTTACCCAGTCTCTCTGATCAACCTCATGAAGGGCACATTGCCTCTCAAAATCCTGCAGGTACCCGTCTATGTCTCCTGTGTCTCCTTGAAGGCTTGAAGAGGCAGTTTGCCGTTCCTGGATCCACAGCTCCATGGAAATCCAGAATCTCTCAGGCCTCTCTCCAGTTCTGCCATGCTCAGGCGTTCCTCCCTTTCTGCATCCTTCTGTTGATCCTGAGTAACCATGGCGACGATTCTATCCACCACTTCCTCAGATGGGTTGGGTCCATAAAAAGCAAGCCGGAGCCTGACAGTTCAGGAAAAAGGCATCCTCATGCTCTGTAGGGCTCTCCCCAGATCCCCTGCTGGTCTGTAGACATGCAGGGCTAGTGGTTCCGACTGGTAGATGGTCCATCTGCATCAAAGCCTCAACCAAATCAGTCTTCCTGGGTCCACTTGCTTCTCCACCTCTGGCAGCTAGGATCTCTTTTAATGTGGATCACTTCAGCTGCTTGTAGAACTCCTCTATACACCTGCCAATGGCTCCACAAAAATCTCCCTATGGAGATTGTCCCGGTGGTGGTTTGAGTGCCTTTAGGAAGAGGGCATCCCACCGCTGCCACCAAATGTGACGGTACCAGGATTTACCGGACCCTTTTGGAATCATCGGTTCCTGAACCGCTGCTACTGCTGCCCCTCTTTCACGGCTGGCTGGAGTCCTTCTACTTCCTGGTGTCTGAAGGTCCTGGATACTTAGGCAGGAACAACTGGATGCTGTCCCCTGGCAGACTGGCAGAGCTAGTGAATTTAGCTGCAGATCCCTAGGTGAGGTATCCAGAGGCCCTACGCCAGTAGACCGGCAAGGCAAGTGAATTCGCTCTTGCAGTGGCTAGGGAGAGAATTTTCCATCCCAAGCCCCCTCCAGAAATACAGCCGAGACTTGTATTACGGAGGGTATAACAGACCAGCCTTTATTGATCAAACACACTGCTTATATACACTTCCAGACACTCTTATCAAGACAACCTCCCTTGATTGGTCAATGCAGCACAGCAGGAGTCAATCCACATTCCAAACATTCCTTAACACACAAACATGGAGTATACTTTAAACAAGCCAGTGTGCTGGGCTTAACAGCCCACTCTGCACTCTGGTTCCCCATTGCCATATCCCTTTACAAAACTTACAGCATAACACCACACACTATTAACAAATGTCACACAATGTACAAAACAGTGATCGATATTTCAAATGTTATAGTTCTAAATTATTCCGTCTGGTCCCACTCACAGTCATAGTGTTTATTCGTGGCAGTCATTCTATTTTATTAGTCTCCGCAAATGCAAAAGTCACCTTAATCCTATCAAGAGTCATTTATTTCAAGGGATAGTTCCATTTAAAGAGAGGCTTCCAGTCACAATTCCACCATGGACCACGTAATCTGCTGTTTGAGTACAACTCACATCATCAACAGCTAATCATAGCTATGGATATAAGGAAGTCCAGTAAGAGACAAATATAAGAGTTTACTCTTAATTGCCATGCTTATCATAAGTAAATAGCAGCCTGCTAAACCATTCCTATAATAAAAGGTATGTTATAGGGTTGAGTAACATATTAACAAGCAGCAATATAAAAACACGTATATGCTTCTGAGAAGTGCTTTCTACAGAAATGTCTGAGATAAGAGGCAACAAGAAGCAATGGAGTTATCAGCAATTAACAAAGAATAAAACTACTGGGTAAAATGAACGAGCGCATCATTCACAGAAAACTCTGGCACAGGAGAGTTCCAGCTCTAGAAGGGATATGTGACTGACCAATACGGTATCCTTTCAAAATAGCTAATTTTTAAGAGCCCGCAGCTTATTAAAAGTAAAGCCGCCCGATAATAACCCTTTCTGTGCCGAAAGGGTTAGTTTGCATATTTTTTTTTTATCGGACAGATTCACTTTTAATTAATGACACACACAGAGGCACACATCTATCATTAGTAAATAGCTCTATGAAGAACCAAGTTTCAGATCATTTTGCAAAACTAAAGCAGGTTATAATTACACGAAAGGCTGTGGACATCATGTTCGATTATACTTTTTTTTCCTCAAACCAACCCCACAGGCGATGGCGCTGTTAAAAGAAGCGACATGAAACTCTCATGCTGATATGTCGCCCTTTTCAACATGGCGACCTACTTAATGCAGCTCCAAGCCACACGCTCTTAAAAACGCTGTTTTAAAAGTGAACCAGCTGATACTCACTGGTGGAATGGGGTGGATTCCATTGCAGGTGATACATATCATCACTGTTTTTATCTCTCAGATTTCTGTTTAGGTCTATAGGGAAGGGAATATGGAGATAAAATGAATAATGAAATGGAATTGCAAATCCCTGTAGCCCTCAGTGTTAATTTGAAACTCAATGTTAGTCAGTTATTACAGGAATAAAGGGATTATCATTTGTTTAGCCCCTTGAATGCTAGAGAGGTCTCCAATACTGCAAAGCAATGCAAATGGCAGTATCTTAGTTTTACTCAGCAGGAAAAATTCTACAATTGATATTTATGTTCTCGAAATCAGGTGATACTTTTCTTTAACGTGAAATAGCTCAGGTGCTAAATGTACCAGCTGCAATGGAGGCCTCTTAAGCAATCAAGAGTTTTTAGGATTTTTAATTAAAATATTTTGTCATGATGTATACACTGAGATTGTCTTTTGATTTCAAGTACGTCCTGAGGTGTATTACATTATTACACAATATGGTACACATTTTATCTACATCAGAAGGATGAAAAGCTGACTTGACCTTGCAAAGACTAGAACTTGTGACCCTGAGATTTGAATAGATTCTGTAGTTGCTGCATTACCCAACTGAGCTATTTCACAAACAAAAATGGTACTTAATAAAGAGAACACAAATATGTTTGGTAGGATTTTCTCCTGCTGAGTAAAGCAAAGATACTCACTCTGCAGGAAAGATACTTTATTCAAACATTATTACAGTTCAGACATTTGTTTGGGTTCAGCACTGACATGGACTGAAGTTTAATGCTGAGGCTTTTTCTATAGTGGTCTACGGAGGGCTATGATAATAGCCTTCCATAAACAGATGGAATAATAGCACCACCATGACATTTCGGGCCAAGAAATGCTACACCCAAAAAATGCAAGTCTGATCTGCAATAATCTTTGTATAACACATCTCCCAGCAGGATCCACTAAAGCTGGAGAGTAGTGATGAGCGAGCACCCCAATGCTCGGGTGTTCGGGTGCTCTGACCGAGCACCCCCTGAGGCTCGAGTGCTCGGCCGAGCACCCGAGCCCCATTGAAGTCAATGGGAGGACTCGAGCATTACACCAGGCACCCCCTGCTCTGATGAGGGGAGGGTGCCTGGTCCATAGGAAAAGGGCAGAAAAGGATGGAAACACCACAGAAATGGTTCAGGGACAGCATAGGGAGGATGTCTGGATGCATCTTGGACTCCAACATCGCTGCTGGGAACGATCTTTCGCCCGTAGTACGCCATTTTTACAGACTGACCGTAAAACACACAAAAAGGAAAATAAAAACGACTTTAGGCGAAAAAGTGTTACCAAACAGTATTTGCTGTATATTTACTTGTATATCATCTGCAAATTCTCCCAAAAATTTCCTCGATTTTTCTGAACTGAGGCCATGATTAAGAGGGAAACGTGCGCAGAGGCAAATTCTCCCAAAAATTTCCTTGATTTTCAGAACTGAGGCCATGATTAAGAGGGAACCGTGCACAGAGGCAAATTCTCCCAAAAATTTCCTTGATTTTCAGAACTGAGGCCATGATTAAGAGGGAAACGTGCGCAGAGGCAAATTCTCCCAAAAATGTCCTTGATTTTCAGAACTGAGGCCATGATTAAGAGGGAAACGTGCGCAGAGGCAAATTCTCCCAAAAATTTCTTGATTTTATTGAACTGAGGCCATGATTAAGAGGGAAACGTGCGCTGAGCTGACCATCTAAAACATTATGGGTAAGGGTCTGCTGCAGAGCTGACCATCCTAAACATTATATGCGAAGGCCCGCTAGTGAGCTGACGCTATAAAACATTATATGAGAGGGCCCGCTAGAGAGCTGACCCAATAAAACATTATATGAGAAGGCCCGCTGGTGAGCTGACCTATATAAAAATTGTCAAACAGGGCCCGCTGGTGAGCTGGCCCTATATAAAAATTATATCACAGGGCCCGCTGGTGAGCTGGCCCTATATAAAAATTATAGCACAGGGCCCGCTGATGAGCTGGCCCTATATAAAAATTATATCCCAGGGCATATGGAAGAGGAGGAGGAGGATGAGAAGATTAAGAGTCAACCATATACCCGTTTTAGAAACATAGAAACATAGAAGATTGATGGCAGAAAAAGACCACCTGGTCCATCTAGTCTGCCCTTTAGTATTCCTTTATTGTTATCTTAGGATAGATACATGTTTATCCCAGGCATGTTTAAACTGTGTTACTGTGGATTTATCAACCACCTCTGCTGGAAGTTTGTTCCAAGTTTCTACTACTCTTTCAGTGAAATAATATTTTCTAATGTTTTTCTTGATTTTTCCTCCAACTAGCCTCAGATTGTGCCCCCTTTTTTTTTTTTGGGTGGAAGGGGTGAATGGGAATACAGAGTATTCACATCATTGTAAATAACATATATAAAGTGAGTTTATGTTCCCCCGGGGCTTTCCTCCAGTGGAGTGGAGAAGTCAGGGTAAATCCAGGCCTTGTTCATTTTTATAAGTGTCAACCTATCAGCATTGTCGGTGGAAAGGCGGATACGCTTATCTGTTATGATGCCACCAGCAGCACTAAATACCCGCTCAGACAGAACGCTGGCGGCAGGGCAGGCCAGCACCTCCAAGGCGTAGAGTGCCAGTTCATACCACGTGTCCAGCTTGGACACCCAGTAGTTGTAAGGCACAGAGGGATCATTGAGGACGCTGACACGGTCTGCTACGTACTCCTTCACCATCTTCCAAAACTTTTCCCTCCTTGTGACACTAGGCTGCGCATCAGGGTGAGGGTGCTGGCGGGGTGTCATGAAGGTGTCCCACGCCTTGGAGAGTGTTGCCCTGCCTTTCTCGGAACTGCTGTGTGCTCCCCTTTTCTCCCCTTCTCTGTTGGCCAAGGTAGCACGTACTCTGCCGCCAGCGTTGTCAGATGGAAAATTTTGGAGCAATTTTTCAACAAGAACCTTCTGGTATTGCACCATTTTGCTTGTCCTCTCCACCGGAGGAATGAGAGATGAGAAATTCTCTTTGTAGCGGGGGTCCAGAAGGGTGAACACCCAGTAATCCGTGTTGTTTAAAATGCGTATAACGCGTGGGTCACGGGAAAGGCAGCCTAACATAAAGTCAGCCATGTGTGCCAGAGTACCAACAGTCAAGATTTCGCTGTCCTCACCAGGAGGATGACTCTCAATATCCTCATCCTCTTCCTCCTCTTCTGCCCACCCACGCTGAAGAGATGGAACTAAAGTTCCATGGCTACCCTCTGTAGCGGAGGCAACCGTGTCTTCCTCCTCCTCCTCCTCCTCCGCCTCCTCCAATTGTCGCTGAGAAGACGAAGTGAGGGTGCTCTGGCTATCACCTTGTGTAAGCTCTTCCTCCCCCATTTCCACCTCTTCCACATGCAAAGCGTCGGTTTTAATTGTGAGCAGCGAGCGTTTCATTAGACACAGAAGTGGGATGGTTACACTGATAATAGCGTTATCGCCGCTCACCATCTGTGTTGATTCCTCAAAATTGCGTAAAACCTCGCAGAGGTCTGACATCCATTCCCACTCCTCACTTCTGATTACAGGAAGTTGAACGGAGAGGCGACGACCGTGTAACAGCTGGTACTCCACTACTGCCCTCTGCTGCTCACAAAGCCGGGCCAACATGTGGAAGGTGGAGTTCCAGCGCGTGCTCACGTCACACAGCAGCCGGTGAGCTGGCAATTGTAAGCACTGCTGCAGCTTCAACAGGCCGGCCGAAGCTGTAGATGACTTACGGAAATGTGCACACACGCGGCGCACCTTGGTCAAGAGATCATGCACATTGGGGTAGGTTTTTAGAAATCGCTGCACCACTAAATTAAATACATGCGCTAGGCATGGTACGTGTGTGAGCTTGCCGAGCTCCAAAGCCGCCACCAAGTTACGCCCATTATCACACACAACCATGCCTGGTTGCAGGTTGAGTGGCGAGAGCCACTGCTCGGTCTGGTGACTAATCCCCTGCAACAGCTCTGAGGCCGTGTGCTGTTTGTCCCCAAGGCAGATCAGCTTCAGCACGGCCTGTTGACGCTTCCCCACTGCAGTGCTACACTGCTTCCAGCTACTGGCTGATGGGGGAGTGGCGCTGCGTGTAGAGAATTCGGAGGTGGAAACGGAGGAGGAGGAGCCAATAACGTAGGTGCTGGCGGAAACCCTGATGGAGGTAGGGCCCGCAATCCTCGGCGTGGGTAGCACCCGTGCCATCCCAGGGTCCGAGTCGCTCCCAGCCTCCACGACATTCACCCAGTGTGCCGTCAGGGAAATGTAGCGTCCCTGGCCAAAAGCACTTGTCCATGTGTCAGTCGTTAAGTGGACCTTCCCAGTAACTGCGTTGGTCAGGGCACGGGTGATGTTACGGGACACATGGTGGTGTAATGCGGGGATGGCACACCGGGAAAAGTAGTGGCGGCTGGGGACCGCGTACCGAGGGACAGCTGCTGCCATCAGGCTGCGGAAGGACTCAGTGTCCACAAGCCTAAATGGCAGCATTTCGATGGCCAGTAATTTTGAAAGGTGTGAGGTTAGTGCTATGGCCTGTGGGTGGGTGGCTGGGTACTTTCTCTTGCGCTCAAATGCCTGGGGTAACGACATTTAGACGCTGTGCTGGGACAGGGAAGTGGATGTGGTCGCTGATGGTGCTTCAGATGGTACAGGTGCAGGGCGGGAGGTATGCGGGCCTGCGCCTTCGACAGGCGATTGGCCGGCACCGAAAACAGGGGAAGAGGAGGCAGTGGTGTGGCCTGCAGACACAGATGGGCGATCCAGGCGTTCCTCCCACTTACTACGGTGCTTGGATGCCATGTGTCGGATCATGCTGGTGGTGGTGAGGTTTCTAGTGTTCATGCCTCGGCTCATTCTGGTGTGGCACAGGTTGCAAACTACAATTCTTTTGTCGTCCGCACTTTCCTTAAAAAAACGCCATACCGCGGAACACCTACCCTTTGGCAAGGTAGATTTACGCAAGGGGGTGCTCCGTGGAACATTTGCGGGCCGGTTTGGTGCGGTCCGCCTTCTTTCTGTAGCCACACCACTGCCTCTTCCAGCCTGTTGCGGTGCTGCAGATGGCTCACCCTCAGGACTGCTGTCATCGCTCGGCTCTACACCTTCCCAGGTGGGGTCAGTCACCTCATCGTCCACCAAGTCCTCCTCCACTTCCTCACTCTGATCATCCTCCTCAAGTCTTGATCCCACCACATACTCAGTCATTGACAACTGTATAACATTCTCCTCAACAAGGTCTTGAGACGGAAATAGTGGTTGATTTAATGGCAACTGTGTCTCATCATCATCATCATCATCCACTACTTCCTTTGACCTTAAATGCCGTTCACATCTGTCATCTTCTTGTGATTGGGTAGCCTCTAGAGGTTGTGAATCAGGGCACAAGATGTCATGTTCCTCTGCAAGCGTGCTTGGAGAGAGGGTCAAATGAAGGATTGGTGATGAGACGAGCTCCTCACTATATCCCAGTGTGGGATCACTTCTTTGACCAGACCGTGTATGGTGGGAGGAAGGATGATCAGAGTGAGGATTATGTTGACCAGACTCTTGGCTACTGAGAGTGGACTTGGTGGAAGACAGGGTGGTGCTTAACCGACTGGAAGCAGTATCAGCTGTCATCCAACCGACCACCTGTTCGCAGTGGTCGGACCTCGAGAGTGATGTCCTGCGACGCCCTGTAAAATTAGACATGAAGCTAGGTATGGTGGATGTCTTTCTTTCTTGTGCTCTGGCACCAGGCACAGTTTCTCCGCGTCCTGACCCGCGCCCTGAACTATCAGGATCACGTCCACTTCCCCGTCCCTTTTTACCCGCCTTCTTCATCTTACACGGAATATGTGACTTTAATATTTGAGTTTGAAAACTTAACAGTATTTCTTCCTATTCTGCAACTGTGCAGAGTACACAGAATAGGCTGCTAAACGGCGGTGACACACACTGAATGGAATATGTGACTTTAATATTTGAGTTTGAAAACTTAACAGTATTTCTTACTATTCTGCAACTCTGCAGAGTACACAGAATAGGCTGCTAAACGGCGGTGACACACACTGAATGGAATATGTGACTTTAATATTTGAGTTTGAAAACTTAACAGTATTTCTTACTATTCTGCAACTGTGCAGAGTACACAGAATAGGCTGCTAAACGGCGGTGACACACACTGAATGGAATATGTGACTTTAATATTTGAGTTTGAAAACTTAACAGTATTTCTTACTATTCTGCAACTGTGCAGAGTACACAGAATAGGCTGCTAAACGGCGGTGACACACACTGAATGGAATATGTGACTTTAATATTTGAGTTTGAAAACTTAACAGTATTTCTTACTATTCTGCAACTCTGCAGAGTACACAGAATAGGCTGCTAAACGGCGGTGACACACACTGAATGGAATATGTGACTTTAATATTTGAGTTTGAAAACTTAACAGTATTTCTTACTATTCTGCAACTCTGCAGAGTACACAGAATAGGCTGCTAAACGGCGGTGACACACACTGAATGGAATATGTGACTTTAATATTTGAGTTTGAAAACTTAACAGTATTTCTTCCTATTCTGCAACTGTGCAGAGTACACAGAATAGGCTGCTAAACGGCGGTGACACACACTGAATGGAATATGTGACTTTAATATTTGAGTTTGAAAACTTAACAGTATTTCTTCCTATTCTGCAACTGTGCAGAGTACACAGAATAGGCTGCTAAACGGCGGTGACACACACTGAATGGAATATGTGACTTTAATATTTGAGTTTGAAAACTTAACAGTATTTCTTACTATTCTGCAACTGTGCAGAGTACACAGAATAGGCTGCTAAACGGCGGTGACACACACTGAATGGAATATGTGACTTTAATATTTGAGTTTGAAAACTTAACAGTATTTCTTACTATTCTGCAACTGTGCAGAGTACACAGAATAGGCTGCTAAACGGCGGTGACACACACTGAATGGAATATGTGACTTTAATATTTGAGTTTGAAAACTTAACAGTATTTCTTACTATTCTGCAACTGTGCAGAGTACACAGAATAGGCTGCTAAACGGCGGTGACACACACTGAATGGAATATGTGACTTTAATATTTGAGTTTGAAAACTTAACAGTATTTCTTACTATTCTGCAACTCTGCAGAGTACACAGAATAGGCTGCTAAACGGCGGTGACACACACTGAATGGAATATGTGACTTTAATATTTGAGTTTGAAAACTTAACAGTATTTCTTACTATTCTGCAACTCTGCACACTACACAGAATGTGCTGCTAAACTGCGGCGAAGCACACTGAATGGAATATGTGACTTTGATATTTTAGTTTGAAGACTTAACAGTATTTCTTCCTATTCTGCAACTCTGCACAGTACACAGAATGTGCTGCTAAACTGCGGCGAAGCACACTGAATGGAATATGTGACTTTGATATTTTAGTTTGAAGACTTAACAGTATTTCTTCCTATTCTGCAACTCTGCACAGTACACAGAATGTGCTGCTAAACTGCGGCGACGCACACTGAATGGAATATGTGACTTTGATATTTTAGTTTGAAGACTTAACAGAATGTGCTCTAATCTGCAACTTTGCACACTAAACAGAATGTGCTCTAATCTGCAACTTTGCACACTAAACAGAATGTGCTCTAATCTGCAACTTTGCACACTAAACAGAATGTGCTCTAATCTGCAACTGTGCACACTAAACAGAATGTGCTCTAATCTGCAACTTTTCACACTAAACAGAATATTTTTTTTTTTTTTTTTTTTTTTTTTTTCCCCCCACACAAAATAACCTGCTGCCCCCACACACAGTAGTCCTAAAAAGGACTTTTGGTTCTTTTTTTTCACAATTTTGGTTTTTTTCCTCCCTACACTGCCTTTCCCTTCCTATCCTCAGCTCTCCCTGGCTAAGACTGAGCCGAACTCGATGGTCAGGTGCTATACAGCACCCGACCACGGGTTCTGGCCAGCCAATCAGTGTAATGCCAGCAGCCAACATGGCTGCTGGCATTACACCGATGTCAGAGCCTCCCTGCACGTTTATTGGCTGCGCAGCAGCCGCAAAACGTGCGGGGAGGAGACCCGAACATGGCGGGCGAGCACATGCGGTACTCGTACGAGTACCGCCATGTGCCGAGCAGAGCGATGCTCGAGCCGATCCGAGCATCGGCCGAGCATGCTCGCTCAACACTACTGGAGAGGAAAGGTTTAGTTTGTAGGGACATTCTCATACTATGTGCAAGGATGAAGAGCCCCCTCATACCTTTCGAAAAAGTTTTATGGTAGGGACCTCCTTCACCATGCTGGTAATTTTGTGGGGTTTATTTTATGATCATTAACATATTTGCCATTGCTGTTTCTCTAGTTGCAGACAGATTTAGAACTCAGGAGCCCCTGGGAAAGATGCCTTTGGTGCCCCTAAATGCCCATAATGGTCACACCCAAATCCTTCAATGAGCCAGCCCCCAGCCCAAGTTAATGTTTCCTAGCACAGAAAATACACTTAGCCTATATTATACAAACAAAGCCCCACTGGCAGATCTCCTCCTGCTAATGATACTTGGGCTGCACTGTAAACCAAAGCAGACCAATGAGGGAGCAGAACAGAAGTCTGAAAATAGATCCTGGGGCTCCCTTGTTTGTCCCGTGAGAAGAGACTGAACTGCATGCCTGAAGTCTCTGTCCTGCACTTTTCAGTTCCCCATAACACCTCTGTACAAGGCTTGAAGGCTTAACAGAGAGCCTGTGGAGGCTGTAAGCACAACTTGTGAGGACTGCAGTTGAGAGCTGGGTTGCGTTCCAACCAAAGGGGATAGTTTTCTGTATACCAGCTGGTAGGATGTGAAAGCCATTTTGGGGATGCTCAGAGCAGACCAAGGATTTTTGGTATGTCTGCTCCCATATTATTATTCTATATTTATATAGCGCCAACTAATTCCAGAGCACTGTACAATAGGGAATGGACATATATAGATATTAAATAGTACAAATCAAATGTGGAGAACAGAAGGATTAGAAGACCCTGCTGTTGAGTGCAGTTGTCCAGGGAAGGAGTGGTTCTTGGTGATAATGTTTATGGAGGCAGTTGATAGGCTTCCCTGAAGAGGTGAGTTTTCAAGGAGCGTCTGAAGATCTGAAGACTAGGGGAGAGTCTGATGGGGCAGGGGAGGGAATTCCACAGCTCAGGTGCAGCACGGGAGAAGTCCTGAAGGGGGGAGTGGGAGGATGTAATAAGCTGTGGAAAGCAGAAGGTCATGTGCAGAGCGAAGATGGCGAGAGGGAGTGTATTTGGAAATGAGAGATGAAATATAGGGGGGTGTGGTGTTAGTGAGGGCTCTATAAGTTAGCACCAGAATTTTTAATTTAATTCTGTATGCTATTGGAAGCCATATGTGATCATTTTCATAAAGTAACTGGCCAGTACATTTATATTTAATCCCTAGAGGACCAGACAAGAGCGCAGTGCATTACACTACAGTATTAAACTATAGCAATGCAGAAACTGGTAAGTAATATGGTCATGATAAACCAAAGCAGATTTCTAGTGCAGGAATGTTGATGGTGTGTTAGCCACGCCTTCAGTTCAGCACAGTGGGCATGTCTATCACAGTTGAGGCTCCTCTCCATAGGAAATTGCCAACTAAAGATGAATGAAAATTTTTATCCAAAAAGCAAAAACCAGCCTTGCCTCACATTACCCATAGAATAAGTATACTAACTACCAAGTCTTGTCCCCAGTGGTGTAACTAGTCATGAGAGGGCCCAAGTTCAAAATATTTTTTTGGCCCCTAATAAAAATATTTTTACTGAGGAATAGCTAAAACCTATTGGACCCTGGGGCAGAAGGGGCCTCCTCTGCAGCCCCTATATGTCCCTTCTTCTCATGCTATCTGGTAACCACCCCATTGGGCAATATGAGGTCCTCCAGCTGATGCCAGACTACAACTCCCTTCTGTCCCTGCAAGCCAAAGTCTGGTGGGAAATGATGAGAGTTGAAGTCTGGCAGCAGCTGGAGAGTATCAAATTACCCACCACTGACCCCCAGTATCCAAAGACCCCACACCAGGGGCGTAACTACAGGGTATTCAGTGGGTGCAGTTGCACCTGGGCCCAGCATCTAAGGAGGATCCATCTGCCCCATGGCCCAATAGGTTCTAGTTATGCCTCTGTAGAAATATTTTTGTATTAGGAGTCCAAATAAATGGTTTGACCAGGGCCTTCCAATGAGTAGTTCTATCACTGTCACATACTAAATCCCAGTCTTGTCCCACAGTAGCAAAAAACCCATACATTGTAACTCCCCAGCCTTGTCCCACAATAGCCACAGACTCACACACTAAGCCCCTCCCAGTCTTGTCCCACAGTAGCCATAGAACTACACATAATGACCCTTCAGCGCTGTCCCATGGTAGCCATACATTCGTTCACACTAAACCTCTTCCCAACCATGTCCGACAGTAGCCATAGTACCACACCTACTCCTGACCTCCATCCTTGTCCCACTGCACTGGTATCCATAGAGCCACACATACTACTGACATCCAGAATTGTCCTACAGCATTGGGATAGTCAGAACTTCCCATATTGTCTCTAACTTCCCCTTGAGAACTGGCAAAGTTCCCTTTGGAAATTTCTTGGGGTTAATGAAAAAATATATTTTGGAAAGTTTCTGTAGGTGAGAATTTTTGTGGAAAAATAGCAAACAGTTGTTTTGTTTGTGAAAATTTCCACAGAGAAAAATTTTCTCTTTTCTCCCACACCTATTGACTTATCTGCCCTGACTACTGAGAAGTTAATTTACTGTATGAGTGAGGAGTCCCTTCAGACTTTGCTGACACTCCGTAGAGCACCGGGAATAAGGCAGGGATCACCATAACACATTTTACACCAGCCCAGGCAGACTTGGCATATAAATCTGAAGCTCAGTTCTTCCTGGAAAATCTCATTAAATCTGGGTCGAGCAGCCCATTCCCTTGTCAGATGGAATTTAGCTTACAACACTCACTCACTGAATTTCCCTATTTGAAACTTTAGTTATAAACGCAAGATGGGCATGCACAAAGCATTCACAGCCACAGAAATGACCTAACGAGGCTGATATACTAAGGAGAACTGGAGGGATTCTAGAATAAAACATCTGCACCATAAGGGGGAAAGAAAACTTCCTATAGATTTAATGGGTCTCCAACTTCTAACATTCAATGGGTTAAAGAACCTTTTTAAATCAATGGAAATTTTGAGAATTTTTATTTGCCCCCTATGGTTCAGCTGGTTTGTTCCATAGTTACTACACTTCTTCTGGCCACTGAGTTCAAAAGTTAACCCTTTGTGCCAGAGGAGTATCCATTGTTTCACAATGCATTGTATACCTCACTGGCACTCAAAGGGATAGAGGAAGATTAACAGCTCCTAATAATAAACCTCCATTCCCATAATCCTAATGTTCACTGTGAATCATTCTGCATGGACTAGTTCTTCAGAGTTGAGTCTGTAGTTAGTACCGCATGTCATTTCGCCAGAGATGGGCAAGAATTCCAGAACACCAAACTCTTCCAACCATACATGGGAACTCTCAAGATCTGCCCCAAAGAATCCGGTGTTTGCAATTAATTTCCGGACAGAAGCTGAATCTCCATCGATAGCGAGTTTCTTCTCACCCTGTTCCTCCCACTTCTGCCCACTTCTCCTCTTTACCACCCTGTTCTGCCCACTTCCCACCCACTTTATGACACAAGGACTGTAGGCCCCATCCAACCAATTAAACCTGTCCCCTCTGTGATGTGAATTGCATCATTTACATCCCCTCCAGTTAGCAGCACATGAGTCCTTTCTGGGGACTAAAGAGGAGGAAGTTCCCAACTCAAGGCCTCCTTAGAATGCATCAATAGAAAAAGTTTGGGATCATGGAGTTCTGCAAAATAGAGTCATGTTTGCATCTGTGGATATGATATCCGGTACAATTTATAATGCTTGGACATTCAGTCCACCTAGACTTGATTCTTGGTGGTCATTAGGATTTTCTGCCCTATCAATGCAGTGGTAAAAAACAAAGGGTCTTATGCATCAATCTAAAGAGGAGCAATCAAGCTACACTATGGGGGGGATACAAATTTCCATAGATTTAAATAGAGTTTTTAACTTTTTGAATGATAGTTGACTTCATTTTGCAATGTGTTGGAGAGCACTCTAGCATTCACCATGGAGTTAAAAACCTAATTCAAAACAATGAACATTTACAAAATGTATACCCCCCCCCAAAAAACAAGAGATTTCATATATTTTAATTGTTTTCTTTTTTTTTAATTATCTTTTTGTTTTAAAACACACAACCTATCCCCCCAAAAAAAAACCCTCACATTTTTTCATAATTGGCCCAACAATCCCTAGAAATGGCCCTGCATACATGGGTAATGTGGGGCAAGTTCTCTATGGAGAGGACAGAAATATCTCATATAGGGGAGCCACCAGGGAAATGGAAGTCATGGGCCCCCTTTACCAGCCCATGCCTTTTGCTAATATTACAATTGGAATTAATGTTCTGAAGTGATACCACAGAGCTTACAATTGAATTGGAGCTACAATACCAGTGGAGCTCAATTTCAATTGTAAGATTTATGGTATCACTAGTTTAGCTCCATTTCAATTGTAAGTTCTGTGGTATCACAAGTATAGCTCATTTTCAATTCTAAGCTCTGTGAGATACAAATTGAAATGGAGCTGCACAAGTGATGTCAAAGAGCTTACAATTGAAATAAAGCTACACTAGTGATACCATAGAGTGTACGATTGACATGGGGAAACACTGGAAATACCACAGACCTTACAATTAAAATGCAGCAACAAAAGTGATACCACAGAGCTTACAGTTGAAATGGAGCTACATTCGGCTGACGGTGGGAATGTATGGCACGAAATGACGCTTCGGTGTCATCCCACGCTTCGTTTCTGGCATTGGGCCTGGGTGCGCTTGGCATCTGTAGCGGCCACCCGTGTCCTCTGGCCAGGCGGTTCGGCGGCTCAAAGTGACGGAGGAAACATGCAGGTGTTTGACGCATCTCGGCAAGATGCGGCAATTACGGGAGCGAGGCTGCATATTGACGCAGGCCTCAACTTTATACAGGAAGGCCTGGTTAGTCTCCTCCTATCCACTTCCTGGTCCTTAGTATTTAAGGGAACTGGATTCCTATCCAGTTACTTTTATGTTGTTGTCCTGTGCAGTTGTATTTAGCTTGTATCCTGAGTTCCTGTAAATAACCCTGGCTTGTATGTATGTATGTATATCTTTATTTATATGGCGCCACACAGTGTACGCAGCACCTTACAACAAACATAAATTACATTAAATAAGAGGGGATAAAATAAGTGCCGCATTCATAGAAACATTAGGAGAGTCTAAATGGGTAAATGTCTAAATATCTGACCATCCATCCTGGTGCTGACCTGTGGCTCTGTCTGACTATCCACTGTGCACTCCCTACCTTATTAGACATCCAATCTGGTGCAGACCTGTGGCTCTGGATGACTACCCACTCTGTGTATGGTAACCTATGGTAACTGTTCACATAATTGTTAGATAACCACCTTTATACCCACTACCTATCCACTTTTTACTGGGGGTTTATTATGAAAAAAAAACAATATATTAATACAACAATTAAATATGCATTATTTTGGTTTGTATTCTTTTTGTGCATATGATTGCAAAATACTGATTATGTCTTAATAAACAAGAATGTCAGGTCAGTGTGCAGTAAATCGGATTCTTTATGTATAAAAAATGTAAAAACTGATTAGTTAAGAACCAGCTGACCCATCAATTCTGCTGATGTTCCCATTTATTGCAATGTACAATCCTACATAGTTTGAAGACTTGCAGACTTCGTTTTTCCAAGGATTCTTGAATTTCCTTATTGTATTACATCCCACCTCTTCCACTGGGGAGCTGTTCCATGAATCTACAACCCTTTCAGTAAAGCAGCACTTAGGCACATTAACTCAGCCTTTAACATTAGGTCAAAGCAATCAAAAGCAGAATTCCTGTTTGTGGAGCAAATTTTATTGCGGATCCCTTATTATTATTATTCTTTATTTATATAGTGCCAACTTATTCTGCAGTGTTGCACAATAGGGAATAAACATACAGAGATATTAAATAGTACAAGTCGAATATGGGGAACAGAAGGATCAGAGGACCCTGCTTGTGAGAGCTTACAGTCTAGAGGAAGGAAGGCTGGACAAAGAAGAAGTAAGTGCTATTGGGTGTAAGGACCTCCTGCCTCATGAACTGCCGGTCAGTGGTCAGAGAGAGAAGTGCTGTTGAGTGCAGTGGTCCAGGGAAGGGGTGGTTCTTGGTGATTATGTTTATGGAGGTAGTTGATAGGCTTCCTTTAAGTGGTGAGTTTTCAGGGAGCGTCTGAAGATTTGAAGGCTGGGGGAGAGTCTGATGGGATGGGGATGGGAATTCCACGTGCAGTAAAGGTTATGGTTGATAGGCTTCCATGCAGAGGTGAGTTTTCAGGGAGCGTCTGAAGATTTGAAGGCTGGGGAAGAGTCTGATGGGATGGGGAAGGGAATTCCAGGTGCAGTAAAGGTTATGGTTGATAGGCTTCCCTGCAGAGGTGAGTTTTCAGGGAGCGTCTGAAGATTTGAAGGCTGGGTGAAGAGTCTGATGGGAAGGGGGAGGGAATTCCAGAGCAATGTGTTGTGTACCCCTTTGGCACTCAAAGGGTTAATTTGAAGGGGGGAAAAAAAGCTGTGATTCACTGAAAACGGAGTATCTTATATCCTTTTTCTCAGTGGTTATCAAACTTTTTACTTTGGCGGAACCCTTTAGTTTCAAATGAAATCTAAGTGGAACTTATTAACTCTTTGAGTGCCAGAGTGGTACGCAATGCATTGCAAAAGCACTCAAAGGGTTAACATGTGCCTTACATTGAAATGTTTTGATTTTCCACACATCCACTGGTAACCACACATATCCTAATGATCATCTAGTTTGATATTATTTGCATAAATTTGTTCTATGGAAACATTTGTACTTCTTCATGACACCCTTTGTTTACCTGGACCAATCTGACAATCACAGCTTTAGAAATTGAAAATACTTTGTATGTGGCCCCCACATGTATACTATTAACCCACTGGATGCTGGAGATGTTTCCAGCACATGGTAAAGCAATATGTTGCAAACATCTCTAGAATCCTTGGGGTTAGTAAAACTGCAATGTGGCCTCACTATTCATAAGCCTATCACAAAAATGCCACTTGTTTAGATGTCATTGTGAATTCTGGATTCTTTCTCGTTGGTTCAGTAAAATTCAGTCCTCTATACAACTGATTCATTAAAGTCTTTACAATAACAAAGCCGTCTGCAAATAATCTTTATGTAACTGTGATTTACACTATTTTGACACATGAACTACTTTGACCTGTGTCTCTAAGGGTTAGAAATGATGTGTGTTACAGTACCTACAGTGTTATTTCATTCTAGTTCCCCCAAATGATTGACCCTTTGTCGAGGAATTTCATGCCAATCTGAAATTCTAAGAAAGTTATGCTTTTTCTTTTACTTAACAGAGAATTGTAAAAACAAATATTACATTTTGATTAAGTCATGAAGTGAAATATTTTATGAAATATTTCAGTGTTTAAAATGCAATGATTTATGATGATGTCCTGCTCAAACTTTGGATGCAGTTATATTGGCCTGATTTTTTTTTCTTGTATAAATTCATTGTTTTACAGTACTTTGGAGACTTCTCTGGCATCCAAGAGGTAAAAGCTAGTTGGCACAAGAAACTTAAAGCGGAACTTTCACCAGAATAACATAGCGCCGCAAATGATTATTACATTAGCGATATGCAGACACTTATTATTTTCAAGTATAATTGCTGCATTAATTAAAAATATAACCTTTCAAGTAGAAAGGCAGCAGGGAACAGCGCAGACATCTTGCAGAGTCGGCATCTCTGCGTCTGAGCTGTCCGTCCCCTTCAAGTTCATGATTGGTGAGTTGGACACCTTTGTGCCGAAAGGCACTGGAAGAGTGCCTACAGCAAGGTCCCAGCTGGCGCCTGCCTGCATAAGAGGTTCTATTTTTCGTTAATGCAGCAATTATACTTGAAAATAAAACGAAGTGTGTGCATATCGCTAATGTAATTATCATTTGCCTCGCTATGTCAATCTAGTGAAAGTTCCGCTTTAAAAGTATATTACATTACTAAAGTATGTCAGGTAACTGTATTTGGTTATTATTTTTTTCTTAGTGGAGGTAAATTGCAATGCTTATTACTAAAGACAAAGTAACATAGTAACATAGTTGATGAGGCTGAAAAAAGACACAAGTCCATCAAGTTCAGCTCATGAATATCACCGCTGTTGATCCAGGGAAAGGAAAACAAACCCATTGAAGCAATTTTCAATTTAGCCTCAAAGTGGGTAAAAAAGATTATTTCAAAATAGTAGTCAGATATCCACCTAGATCAACAGCCTATATGCTTTGAAGCCAACTATTCTAATGTCAGTTGAAACATTTCAGTCTTACACACTGCGCTGGCAGTCACAAAACAGCACGTCTACTAATGGCCACCCTGTTGTTCCACTATCCACAATAACTTGCATATATTCGGTACAATCCCATGTACCTCTACATGGAACCCTAGGCACAAAACATAGTTTATTATCAGCAGTTAATTTTGCTGATGTGCTAAAATGAGCTGGTGAATTTTTGAGGCAAACCATCATAGGGGGCAAACAAAATAATCCATTGGTTTGAATGGGGCATTTTAGCCTTTGAATGCTAGGATTCAAAGAAATAAATGCCACATTTAAATCAGTGGGAATTCTATCCATTTTATTTGTCCCAGAAGTGCTCAACCTCTTCTTATTTCAGCCTCACTGCCTTGCTCACCTTTGTCCTATTCGTCTACTACTAATAATGCTGTCTAGCTCTACTTCTGAATACTCAGATAACATCTATATACCAGAGCTGGTTTGTAATGATTCCCTGCTTCAGCCTAGTTGGTGCAATTCCAGCATTGCATTGGGCATCTTAACACAAGAATCTTAGGGTCGGATGTTTTGAAATTATGAAATAAGCAATATGGCACTGCAATACTTAAGAATGTATAAAAGTCATCAGATAATCACATACAAGTGTACACTGTTCTCTGTGCAAACTGTGACAAACCAATTTAATAATTGTAACACTGCTCAAATCCTGAAGATGTGCAAATCTTATGCTAAAAGGAAAAAAAGGAACAAAAATCTTGAGGGCGTACTAATAAGGTTTATATTTACTAAATATTGGCAAAAGCAGCATACCAGTGGACATGCGTATATTAGAAAAAAGAACACTTTTGGAGCAAAGAAGCTGCGCTATACATTATTAAAACAATGTCCAATGAATTAAATGGAGACTTTTAACCCTTTGTGTTGCACTCTCATCTTGCATTATTAAGAATACAGGACTTGTCAGTTACTTGAAAAATACCAGTGACCTCGACTAACATAGCTCCACTGATGACATCAGAGCCATTTAAATGCAGATTTCCATAGCTCTTAAAAACTACAGCTAATGGACTCTGCAGGCAGACGCTGGACACTGCAGGCGGAAAATGCGTTGTGGTTGTTCCTGATTGCCTGAGGGCACTTTTATCTTAGTCTAAAGAGAGCTTGTTACATACTCACCACTGTACCAATAAAAGGTACTTTACATCACATCTCTGCATGCTGCTGTAAGAAACAGAGAGGCAAAGTAGAACAATTCTAGATCAAATCCATCACACCACAGGGGACAAATAAAGTTCCCCATTGGTTTAAATTATGCTTTTAACCCTTTGAATACTTGAGAGGTCTCCAAAGCAATGTGCTGGAGACCTCTCATTCAAGGGTTTAAAATGCTCTATTTAAATCAATGGGAATATTTAGAGTTTTTATTTGATCCTATGGTTCAGTTGATTTGCTTTAGAATTGCCCCAGTTCTTCTTAACCCTTTGAGTGCCAGAGAGGCACGCTCCACTTTGAGAAGCAATGAGTTGCGTACCACTCTGGTACTGAAAAGGTTAATACATCAGCCTCAATGAGAGAGTGATATTTTTTTTTTTATAGAACCACAAACCTACCTGGGAACTTTTGAAATGAGCTCACCCTAAAATCTTGGAAATATTAACCCTTAATGCTCCCAAGAAGGTAGATTCTAGGTGCAGTGTCAATGTCTGCTCTACAGAGATGATCCAGTCAGTCCTCAAGGCACCTTTGACATGATTCAGTTCCGAGAAGTCACTTCTTACACACTCACAAGTGTTTTTTTTTTTTTGCTAGTAGTGGTGGTGGTGGTGATGCCCATCCTCATGTCTGTCTCCCATTCCTTCTCAGTTTCTGCTAAAAAGGCCATCAATGTTTCTTCCACCCCAGCTTCTCCAGCATCACCACCACCACCACCACCACCACCACCACCACTAGTCCCTACATGCTGTTGTTGCTGCTGCTGCTCTAGTCCAGACATCTCACTGCTGCTTGGAGGAGGTGACGAGCAATGTGACAGGGGGTCCCCTAATGTCACACTTGCCATTGCCTTTTTACCTTAAGAAGAAGGCAGACTAGCACTAGCAGAAATAGCAGCAGGCACAGGCAGCAGAAATGTGTTCCTGCTGGTGGTGGTGGTATTAATTCTCAGCCTGCTCTCCTCCCCCAACACCAATTCTCGCCTCTTCAGGTTCATGTTCCACCTGGACACTGTAGTGAAGAGAAGGGGAGAACTTCCAGTCCCTGGGCCAGGAGAATGATGTGGGCTCCCTTGACCACTAGTCTGGATGCTGTCAAATGTTTCCCCTACCACTCCAGTTGCTACTACTAACACCAACCACATCAAGTTCAGCCACAGAGTCTTCTTCCTCAGTCTCACAGTCACTAGTAATATCAGGATATTGCCGATTACCCCCTCCTTCACTCCTAAGGCTAACACACTGCTGGACCTTAGTAGCAGTAGTACTAGCAGTGGCAGGACTGCTTGGGAATGGCAAGTGTGATTTAAGGTCCCTTGCTGTCACACTTGGCATCATTTTCTCCATCCCCTCTGAGTATTACAAGAAACACTAGCAGCAGGCAAAGTATTGTTGGCAGCAGGTTCAGCATTGGCAGCAGGTTCAGTACTAGCAACAAGTACAACTCTAGTGGCTGCAGGATCAGAGATTGTGGCACTGACAGCAGGGGCAGCACGTCTGACAATAGGTACAACACTAGTGGCTGCAGTTACAGAAACAATGGCACTGGCATCAGGGGCAGCATGTCTGGCAACAGGTACAACACTAGTGGCTGCAGGATCAGAAATGGTGGCACTGGCAGCAGGGGCAGCACGTCTGGCAACAGGTACAACACTAGCGGCTGCAGGTACAGAAATGGTGGCACTGGCAGCAGGGGAAGACGTCTGGCAACAGGTACAACACTAGTGGCTGCAAGATCAGAAATGGTGGCACTGGCAGCAGGGACAGCACATTTTGCAGCAGGCACAGGCAGCTGACCTGTCCTGCTCTCACTATCCTTTTCTCCCTTCCTTCCCATTCCCTTTTATCCCTTCCTTCCCTTTCCTTCCACCCTTCTTATTAAATTCCCCAAGATCCCTTGGAGTGATTTAGGGGGACTGGACAGCATTGGTTTAGTACTGCTAGTCACTTCCTCCGCCTCCTCCTCCTCAGACTCAGTGGACACATAATAAGGATCCTTCCAGTTCCTCTTTTTGCTGCTCATAGTGATAGGAGTCACTATGAGCCTCTCCTGTCTCAATTTGTGCTACATATCACAAGAGAACAGCACAGCACGTCTATCTCGCTCTGTAACTGCTTCTATTGTGTCTGCCTTCAGCTAAAACATCACGTTTTTATAATGGAAGTGTGAAAACAATGTAAATCAATGGGCGAAAACTTTTTAGCCATTGAAAAAAATGGCTAAAGATTTTGGCCTATTGGCGAAAGATGCAAAAATTTTAACCGCTAGTTTTAAAGTGGATTTTCCCGAAAAAAGTTGATAACAACGTGGTTTTTGCGAAATTTCCCTCGGGAACACAGCGACAACTTTCGCCCACCCCTACTCACAAGACAAGCAGGATTTCTTCCTCTGCCCTTCTGGTAGAAATGTCACTAATGTGAATATTAAATAAGGGGTAAATTGTTGTTAATCATATAGTAGGAAATACTAGACTCTCTCATCCTAAGAATGTATCCCTTAACCCCTGAGATTTGGTTCAAATGTCCTAAGACAGGAATGGACAACCCGAGGCCTTTCAGATGTTGTGGGTTTCAACAGTCATCCCCTGTTAAACAATTGCTGGCAGGGAATGAAGGGATATTTGGTCCACAAAAGCAAGGGAGCCTCAAGGTGTGCACATTTGTCCAAAGATGTACATCTGTAGATAAGCCAGTCAGGCAGGAGAAGCCTGTGTGGACAGTTCGTTTGATGGTTGTAGAACTCAACATATGACATATTTCAAGACATTTTCTCCAGTGGCGTAACAATAGGGGTCGCAGGGGTCGCACCTGCGACCGGGCCCGTCACTCCAAGGGGCCCGGCCACCCCCTGCAAACTCATCGCCACTCGCCCACAGCCCTGCTCGCAGCAGCTCAGCTGATCTCCCGGCACTCTAGTAATGCAGAGCGCTGGGAGATGACATCATCTCCCAGCGCTCTGCACAACTAAGAACCGTGCGAGAGATGGAGGTAGGAGATGTGCATGGGGCAACGTGAAGATGGGGGGGGGGGGAGCGGGCCCGGCGGCTTCTAGTTACGCCACTGATTTTCTCCCAGATTGGAGATCAGGAAGATCCAGTTACTCTGTAATGATACTCCTGTCTAATAAGTGTTGCTAATGTTCATTAATGGGACAGTTCTTCCTAGTCATCATTTTATGAAAACCTGTATGTTATAGAGCTTTTCCTGCTGAGTAAAACAAGGGCACTCTTACTGCCAACAGTTGTTTTATTCAAATTTTATAATACTTCAAATAATCAGAAAGTGAATTTACTGCGCATTTACTTCCTGAAAGTTCTAACTGACTGCATGACTGACTTTGTCAGTGACTCAACTCTCCCATAGACTGCAACAGAATAACTAATGTAAATCTAACCCCTAGAAGGCACTGTTCATGTAAAAAAACAAGAAAGTAAACTGTAATAACCTTGGAAATACAAATGTCTTAGCAGTGGGAGTGCTATTATTTTACTCATCAGGAAAATTTCTGTAACATATGTATATGTTTTATTTTTTATAGATACGTTTATTTTTACTTTAAAGGGGAAAAGGCAGAAGGAGGAGAATTTAGAAATTGGGGAGAAATTCAGATAAAGGGGGAAATAGCAAAAACAAACTTAGCATTTTTAAGGTTTGTAAGGCCACAGGCTCCCCAATGCTATGTATATATATATATATATATATATATATATATATATATATATATACATATATATATATTATATATATATCAAAAAAGTATTGGTCTCTTCATCCATGAAGTACTGCCTCTTCACCTATCCAAACCACACCCCTGTCTTATAAGTATTGGTAATTTCCTTTTATTACATAAACACCAATCCTTTCTAATAGCTGTTGTTTGTGAACAGTAACTCCATGAAACACACTAATTTTTTCATAAGGCATGATTGTGTACACTAGTTATACTGAACATACTCCTTTGTATTAGGCCATGATTGTGTACTGTATCTCTACTGTACACACTCCTTTTTATCAGTCCATGATTGTGTGTAGTAACTATACTGTACACACTCCCTTCTATTAGGGAATTACTGTGTACTGTAACTATACTGTAAACACTCCCTTCTATCAGAGAATTACTGTGTACTGTAACTATACTGTAAACACTCCCTTCTATCAGGGAATTACTGTGTACTGTAACTATACTGTACACACTCCCTTCTATCAGGGAATTACTGTGTAGTAACTATACTGTACACACTCCCTTCTATCAGAGAATTACTGTGTACTGTAACTATACTGTACATGCTCCCTTCTATCAGGGAATTACTGTGTAGTAACTATACTGTACACACTCCCTTCTATCATGGAATTACTGTGTAGTAACTATACTGTACACACTCCCTTCTATCAGAGAATTACTGAGTACTGTAACTATGCTGTACACACTCCCTACTATCAGGGAATTACTGTGTACTGTAACTATACTGTACACACTCCCTTCTATCAAGGAATTACTGTGTACTGTAACTATACTGTACACACTCCCTTCTATCAGGGAATTACTGTGTACTGTAACTATACTGTACACACTCCCTTCTATCAGGGAATTACTGTGTACTGTAACTATACTGTACACACTCCCTTCTATCAAGGAATTGTTGTGTACTGTAACTATACTGTACACACTCCCTTCTATCAGGGAATTACTGTGTACTGTAACTATACTGTACACACTCCCTTCTATCAGGGAATTACTGTGTACTGTAACTATACTGTACACACTCCCTTCTATCAGGGAATTACTGTGTACTGTAACTATACTGTACAAACCTCTCCCTTTTCTAATAGTTGTTGGCTACTACATAAACACTACCATTCCTTTCCAATAGGCACTGGCTGTGTACAGTAACTACACAAACCTCTGTTTTCTAGCAGGCAATGGTTGTGTCTATTCATTGAAGAACTAACACCTCCTAATAATACTCCCCCACACACACATACACACACACAAACAAACACACACACCTAATTGCCCCTTTGAATTATTCCCTTGCTGTTTGGTTCTAGAGATAACATCTTCATTCAGTCATTGATGTGATATCCACAGAGGAAGACATGACAGTTGCTGACCTCAAGCTCTGCTCACTGCACGTGATAATGTGAACCCTTTACAGACCACAGGGGTGTGTGACACATTGCTTTTCTCTGTTCCTTAAAGGGTTAATAAGGCTCATGCACTCTGCCTGCTTCAATCTGAAATCCAGGCCTGATTGAAGATGTTATTTCTTTTCTTTTTCCTTTTTTTTTTTTTTTTTCTTTTTCTTTTTAAAATATTTTTATTATTTCAAGCTTCAGATATACAAATCAGATGCCAAACACATACAAAAAATACAATGCTCCAAGTTAGATTAAAATATCAACTATGCAGAAGTACCTTAAGCATAACTAGCATATAATCCAACCCCAAACTCTTACAATTACCCTCTCCAATGTCCTCAGCAAATATACATATCTCTGACTCTCACCATCCACCCCAACCGACTCCCACTCACTCCAATTAGTCCCAACCGTCTCGTCTCTCTCGCCCCAATTCCCTCCTCCCAAAACACCCCCAAACAAGCTCATCCTCCTCCATCAGGAAACATCTTCCACCAGGGGTCCCAAATCTCATGATACCTAGCCATTCTACCATGAGCCCGAAAGTAACCCCTTTCCATAACTGCAAAATGACTCACCTGAGTTTTTACTTCTTCCCAGGTAATCTCTCCTATCTGCCTCCACTTCCGGGCAATAACCAATTTCACCGCCAATGCAACCTGTATCAACAGATATCTAATCTTGGTTGGCAAAAATTCCAACTCAAAATGTAACAAAGCTCTATGAGACCTCACTGGTATAACTATATTACTTATCCCCGAAACCACACAAAACATTTCTTCCCAAATTTTACTAACCCCAGAACACCCCCACCAAATATGCAAATGTGTCCCATGTCCTTCCCCACACCGCCAACAAACATCTGGATATGTCTCATCCCTTTTATTCATACTCCGTGGAACTAAGTGCCATCTAGACATCACTTTATAGTGCAATTCCTGCAGACTCAAACAATGCGTGACTTTCCTAATTTGTGACCAACTCGAACTCCATTGTGCCCATGATTTCCCAACCCATAAGTCTCTAACCCATCCCTCCCATGATCTAGGGAAAAACTGTCCATCATCGCTATTCAACAATTGATACCATCTAGACAGTTGACCTACCCCAGAATAATTACCCAACACTTTCTCTACCCTCCCTTTAACATCCATATTATCCAATGAAAAACAATGCTTACTCAAATAAATCCAAACCCTATAAAAATCAAAAACTTCTCTATCAGGCACCTGTAATTCCCTTCTTAATTTAACAAACAATTTTATTTTATTACCCTCCATAAAATCAGACACCAAAAATCTATCCCAATCTATCGAACCTTCTAATTTTAGGCTAGGAATCAAATATTTTAACATTTTAACAGCTATCATAACCGGGAGTCTATTCTCTAAATGAAACTTCCTCTTAAACCATTTCCAATCTCTCATAATATTGCTCATTATATGACATTGGTCCCCCTGTATCAACTTTATAAGACCCTTATTATCCATCCAAAGGGCACTCTCCAAATCCCCCACCCCCAACATCTTCTGCTCTATCCAATACCAATCTTCTAACTTAGATACAGGACTTAGAATCTTATGCACATGGCTTAACATACTAGCCCTCACATAACTGCCCATTAATGGGAGCCCTATCCCTCCTCTATCCTTATGTCTATATAATAAATACTTAGCTATCCTTGGTTTCCGTCCCCCCCATACAAACCCACTAACCTCCACCTGAAATCTCCTACTCCATGATACTGGGATACTAACAGGAATCATCCTCATACAATATAACCACTTAGGCAGGATGTATGCCCGTACGGCATTCACCCTACCTAACCACGAAAGGGTCAATCCCTTCCACTCCCCAATACACCTCCGCAAATCTCCAAATAAGGGATCATAATTACTTTTCAAAATGTCTCCCCAATTTAATGGGATCTGAATCCCCAGATATTTTAAGGCGTCGGAGGTCCAACAAAAAGGATACCTATCCATCATCCTATCTAAGATTCCCCTTTCTACCCCTAAAACCATTACTTGAGATTTTGTCATATTGATCTTATAATTCGAAAATAGCCCAAATTCATCAAATTCCTTAACCACCGCATCAATTGAATCCTCTGGCTGTGACAAGGTTAACATAACATCAACAGCATAGAGGATTTGTTTAAAAGTCCTTCTGCCATTCACTATGCCTCTTATTGCGTCTTGATTTCTTATCCTAGAAGCCAATGGTTCCAATGACAAAATGTACAACATAGGTGCTAACGGGCACCCCTGTCTGGTCCCATTGCGTATCGGAAACCAATCAGACCTAAAGCCCTGTCCCACAACCTGTGCAGACGGCGTGGAATACAAGGCCATGACCGAGTCCACTAGGCCCCCCCCGAAACCACACCCCTTCAATACCTCCTCGAGGAAGACCCAGTCGACCCGGTCAAAAGCCTTCTCCGCATCCAAAGCCATCATAGCAGTTGGGACATTATGCCTCCTAACATAATCCATTAAGTTAAACAATTTCCTAGTATTGGAGCTTGCCTGCCTACCCATCACAAACCCAGTTTGATCCGGATGTATTATCTCAGGAATGATTGTCTTCAAACGATCTGCGATAAT
This sequence comes from Rhinophrynus dorsalis, assembly GCA_037306005.1. Lineage (NCBI taxonomy): Eukaryota > Metazoa > Chordata > Amphibia > Anura > Rhinophrynidae > Rhinophrynus > Rhinophrynus dorsalis. Next base: position 136,030,145 of record CM074726.1, on the reverse strand, counting down.
AGCCGAATAAATCTTTGTATCAACATTAATAAGAGAAATCGGCCTATAACTAGCCACCCTTGCACTATCCTTACCTATCTTCAATATTGGTACAATAGATGCCTTCAACATTTCCGAGGGAAAAGCTCTAGCTCCCCTCACGGAATTAAAAACCTCGACCAGCGGCTTGGCAATAATAAGCTCCATCTTTTTATAAAATAAGCTCGTAAACCCATCTGGACCGGGTGACTTATTCAGCTTCAACCTCCTGATAACCTGCTGAACTTCCTCCATTCTCACCGGGGCTTCTAACTGCTCCATTTGAAAACTATCTATATGACCCAAACCAGAATTTGCTATATAATCCTTAATCTTATCCCTCTGCTCTTTTGGAGGAATATTATATAACTCAGAATAAAATCTCCCAAAGGCATTCCCAATAACCTTCGGACTAAAAAAGGTCCGATCTCCCTCCACAATTCTAAATATCCTAGCATTAAGGTTCCATCTACCCATCTGCCCAGACATCAGTCTATTAGCCCGATTCCCCAAATAATACCAATTTTGTTTCATCTTTATCATTGACCTATTAGCCCTCAAGATCAATAAATCATTAATAATACTAGTGTTGAGCGAGCATGCTCGGCCGATGCTCGGATCGGCTCGAGCATCGCTCTGCTCGGCACATGGCGGTACTCGTACGAGTACCGCATGTGCTCGCCCGCCATGTTCGGGTCTCCTCCCCGCACGTTTTGCGGCTGCTGCGCAGCCAATAAACGTGCATGGAGGATCTGACATCGGTGTAATGCCAGCAGCCATGTTGGCTGCTGGCATTACACTGATTGGCTGGCCAGAACCCGTGGTCAGGTGCTGTATAGCACCTGACCAGCGAGTTCGGCTCAGTCTGAGCCAGGGAGAGCTGAGGATAGGAAGGGAAAGGCAGTGTAGGGAGGAAAAAAACAAAAATTGTGAAAAAAAAAGAACCAAAAGTCCTTTTTAGGACTACTGTGTGTGGGGGCAGCAGGTTATTTGGTGTGGGGGGAAAAAAACAAAAAAAAAAAAAAAAATATATATATATTCTGTTTAGTGTGCAAAGTTGCAGATTAGAGCACATTCTGTTTAGTGTGCACAGTTGCAGATTAGAGCACATTCTGTTTAGTGTGCAAAGTTGCAGATTAGAGCACATTCTGTTTAGTGTGCAAAGTTGCAGATTAGAGCACATTCTGTTTAGTCTTCAAACTAAAATATCAAAGTCACGTATTCCATTCAGTGTGCGTCGCCGCAGTTTAGCAGCACATTCTGAGTACTGTGCAGAGTTGCAGAATAGGAAGAAATACTGTTAAGTCTTCAAACTAAAATATCAAAGTCACATATTCCATTCAGTGTGCTTCGCCGCAGTGTAGCAGCACATTCTGTGTACTGTGCAGAGTTGCAGAATAGGAAGAAATACTGTTAAGTCTTCAAACTAAAATTTCAAAGTCACATATTCCATTCAGTGTGCTTCGCCGCAGTTTAGCAGCACATTCTGTGTACTGTGCAGAGTTGCAGAATAGGAAGAAATACTGTTAAGTCTTCAAACTAAAATATCAAAGTCACATATTCCATTCAGTGTGCTTCGCCGCAGTGTAGCAGCACATTCTGTGTACTGTGCAGAGTTGCAGAATAGGAAGAAATACTGTTAAGTCTTCAAACTAAAATATCAAAGTCACATATTCCATTCAGTGTGCTTCGCCGCAGTGTAGCAGCACATTCTGTGTACTGTGCAGAGTTGCAGAATAGGAAGAAATACTGTTAAGTCTTCAAACTAAAATATCAAAGTCACATATTCCATTCAGTGTGCTTCGCCGCAGTGTAGCAGCACATTCTGTGTACTGTGCAGAGTTGCAGAATAGGAAGAAATACTGTTAAGTCTTCAAACTAAAATATCAAAGTCACATATTCCATTCAGTGTCTTTCACCGCCGTTTAACAGCCTATTCTGTGTACTCTGCAGAGTTGCAAAATTATAAGAAATACTGTTAAGTTTTCAAACTCAAATATTAAAGTCACATATTCCATTCAGTGTCTTTCACCGCCGTTTAACAGCCTATTCTGTGTACTCTGTACAGTTGAAGAATTATAAGAAATACTGTTAAGTTTTCAAACTCAAATATTAAAGTCACATATTCCATTCAGTGTGTTTCAACGCCGTTTAACAGCCTATTCTGTGTACTCTGTACAGTTGAAGAATTATAAGAAATACTGTTAAGTTTTCAAACTCAAATATTAAAGTCACATATTCCATTCAGTGTGTTTCAACGCCGTTTAACAGCCTATTCTGTGTACTCTGTACAGTTGCAGAATTATAAGAAATACTGTTAAGTTTTCAAACTCAAATATTAAAGTCACATATTCCATTCAGTGTGTTTCAACGCCGTTTAACAGCCTATTCTGTGTACTGTGCAGAGTTGCAGAATAGGAAGAAATACTGTTAAGTCTTCAAACTAAAATATCAAAGTCACATATTCCATTCAGTGTGTTTCAACGCCGTTTAACAGCCTATTCTGTGTACTGTGCAGAGTTGCAGAATAGGAAGAAATACTGTTAAGTCTTCAAACTAAAATATCAAAGTCACATATTCCATTCAGTGTGCTTCGCCGCAGTGTAGCAGCACATTCTGTGTACTGTGCAGAGTTGCAGAATAGGAAGAAATACTGTTAAGTCTTCAAACTAAAATATCAAAGTCACATATTCCATTCAGTGTGCTTCGCCGCAGTGTAGCAGCACATTCTGTGTACTGTGCAGAGTTGCAGAATAGGAAGAAATACTGTTAAGTCTTCAAACTAAAATATCAAAGTCACATATTCCATTCAGTGTGCTTCGCCGCAGTGTAGCAGCACATTCTGTGTACTGTGCAGAGTTGCAGAATAGGAAGAAATACTGTTAAGTCTTCAAACTAAAATATCAAAGTCACATATTCCATTCAGTGTCTTTCACCGCCGTTTAACAGCCTATTCTGTGTACTCTGCAGAGTTGCAAAATTATAAGAAATACTGTTAAGTTTTCAAACTCAAATATTAAAGTCACATATTCCATTCAGTGTCTTTCACCGCCGTTTAACAGCCTATTCTGTGTACTCTGTACAGTTGCAGAATTATAAGAAATACTGTTAAGTTTTCAAACTCAAATATTAAAGTCACATATTCCATTCAGTGTGTTTCAACGCCGTTTAACAGCCTATTCTGTGTACTCTGTACAGTTGCAGAATTATAAGAAATACTGTTAAGTTTTCAAACTCAAATATTAAAGTCACATATTCCATTCAGTGTGTTTCAACGCCGTTTAACAGCCTATTCTGTGTACTCTGTACAGTTGCAGAATTATAAGAAATACTGTTAAGTTTTCAAACTCAAATATTAAAGTCACATATTCCATTCAGTGTGTTTCAACGCCGTTTAACAGCCTATTCTGTGTACTCTGTACAGTTGCAGAATTATAAGAAATACTGTTAAGTTTTCAAACTCAAATATTAAAGTCACATATTCCATTCAGTGTGTTTCAACGCCGTTTAACAGCCTATTCTGTGTACTGTGCAGAGTTGCAGAATAGGAAGAAATACTGTTAAGTCTTCAAACTAAAATATCAAAGTCACATATTCCATTCAGTGTGTTTCAACGCCGTTTAACAGCCTATTCTGTGTACTGTGCAGAGTTGCAGAATAGGAAGAAATACTGTTAAGTCTTCAAACTAAAATATCAAAGTCACATATTCCATTCAGTGTGTTTCAACGCCGTTTAACAGCCTATTCTGTGTACTCTGTACAGTTGCAGAATTATAAGAAATACTGTTAAGTTTTCAAACTCAAATATTAAAGTCACATATTCTGTGTAAGATGAAGAAGGCGGGTAAAAAGGGACGGGGAAGTGGACGTGATCCTGAAAGTTCAGGGCGCGGGTCAGGACGCGGAGAAACTGTGCCTGGTGCCAGAGCACAAGAAAGAAAGACATCCACCATACCTAGCTTCATGTCTGATTTCACAGGGCGTCGCAGGACATCACTCTCGAGGTCCGACCAGTGCGAACAGGTGGTCGGTTGGATGACAGCTGATACTGCTTCCAGTCGGTTAAGCACCACCCTGTCTTCCACCAAGTCCACTCTCAGTAGCCAAGAGTCTGGTCAACATAATCCTCACTCTGATCATCCTTCCTCCCACCATACACGGTCTGGTCAAAGAAGTGATCCCACACTGGGATATAGTGATGAGCTCGTCTCATCACCAATCCTTCATTTGACCCTCTCTCCAAGCACGCTTGCAGAGGAACATGACATCTTGTGCCCTGATTCACAACCTCTAGAGGCTACCCAATCACAAGAAGATGACAGATGTGAACGGCATTTAAGGTCAAAGGAAGTAGTGGATGATGATGATGATGATGATGAGACACAGTTGCCATTAAATCAACCACTATTTCCGTCTCAAGACCTTGTTGAGGAGAATGTTATACAGTTGTCAATGACTGAGTATGTGGTGGGATCAAGACTTGAGGAGGATGATCAGAGTGAGGAAGTGGAGGAGGACTTGGTGGACGATGAGGTGACTGACCCCACCTGGGAAGGTGTAGAGCCGAGCGATGACAGCAGTCCTGAGGGTGAGCCATCTGCAGCACCGCAACAGGCTGGAAGAGGCAGTGGTGTGGCTACAGAAAGAAGGCGGACCGCACCAAACCGGCCCGCAAATGTTCCACGGAGCACCCCCTTGCGTAAATCTACCTTGCCAAAGGGTAGGTGTTCCGCGGTATGGCGTTTTTTTAAGGAAAGTGCGGACGACAAAAGAATTGTAGTTTGCAACCTGTGCCACACCAGAATGAGCCGAGGCATGAACACTAGAAACCTCACCACCACCAGCATGATCCGACACATGGCATCCAAGCACCGTAGTAAGTGGGAGGAACGCCTGGATCGCCCACCTGTGTCTGCAGGCCACACCACTGCCTCCTCTTCCCCTGTTTTCGGTGCCGGCCAATCGCCTGTCGAAGGCGCAGGCCCGCATACCTCCCGCCCTGCACCTGTACCATCTGAAGCACCATCAGCGACCACATCCACTTCCCTGTCCCAGCACAGCGTCCAAATGTCGTTACCCCAGGCATTTGAGCGCAAGAGAAAGTACCCAGCCACCCACCCACAGGCCATAGCACTAACCTCACACCTTTCCAAATTACTGGCCATCGAAATGCTGCCATTTAGGCTTCTGGACACTGAGTCCTTCCGCAGCCTGATGGCAGCAGCTGTCCCTCGGTACGCGGTCCCCAGCCGCCACTACTTTTCCCGGTGTGCCATCCCCGCATTACACCACCATGTGTCCCGTAACATCACCCGTGCCCTGACCAACGCAGTTACTGGGAAGGTCCACTTAACGACTGACACATGGACAAGTGCTTGTGGCCAGGGACGCTACATTTCCCTGACGGCACACTGGGTGAATGTCGTGGAGGCTGGGAGCGACTCGGACCCTGGGATGGCACGGGTGCTACCCACGCCGAGGATTGCGGGCCCTACCTCCATCAGGGTTTCCACCAGCACCTACGTTATTGGCTCCTCCTCCTCCGTTTCCACCTCCGAATTCTCTACACACACCGCCACTCCCCCATCAGCCAGTAGCTGGAAGCAGTGTAGCACTGCAGTGGGGAAGCGTCAACAGGCCGTGCTGAAGCTTATCTGCCTTGGGGACAAACAGCACACGGCCTCAGAGCTGTTGCAGGGGATTAGTCACCAGACCGAGCAGTGGCTCTCGCCACTCAACCTGCAAGCAGGCATGGTTGTGTGTGATAATGGGCGTAACTTGGTGGCGGCTTTGGAGCTCGGCAAGCTCACACACGTACCATGCCTAGCGCATGTATTTAATTTAGTGGTGCAGCGATTTCTAAAAACCTACCCCAATGTGCATGATCTCTTGACCAAGGTGCGCCGCGTGTGTGCACATTTCCGTAAGTCATCAACAGCTTCGGCCGGCCTGTTGAAGCTGCAGCAGCGCTTACAATTGCCAGCTCACCGGCTGCTGTGTGACGTGAGCACGCGCTGGAACTCCACCTTCCACATGTTGGCCCGGCTTTGTGAGCAGCAGAGGGCAGTAGTGGAGTACCAGCTGTTACACGGTCGTCGCCTCTCCGTTCAACTTCCTGTAATCAGAAGTGAGGAGTGGGAATGGATGTCAGACCTCTGCGAGGTTTTACGCAATTTTGAGGAATCGACACAGATGGTGAGCGGCGATAACGCTATTATCAGTGTAACCATCCCACTTCTGTGTCTACTGAAACGCTCGCTGCTCACAATTAAAACCGACGCTTTGCATGTGGAAGAGGTGGAAATGGGGGAGGAAGAGCTTACACAAGGTGATAGCCAGAGCACCCTCACTTCGTCTTCTCAGCGACAATTGGAGGAGGCGGAGGAGGAGGAGGAGGAGGAGGAGGAAGACACGGTTGCCTCCGCTACAGAGGGTAGCCATGGAACTTTAGTTCCATCTCTTCAGCGTGGGTGGGCAGAAGAGGAGGAAGAGGATGAGGATATTGAGAGTCAGCCTCCTGGTGAGGACAGCGAAATCTTGACTGTTGGTACTCTGGCACACATGGCTGACTTTATGTTAGGCTGCCTTTCCCGTGACCCACGCGTTGTACGCATTTTAGACAACACGGATTACTGGGTGTTCACCCTTCTGGACCCCCGCTACAAAGAGAATTTCTCATCTCTCATTCCTCCGGTGGAGAGGACAAGCAAAATGGTGCAATACCAGAAGGTTCTTGTTGAAAAATTGCTCCAAAATTTTCCATCTGACAACGCTGGCGGCAGAGTACGTGCTACCTTGGCCAACCGAGAAGGGGAGAAAAGGGGAGCACACAGCAGTTCCGAGAAAGGCAGGGCAACACTCTCCAAGGCGTGGGACACCTTCATGACACCCCGGCAGCACCCTCACCCTGATGCGCAGCCTAGTGTCACAAGGAGGGAAAAGTTTTGGAAGATGGTGAAGGAGTACGTAGCAGACCGTGTCAGCGTCCTCAATGATCCCTCTGTGCCTTACAACTACTGGGTGTCCAAGCTGGACACGTGGTATGAACTGGCACTCTACGCCTTGGAGGTGCTGGCCTGCCCTGCCGCCAGCGTTCTGTCTGAGCGGGTATTTAGTGCTGCTGGTGGCATCATAACAGATAAGCGTATCCGCCTTTCCACCGACAATGCTGATAGGTTGACACTTATAAAAATGAACAAGGCCTGGATTTCCCCTGACTTCTCCACTCCACTGGAGGAAAGCCCCGGGGGAACATAAACTCACTTTATATATGTTATTTACAATGATGGGAATACTCTGTATTCCCATTCACCCCTTCCACCCAAAAAACGGGTATATGGTTGACTCTTAATCTTCTCATCCTCCTCCTCCTCTTCCATATGCCCTGGGATATAATTTTTATATAGGGCCAGCTCACCAGCGTGCCCTGGGATATAATTTTTATATAGGGCCAGCTCACCAGCGGGCCCTGTGATATAATTTTTATATAGGGCCAGCTCACCAGCGGGCCCTGTTTGCCAATTTTTATATAGGTCAGCTCACCAGCGGGCCTTCTCATATAATGTTTTATTGGGTCAGCTCTCTAGCGGGCCCTCTCATATAATGTTTTATAGCGTCAGCTCACTAGCGGGCCTTCGCATATAATGTTTAGGATGGTCAGCTCTGCAGCAGACCCTCACCCATAATGTTTTAGATGGTCAGCTCAGCGCACGTTTCCCTCTTAATCATGGCCTCAGTTCTGAAAATCAAGGAAATTTTTGGGATAATTTGCCTCTGCGCACGTTTCCCTCTTAATCATGGCCTCAGTTCTGAAAATCAAGGAAATTTTTGGGAGAATTTGCAGATGATATACAAGTAAATATACAGCAAATATTGTTTGGTAACAATTTTTCGCCTAAAGTCGTTTTTATTTTCCTTTTTGTGTGTTTTATGGTCAGTCTGTAAAAATGGCGTACTACGGGCGAAAGATCGTTCCCAGCAGCGATGTTGGAGTCCAAGATGCATCCAGACATCCTCCCTATGCTGTCCCTGAACCATTTCTGTGGTGTTTCCATCATTTTCTTCCATTTTCCTATGGACCAGGCACCCTCCCCTCATCAGAGCAGGGGGTGCCTGGTGTAATGCTCGAGTCCTCCCATTGACTTCAATGGGGCTCGGATGCTCGGCCGAGCACTCGAGCCTCAGGGGGTGCTCGGTCAGAGCACCCGAACATCCGAGCATTGGGGTGCTCGCTCATCACTAAATAATACGTCTCAATTCCCGTATCTCTGATGTAATTGAGTCTTGTATATGTACCTTATTGCTCCGAACCAAGTCCGCCAACCTAATGTATAACTCATTTAGGCTCTTTTCCCCCTTCCTCCTTGCCTGAGATTGCAACGAAGATGTTATTTCTTAACCCCTTAGTGACCAGCCGCACGCACACGCGGCCATCACTTTACTCCTGGCTAAGAAATTTTTTTTTTTTTCAAAATTATACCGGAGTCCCCGAACGGCGTTCAGCCGCGGGGCGACCCGGATGACGAACATGTACATCCTCTGTCACTAAGTGACAGTTTTTGCTGGACGTACATGTATGTCCAGTTTCGGGAAGGGGTTAAACAAAAGAACGAGGCCATAATTCATAGGGGCCATAGTAACTAAAGTGGGGGTTATTATTATGAGTTTGCATCTAACTAACATTCCATTTCACACATTTTTATGCCTGAGGAGGAAGGAGTGGCCTGAGGAAGTAACAGAACTAGAACATGCCAAGCCCTGGGTGGAAACATGGGCCCCTCTTCATGTAGTCTGGAGCCTGTTTGAATAACCTGTGCAGGCAAAAACTTTATTTAACCTCTGGAAGACGAGAGGTGGCGCACGATGCATTCAGAACCAACACATTGCACATCCCTCTGGTCTTCAAGGGGTTAAAGTCCTGGAGAACATTTGAATTGTGTACTGACTCAGACCCAAAAAACAATTCACCCCAAAGGATCTCAAAAGGTCTTTGTGTGACAGTGAGAGAGATGGGAAAAGAAATGTGTTTGCAGTGCCAGGTAGCGTCAACGTCATGATTCGTGATCCACATGTTGACAGATACCCTTTTACTGCCAGAGGGTTCACAATGTCTAAATGATAAAAAGGGAAGGAGCTCACCAATGCTATTTTATCTTGCTGGATGACAATGACTATGTGTGATAATATCAGTGACCACCAGCCAAGATAGGACACTGGCCTGATAGTAAGGAATCACAGACAATTGCAAAAGCTGATGGCCTCCCTTGGGTGCTGGGCCCAATCAACACTGCACCCTCTACAACCACTGTAGTTACACCTCTGACCTGAACTCCTCAAGATGCCAATGGAATACAGCTGCCATCATCCAGCCAGCTGTGGACTGACTGGGGATTATGGGAATTGTAGTCCAAGAACAGTTGGAAGACATTATGTTGCCCACCTGTGCACTTTAACTTTTGTGTCCACAAGAATATATATATTCTGGCTATGAATAATTAACCCTTTGATGCCAGAGGGTACGCCACGCATTGCTTTGCGTGGTGTACCCCTCTGGCACTCAAAGGGTTAAACCCGCATAACAGATACTGTTTTTGTATTACAGCTTTACCTTGGGAAGGTAGAAATAATACAGTATCCTTCACTTCACCTCTACTTCTCAGTGAACTGTATAACTTACGTCAGTAAAGAGATTTCTCTCCAGTGCCCTTCATTCATTTCCTGACCTAGAAGTACACAACGGTACCATGATAGCTTCTTCTCCTATTATCCTCTGTCAGAAAATGCCTCAAGATGAGAAGTCATGTAGTCTAATAGCTGGAGAGTTGCATGTTGACTCACAGGGGCTGTATCTTGAATGCCAAAATGAATGTCCCCTGCTTCAAGCTTTTTGACCTTCACAAAATATCTAGTACTAAATGAATGCTGCAGCTGTTAATGGATTGGGTACATATTTTCTTTAAATTTTTCCCCATTTTAAAGTAATTATTTTCTGTGGATTGTATAAACAAATTGAGCCTGTGAAGAAATGGAGAAATCCCCCATATTCTCCTCATTGATTTAAATGTGGTTTTAAACCTCATTCAAGGGGTTAAACGGATAGTAATGTTTCATAATAAAAGCAGCTCTAATTAATCATCATAGTATTTGGGCCATGAAGAGTGTTATTTCAATACTGTCAGAGTTGCAGTTCAAGAGTAATTGAATGATAAAGTATCCCCCTCCCGCCCCTTCTACTAATGTAACACTGCTCAGCTTAGAGCAGCAGGGATTGTCCAGGTAGAATGCAGAGAGGGACAATCTTCAATTAAGATAAGGGAAAAACTTGAAAAACCTGTCAAGGGGGCAGGGTTTTCATTGTTCTCACAGAAGAATATTGACCCTTGCTGTGAGCTGTCTGGTCTATGGACTGAATTCCACATCTGAGCAGTGGGGGCTTACACTAGGTAAAAGGGGCGGGAGGGGGAAATTTTATCATTCAATTACTCTTGAACTACAACTCTGACAGTATTGAAACAACACTTTCTATGGCTCAAATACTATGGAGATTAATTGGAGCTGCTGTTTTTATGAAACATTACTATCACTTTAAAGGTTCAGTTCATGTCAGTGGGAAATGTATCCAGTCCTCTATAGTAAAGTTGCTTTGACCTCAGGGCCAGATTTCCCAACAGGCAAATTAGACAACTGTCACACAATTACTTGGTTTGGGGTTGTAGGTGAACAATTGTGTCACCTGTATATATATCTGTTTCTATTCCCTTTATGTGCATTATGCCTTTGGATATTAGACGTGTCCTTGACACCAACAATAACGTTTATTTTTTTGGGGGGGGTTGTGAAAGTATTTTACCGGGAAGAATACACTGAGATTGTCTCTTGTTTTCAAGTATGACCTGGATTCATACCTCAGAAGGGTGAAAGGCTGAGCTGACCTTGCCGGTTCTAGAACCTGTGACAGTGTAGCTTGTACAGATTCTACAGCTGGTGTATTAACCAACTGAGCTATATCCCCTCTATAAGGCTGCATTATAACTGTGTGGCGTTCCATTCCATAACTCCACATTCCAGTTTAACATATGAGTACTGTGTAGGCAAGTATATTGCAGATCAGGACTGGTGCAGATCAGCAACTGGAGACAAGCAAGGATGTTGTAGAGTGGGAGAGAGGTTGAGAGGGAGAGGGAGAGAGGGTGGGGGAGAGAGAGAATAGAGAGAGAAATAGAGAGAGAGAGAAAGAGAGAGATAGATTTCGGATAAAAGAAATAGAATGAGACAGATATTGGACAACAATGAACATTCCCTCTAAGGCAGGGCTGTCCAAGTTCAGTCCTCAAGGGCCACCAAAAGGCCAGGATGTAAGGATTTCCCTGATTAAGCACAGGTGAGTTAATCAGTGGCTCATTCATTTTGATTGATTCGTCTGCACTTAATCAGGGAAATCCTTACATCCTGGTCTGTTGGTGGCCCTTGAAGATTGAACTTGGACAGCCCTGTTCTAAGGTAAGAAACCATGAGTGACCCAGCACTGAACGATTTAAAAGAGTAATTAAATCTGGGTAGGGCTACATGATATATCTGTTATCCCAATGTAGCTCTGAATAACCAGACTTATTTAATTCATTCAGTGCTGGATAACTCAATATTGGTCACCTTAGAGGGAACAATGACAGTAGTTGGAGCACAGTTAAGCAGCTATAAAGTACACTTACACTATGATACAAGACAAGTGTTTATCCTGTAAGTGTAATGACTTGTTTGTGTGCAAATAAAGGGTCTTATGTATAAGAAATGAGCAATTCTGGAGCAAACCAATTGCCCCATAGAGGACAAATTAGCATTCCCCAAATTCCTGTTGACTTAGGTGATTTATAACACCTTGAATGCTTTGAATGTTTTGGACACCTCACTGACATTCAAGTCACTAAAAGCACCACTCGCATGAATGGGAATTTTATTGCTTAACTTTCTTCTTTAGATAAGGCCCAAAACGAGAAAGAGTGATTTACAGAAATGGAAGACACCATGTAAATAGATGCAGGCTGGGACGTTCATCTAAAACAGAAAACTCATATCATTCCCCATATAGTAATATAGTAACATAGTAAATTAGGATGAAAAAAGACAAGTCCATCAATTTCAACCTTTGACTCATAACCCAGAGACATGAGAATTATATAGCTTTCCTGCTGCCAAATAATTTAGATATTTGAAAGAAATATATCTAGTCTTCTCTTAAATGTATCCATTGTATCTGCCATAACCACATCCTTGGGCAAGGAATTCCATAATTTAACAGAAATTGTAAAAAACCCTTTCCTCTGCTGAAGTTGAGACCTACTTTCTAGTGATGATCGAGCACCCCGATGCTCGGGTGTTCGGGTGCTCTGGCCGAGCGCCCCCGGAGGCTCGAGTGCTCGGCCGAGCACCCGAGCCCCATTGAAGTCAATGGGAGGACTCGAGCATTACACCAGGCACCCCCTGCTCTGATGAGGGGAGGGTGCCTGGTTCATACGAAAAGGGCAGAAAATGATGGAAACACCACAGAAATGGTTCAGGGACAGCATAGGGAGGATGTCTGGATGCATCTTGGACTCCAACGTCGCTGCTGGGAACGATGTTTCGCCCGTAGTACGCCATTTTTACAGACTGACCGTAAAACACACAAAAAGGAAGATAAAAACGATTGTAGGCGAAAAATTGTTACCAAACAGTATTTGCTGTATATTTACTTGTATATCATCTGCAAATTCTGCAAAAAATTTCATCGATTTTTCGGAACTGGGGCCATGATTAAGAGGGAAACGTGCGCAGCGTAAAGCAGGTGTTCAACGTGGTTATGGTCCGGGTAAGGTACAGCATTCAGGAACGGAGGCCGCAGCTACCACAGGTTTTACAACATGTCCGTTTGCCCTTGTTAAGTCCAAAATTTATAGTCGGAACAGTGGGGTCTGATCCATTGAGTAAAAGTGACGAAGTGACTTAGTGGATGAAGCCAAGAACTACCTTCTGCTCTGTCGAACACCCCAGCCCTATTTAATTCAATGGGAGGACCTGAGGCACTCCGATACAACCTGTATATCACAAAATGGAGGGCCTCATTCACATTGTGGTACAATAGTTCAGGTAGTGGTCCAACACTCATAAAGCCTATGCACTAAGTGAAAGGGCTGCCAAAAATTAGACTGAAATGTCACTCCAATACACCCTTTATTACACATAAAGGAGGGCATCATACACAGCCTTGAAAAATTAGGATTAATGGCCTGCTGGTGACCCTCTAAAACATTAGTGGCGAGGGCATGCCGCTAAGCTGACCATCTAAAACATTAGGAATGAGGGTCTGCTGCTGAGCCGACCATCTAAAACATTATGGGTGAGGGTCTGCTGCGGAGCTGACCACCCTAAACATTATATGCGAAGGCCCGCTAGTGAGCTGACGCTATAAAACATTATATGAGAGGGCCCGCTAGAGAGCTGACCCAATAAAACATTATATGAGAAGGCCCGCTGGTGAGCTGACCTATACAAAAATTGTCAAACAGGGCCCGCTGGTGAGCTGGCCCTATATAAAAATTATATCACAGGGCCCGCTGGTGAGCTGGCCCTATATAAAAATTATATCACAGGGCATATGGAAGAGGAGGAGGAGGATGAGAAGATTAAGAGTCAACCATATACCCGTTTTTTGGGTGGAAGGGGTGAACTGAATGGGAATACAGAGTATTCCCATCATTGTAAATAACATATCTAAAGTGACTTTATGTTCACCCGGGGCTTTCTTTCAGTGGAGTGGAGAAGTCAGGGGAAATCCAGGCCTTGTTCATTTTTATAAGTGTCAACCTATCAGCATTTTCGGTGGAAAGGCGGATACGCTTATCTGTTATGATGCCACCAGCAGCATTAAATACCCGCTCAGACAGAACGCTGGCGGCAGGGCAGGCCAGCACCTCCAAGGCGTAGAGTGCCAGTTCATACCACGTGTCCAGCTTGGACACCCAGTAGTTGTAAGGCACAGAGGGATCATTGAGGACGCTGACACGGTCTGCTACGTACTCCTTCACCATCTTCCAAAACTTTTCCCTCCTTGTGACACTAGGCTGCGCATCAGGGTGAGGGTGCTGGCGGGGTGTCATGAAGGTGTCCCACGCCTTGGAGAGTGTTGCCCTGCCTTTGTCGGAACTGCTGTGTGCTCCCCTTTTCTCCCCTTCTAGGTTGGCCAAGGTAGCACGTACTCTGCCGCCAGCGTTGTCAGATGGAAAATTTTGGAGCAATTTTTCGACAAGAACCTTCTGGTATTGCACCATTTTGCTTGTCCTCTCCACTGGAGGAATGAGAGATGAGAAATTCTCTTTGTAGCGGGGGTCCAGAAGGGTGAACACCCAGTAATCCGTGTTGTCTAAAATGCGTATAGCGCGTGGGTCACGGGAAAGGCAGCCTAACATAAAGTCAGCCATGTGTGCCAGAGTACCAACAGGCAAGATTTCGCTGTCCTCACCAGGAGGATGACTCTCAATCTCCTCATCCTCTTCCTCCTCTTCTGCCCACCCACGCTGAAGAGATGGAAATAAAGTTCCATGGCTACCCTCTGTAGCGGAGGCAACCGTGTCTTCCTCCTCCTCCTCCGCCTCCTCCAATTGTCGCTGAGAAAACGAAGTGAGGGTGCTCTGGCTATCACCTTGTGTAAGCTCTTCCTCCCCCATTTCCACCTCTTCCACATGCAAAGCGTCGGTTTTAATTGTGAGCAGCGAGCGTTTCAGTAGACACAGAAGTGGGATGGTTACACTGATAATAGCGTTATCGCCGCTCACCATCTGTGTCGATTCCTCAAAATTGCGTAAAACCTCACAGAGGTCTGACATCCATTCCCACTCCTCACTTCTGATTAGAGGAAGTTGAACGGAGAGGCGACGACCGTGTAACAGCTGGTACTCCACTACTGCCCTCTGCTGCTCACAAAGCCGGGCCAACATGTGGAAGGTGGAGTTCCAGCGCGTGCTCACGTCACACAGCAGCCGGTGAGCTGGCAATTGTAAGCGCTGCTGCAGCTTCAACAGGCCGACTGAAGCTGTAGATGACTTACGGAAATGTGCACACACGCGGCGCACCTTGGTCAAGAGATCATGCAAATTGGGGTAGGTTTTTAGAAATCGCTGAACCACTAAATTAAATACATGCGCTAGGCATGGTACGTGTGTGAGCTTGCCGAGCTCCAAAGCCGCCACCAAGTTACGCCCATTATCACACACAACCATGCCTGGTTGCAGGTTGAGTGGCAAGAGCCACTGCTCGGTCTGGTGACTAATCCCCTGCAACAGCTCTGAGGCCGTGTGCTGTTTGTCCCCAAGGCAGATCAGCTTCAGCACGGCCTGTTGACGCTTCCCCACTGCAGTGCTACACTGCTTCCAGCTACCGGCTGATGGGTGAGTGGCGCTGCGAGCAGAGAATTCGGAGGTGGAAACGGAGGAGGAGGAGGAGGAGCCAATAACGTAGGTGCTGGCGGAAACCCTGATGGAGGTAGGGCCCGCAATCCTCGGCGTGGGTAGCACCTGTGCCATCCCAGGGTCCGAGTTGCTCCCAGCCTCCACGACATTCACCCAGTGTGCCGTCAGGGAAATGTAGCGTCCCTGGCCACAAGCACTTGTCCATGTGTCAATCGTTAAGTGGACCTTTCCAGTAACTGCGTTGGTCAGGGCACGGGTGATGTTAAGGGACACATGGTGGTGTAAGGCGGGGACGGCACACCGGGAAAAGTAGTGGCGGCTGGGGACTGCGTACCGAGGGACAGCTGCTGCCATCAGGCTGCGGAAGGACTCAGTGTCCACAAGCCTAAATGGCAGCATTTCGATGGCCAGTAATTTGGAAAGGTGTGAGGTTAGTGCTATGGCCTGTGGGTGGGTGGCTGGGTATTTTCGCTTGCGCTCAAATGCCTGGGGTAACGACATTTGGACACTGCGCTGGGACAGGGAAGTGGATGTGGTCGCTGATGGTGCTTCAGATGGTACAGGTGCAGGGCGGGAGGTATGCGGGCCTGCGCCTTCGACAGGCGATTTGCCGGCACCGAAAACAGGGGAATTGGAGGCAGTGGTGTGGCCTGCAGACACAGATTGGCGATCCGGGCGTTCCTCCCACTTATTACGGTGCTTGGATGCCATGTGTCGGATCATGCTGGTGGTGGTGAGGTTTCTTGTGTTCATGCCTCGGCTCATTCTGGTGTGGCACAGGTTGCAAACTACAATTTTTTTGTCGTCCGCACTTTCCTTAAAAAAACGCCATACCGCGGAACAACTAGCCCTTGGCAAGGGAGATTTACGCAAGGGGGTGCTCCGTGGAACATTTGCGGGCCGGTTTGGTGCGGTCCGCCTTCTTTCTTTAGCCACACCACTGCCTCTTCCAGCCTGTTGCGGTGCTGCAGATGGCTCACCCTCAGGACTGCTGTCATCGCTCGGCTCTCCACCTTCCCAGGTGGGGTCAGTGACCTCATCGTCCACCAAGTCCTCCTCCACTTCCTCACTCTGATCATCCTCCTCATTTCTTGATCCCACCACATCCTCAGTCATTGACAACTGTGTATCATCCTCCTCATCAAGGTCTTGAGACAGTAATTGTGGTTGATTTGATGGCAACTGTGTCTCATCATCATCATCCACTTCCTTTGACCTTAAATGCCGTTCCCCTCTGTCATCTTCTTGTGATTGGGTACCCTCTATAGGTTGTGAATCAGGGCACAAGATCTCATGTTCCTCTGCAAGCGTGCTTGGAGAGAGGTTCAAATCAAGGATTGGTGATGAGAAGAGCTCCTCACTATATCCCAGTGTGGGATCACTTCTTTGGCCAGACCCTCTATGGTGGGAGGAAGGATGATCAGGGTGAGGATTATGTTGACCAGACTCTTGGCTAGTGAGAGTGGACTTGGTGGAAGACAGGGTGGTGCTTAACCGACTGGAAGCAGTATCAGCTGAAATCCAACCGACCACCTGTTCGCAGTGGTCTGACCTCGAGAGTGATGTCCTGCGACGCCCTGTAAACTGAGACATGAAGCTAGGTATGGTGGATGTCTTTCTGTCTTGTGCTCTGGCACCAGGCACAGTTTCTACGCGTCCTGACCCACGCCCTGAACTATCAGGATCACGTCCACTTCCCCCTCCCTTTTTACCCGCCTTCTTCATATTAAACGGAATATATGCCGCTAATCTGCGGCTAGGCACACGAAACAGAATGTGACGCTAATCTGCGGCTAGGCACAGTGAATGGAATATGTGACGTTAATTTGTGAATTTGCACACTAAACAATATGTGACGTTACTTTGTGAATTTGCACACTAAACAATATGTGACGCTAATCTGCGGCTAGGCACACTAAACAATATGTGACGCTAATCTGCGGCTAGGCACACGAAACAGAATGTGACGCTAATCTGCGGCTAGGCACAGTGAACGGAATATGTGACGTTAATTTGTGAATTTGCACACTAAACAATATGTGACGTTAATTTGTGAATTTGCACACTAAACAATATGTGACGCTAATCTGCGGCTAGGCACACGAAACAGAATGGGACGCTAATCTGCGGCTAGGCACAGTGAACGGAATATGTGACGTTAATTTGTGAATTTGCACACTAAACAATATGTGACGTTAATTTGTGAATTTGCACACTAAACAATATGTGACGCTAATCTGCGGCTAGGCACACGAAACAGAATGTGACGCTAATCTGCGGCTAGGCACAGTGAACGGAACATGTGACGTTAATTTGTGAATTTGCACACTAAACAGAATGTGACAATAATCTGTGGCTAGGCACACGTTTAAAATGGCCCTTTTTGTCGCTGCGTTGAAAAATATTTGTCCCTGTGCACCTAGTACAATGTCACCTTACTAATATCCCCCCCACAAAAAAAAATGAAATTGTGCCCCCCCAAACAAAATATAAATGCTGCCCCCACACACAACAGTCCTAAAAAGGACTTTTGGGTCTTGAAAGAGTACCAACACTTTTATTCTCCCTACACTGACTTTCCCTGCCTGATCACATCTCTCCCTGGCTGAGAATGAGCCGAACTCGCGAGTCGGGTGCTATACAGCACCCGATCACGGGTTCTGGCCAGCCAATCAGTGTAATGCCAGCAGCCAACATGGCTGCTGGCATTACACTGATGTCAGAGCCCCCCCGCACGTTTATTGGCTGCGCAGCAGCCGCGAAACGTGCGGGGAGGAGACCCGAACATGGCGGGCGAGCACATGCGGTACTCGTACGAGTACCGCCATGTGCCGAGCAGAGCGATGCTCGAGCCGAACCGAGCTTCGGCCGAGCATGCTCGCTCATCACTACTACTTTCCTCTAACCGCAAGTGGTGTCCCCTGGTTAGTTGATCAGGCCTTGGAATGAATAGCTCACCAGAGAGATCCTTGTATTGACCTCTCATATACTTGTACATTGTGAAAAGATTTCCTTTTAGTCATCTTTTCTCTATAGTAAATAAACCAAGTTTATCTCTTCGTTCCTCATACGTCAAGTCCTCCATTCCTTTAATTAATTTTTGCTCTTGTCTGTACTCTCTCCAGTTCTAGAATATTCTATATCAGAACTGGTGCCCAAAACTGCACTGCATATCCAAGGTGAGGTCTGACCAATGATTTGTATAGTGGCAAAATGATGTTATACACTCTTGCTTAAATACCTCTTTTTTTGCAAGACAGGACTTTGTTTACTTTTGCTACTGCTGTTTGACACTGGCCAATGCTTCCAAGTTTGTAATTTACAAAGATTCATCTTAATCAACATCAGTATCATTGTTTATGAACATTACCATCTTTTTTTACTGGGAAGGAGGATTGGGACTGATGAACTATATGCATTATGTCCCATTCATCAGAGTTAAGAATTGTGAGTTCTGAGGTTCATTCGATATTCTTTAGCATGACTGAACTCCTACTCTATTGTTATCATTAGTATTACCGGTTTACATTGACATGTCTGTTTGAGATTGTATATTGGGTTTATTCCTGACTAGTGTACCATCTGATGGTTTTTCCCTCTGAGAATATTCTGGTACTAGGGACTTAACTTTGAACACGTAGAATATAAATTACTTTCTATGGCTCATCAGTTACTTTTAATGACAAGAACAGATTTATGGAATACTTTTGTATTTAAACTGATTTCCTGTCTTTCCTTACCTTTTCTTGGCTAGACATCACCAGGCCTGTGGTAATAAATTTTATTGTGGCAGATTTCCAGAGCTCATTTTTCTAAATGGACTCCAAAATTTGGCATTGGAGACCTCTATAACATCCAGTCGGTTATGTTTTTGTTTAAAGAATAAACTGAATTATTTAAAAAAAAAAAAAAAAATGATTGTTTTCCTTTAAAGAAACACTAACACTTAAAAATGAACTGGTTATACACACTTAACCCTTTGAGTGCAAGAGGGGTACCCCCTGGCATTCAAAGGGTTATGCTGATCGACTGCTTTGAGAAAGGAAACAGAGTTTTCCGAAACGAGTCTTGATTATCTAGCAGTTTCTTATGTTTTTATACTGAGAAGATTTTATTTCATGTTGAGGAGATAATTCCAACTGAAGCATACAGATACAGTATTATATCGCTAACATAACAATATATTTCCCTACTGTGGGGGACTGCACCAGTCTATATCCTTGGACTGTAGGATTTATCGGTTGTGGAAGAGTCACTATAATCAACGCAGAAGATTTTGTATCAAGTTTTTTATCATTTGAAGATTCTTCATGTTGCCAGATTTCTAGATATACGGACCGGGCATTCATGATTAACCCCAAGTGAAGACGGCAACGGTGAGTACACCGGAACATATACATACCCGCTAATATGGAACTACATATAAATGAAGTGAGACAGGGTTATACCTAAGCTGACTTGCAAGTAAGTCTTGGGAGAATCAACTTCTATCATACCAAGTGAAAAAAAATCGCAGTCAGTTTTCCCATTAAATAATTTGCTAATACGGAGTTCTATTCAAGTGAACTGAGACTGTGTCACAAATAGCCTGACTTGCTAGTAAGTCTTGGAACAATTAACACATAGTACACCAAGTGAATAAAACTGTAGTCAGGAAGCTCCTAAGAACACAAGGGATTGATCATTATATTGTTACAATATATGAATTAAAGGTGTACTGATTAACGAATCCCGTTGCCACTAAAAAACCTTGGAGATAATATGTTTTTAATGACTATATATCTGCCCTTACATCTATGCATCTGCTTGTCTAATTACTGTATAATTTTTCTGGCCATTTTGTATTTTTATTGTACAGTTTGTAGTTTCATTTAGGTTTTTGGCTTGTGTTTTACATTTTCTCCTCAATAATGTTTACATTTAACACTTTATAGTACAAAAGTTTATACATCTTTACTTTTTTTATAGTTTGAAGTCATACAAATGGTCTTGTGAGATCTATTCTGAACCCACCCATATTTTACATAACTTTACAGTTGGGGTAGTTCATTAGGGCCCCATGAGGTACCTTAAATGATTGGGTGTTGGTGTATTTTTATTCCCATATTTTCTTTGGTTTATCCATTTACTGTTTTTTCACGCTCTCCGTGGTTTTGCCGTTGTGCAGGGATGGATCAATATTAGTGTTGAGCGAGCATGCTCGGCCGATGCTCGGATCGGCTCAAGCATCGCTCTGCTCGGCACATGGCGGTACTCGTACGAGTACCGCATGTGCTCGCCCGCCATGTTCGGGTCTCCTCCCCGCACGTTTTGCGGCTGCTACGCAGCCAATAAACGTGCAGGAAGGCTCTGACATCGGTGTAATGCCAGCAGCCATGTTGGCTGCTGGCATTACACTGATTGGCTGGCCAGAACCCGTGGTCGGGTGCTGTATAGCACCTGACCATCGAGTTCGGCTCAGTCTTAGCCAGGGAGATCTGAGGATAGGAAGGGAAAGTCAGTGTAGGGAGGAAAAAAAGCAAAATTGTGAAAAAAAAGAACCAAAAGTCCTTTTTAGGACTACTGTGTGTGGGGGCAGCAGGTTATTTTGTGTGTGGGGGAAAAAAAAAAAAAAAAAAAAATATATATTCTGTTTAGTGTGCAAAGTTGCAGATTAGAGCACATTCTGTTTAGTGTGCACAGTTGCAGATTAGAGCACATTCTGTTTAGTGTGCAAAGTTGCAGATTAGAGCACATTCTGTTTAGTGTGCAAAGTTGCAGATTAGAGCACATTCTGTTAAGTCTTCAAACTAAAATATCAAAGTCACATATTCCATTCAGTGTGCGTCGCCGCAGTTTAGCAGCACATTCTGTGTACTGTGCAGAGTTGCAGAATAGGAAGAAATACTGTTAAGTCTTAAAACTAAAATATCAAAGTCACATATTCCATTCAGTGTGCTTCGCCGCAGTTTAGCAGCACATTCTGTGTACTGTGTAGAGTTGCAGAATAGGAAGAAATACTGTTAAGTCTTCAAACTAAAATATCAAAGTCACATATTCCATTCAGTGTGCTTCGCCGCAGTGTAGCAGCACATTCTGTGTACTGTGCAGAGTTGCAGAATAGGAAGAAATACTGTTAAGTCTTCAAACTAAAATATCAAAGTCACATATTCCATTCAGTGTGCTTCGCCGCAGTGTAGCAGCACATTCTGTGTACTGTGCAGAGTTGCAGAATAGGAAGAAATACTGTTAAGTCTTCAAACTAAAATATCAAAGTCACATATTCCATTCAGTGTGCTTCGCCGCAGTGTAGCAGCACATTCTGTGTACTGTGCAGAGTTGCAGAATAGGAAGAAATACTGTTAAGTCTTCAAACTAAAATATCAAAGTCACATATTCCATTCAGTGTGCTTCGCCGCAGTGTAGCAGCACATTCTGTGTACTGTGCAGAGTTGCAGAATAGGAAGAAATACTGTTAAGTTTTCAAACTCAAATATTAAAGTCACATTTTCCATTCAGTGTGTGTCACCGCAGTTTAGCAGCCTATTCTGTGTACTCTGCACAGTTGCAGAATAGGAAGAAATACTGTTAAGTTTTCAAACTCAAATATTAAAGTCACTTATTCCATTCAGTGTGTGTCACCGCAGTTTAGCAGCCTATTCTGTGTACTCTGCACAGTTGCAGAATAGGAAGAAATACTGTTAAGTTTTCAAACTCAAATATTAAAGTCACATTTTCCATTCAGTGTGTGTCACCGCAGTTTAGCAGCCTATTCTGTGTACTCTGCACAGTTGCAGAATAGGAAGAAATACTGTTAAGTTTTCAAACTCAAATATTAAAGTCACTTATTCCATTCAGTGTGTGTCACCGCAGTTTAGCAGCCTATTCTGTGTACTCTGCACAGTTGCAGAATAGGAAGAAATACTGTTAAGTTTTCAAACTCAAATATTAAAGTCACATTTTCCATTCAGTGTGTGTCACCGCAGTTTAGCAGCCTATTCTGTGTACTCTGCACAGTTGCAGAATAGGAAGAAATACTGTTAAGTTTTCAAACTCAAATATTAAAGTCACATTTTCCATTCAGTGTGTGTCACCGCAGTTTAGCAGCCTATTCTGTGTACTCTGCACAGTTGCAGAATAGGAAGAAATACTGTTAAGTTTTCAAACTCAAATATTAAAGTCACTTATTCCATTCAGTGTGTGTCACCGCAGTTTAGCAGCCTATTCTGTGTACTCTGCACAGTTGCAGAATAGGAAGAAATACTGTTAAGTTTTCAAACTCAAATATTAAAGTCACGTATTCCATTCTGTGTTCGTCACCGCAGTTTAGCAGCCTATTCTGTGTACTCTGCACAGTTGCAGAATAGGAAGAAATACTGTTAAGTTTTCAAACTCAAATATTAAAGTCACTTATTCCATTCAGTGTGTGTCACCGCAGTTTAGCAGCCTATTCTGTGTACTCTGCACAGTTGCAGAATAGGAAGAAATACTCTTAAGTTTTCAAACTCAAATATTAAAGTCACATATTCCATTCTGTGTTCGTCACCGCAGTTCAGCAGCCTATTCTGTGTACTCTGCACAGTTGCAGAATAGGAAGAAATACTGTTAAGTTTTCAAACTCAAATATTAAAGTCACATATTCCGTGTAAGATGAAGAAGGCGGGTAAAAAGGGACGGGGAAGTGGACGTGATCCTGATAGTTCAGGGTGCGGGTCAGGACGCGTAGAAACTGTGCCTGGTGCCAGAGCACAAGAAAGAAAGACATCCACCATACCTAGCTTCATGTCTAATTTTACAGGGCGTCGCAGGACATCACTCTCGAGGTCCGACCACTGCGAACAGGTGGTCGGTTGGATGACAGCTGATACTGCTTCCAGTCGGTTAAGCACCACCCTGTCTTCCACCAAGTCCACTCTCAGTAGCCAAGAGTCTGGTCAACATAATCCTCACTCTGATCATCCTTCCTCCCACCATACACGGTCTGGTCAAAGAAGTGATCCCACACTGGGATATAGTGAGGAGCTCGTCTCATCACCAATCCTTCATTTGACCCTCTCTCCAAGCACGCTTGCAGAGTAACATGACATCTTGTGCCCTGATTCACAACCTCTAGAGGCTACCCAATCACAAGAAGATGACAGATGTGAACGGCATTTAAGGTCAAAGGAAGTAGTGGATGATGATGATGATGATGAGACACAGTTGCCATTAAATCAACCACTATTTCCGTCTCAAGACCTTGTTGAGGAGAATGTTATACAGTTGTCAATGACTGAGTATGTGGTGGGATCAAGACATGAGGAGGATGATCAGAGTGAGGAAGTGGAGGAGGACTTGGTGGACGATGAGGTGACTGACCCCACCTGGGAAGGTGTAGAGCCGAGCGATGACAGCAGTCCTGAGGGTGAGCCATCTGCAGCACCGCAACAGGCTGGAAGAGGCAGTGGTGTGGCTACAGAAAGAAGGCGGACCGCACCAAACCGGCCCGCAAATGTTCCACGGAGCACCCCCTTGCGTAAATCTACCTTGCCAAAGGGTAGGTGTTCCGCGGTATGGCGTTTTTTTAAGGAAAGTGCAGACGACAAAAGAATTGTAGTTTGCAACCTGTGCCACACCAGAATGAGCCGAGGCATGAACACTAGAAACCTCACCACCACCAGCATGATCCGACACATGGCATCCAAGCACCGTAGTAAGTGGGAGGAACGCCTGGATCGCCCATCTGTGTCTGCAGGCCACACCACTGCCTCCTCTTCCCCTGTTTTCGGTGCCGGCCAATCGCCTGTCGAAGGCGCAGGCCCGCATACCTCCCGCCCTGCACCTGTAGCATCTGAAGCACCATCAGCGACCACATCCACTTCCCTGTCCCAGCACAGCGTCCAAATGTCGTTACCCCAGGCATTTCAGCGCAAGAGAAAGTACCCAGCCACCCACCCACAGGCCATAGCACTAACCTCACACCTTTCCAAATTACTGGCCATCGAAATGCTGCCATTTAGGCTTCTGGACACTGAGTCCTTCCGCAGCCTGATGGCAGCAGCTGTCCCTCGGTACGCGGTCCCCAGCCGCCACTACTTTTCCCGGTGTGCCATCCCCGCATTACACCACCATGTGTCCCGTAACATCACCCGTGCCCTGACCAACGCAGTTACTGGGAAGGTCCACTTAACGACTGACACATGGACAAGTGCTTGTGGCCAGGGACGCTACATTTCCCTGACGGCACACTGGGTGAATGTCGTGGAGGCTGGGAGCGACTCGGACCCTGGGATGGCACGGGTGCTACCCACGCCGAGGATTGCGGGCCCTACCTCCATCAGGGTTTCCGCCAGCACCTACGTTATTGGCTCCTCCTCCTCCGTTTCCACCTCCGAATTCTCTACACGCAGCGCCACTCCCCCATCAGCCAGTAGCTGGAAGCAGTGTAGCACTGCAGTGGGGAAGCGTCAACAGGCCGTGCTGAAGCTGATCTGCCTTGGGGACAAACAGCACACGGCCTCAGAGCTGTTGCAGGGGATTAGTCACCAGACCGAGCAGTGGCTCTCGCCACTCAACCTGCAACCAGGCATGGTTGTGTGTGATAATGGGCGTAACTTGGTGGCGGCTTTGGAGCTCGGCAAGCTCACACACGTACCATGCCTAGCGCATGTATTTAATTTAGTGGTGCAGCGATTTCTAAAAACCTACCCCAATGTGCATGATCTCTTGACCAAGGTGCGCCGCATGTGTGCACATTTCCGTAAGTCATCTACAGCTTCGGCCGGCCTGTTGAAGCTGCAGCAGCGCTTACAATTGCCAGCTCACCGGCTGCTGTGTGACGTGAGCACGCGCTGGAACTCCACCTTCCACATGTTGGCCCGGCTTTGTGAGCAGCAGAGGGCAGTAGTGGAGTACCAGCTGTTACACGGTCGTCGCCTCTCCGTTCAACTTCCTGTAATCAGAAGTGAGGAGTGGGAATGGATGTCAGACCTCTGCGAGGTTTTACGCAATTTTGAGGAATCGACACAGATGGTGAGCGGCGATAACGCTATTATCAGTGTAACCATCCCACTTCTGTGTCTACTGAAACGCTCGCTGCTCACAATTAAAACCGACGCTTTGCATGTGGAAGAGGTGGAAATGGGGGAGGAAGAGCTTACACAAGGTGATAGCCAGAGCACCCTCACTTCGTCTTCTCAGCGACAATTGGAGGAGGCGGAGGAGGAGGAGGAGGAGGAAGACACGGTTGCCTCCGCTACAGAGGGTAGCCATGGAACTTTAGTTCCATCTCTTCAGCGTGGGTGGGCAGAAGAGGAGGAAGAGGATGAGGAGATTGAGAGTCATCCTCCTGGTGAGGACAGCGAAATCTTGACTGTTGGAACTCTGGCACACATGGCTGACTTTATGTTAGGCTGCCTTTCCCGTGACCCACGCGTTATACGCATTTTAAACAACACGGATTACTGGGTGTTCACCCTTCTGGACTCCCGCTACAAAGAGAATTTCTCATCTCTCATTCCTCCAGTGGAGAGGACAAGCAAAATGGTGCAATACCAGAAGGTTCTTGTTGAAAAATTGCTCCAAAATTTTCCATCTGACAACGCTGGCGGCAGAGTACGTGCTACCTTGGCCAACAGAGAAGGGGAGAAAAGGGGAGCACACAGCAGTTCCGAGAAAGGCAGGGCAACACTCTCCAAGGCGTGGGACACCTTCATGACACCCCGCCAGCACCCTCACCCTGATGCGCAGCCTAGTGTCACAAGGAGGGAAAAGTTTTGGAAGATGGTGAAGGAGTACGTAGCAGACCGTGTCAGCGTCCTCAATGATCCCTCTGTGCCTTACAACTACTGGGTGTCCAAGCTGGACACGTGGTATGAACTGGCACTCTACGCCTTGGAGGTGCTGGCCTGCCCTGCCGCCAGCGTTCTGTCTGAGCGGGTATTTAGTGCTGCTGGTGGCATCATAACAGATAAGCGTATCCGCCTTTCCACCGACAATGCTGATAGGTTGACACTTATAAAAATGAACAAGGCCTGGATTTCCCCTGACTTCTCCACTCCACTGGAGGAAAGCCCCGGGGGAACATAAACTCACTTTATATATGTTATTTACAATGATGGGAATACTCTGTATTCCCATTCACCCCTTCCACCCAAAAAACGGGTATATGGTTGACTCTTAATCTTCTCATCCTCCTCCTCCTCTTCCATATGCCCTGGGATATAATTTTTATATAGGGCCAGCTCACCAGCGGGCCCTGTGATATAATTTTTATATAGGGCCAGCTCACCAGCGGGCCCTGTGATATAATTTTTATATAGGGCCAGCTCACCAGCGGGCCCTGTTTGACAATTTTTATATAGGTCAGCTCACCAGCGGGCCTTCTCATATAATGTTTTATTGGGTCAGCTCTCTAGCGGGCCCTCTCATATAATGTTTTATAGCGTCAGCTCACTAGCGGGCCTTCGCATATAATGTTTAGGATGGTCAGCTCCGCAGCAGACCCTCACCCATAATGTTTTAGATGGTCAGCTCAGCGCACGTTTCCCTCTTAATCATGGCCTCAGTTCAATAAAATCAAGGAAATTTTTGGGAGAATTTGCCTCTGCGCACGTTTCCCTCTTAATCATGGCCCCAGTTCAGAAAATCAAGGAAATTTTTGGGAGAATTTGCCTCTGCGCACGTTTCCCTCTTAATCATGGCCTCAGTTCTGAAAATCAAGGAAATTTTTGGGATAATTTGCCTCTGCGCACGTTTCCCTCTTAATCATGGCCTCACTTCAGAAAATCAAGGAAATTTTTGGGAGAATTTGCAGATGATATACAAGTAAATATACAGCAAATATTGTTTGGTAACAATTTTTCGCCTAAAGTCGTTTTTATTTTCCTTTTTGTGTGTTTTATGGTCAGTCTGTAAAAATGGCGTACTACGGGCGAAAGATCGTTCCCAGCAGCGATGTTGGAGTCCAAGATGCATCCAGACATCCTCCCTATGCTGTCCCTGAACCATTTCTGTGGTGTTTCCATCCTTTTCTGCCATTTTCCTATGGACCAGGCACCCTCCCCTCATCAGAGCAGGGGGTGCCTGGTGTAATGCTCGAGTCCTCCCATTGACTTCAATGGGGCTCGGGTGCTCGGCCGAGCACTCGAGCCTCAGGGGGTGCTCGGTCAGAGCACCCGAACACCCGAGCATTGGGGTGCTCGCTCATCACTAATCAATATATATTGTTTCCTTTCAAGCGTATTGAACATGACATTGAGGGTGGAGTGATATCATAGTGTATATTCCAGCCTGTTTTTTATCATAATAAATATATTTACATTACTCCATATCTCTTTTCGGACATCCTGTGTTAGCTATGTGTTTTTGTTACTATTTTCATTTATTTGTTTGGTAGTGTGACTTTATTTACTTCTTAGGTGAGAGAAGAATTATATCTTTTAGCAGCTTCACTTTTGGTTTATATTATATTTCAGTAATATTTGGTAGTAGTAGCTCACTTCAGTATATTTATAATTCCTAAGTGTTAATCTATTTGTCTAACTGTTCACAAGACCTGAATGACCCAAATTAAACATACTGCTTGCATTAGTTCATATTGTTTGTTAAAAGTGAAGTGCATTTCTAATTGTTCTTAAAAAACTTAAAGGACCCTTTGTTAAAAGCAAATGTTTGGAAATTCTGATCTTAAGTCGATTGTCACGTCACTTTTTTAGGCTGGAATGTTCAAAAGCCTGTCTCCACTTTTGGAAAATATAATATGACTGTATACCTCCCAAAATATCAAATGATCGAAGAGGGACACTTTTGTTTTAGGTGTTGTTGTTGGGGATGTGGATGGTGGTAGGGGCATTACTAAGAATTTATAGATTATTTCATAACCTATTGACACCTTTTTGTATAAGTGAATAAATGAGTTAGAACTAGGCCAAAGTATTTTATGTGCACAGACTAATATATAAACATATGTATTGAAGTTTAACCCTTTAATGACCGGTGACGTGCCAGGACTGTCACCGTTTTTTTTTCCTGCGGGAATGCTGTAAGCACAAATGGGGCCTGAAATTGACCACTCCAAGTCATGATCAGTCACAATCAAAGCGGTCCATGAGGGAAGGTAACTTCCGCAGACCGCTGGTCGTTAAGGGGTTACACAAACATTAATGTGAGTTTTATTGCTGTGGAGCAATATGATACACTTATATACACTCCACACAGTCTAATCTCCTAGAGACCTCGCTAGCATTCAAGGGGTTAAAATGACCATTTAAATCAAGTTGGTATTATGGGAATGTTTATTTGTCCCCTATGGTGCAGTTGGTTTGCTCCAGAGTTAGTGCACTTGGCTTTTATACATAAGACAAACCATTGGGTAAACCAACATTACCATAGTGGACATGCAACTTTTAACTCTTAATGCTAGAGAGATCTGCAGTGCATTGTGAATGCGTTAGAGATCTCTCTAGTGCTCAAGTGGCTAAAAGAACCATTTAAATCAGAGGACATTTGGGGAATTTGTATTTCTACCCTGAGGTGCAATTGATTTGCCTTAGAATTCCTTGACTTTTCTTTTGGAGGTAATTCATTAACCCATTGAATGCCATGGGAGTACGCAATGCATTGTGATGCTTTGGAGACCTCTCTATCATCCAAGGGGTTAAACAGTAGCCTGTAAAGCGGTATAAAACTGGTGCAGGGACACAGAGTGTATTGGCCACACCCATAATTTAGAATGTCGGTGTGGCCAGCACAGCTGAGGCGCCCCTCAGAATTTGGAGCTCTTGGCTGCTTACTCTGGCTAGTGGGAAATCCTGCCCTGCCTGGTAGTGGTAAAAACAGCCACATTTGTGTGTTGTGCACTGAGAACAGGCTCACTCCTCCCTGACCAGCTGACCACACTATTAAATTGGTTCCTTCCTGTAAAACCCGAGACTGTTGAGAATCCAAGATGAGGCCCGACCCCTGGAGAATGCAGGGTACGCAGATACATTAAAATGCCCCTAGCTGCTATTGTACTACAACTCCCATTATCCTCATCTTGTCATTGCGGTTTCTGTTAGATGGAATAACTCTATGCCAGAGGTGGACAATTTATGCTCTTCAGCTGTAATATCCATTGGCTGACTGAATAAAATGGGGAGCCACAGGTTGCTTACCCCATAATAGACATTTGCAACAACTATGATGGAAGTTGTAATCCCACAACAGTCAGAGTTACGTTTTGCCTCTGTATGTCATAGACAGATTCCCCTTGTCAGTAACTGGGATGGGTGACTGATGATTAAAATGATAGTAATGTTTCAAAATAAAATCAGCTGCAATTAATCTTCATAATATTTGGGCCATAGAGAGTGTTATTTCAAAACTTGTCAGAGTTGTAGTTCAAGAGTAGTTGAATGATACAGTATCCCCCTCCCATCCCTTTTACTGATGTAACACTGCTCACCTCAGAGCAGAAAGCTGGTGTCCAGATGGCTTGCAGACAGGGACAATCTTCAATTAGCATAAGGGAAATACCTGACAAATCTGTCAAGGGGCAGGGTTTTCATTGTTCTCACAGTAAGTAGATTGTCTCTTGCTGTGAGCGGACTCGTCTTAAGAACAGATTCCACATCTGAGGGGAGGTGTCTTATATTAGGTAAAAGGGGCGGGAGGGGGATAGTTTATCATTCAATTACTCTTGAACTACAACTCTAGCAGTAATGAAATAACACTCTCCATGGCCCAAATACTATGAAGATTAATTGGAGCTGTTTTTATTTCGAAACATTACTATCCCTTTCATGAAGATGTATTCCAGTCACAGCTGGAGAGCTACATGTTGCCTGACAAATCTGTCATGCCAGTAACTATGTACAATTGACTACTTGCAGGTCTGTAATAATCATGCACCACTAACGAAGACCAAAGTAAGGGAAGCCCCACATACCCTGGATTTCAGCTGGTCCCCTTGGGTTATTCCATTTTAGAGATGCCTTATGGACAAAATTTAAACTAACTGGCTCTGAGCCCAATCATACTGTCAACAGTCAATGTTATATTTGCACAAAGCAAACAAAACTATCCAAGGCTCAATATTGTACTGCAAACCTGATCAATAACATATCAAATCCAGACAACGTCTGGAAGGTTATTAAATATCTACAATCCCCTATCCATTCTCACAGCTCAACTATACTGATTGTGAGACCTAAGAATATTTTTTTCTACAGTCCATATAACATATACAATTTTAGTTGTGCCCAAAAATATAGATTGCATGATAGGCATGCTC
The DNA here is from genome assembly GCA_037306005.1 of Rhinophrynus dorsalis. Classification (NCBI taxonomy): domain Eukaryota; kingdom Metazoa; phylum Chordata; class Amphibia; order Anura; family Rhinophrynidae; genus Rhinophrynus; species Rhinophrynus dorsalis. Next base: position 135,999,455 of record CM074726.1, on the reverse strand, counting down.
TGAACAAAAAAGATTGAGAACCACTTGATTAAATGCTAGATGGGCCTCCAAAGCTTTGAGAAAAAAGGAATCAAGACTTCTCTTGCATTCAGTGGTTGAAAGCCACATTTAGATCAATGGGAATTTTCATTATCCCCAATGGTGCAGTTTGGTTGCCTCAAAATTACTTATCATACAATAATATAAAAGCCCAGATGTATGTTTGTCTGGTGTAGTCATGCGCAGTAGCGACTGCCCGAACAGCGAAAACTGATTAGCAACAGAGCAAATGAGGTAACTAGGGACGCACCATCCAGAGACTCAGAGCTCAAGAGCAGCCCTATGTCTGGGTGGGCTGAGCCTGGCACAAACCGAGCACACAAGGACGCGCTTGAGCAAGCAAAGAGCTGACACCACAACAGCACAGGGGAACCATCCAGGGAAACCAGTCAACCGCCGAGAGCTGCGGGCAGGCACAGGGAGCTCAGGGATTGTCTGCAATGGCTGCAGGTGGTGCCATCTTGTAGCAACAGACTGAATGAGGTAACTAGGGACGCGAGTGAGGAGGAAGTGTGAGGGGAAGAGACAGCAAGAAGTGCAGGAAGACTGGTATGGGGAGATTATGAGAGACAGCTGGAGAGGCATCACCATGGGGACAGTGTGAGAGACAACTGGAGAGACACCACCAGTGGGAGAGTGTGAGAGACACCAGTTAAGGGAGAGAGATCTGGAGATAAAGTAAGGAAGAAGTGAAACACCAACAAGGGGAGAGTGTAAGAGAGAGGAGAAACACAAGGGGAGAGTGTAAGAGAAGAGAAACACCAGCAAGGGGAGAGTGTAAGAGAGAGATGGAGAGAGAAGGTGTCAGTAAAGGGAGAGTGTGAGAGACAGCTGGAGAAAGGAAAGACACCAGTAAAGGCAGACTGCCCAAAAGGCAGTTTCTACTGCATATGACTGCATCAGACAAACATACATTTGGCCTTTTATTATGCTTAATGGCCCATGTACACGGGCTTTTACACTAGTTTCTTAACAGTACATCAGCCTCAGTGAGGGAGATTCACTAAGCGGTGATAAAGTGGTGATAAAGTGGAGATGTCTTCTCCAGTGATATCACTTCTGTAGTTCCTATGTTATTCTGTAGAGCCTATGCATTAAGATCTCCAAAGCTGAAGAAATTTTAGTGAATAGGCTCCATGCAATAACATAAGAATTGGAGAAGTGATATCACTGGAGAAGTTATCTCACTTTATCACATGCTTTAGTGAATCTTCTCCAGTGTCTGACATTCTTAAGCAATTCTACACAGGTTCTTTAGCCACGGCCATGGACACACTCCCCACTAATCACATGATCTACTCAATAGCCTCGCCCATCTTTGCATGTTACAGGAAATACTCTTAGCCTAAAACATTCAAACACAAAAAAACTCATAGAGAAACAGAAACATTTTCTATGAAAACATATGTATGTTTTTTCTTGCTGATTAAAACAAAGATACTCCCAAACTGGGTGATTTTTAATTCAAATGTTATTACAACTCTTTTAATTGAAATGTGATAGGAACAGCATCATCTGGAGAACATGATAGAATGTGTTAGTTTAATTAAAAAAACTTTTGAATAAAAATATCCAAACAGTGGAAACAGTATTATTTACTCACCATTAAAAGCCCTATAACATATTTTTGTATGCTTATTTTGAATACTCTTAGGGTGTCTCTCTAAGAGTGAAGGATAATCCAGACATGGACCCCTTGCTCTCAGTGCCTAGGGAATCTAGCTGCACCCTCCTGACGAGGCCCAACAAGGCCGAAATGTACGTCGGGGGTTAGCTGGTGTTCCCATGCTGGGGGGACTTGCACGTCATTTTGGAACTGGACCGCCCTTTTGGGTGGGATTTGCCTAATATGTACGTGGAAATTTCTCCTCTGTAATTGTGCTAGAGAGGTAAAACGTGATGCTTCTGAGCGGTGATTAGCCATAGAACAGCTTAGCATGGTGAGTGCAGCTAAATACACCATTAGAGACAACTAAAATCCCCATTAATTTAAAATGGGGCTTTTTATCCCGTTAATTCTAGAGAAATTGGGAATGTTTCATTTTTTTTCCCCTATAGTGCAGTCTTGAGGCTGGAGTACTAGCTCACCATTACAAATAAACTGTGTTTGCCTCAATCACCAACCCCTGATCTTCAATATGCAAATGAGTGAGCTGATCTCCAAGGTGCTTTGAGCTGGATTGAAACAATGTGACTTTTTTTTACAATTGTTTTGTGATAGTTTTACCACTGTTTCAGTAAATAGCTACCTTTGTTCTTCATATCCCTGGAATGTCATGTTTGGTTTTTAGGAGAATTGCTTGAGATGAGAAAAAGTGATCTCTGACTCATGAAAGCTGCTCTGATGAAACTGTTCTCTGTGGACCAAGAAATGCATAGACCTATTATATTACTGTTTTTATTTTATATATAAATCTGTGTTTTTTATAACACTAGTTGCATCTGAATCCTGTGATCTCAGTTACTTGAAGTCAAATACACTGAGTCTGTGATCAGCTGAATATCAGTCTCGGTGGAGACAGGTGCTAAACATTTCCATGAGCAATTTGGAAAGACCTGGTTAGCTGTACTTGATATATAAACTAGACTTACACTGTTAACACCCCCCCCCCCTTTTCATTTTGCTTTGTGCTTTTTCCCTGTCATATGTTCCTGTTAAAGTGGAACTACCACCCCTTACAAACATAGCCACAAATATTTACCCATCTGGAGACTAGCTGCTCAGTAGCGCTAGTCACCAGAATTATTACCGCATTAGTGAGAATTATACACTGCACCCGGACTGACAGGCAGGAAACAGCGCAGACATCTTTCCATAGTGACATCTGCATGCCTGCGCTGTCAGTCCCTTTGGAGCCAAACGGCTCCTATCAATGCCTCCTAGAGCAGGCTGGGACTGACAGCGCAGGCGTGCAGACGTCACTATGGAAAGATGTCTGCCCTGTTTCCTGCCTGTCAGTTCAGATGCAGTGTATAATTCTCATTAACGCGGTAATAATTCTGGTTACTACCGCTATTGAGCGGATATGTCGCCAGATGAGTAATTATTTGGGGCCATGTTTGTAAGGGGTGGTAGTACCACGTTAAAGTAAGAACCACTTACTCCTATTGATGTAGTGTCTCCTTAAAAAACAAAGACTAAAGACAGTAGAACACAATATAATAATTATATTGACACCATTACCTTGATATCAGCCATAGAGGTCGTATTCAGGGAACTAATAGGGTCTAATTATTGAGAACCTCACTGCACGACAGAAGATAAATGAAAATGCCAATTAATTTAAAGGGATAGTAATGTTTCATAATAAAATCAGCTCTAATTAATCTTCATAGTATTTGAGCCATGGAGAGTGTTATTTCAATACTGTCAGAGTTGTAGTTCAAGATTAATTGAATGATAAAGTATCCCCCTCCCGCCCCTCTTACTGATGTAACACTACTCAGTTTAGAGCAGAAGGGAGTGTCCAGGTAGATTGCAGAGAGGGACAATATTCAATTAAGATAAGGGAAAAAGCTGAAAAACCTGTCAAGGGGGGCAGAGTTTTCATTGTTCTCACAGTAAGAATATTGACCCTTGATGTGAGCTGTTTGGTCTATGGACTGGAATCCACATCTGAAAAGGGGGGGCTTACACTAGGTAAAAGGGGCGGGAGGGGGAAACTTTATCACTCAATTACTCTTGAACTACAATGCTCACAGTAATGAAATAACAATCTCTATGGCTCAAATACTATGAAGATTAATTGGAGCTGCTGTTTTTGTGAAACATTACTATCACTTTAAATGTGATTTAACCCCTTGTATGTTAGAAAAGTCTCCAATTCATGACTTCATGTGGGACATCTCTCTTTAGTATTCAAATGGTTGAAAACCCCATTTAACCCTTTGAGTGCCAGAGATGTATCAATGCATTGAATTGAAATGCGTTGGACACCTCTCTGTCACTTAAACTGTTAAATGAATGGAAATTTTGTGAATTTTTATTTCCACTCATGGTATATTTATTTTGCACCAGAAAGCCAGCTCTTTAGTGCAGTTCTTTGTGATCTAGGACTGATCACAATATAAAGGGGGTTATGCACTAAGATGTCATAAAGAGGTGATCACATGGTAATAAAGAGGAGATGACTTCTCTGGTGATATCACTTCTCCAGTTCCTATGTTATTCTATGGAGCCTATGCACTAAGATATGCAACTTGAAAAATCATATTGCATAGACTCTATAGAATAACATAGGAACTGGAGAAACAATATGAATGGAGATGTCATCTCCTCTTCATCACACCTTAGTGCATCTCACCCATTGTGTCTAAGCCCCTTCACTACAGTAATTAATAAATGCAGAGGGAGCAGAAATAACTGCATTTCTACTCTTTGCCTTTTATGAACATGCTAGATGTTATTTGGCTTCAATACTATGTATTTGAGCCAATCATTTAGCTAGGTCAATATTTAACCTTTACACAGAATTATTTTCATTCCATGTCGCAGCTACATTCCCATGTGCTTTCCTCTATAAAAAGGGACAAACTGGCATACATTTAAAGAGAAAACCAGAAAGATTTAAAGTGGCAATGGTTAGCTTTAGCACCTGAAGCTAGTGTGGCCAACAGACTTACACTGTTTTATAAATGCTATATTCCTAAATCCAATTACTAATTGCCATATGGCACTATTTGGGCTGTATGAAGAAGATACTGCATTTCCAATGCAGTATGTCCATGTTAAGTGCTTGCAGGAAAGGCACCCTAGGTGTCCATAGCACTGCCTTTGACCACACCCCAAGACCACACCCCACAGTAACATAAATTGTTGCCTTTTGCAGAAAGTACACTTAGCACAGTGGTGGACAAACAGAGGTTCTCTAGATGTTGTTGACCCAACTGCCATTATCTTCAGATAGTGGGCATTATAGCCAACAACAACTGGAGGGCCAGCTTGCCCACCCCTGCCTTAGCATCTATATATATATGTAAAAGAGAAAGCCTCATTGCATAATTTATGTCTCCTCAGGACACAGAACATAATTTATGTCTCCTCAGAAGACACTCACACATAGAACAGAATAGCTCATTACATAATTTATGTCTCCTTAGGAGACACACACATCCAGGGGCTGCAGTAAGGAGGAGTTACTGTTCCCATTGGGTGATTCATCATGCAGGAAGTTGGCCTGCCCCCAGTATCCAGCCCGCCCACAACTCTACAACTTACCAAAAAAACAAAATGGCTGCCACTTAATCCTACACCACAGACAAACACACATACACTATCCAACTCAGGAAAGAAAAAGCACACACACCACACACACACACACACACACACACACACACACACACACACACACACACACACCAAACATACATACTTTGACACACACACAGTCACTCACTCTGATTCCCAGTGGCCTCAGCAGGACCTGTAGTACAGCCACTGAAGGGAAGCTGCAGCACCAGGGGAACAAAATGGCCCTCAAAGGGTTAAGGTAGGTCCTCATTGCTTAATTATTTCTTGACTGTCATCATTTGCCATACAACACAGAGGACAGGCAGCCATCAGGTACACACTTAACCCGCTGACTGCCACAGGGTTGTGTATTAACTTTTACCCCTCAGAAAGTGTGTTCAAACCCATCACACTGTAAACTTACATTTCCCTCCCACTTCTCCTCCTTCCCCAGCCTATTACTAACACTTTTCCACATTTTTGTTAAGCCCCGCCCCTACTCGTGATTAAGCCCTGCCCACTTTTATCCCAAATTGCCACATTGGTCTCTCCACATCAGCACCACATGAGTCCCCTCCAGGGACTCCACAAGTCAAAGTTCCCAGGTATGAATACACTTCCCACTGAGCACCACTATCCAACCAAGGAAAAAAATAAAATGGATGCCACTTGCTCCTACACCACCCTAATACACACATGCCCCACTCACACAGCACCAACACACACACACACACAAAGCCACAAATAAATATTACTCACACACACACAGCACCAAACACACACACACACACAGTCAGTCAGTCACTCACTCTGACTTCCAGTGGCCTCAGCAGGACCTGTAGTACAACCACTGAAGGGAAGCTGCAGCACCAGGGAAACAAAATGGCACTCAAAGGGTTAAGGTAGGCCCTCATTGCTGAATTATTTCTTCACTGTCATCATTTGCCATACAACACAGAGAACAGGAAGCCATCAGGTACACACTTAACCCAGTGACTGCCACAGGGTTATGTATCACGTTTTACGCCTCAGGGAGTGTGTTCAAACCCCTCACACTGTAAAGTTGCATTTCCCTCCCACTTCTCCTTCCCCAACCTATTACTAACACTTTCCCACATTTATGTTAAGCCCCGCCCCTATTTGCAATTAAGCCCTGCCCATTTTACCCCAAATTGCACCATTGGTCTCTCCACATCAGCACCACATGAGTCTCCTCCAGGGACGCCACAAGTCAAAGTTCCCAGGTATGAATACACTTCTCACTGCTATTTAACTCTGACATGACTCTCTATACCTTAACTCTTTGAGTGTCAGAGGGGTGCACAACACATTGCAACACACTCTGGCATTCAAAGGGTTAACATGCTGCTATAACGCTCCTTTTATTTTCTGATTTCCATTTGCACGATCCAAACACACACACACACACACACACACACACACACACACACACACACGAAAAATACTGCAATTCTCGCCCAAAGTAAAGGAGAAATAAAACAACACTGATGTAATGGCGTACCTCCCAAGTGTCCCTCTTTAGGAGATATTACTGCTTCATACCTCCCAAGTGTCACTTTAGGAGATATTAGTGCCACTTGTCTGTGTTTATCAGTGTGTCTACATTTCACAAATGTACGCCCAACGGTCATAACATGACGGGCAACGCTGTCCCACATTGCTAGTATAACATAAAAACACAAAAAGCTCTTTACCTCTTGGCTGCTATCAACACATCTTGCAAAGCAATTATTTCATTTCTAAGATTCTTATGGAAGGAAACTTGTTCCCTGACCTTTAGACATCCCATGCCTGCTTCCCTTCCCTTTCCTTAGCTCACTCTCCTCTATGCTATCTCTTTGGCCCACTCTCCAAGCTTCCATCTTCTCTGGACCTCTCCAATCCATTTGATGTCCTCTGGCCCACTCCCCCTTCAAGTTCCTCTAGCCCTATCTCTGATCTTCCATCTTCTCTGGCCCACTCCATTCCATCTCCTCTGGCCTACTCCCCCTTCAAATTTATCTGGCCCTCTTTCTGTTCTTCCATCTCCTCTGGCCCACGTCCTCCTCCATTTCCTCCAGTCCTCTCTGTTTTCTTCCATCTTTTTCCAGCCCACTCCCCTCCTTTCAGTCTCCTGTTTCTCCTTCCGTCTCCTCTGATTTGCTCCCTTCCCCTTCCTTTAATGTATTTGGTGAGCTTCCCTTTTCAGCTCCCATTGACCACCGCATGCCCTCTACTCATTCTTGTTCACACATTGTTTCCCCTTCCCCTTTTCCTCTTGCTTTATTCTCTCTATCCCTCCATGAATCATTTAAGATCAAGTTGGACAAATTTAGAATTTTTTGCATATCTTCTTGAATTGATCAGAAAAAGTAATTGTTGTTGGTACATCCCTAATATATAGCATCTGAGGGATTACATTTCTAGAAGTGCATGATATGCAAAGTCAAGTTGCCTATACTTTTTAATGTTTTTTATTTTCATCTTCTCTTACTATTTTTACACAGAGAACTTTTTGTCAGGGACAGTAATAGCAGAGATAATTATACAATGTAGAAAAGTTTCAACGGAAAAAAGATGTCATACAGCATACGGAGAACTTAGTGCTGCAGGGATACACTGTGTCACTGTCCTGTTTTGATGTCTGACAGGTCAGAAAGCTCTATAAAACTACAAACATATTATAGACAAAGGGTTAGTATTCCTGTAAAGCAATAGCAATGCCAGGTACAAGGTATTTGGGATTGTGATGGCTATACCCACTGCTTAGCACACTGGGTGTGACCAGCACAGATGTTGAGACTCATTCAGTTAAAGGGATAGTAATACTTTGTTTTAGAAATCTCTAAAATTGTAGATTTTAATAATAGAATTAAAATAAGCTACTTCCCATTTCTCAAAACGTAATAGTTTTTGTGTTAGTAGCATTTAAACTTTCACTCTCCCTCCCCTTTCTCATACATCAGCGCTCTAGCTGACAGAGGCAGATCCTGGTCTCGGGACTGGCGGAGGCTCTTCAGCAGAGCCAAGACTGTGACATTTATGAAGAAATAATTCAATGGAATGGTCTACAAAGTGTGCTTGCAAACCAGGCAAATGTAGCGATCTCGGCTCTGCTGAAGAGCCTCTGCCGGTCCTGGGACCAGGATCTGCCTCTGTCAGCTAGAGCGCTGATGTATGAGAAAGGTGTTGGGGGTGGAGTTTAAATGCTTCGAACACAAAACTATTACGTTTTTGAAAAATGGGAAGTAGCTTACTCTATTATTAAAATCAACAATTATTAGTATCCCTTTAAGCACCCCTAGTTTGCAGCCTCCTATGCCCTATATATAACATCATTTTAACAAGCCCACCAGCGTGTGGCTCTTAAAAATAATTACCCAGCACATAAAATGGAACATACCGCCTTCATAGAAAGCCAATAACTAGCATATCTGGGATTGAAAATAACAAGTTTCAACTTCTAAAATAAGAATTAAGAATGTTATATTTGGCAAGGTTCTCATTTCATGCTGTGTTCAAAGGGTCTCTTGTTAACCCCACTATGGAAATTTCAATGTATATGTATTTCATATTCTATTTGAATTTACTTTTTTCACAGATTTCATAGATTTTTTGCCCAATGATTTGCTTTCCTTCCTGTCTCACACAGGTAGGCTGATGTACTAAGGAGACTGCACCAGAAGTGATAAATAAACATCCCAAGGTCCAACTGATGTAAACATAGCTCTGATGGACCATGGACTGACCCCCAGGTAAACTGGCCACCCATACTACCAGGTCTCACTATTTGTACCATATGCCCCTGAACCTCCTAGGGGTGCCTTGGATTTGTCCTAGTTATACCTGCTTTCATCCGGGAGCTCTGGGCTTCCCAGACTGCCTCCCATAGACTTTTCCCTGGATTAACAGGGTGCAGGGCACATTGCCCATGGATCTGAAGGGATGGAATGGCTCCAGGATTGAGCACCCTGTAACAGAGCTGATCTGCAGTGGGCAGTCACTGTGAACTGTGAGCCTTATTCCTCATGTAGAAGAGGTGCGACTAGAGCAAATCAACTGCTCCACAATGTTTTAGGGACCTCTTTAGCATTCAAGGGTTAAAAGTACCATTTAAATCAATGGGAATCTACCCTCCTCCCCCATGGTGCAGTTGGATTGCGCCGGAATTGCTCCTGAGCAATGGACTGACATTGCTCCTGTGTAGCAATTGTTCTTCCTACTTCCCATTGGTTAGAATATTATTATTCTTTATTTGTATTTCGCCAACTTATTCCACAACCCTGAGATTAATATGTTTACAAAGTTGATGCAATTGTTATGCAATGAAAATTGAATAAAAACACATGGGGGGAGAGTCACTAAGCAGTGATAAAGTAGAGAGGACTTCTCCAGTTTATCACTTATCCAGTTCCAGTGTTATTCTATAGAGCCTAGTGTTAGACTAGAAAAGTCATCTCTACTTTAACACCACTTAGTGAATGTCCCCCAATAGTTTGTTATAAAAGTGAAGCTTTTTGTCAGACACAGCTTTTGCTGTGTGTGCTGTATGTACTCGGGATGCTATAATGGGGTGACACATGCTTTGTCAGTGCTCTGATGTCCCATGTTCCTGTTCTGTTTGTGTTATGATGAATAAAGTTGAGTTGTACTGTTTTTCTGCCTGATCCACTTAATTTCATTCTGCATCAAAGAACCCACAGCGAATTCCTAGTCAGACACAGGGACATTCTGTCACAACTCCAGAAGTCTGGGACAACACGGCCCCTAGGGGTCAGTCCAATGTCCACCACAAGCATTTTTAAACCCTATAGATCAAATGCATTGTGAAGCATTCAAGGGGCTAAAAGTTTTGGTTAAATGAACAAGTATGTGTTCTTCTTAGTACATCAGCCTGAAGGAGTAGTGCTAGAATGATGATTTTCCAAGATTCTATTTGATTTTTAACCTTTTGAGTAATGTCAATTATACGTTTAACCCTCTGAGAGAAAATCAGAGGGTTAAAGAACTCATCTCTCCAATATTTACATTATATTATACTGATTTGAATCCAAACCAATCTGCAAAACAGCTCAATGACTGAAACACCCCAAGTGGTTTACAAAAAATATGTGCGGAATTTATAATAAAAACAAGATGTGACCACTGAATAGAATTGTTCGCTGAGTTTAAAAAGAGGAAATTCTTATTAGATGAGTGCTTGGAGGCCTGTCAGACTGTGCAAAGTCTTTTACCAGACACTGCAGACCCCTACAACAAGATCGTTGCCTGCAACACCATATATTAACCTCTCAAGGACCGGAGGGGTGTGTAATGAATGCACTCGCCAAATGTCCCTTTGTGGTAATTTTTTTATTTACATGAAAGTGTTTATATTATAGGCTTTTTCAATGTAAAAGAGAGGGGACTCCCACCACTGGCAGATTATTTAATTCAAAACTTACTACATCTCAGACTTTTATTTTAAATCAAAGTGTTAGCAACCAGGGGTGGACTGACAGGACCCAGGGCCCCTGGTCCAAAAAGAGGTCTGGGCCCCCTGCCCTATTACATCATTGATCCCACCCCATGTCATCCTTGGCCTGGGGAGGTAATGGATGGCCTGGGGGGTACTGAATGGCCACCCATTACCACCCCCAGACCATTCAGTACCCCCCATGACATCCATTACCCCCCAGTCCATCCATTACTTCTCCCAAGCCGTCCAGTAACCCGCGCCCCCCCCCAGGCCATCCAGTACTACTGGCTTACTGTACTGGCTTTCCTGTGCTGTGTGCGCTGCGTGGTGGGTCTTCTGTTCTGTGGCTGCACTGCTGTCGATCACTCAGTGTCACTGCTACGCTAGTCCTCCAGCTCCTGGCGAATCACTGAGTCCCCAGTAGTCCCTAGCCTGTGTGTCGTCCTTGGCAGGCTAGGTGTCATGAGATGTCCGGTCCCCTGTGGCGGGCGGGCTTTGCTGAGTCTCACACTCCCTCCCCCCACATCATCACGCGCCCCTGCAGGCCGTGATGACATCAATGCACATGCTACTACGCATGTGCAGAAGCAGAGGAAGAGGCACACAGTAGCGCTTGCTGCCAGCCAGACATTAACAAGTAAGTCTGGACTCTGGCAGCAAGCGGTGGATCTTGCTGTGTGGGTGGCAATGTGGCATCATCTTGCAGGTTATAATGTGAGGCCTGATGGAGCAACAGGCAGCACATTTTTAAATCAGCGTGGCCGCGGGCCCCTAAATGGCAAGCAGCCAAGCAGATGGGACTTTAAAATTATACTTGCTGGTGGTGGTGGCGGCGGGCCCCCCTCGGTCACGGGCCCTCGGTCCGCGACCAAATGCCCGAATGGTCAGTCCGCCCCTGTTAGCAACAGTTCCAACTAGTGCCCAGAAGGCAATTCTTTTTTATAATGTGCTCTATGGGAGAGTTTGCATTATTGATGGAGATTAACTAAGTGGTGATAAAGAGGTGATAAAGCGGAGATGACTTCTCCAGTTTACCACTTCTCCAATAACTATGTTATACTATGGACCCAATGCAAAAAGAAATGCAGCAAAATGCCAGGCACTTCCTCTCTGAACAAGAGAAGCAGCCAACCCCAGATGAATGTTTTGGCCTTGTTGGGCCTCATCAGTGAGGCGTAGCTGTCTCTTCCTTAGTGTTAGCAACACCACCCGCTGACTGTCATAGAAAATTGTGATTTAATTTAAGAACAATTACATTTTACGGAGCAGGAAAAGTCACAATATTATATTTTTTTCTTAAAAAAAACAAAAGAACAAAGTCTACTGCTCCTATAAAATGCAAGACAGAGGTAGACTACCTTTGACACTATGGTTATTGTGGACCGCAGCTACATCATCCCTAACCAATCTTTGGCTAATTGGGGATAATGGAACTTTTAATCTCTAAAAGCTTGAGCTCCAAAGGTTGCTTAAAGGTGAAGTACCCCTCTTGTCATAAAAACCACCTACTTATCTTAGTATGGTCAGAAAACCATAATGGTATCTATGAATTTTACTCTTGTGACTTTATTCAAAGATAACATCATCAATCAGTCCTGGATGAGATGTCCATGGGGGCGGACATGATAGTTGCTAGCAGGACTCCAGGATATCATCTCTTCCTACTGTGCATGGTAATCTTAACCCATAATGGACCTGAGGAACCCATCTGCTTCTTATGGGATTGAATTAAGCTCATACATTCTTCCTGCTTCACCTTATAAACAACTGCCAGCAACCTTCATGTCCCCAACCATGGACAAGACATTCAGGGTTGAGTGAACATGTTATCCCTTGAACAAAGGCAACAGGGAAATACTCTTGGGGACATTAGGATGTTCTGGCCATAGTACGGTAAGTGGGTGGCTTTATTAGGAGTGCTGATTCTCCTTTAATCCTGATATACAGTAATATTTTCAAATAACTAACTTTTGCCAAACAGCTGAAAGAAGGGAGCAAAGATCCTCTAACTATGTTCACACACAGTGGTTTGAACTCTGCCCAAGACATTATTTGCATTGAAATGTTAAAGCAAACTGTCATTACCACTTGCAAGAGAACATTTGCATTTATAAATCAGAAAGTTAATACTGTGTGTGTGTATATCCTGGCAGCGGAACTGAAAAGGCATGAAGTGCAAACATTAATGATCTGAGAGTGGCATGTTAAGGAGTCATGAGCCCAGCTTATTATTTGTACATTTAGGGCTAAATGCACAAAGTGAAAGTGAGTACCTCCCAACATTCCCTGTGGCCATAGAGGGACACTTTTGTTTTAGGTGGTGTTGTTGGGGGTGTGGCTGGTGGGCTTTCCATTTCAAGAATGTTTAGGTTATTCCATGACCCAGGCCTTACAATTTTAAGTCCTTTGCTACTAGCCAGACCTGAAAAGTTACTCGCCACTACAAGCCATAGCATACCCACCAGGGCTGAATTTCTACTCGCCAGGGCTAAATTTTCACTCGCCATTGGCTAGTGGAAATTTTGAGCCCTGCCATGACCTACTGACACCTCTTTGTGTTACTGCATAAATAATCTAGAGTAAGAGCAAAATATTTTATTTACACAGACTAATTTATATACACATATACTGCAGTTTATACACACATTAATGTGAGTGTTATAGTTGTGGAGCAATGTGATGCACGTATATACACACTGCACAGTCTCATCTAAACACAGGGACACCAGGGTGGGAAAGAGGGACGGATGGATTTGGGTGTCAAAAAGGGACTGTCACAACTAAAGAGGGATACTTGCTAGATGTAAAAGTAGAGTAATTCTGGGGCAAACCAACTACGCTTTAGAGAATCAATAAAAATTTCCCAAATTCCTAAATAGGATCTTCAATTGCAGTAGGATTATGCATTAACCCTTTCAGTGGAATGCGTTGCTTTCACCTCTGGCACTGAAAGGGTTAAGGAGTGATAATATCCTGGGAACGTCCTTGTTTGGAGCTTCCAGAAATGGCTCATAGGCTGAGAATGGGAGTGTCCAAATTATGCTAATTGTGTCACAAAATACATGGGGTTAATCAGGTGGGTGGGATTGAGAGAAAATAGGTGTGGTTTGACATTAGAATGGGTGAGAAATGGGTAGAAGAGGGCAAGAAGTAGGTGGAGCTACCCAGAGATCCCACCAAAGCCAGAGAAGCAGCCTCTAACAATAGTTATTGGGTTTTCCCAGATACGGTGATAAAGAGGAGATCAGTTTCTAGTGCTATTCTGTGGAGCCTCTGTACTGAGATCCCTTTGGCTTTTGGGAGAACTCAGGGACCCGTGTATAAAAGCAAAGGGAAATAATTCAGGGCACACCATCTCTAACATAGGGGACAAAGAAACTTTCCTATTAAAATAAGTGGGACTTTTAATCCCTTGAATCTCAAAAGCATTGCTTCTCAATGTATTGGAGACCTCTCTAGCATTCAATTGGGTTTAAAGATACGTTTAACCCTTCGACTGTCAGAAGGGTATGCAACACATTGCTTTGAATGCGCCACGTAACCCTCTGGCACTCAAAGAGGTAAATCAATGGGAATTTTGGGAGTGTTTCTTTCTCCCCTAGTGTACATTTGGGTTGTTCCTGTTTCCATTTATAAATAAGAACCCAAGGGCAGAATGCAAGAAACGCGCGCAATTGCTATTTACAATGTACTTTTGCTGGCAAAATAATTAGCACCAAAATTTTACTGAATGGCGCATGTTTTTGCTCAATTAGTGAATGTCAATTAGCAAATGCGTTTCAAAAAGTGGGTGTGTCTAAAGTGTCCGGAGTTTTCTCAGAGGATTAGCAATTGCACCTAATTCAGCAAAGCAATTAGCACACATTTTCATACACCTGGCTAACTTTGCCATTAATTTAGGAGCAGGTGCTAATCGGAATCAAGGTGTTAATAGGTTTCTTACATCAAAACGTGAACAATCGCAAACAGCACATAAATTTATGGCTTTTATCAAACCGCGAATGCTCCACTTTCTTGCATTCCAACCTAAGGACCTTATTCATTAAGTTAAATAAGAGCAACTTTGGAGCAAACCAACTGTACCATGGGGGGGGGTGAAAATTCCATAAATTCCCATTGATTGATATGGAACTTTTAAAATCTCCATTTAAATTAACAAAAACTGTTATATATCCACTATGGTGCCATTGGTTTGCACCAGGATGACTCCAGTCTTCTTTTTGTACATATAATCATTAGTGTTCAGATAACAGGAGATCAAAAGTATATTAATCCTCTGTGTGCCAGAGCTATGCAAAGTGGTGGTTGCCTCTCTGGCACTCAAAGGGTTAAGTTAGATGTTTGTCATACCTCCCAAGTGTCCCTCACTGAGACTCAAATCCGTCTGTCCCTCTTTCCCACCCTGGTGTCCCTGTGTTTAGGAGATCAGACTGTGTGGTGTGTATATAAATGTATCACCCTGGTGTCCCTGTGTTTAGGAGATCAGACTGTGTGGTGTGTGTATATAAATGTATCACCCTGGTGTCCCTGTGTTTAGGAGATCAGACTGTGTGATGTGTGTATAGAAGTGTATCACCCTGGTGTCCCTGTGTTTAGGAGATCAGACTGTGTGATGTGTATATAAGTGTATCACCCTGGTGTCCCTGTGTTTAGGGGATCAGACTGTGTGATGTGCATATAAGTGTATCACCCTGGTGTCCCTGTGTTTAGGAGATCAGACTGAGTGGTGTGTATATAAATGTATCACCCTGGTGTCCCTGTGTTTAGGAGATCAGACTGTGTGATGTGTATATAAGTGTATCACCCTGGTGTCCCTGTGTTTAGGAGATCAGACTGTGTGATGTGTATATAAGTGTATCACCCTGATGTCCCTGTGTTTAGGAGATAAGACTGTGTGATGTGTATATAAGTGTATCACCCTGGTGTCCCTGTGTTTAGGAGATCAGACTGTGTGATGTGTATATAAGTGTATCACGCTGGTGTCCCTGTGTTTAGGAGATCAGACTGAGTGGTGTGTATATAAATGTATCACCCTGGTGTCCCTGTGTTTAGGAGATCAGACTGTGTGGTGTGTATATAAATGTATCACATTGCTCCACAGCAATAAAACTCACATTAATGTGTATATAAACTTCAGTATGTGTGTTTAAAAATTAGTCTGTGTAAATAAAATACTTTGGTCTTGTTCTAAACCACTTATTCTGTTACACAAAGAAGAGGTGCCAGTAGGTCATGAAATAACCTAAAAACTGTGTAATGCCCCGCCCACCAGTCACACCCTCTGCAACACCACTTAAAACACAAAAGTCCCTCTTTGGCCATTTGAAATGTTGGGTGGTATGGTTTATGGCCAAAACCAAGCTTGCCTGCCGTGCCACAGCTCCTCAGATTAAGCAACTCTCTATTTGCCTCAAATTTGAAGTGAACATGTATTTAGAGAACCGTCTTACCTCTGCTGTGACCAAGACCCTTGTGAGGGAAGTAAGGGAGGTATTTACAGGGATGTATTAATGACTGGATGTACCTGGCATATGCTGGGGGCCTCATGCTAGGCAGAAAGGCCTCTCCGGTGATGGAAGCTATCTGTCACTATATACAACAAAAAATACTATGCTGGCATGGGGCTGGCTGCTAGCAGGATGAGCAGTGCAATTCTAACAATACTTTTTGCTCCCCTCCATTTGAAACAGCACAGTGGAGTAAATTCTCCACATGCTCACTCCTTATCATGCAGGTTGTAACCCAGAATTCCCTAGTAAGGAGCAAGCCTGTGGAGCCTCTCAACTGTAGCATTGCAAATCAAGGGCAGTGAGGGACAGGAGCACTGCTCTACACTACTACCTACTGAAAACAGAAGGTAAGGGGGAGGGGGCATCAGCCAGTGTATTTGGGATCTGAGCCTAGAGTGGATAGGGAACAAGGCTGTGTGTGTGGTGGTGGGGGGTGTCAGCCAGTGTATTGGGGGAATTTGTGGCTATCAGTGGGCAGAAGAACAATTTCCTCATAGGCAGGGGGTCATTGTACAATTATACTAGGGGCTTCAGAAGATCTTAATACAGCCCTGGGCCTACTTAAATCATCCTTCTTCCCTTAGCAACCCTCTACTGAGCACCCTCTTTACCCTCGCATCCTCCTGGTGTTCAGTCTCTTTTGTGGTTTTGAATATATTTATTGTAACAGACTATGCTCTACTCAGTCTCAGGTTCCTCCTACCCATATATAATTTTTTCTATTTTCCTCCCCCTATTCTTCCTTTCCCCAATTCCCCTCATACCAATCTTCCTACTTCTACTGCTCTCTTTTCTCCCTCTTTTCTAGCTGGAAATTATGTGACTAGTTATGTACTTTGTTTTGATTGCTTGCACTGTTTGATTCTGCCTACTCTCATATGTTTCTCTACACTTGAGCTGCTTGTAACTATGTTCTCTCAATAAAGCTTTTATAATAAAATAAAAAATACAGACCCGGGTATTTATACCTTTAGTAATTGCACAGAGATCAATCAACCAAGAAGGAGGTAGGAGCCAAAGTATATTTGTCTGTAGATATCTATATTATTAATAAGGTTTTCAGTACTGAATAGACTGCAGCTGTATTAGAAATACCTTATTATAGCTCTGCTTTTCCATTGTTTAAACCTTATCTAAATTCCACTCCTTATCATACAAAGAAATAAGCAGTCTCACATGTTTCTTCAGACATAAAACTGAACTTGTACAAACAATCTGCATTATGGAATGTTTCTCCCTCTATGAAAAAAATGACATTACGAATTTCTATTCACAACAGCCATTAGTCATATTGATAAAATGTTACAATAAGGTTTTTGTCTGAATTTCTTTTCCAGTGGAACTGCCACTTTGTAATAAATAAGTGATTTTAAAAAGAGCATCCAAAATCAAACATCTTTGTGAATAATTTTTAATTTCAAATATTTTCTGAGATACTTAGTTTTATGTGTCAGTTTATAAAGCTGAACTAGTACTTCCTGGTAGGAAGTGGCAGTCGGTAATGCAGAGCAGTGTGGAATGATTGAGCTCTCTATGCATGCCTTGAAGACTTGTATGAACTGACAAATAAATAAAGCTAAATATCTTATAAACTATGGCTTGAAATAAAAAAAAAATCCAACATAAATAAAGTTGGCTTTCAAAAGCTCCTTCAAAATCACCTAGTTTTTACAAAGTGACAGTTTCACTTTAAGCAGTTGTATGCATCTCTCATTCTTTAAAAGAACAGCAAACTATGAGATATCTCAGTTGGTTAATGCAGCAGCTGTACAACCTGCTCAAACCTTAGGGTCACATGTTCTAGTACTGGTAACGTCAGCTCAGCCTTTCATCCTTCAGAGGTACATAAAACGAGTACCCAGGACACACTTGAGATGATCTCAATGGGGGTTATGCAATAAAGCATTATAAGGCAATAAGGAACTAATATTTCTCCAACTTTGGAGATCTTAGTGCATAAGCTCTATAGAATAACATAGGAACTGGAGAAGTGATATCACTGGAGATGTCATCTACTTTTTATCATCTCTTTATCACTCCTCAATGCATAACCCCCAATATGTCCTTCCTTTTAAAATACTTTTATAAAAAATAGTAAAACAAGGGTATTTCCATTGATGGGAGATATTTTATTTTTACTTTATTTTTGATTTACTATAATAAAAGCTATTACATCTTCAACTTTTTCCTTTTGCTTATTAATCCTTTGACTGCCAGAGGGGTGAGAGACACATTGCTTCACAATGAACTCAAAGTGTTAAACTGCAATTTTCTATTCTGGTCATCTGGTGGTGCAATTCCTATCACTCACTGTAGACATAAATAGTTCATTGTAAGCTCATCCACAGAGTGCATTATAAAAACATGACTTTTGGACAGCAGTCAGCATGGCTGCAAACTGCTTAATTTGAAGAAAAAATACTGAGGATAACAAATTTCGTATTTCCCCATAGATTTCTATGCAACCACAGATGATAGTTTTCTAGGTCTATACTGGAGAGCTGAGACAGCCACTGCCCTCCCTTAACTCCCTGAGTGCCAGATGGATATGCAGCACAGCTGTGATTCAAGTACATACAGAGTCAGCAGATCCGATGTTACATGTACACACTAGACTATCTGCTGATCAGCTGATTCATACAAGCAAAGGCCCTCTGCTACACTCTGCAAGGCAAGCTGCCAACACAACCTGGGGCTTTAAAGGCATAGTACCTTTTTATAATGAAAACCTATGTAATGTTGAGGTTTTCCAGCTGGGGAAAATAATGATACTCCATAGTTTTGAGATTCAAAAATAGGTTCCTGACCCCCAGGAGTGTTGTTTAATTTCTCCCTTTGGATAATTTGTAGATGATCAATCTCACCAGTAAGAATAGAGAGAAATTGGGGGCTATGTATTAAGGTGTGATAAAGAGGTGATAATGCACAGATAATCAAGTGATATCACTTCCCCAGTTCCTGTGCTATTCTATAGAGCCTATGCACTATGATCTCCCTATAGAATAACACAGAAATTGGAGAAGTCATATCACTGGAGAAGTTATCTCTACATTATCACCTCTTTATCACACCTTAATGCATAACCCCCATTATCTTGAGCTGTTATAACATTTGAATGAAGAATCTCAGCAGGAAAAGTAGTAAAAGTTGTATATTTTTCATAGAAAAGCTTTACTAATCCTTTAAGAAGGACACCTGTTAGTTTAGAAACCTCAGCCAGAATCTAGCAACACCCTTGATGCACTGTCATCTTGGAAACAGTTTACAATAGCATGGTCAGGAAATTTTGAAAGGGTTAATAAAACCCCTATGATAGAAGAAATAGTCAGCAGTCAGGGATTATACATATATGAATAATTTCTGAAAAAAATACAGAATAGGTATCTGGCTAAGTCACAGATTGGGTAGATGTCTTCAAACAACAGGAAAGTAATTATTTTACAGGATCCGAGACATGCTGTACATTCCATATACAGTAAATAATTCATGTAGTCAGTTAACATCCCCCTTCCAGCTCCCAGCCGTTCACATCCTCTAGATAAATGTACTGTGCGTAGCAGACAAACAGTGTTAACCCCTTAGATTAGTGGTTCTCAGTTTTGTTCAAGGCACTCCTAAACGGTCTGAAATTTTGGCATCCCTAACATTTTATATGTCAATTGAGGGGGACAGAGACATAAATATATAGTATTTCTTCGGTCTCACAATCATAAAGGCAGAAAAAAACACTTTGAGCATAACAATTTCCAGAACTATATATTTGAAATTCACCTTGACATTTTGTCTAAGTATTTAAAAAAACATGGGCACCCTATGTGGGAAACCAAAATGCCATGGCAGCCTGATTGAGAACCACTGTATATGGTGCTGGAGAGGGCCCCACTGCCACTCTGTTGTCATTATAAATGCATAATGTGGACTTTCATATAGATATGGGGCTAGATTCTATTGCAGGAGCTAAATGTTAACACCCATTTTATCAAACATTTTCCTAGAAAAGTCTATGGGGAAAACTGGAGATAAAAGCAGTGATAAAAATAGCACCTGCAATAGAATCTAGCCCATGGTCCTTTAAAGGGATAGTAATACTTCGTTTTATCTTTATTTCATTTTGTAGGCATTAATAAAAACACGAAGAACGATATAAGTCTTATCTCTCAAACCTTTATGATTTTGAGAGATATTCACAAGCAAAGTTTCCCTTCCCGCCCCTTTTACCTAGTATAAGCCATCTCTTCTCAGATGTGGAATGCAGTCCATAGACCAGATAACAGAAGGGGCCAATCTTCTTTCTATTAAAACAATGAAAACCATGCCCCCCTTGACAAGTTTTTCATGTTTTTCCCTTATCTTAATTGAAGATTGTCCCTCTCTGCAGTCTACCTGGGCACCTCCCTTCTGATCTGGCTGAACAGTGTTACATCAGTAACAGGGGCGGGAGGGGGATACTTTGTCATTGAATTACTCTTGAACTATAACTCTGACAGAATTGAAATAACACTCTCCAAGGTCCAGATATTATGATGATTAATTAGAGCTGTTTTTATTATTAAACATTACTATCCCTTTAAGTCAATACATTTTGCTCAGAGGAAAAAAGTATGCACATTATTAAAAGGGCAGTATACATACAGGTATAAATTGCTCTTATTTTGTTTAACACAGTATAGTCCAGAGGGGTATGCAATGCATTACAAAGCAATGTTATATACACGTCTCTGGTCCTTAAGGGTTAAACAGAAGAACTTACTTAAGTAGGTGATTGGCCAGATTTCCCACTAGGTAAACTGATGTTTTTACAATAGCAAAAGAGCTGAAGGTTACCGTTCCCTGGTTTGGTAAAGTAAAAGTGATACCATTATCTGTTAGCCAATAAAGGTATTAGTTTTACTCTACCAGTCATCTGCTTTTCTCTACTGCTAACATGGATCTACCTTTTACCTATATCCCTGGTTTAGAATACTAGATAATATCTAGTAGTACAGAAATGTTTGTATGCATTATTAATTTTAGCTTTCAATGTTTAAAAAAAAAAAAGACATCAGTCATAAAGACTCAGGATCTGTTTTCAACAGAATGTGATAACCTTGGAATACTTATTCATTCTATATGAAGCTCTTCCTATACAAACTGTAATTCATTTGGGGACCTTGGTGTGTCATGTTTACAGCCTATTTGATCATATTATTATCTCTGAATGGGAAGTTCAGTATTTTCCATGTTACCAAGGACACCTGCCTCCACCTTTGCTTATGTGTATGGCATTATCACACTTTGGGTTTAGTATGGATTCTTTTATAATTTAGATTTTTCATTTATCTGCCCAAATAATAGAATCTCTTTTAGATGCTAGAGATATGAATCAATGCGATGCAGGCATCTCTAACATCCAAGAGGTTACAAAGTATCAGTAATTCTTGGTGTTTAAAAACTGTAAACTATTAACTTAGTAATTATATGATACATTTTATTTTTATTTTACTTAAAGTGATAATAACGTTTCAAAATAAAAGGAGCTACAATTAATCTTCATAGTAATTGAGCCGTGGAGAGTGTTATTTCAATTCTGTCAGAGTTGTAGTTCAAGAGCAATTGAATGATTAAGTATCCCCCATCCGCCCCTTTTACTTAGTGTAAGATACCTCCCTTCAGCTGTGGAATCTGGTCTCTTGACCGGACAGCTCACAGCAAGGTACAATCTTCTTACTGTGAGCATAAGGAAAATCCTGCCCCCCTTTGACAGGTTTTTCAGGTTTTTACTTATGCTCGCTGAAGACTGTCTCTCTTTGCGATCCATCTGGAGAGTCTTGCTGCTCTGAGGTGAGCAGTGTTACATCAGTAAAAGGGGTGTGAGGGGGATACTTTATCATTCAATTACTCTTGAACTACAACTCTGACAGTATTGAAATAACACTCTTCATGGCCCAAATACTATGAAGATTAACTGGAGCTGCTTTTATTGTGAAATCATCTCAAAATATCTCATACATTTGTAACATAATAAATTAGGTTGAAAAAAGACATAAGTCTGTCAAGTTCAACCTTTGCCTCTTACCCCAGAGAAATGAGAATTATATAGCTTTCCTGCTGCCAAATAAGTTAGTCTTCATCTGCACTTCCTGATTTGCCTACTAATACACAGTATAACCCTTCATTTTCCTTCTTGAAAGAAATGTATCCAAGTTTCTCTTAAATGTATCCATTGTATCTGCTATTACCACATCCTTGGGCAAGGAATTCCACAATTTTACAGACCTTATTGTAAAAAAACCTTCCTCTGCTGAAGTTGATATCTCCTTTCCTCTGATCTGAGGGGTGCTCCCTGGCTATTTGATCAATCCTTGGAGTGAATAGCTCACCAGGGAGATCCTTGTTTTAAGCTCCCATATACTTGTACATTGTGATAAGATCTCCTCTTAGTCATCTTTTCTCTATAGTAAATAAACCAAGTTTGTCTAGATGTTCCTCATACATCAAGTCTTCCATTCCCTTAATTAATTTTGTTGCTCTTCGCTGTACTCTCTCCAGTTCTAGAATATCCATTTTAGAAATGATGCCCAAAACTGCACTGCATATTCGAGGTGAGATCTATCCACTCTTGCTTCAATACCCCTTTTTATGTAAGGCAGGCCTTTCCTTGCTTTTGCTACTGCTATTTGACATTGGTCACTGCTTCCACATTTGTAGCTCACAAGGATTCCCAGGTCTTTCTCTAGCAACCAGTCACCAAAAATTATTCAAGTAAGTAGCACTGGGATTTTTTTTCCCAAATACATGACCTTACGCTTTCCTACATTAAACTTTATATTCCAATTGCTTGCCCAATCTGACGTTTTATGTATCTGCCTCTGTAAAGATCAAAATATCCTGTTCTGAATTTATAACCCTGCATAATTTAGTGTCATCTGCAAATATTGATATTTTGCTTTCTATATCTATTTCCAGGTCATTTATAAACATGTTAAAAAGCAGTGGTCCAAGTACTGAACCCTGAGGTACTCCACTCTCAACTTTAACTGTAATGGAGAATTTTCAGCTTAGATCAATACACTGTTCCCTATCCTTCAACCGTTTTTTATCCAATTGCAAAGGTAGCCCTAGCCCTAATTTTCTTATTTTATACCCCAGCTTCCTGTGTGGCACTGTATCAAATGCCTTTGCAAAATTTAGATATACTACATCTACTGCATGGTGGTTCTGACCAGCATCCTGTGATCACATCATAGAACCTATGCACCATAAAGTGGTGGATTATGAAACATTAGTGTAAGGGAAATATTTTGGTTGTGGCTGCATTTGTTCTGCCGTAGCAAAAATAATCTCTTAGTCAGAGGGGAAAGAGATTAATCATACAGTTTCATCAATTTAGCAAAGTCTGCATTCACTAAATATATATATCCTGGGAGAAATAAAGCTAAACTATTTTTGGATCTATGATGGTTTAAACTCTACTCTTATAATCATACATCCTACCTGTCAGGTGCTGGCAGCCTCATGGGGGTTAAGGTAGGACAGGGTCAGGGCTGCTTTAAGTAACTGATTGAACCCCGGGTAAAGTATAAAGTGTGTGTGTGTGTGTGTGTGTGTGTGTAAGTACGGGGCTCAACCCCTTGTATGCTTCACAATGTGATGTAGATTTCTCTAACATCCTAGGGGTTAAATATGAGCTGCACCTATTTTCCCCTGCCAGATCCAGGATGATGAATGCTGTGATGAACCACAGGTGCACCACTGGTATTTTTAAGCATCTACAATGGTAAGGTTACTGTGAAGTAGGAGGAGAGGTCTAAGTGTGTCACTGCTGGAGGACCACCAGTGTTTGTGACCTAAAACTTGCGAGAGGAGATGCTGAGGTGGCCCATGGCACCCAATATTGTGAGTGGAGTGTCCAAATGGTTCAATACGATGTGTTTCTGGGTGAGAATTTTTGACCTCAGTATCTTATTAAATTGGCATTTGGCAGCCATAGGGCTACAAAAACTGTTACAGCCTATATCAAGGTACAGACTAGTTTTAGTTATCCATCATCCTAATTCATATTACAGTCATACTTGGGAACCTGCAAGTTCAAGCTGCTCAGGACTATCAATGGGAGATGGGAGAGACCAAATAATGTGATTCTCACCATGATGTGGGAGTGGCTTAATTGAGAAGGTCAGCATGGAGATGTAGAAAGCTAGTTTGTCTTGACATAGTTTGGTAAGTGAAGGAAAGCACTTAGGAGCAGGCTAAGAGTGGGTGGGGTTACCAGAGAACTCTGCCAACTAGAGACTTGTTCTCTATCTCAAGAGCCTCAGTATTTAAAGGGATAGTAATACTTAAAATGTAAAAAAAAAATATGTTGTAGGGTTTATCCCCCTGAGTAAAACAAGAGTACTCCCACTCCTGAAAGGTGTTTCATTCTAAAGTTATTAATTTTCAAAGTTGAATTTTTTAGGTGCAATATCACAGTGGCCTGAAAATGTACAGTGGCGCTGTTGCTACACCATCCTATGTAAATTTATGGTCCCGGGACCAGAGCAGTCCATAGGATAGTGTAGCAACAGCGCCACTGTAAATTTTCAGGCCACTGTGATATTGCAACTAAAAAATTCAACTTTGAAAATTAATAACTTTTGAATAAAACACCTTTCAACAGTGGGAGTACTCTTGTTTTACTCAGGGGGATAAATCCTACAACATATTTTTTTTTACATTTTAAGTATTACTATCCCTTTAATTCTGAAAACCTGAGACTCCAGAGCAGATCCGGAGTGTTTACAGGCATGAATACAACATCAGTCTTGATAGGGGTCTCACAACTGGTGTTCCAGGAATGCCTGTACATGACCTGAGATAAGGCAACAGCCTTTCTGAATACAAGAGCATTGGGCATTAATCTGAATTATTCAAAAGACTTAGCCTGTGTCTGAATGGGACAGGCTTCACATGCATTAAAAAGGCAAGTTTAGGATTGTATATTAGGGATCTCAGATAAAATAAATATTTTTTACAGATACTAGCTGGAAGTACATGATCTGAAAATGTATATCAACCAACTTCGTTTTTAGGAGTTAGTATTCCTTTAACACTTTCCCTGGTGAAAGCGTGTAAGGAATACCATTTATTCTATAAGTGACCTCATTTGTTGTATAAGTATAGGGTGGTACAGGGCTGTGAGAATTCTTTTTGTGGGTCTGAGATTCTGATTTATTGGCCTTTGTTAAGGGAGAGGTTTTATATTTGCTTTTAAATGGTAAACATAAGACATTTGTACAAAAAGAAAACATTTACTGGTTACCATACACCTTTATTTTACAGATAAAGACACTGGGATATAAGCACAAAGTACAAGAGGAGCAATAATGGGGCACATAATCTGTCCTACAGAAGAGAAAGTAAAATTCCCATTGTTATAAATGGGGTTTGCATACCTCCCAACATTTCAAATTGCCAAAGAGGGACACTTGTGTTTTAGGTGTTGCTGGGGCGAGGCTGGTGGGCAGTTCATTACCGATAATTTTTAGGCTATTTCATGACCTATTGACACCTCCTTGTGTAACCTAATAATTAACTTATAACAAGACCAAAGTGTTTTATTTACACAGACTAATTTATAAACACCTATACTGACGTTTAAACAAACAATAATGTGAATTTTATTGCTGTAGAACAATTTAACACACTTATATACATACATCACACAATCTGATCTAAAAAGAGAGACATCAGGGTGTGAAAGAGGGACAGAGGGATTTGGGTCTAAAAGAGGGACTGTCCCTCCTAAAGAGGGACACTTGGTAGGTATGGGTTTGTAAGCCACTGAATTCTAGGGAGGTCTTCAGCACGTGAGTTGGAGACCTCATCAAGGGCTTAAAAGACTCATTTAAAACAATGGGTATCTAGAAAAGTATTTGTTTCTATGGGGCAGTTGTGCATTTTATTTAAATGTATTTAACAATATTTTACAGGCCTGTGGGAACTTTATAATTAAAACATTTTAATATTCATCATCATCATCATCAGTCTTCTTCCTCTTCTTCTTCTTCTTTCAGTGCTAGAACCATTCATTTAAATCATTAGATGTGGACAGCTGGACACAGAAAAATAAAAGATTTAGAGACTGATTTGCCAAAAATTAGGGCAATTCTGGAGCATACATCCCAACATTTCAAATGGCCAAAGAGTGACACTTTTGTTCTAGGGGGTGTGACTGGGGGTGAGGCTGGTGGGTGGGGGACATTACCAAGAATTTATAGATTATTTCATGACCTACTGACACCTCTTTGTGTAACTTAATAAATGATTCAGAGCAACACCAAAAGTATTTTATTTACACACACTAATTTATAACACATATAATGAAGTTTAAACAAACATTAATGTGAGTTTTATGGCTGTGGAGCAATGTGATACACTTACATACACTACACAGTCTGATCTCCTAAACATAACACATAACAATTCCTCAAATTTTCATTGCCTTTAAGGGGGCTTTTAAAGTGTTAGTAATGTCCCAGAAAAAATCTTTATTGTTTTCTAGTGCTTAAAAAGTTCAACTATATGCAACAAATCCTATCTCTCAAACCGCTATGGTTTGAGAGATATTCACATTGAAAGTTTGCCATTTCCTGCTGTCAGAAGATCCGTGTCGGCCGACATGAGGAGGCTCTTCAGCAGAGCCGCAATCGCGTTATTTAAAAAGAATTACTTCATTGGAATGGTCTACAAAGTATGCTTGCAACCAGGCAAACTTTGTAGACTTTTCCAATTAAGTAATTCTTTTAAAATGAAGTGATTGCGGCTCTGCTGCAGAGCCGCCAGTTGGTCCCCGGACAGGATTCCCCTGCAGTCAGCACAACACTGACGTCAGGGAAAGGGGAGGGAGGGGGGAACTTTACTGCCGGATATCTCTCAAACCACAGTGGTTTGAGAGATAGGATTTGTTGCATATAGTTGAACTTATTGAGCACTACAAAACGATAAAGATTTTTTCTGAGACATTACTGTCCCTTTAACTCTTTGAATGCCAGAGGGGAAATCAACAGATTGAAAAGAAAATATTCAAGGAGCACATTTATGCAATAGTCAGATTTATGGCAAAAACTACATATATCATACGCAGGGTGCACTGATCCCCTAAAAAACAGATTAGTAATGACAAAAGAGCATACACAAAGATAGGGATCTTAAATGCCATTTGAAATCAACTGATTGCTTTGCAATGATATAAAGCTATAGAGGTCTCCAGTACATTGCAAAACAGCAAGTTGAAGACTTGTCTACATACCTGGGAACGTCTTACCCTTGCGACCCTGGAGAGAGCTCATGCGCTGCTGACCAGGGGGACGTCAATGATAAGATTCATGTTATAAAGGGGTGGGGCTTCATTTGATGGTTGGTGCTTACTCCTGTCATAAAGTGGGCGTGAAGTGGGCAGAACCGTTTGTGAAGAAGAAGTAGGTGGGAAATAGGAGGAACAAGGAGGTAAAGAGAAGAAACTCACCTCCGCCCAAGATCTGATCTGACCGCAGAGATCCAGTAACTCAGTCTGGAAACCAGTGTTTCTGGGGAAGATCCAGAAAATTTCTAGGCATCTTTGTCTACCACAGAAAGCGTTAAAAGCCCCATTGCTTTAAAACAACTTTTATGATTTTCAGATCTTTAAAAATTAACCCTATTTTTATAGAAAACAAATGTATTCATTTATTTAGATTTATAGATTATGCTGGTTAATATTTTAAGAAAAAGATGGATGTACAACTCATTGCAAACGATGGGAAATGCCCCGTTGTCCTTAACAGCTGCCCAAGCACTGGATCGGGTGGTCATTAAGAGGCTCATACTGCTTGCATCAAGGGGTGAGCACAGGGAAGTCTATGGACATTTTGTCCTCTACTTCTTGTTTAATGAAATATATTAAAAAAGGTGTAGAGGAAATGGCATGATTTAATACCATTTCCTTTTACGTTCTACAAGGCTGGCATACAGGACTTTCTGGCATTAAGCCTTTGAGTGACAGAGAGCGTTGCAATGTGTTGGATTCCTCTCTGGTACTCAAAGGGTTAAAGTCTCAACGACGTTGGAGATCGGCCTTCAGTATGCACTACAGAGATCATACTATATCCATCAGGGCTGAGCAATGTGATTTCCTCCAGCTTCTGCCAGACTATAAATCCCATCATCCCTTGCCACCCAACAGCTGGCAGGGGATGATGGGATTTGTAATATTGCAGCAACTGGCGGGGCCCAAGTTGCCCACCTCTGTATTATAGTCTAACACCAGCAAAACTGCACTGGCAAATTTGTATTTGTCCATTTAAAGTTAAGGGGAAAAAAGACAAAGAAGCTTAAAAGGACACAGCTCCAATTAATCTTCATAGTATTTGAGCCATGGAGAGTGTTATTTCAGTGCTGTCAAGAGTTGTAGTTCAAGAGTAATTGAATGATAAAGTATCCCTCTCCTGCCCCTTTTACCTTTTGTAAGCCACCTCCCCTCAGATGTAGAATATTGTTCCTTGAACTGGCAGGTCACACCAAGGGACAATCTTCTTACTGTGAACATAAGGAAAACCCTGCCCCCCTTGACAGGTTTTTCCCTTATGCTCACTGAAGATTGTCACTCTCTGCGATCCATCCGGACAGTTTTTGCTGCTCTGAGGTGAGCAGTGTCACATCAGTAAAAGGGGCGGGAGGGGGATACTTTTTCATTCAATTACTCTTGAACTACAACTTTGACAGTATTGAAATAACACTCTCCATGGCCCAAATACTATGATGATTAATTGGAGCTGCTTTTTTTGTGAAACATTACTATCCCTTTAAAGAGTAAAAAGGTTGTGGTAAAGAATGAATCATGAAATCTGGAGTCAAATATCCTTTAATCTTTATTTACTAGGTTTAAAGTACACACCTGCACATGAGAGGAGCCCTAGTGAAGGATTTCCGCCTGTGCTGAGAACTCAGTGTTATGATCCCAGTTATTAAGAGGCATTTGCAGTGAGCACCATCTAAATAAAAGGGTCCGCTGTAGAATGTAGCTAATACAGTGAGATCATGCCTGCGTTACTCTATGTCTGTGGTAAGGTAATCGGAGACTGTGAGACAAAACAAGCAGAATTCCGAGCTCCGTATCCCACTGAGAGCTGCAAATGGGCAGGAAGCCTTTTGAATTGCTATATGGAGTCAGGGCCCTAAATAAGTCATTTTGGGCCATACGCACAAAAATAAAAGAGGGAGAATTTTTATGCAGACTAACTACATGATAGGAAACAAGTCATCTTCCTTTTTGACCTCTCATAGTCTGCAACTGCATAATATTTAAAATCAAATTACCTATACTTTTCTTTTCCTTCCAGTTATTTTTGCAATTTTATGTCCCTGACAGGGATCTCTCTGAATTTGTTTCCATATAGTTTTCTGTCAGGGACCGTGTAAGCAGAAGAAGTGCAACAATGTAAAATAGGCAGAAAAACAACGTAGGAAAGCCTGCTTATACAGCAGAGATGGGCAACTTGAGGCCCTCCAGCTCTTAAGAATTGCAATTCCCATCATCACCTCACAGCCAACCTGTGCAGGGATGATTGGAATTGTACTCTATAACAGCTGGAGCACCTCAAATTGCCCAGTCGTTGGCTGTCCAGGGATAATGGCATTGTAGTCTTCAACAACTGAAGGGCCTCAGGTTGCCCAACCCTGCTGTACGGCATACAGATCACTCAAACAATTGTCAATGTGTTTCCCCAGCACTCACATTGCTAAGGGAGCATAGGTGAAATGTGACATGGGCAGCATACATGGAGCTCAGTCACATATCACTGGGAGATGATTATGAGGGTCAGACATTTATTGGATGTTGTGATGCTAATTGCAATAGCTACATCATCAGTGTGAATGATATAAACATTGACCCATAGGCTGCCTTGAAAAACATCTCTGCCAAGCAGCCCTACATTCAACAGTTGGATGCAAAATAATTACAGCAACCTGTGTTTGGCTAAATCCCAAATGGCACCAACCACCACTAAGAATAGACACTTTGGGGCCACTGTTAATTAGAGTAGAACTGCAACATGCAGCACTAATGTCACCAGTGTGAATAAGGCCTTAAGGCAGGGAAGGGCAACCCAAGGATATTCAAAAGTTGTCGGACTACATTTTCCATCATCCTTAGTCAGTCAATGCCTGGCTAACATCTGGAAGGACTCAGATTGCCCACCCTTGCCTCAGGGTCTCAAGCATACATATGTACAAGCATCATGTGTTCCCAATATTGAAATAATTGCGTTTGTTGCTGTTTAACAGGGGTGGCAACTGGCCAAAAGAACAACACCTCAGGAGATCCATTGAGATATTTGGGAGCTGACAAGACCAGATGGAAGATGCACCAATGTGATATAAAGCTGGGACATGTCATTCCAGGGAGAGAAGACTTTTATGCTGGTTTATGGAGCCTACGGACTATTATTTCTCCAATGTGAAAAGGAGGCTTCATAGGATAACATGGGAATTGAAAATATTTATCTCACTGGAGGGACTTCTTACCTTGCTCTCACACTTATTCATCTCCCATCTGGAATAAATGTGGCAATTTTATTAAAACCTACCAACTACTGAGTCTTGTTTGACTCTATTTTTATTAAATGCCTTCTGTTAGATAGATTAAGATCAATTTCTATATTATAAATATAGATAGCTTGCGGAATGTGCTTCCTTGTGATATCTTTGTGCCCAGTGCTAGGTAGAGACAGGCCATCAGTTTTCAGGCCTCCCCCTCATATTGAGGGTTTGGAGGACCTCTCGACTCCTCCTCTTTGACCAGAGATTTAAAGAATGTTTAGGTATTTGGCCCTGGAGTTCAGAGAATTCAGCTTTTCTACTCCAAGGCCTAAATCTTCATATTCCTCCCAGAAGGGAATCCTCAGAAATGTTAGGGAGAGATGGTAGCGAAAAGCCATGTTAACCCACCTCTTCCTCCAAGGCCATGTCAAAGACTTAGCCCCACTATGTTTTTCCTTAAACTTAAAATATCAAAGTTACATTAAATATGAATAAGTACTTAAAAAAGTACCTCTGATTTAAATAAATAAAAAAGTATTTGTAAGGTCCCAGCCTTTGGAACAAGGCAAACATATTTCTATTGAAAACCGAAAGGTGAGGACAGCAAGGAAAAATAAAAAGTGCTGTGCTTCCGTAGGTCCTATTGTGCTTCATAGTAATATAGTTGATGAGGCTGAAAAGACGTGTCCATCAAGTCCAGCCCATGTCAAAAACACCCCTGTTAATCCAGAGAAAGGCAAAAAAAAGGCCTCAAGCCTTTTCTAATTTAGACCCAAGTGGATAATAAAAATCCTTCCTGACTGAAATTGGCAGTCAGATAGTTCCCTGTATCAACAACCTATCTGCATTGAAACCATCTGTCATAATATTCAATATTGCTCTGTGCTAGGTAGGCATCCATTGCTTTTTTTGAAAGCATTTGCATTATCTGCACGTATTACATCCCGAGGCAAAGAATACCATAGCTTTACCACCCTTACTGAAAAAAAAAATCCTGCCTTTGTTTTGGTGCCAAGTTCTCATCCATGCCAGTGGGGAATTGGCAAACCAGGTGCATAGTGTTCTGCATCTCCATCTCAGGAGAGATGGGGGAGGCTCTAGGCACCTCAGGTTTTTTGAAAAACCCAGCCCCTGGCATCAAAAACAACCATAGCATGCAACTGCTACCAAGTCATCTCTCATATACCTGACCAGGTACTACACTAGGCAAAAGGCAGAGGAGCAGATCATATTATTCCTACAGATACAGTTCCCCTTATACAGCGTGATCCAATGGGGAGACAACTAAACCTGTCCATTCTCAAAGCAAAATAGAAAACATTTATTCAGTGACATGACAATGTGCAATTCTGGAGGAAGCCAACAGCACTTTAGGGGAGAAAATGTAAATGGGGCTTTTAAACAGGTAAAACAGGTCTGCAAAACATTACAAATTAATGTGTTAGAGACCATCTAGTTAGCACTTAAGAAGGTAAAGTCCAATTTAAATCAATGGGAATTTTGGATTTCTTATTGCTGTAGTACAGTATCTTTTCTCCATAACTGCACCTCCTTATCCTATTGAATACAGCCCTTAATTACATAACTGTAACCAGAATGCCTCCAGAGATATATATAAAGCTGTAACCCTTTGAATGTGTTGCAGTGCTTTGCATAACTCTTAGAGACTATAAGGTGTGCAACACTTTGCTACCCAATTCCTTGTAACCCCTCTGGTCCTTTATTTGTAATTTGAGGTGAGAGCAAAACCTTTCAGGCCACAAGTCCCTTTTCATCAGGTGCTGGGCCCATGTATTATAACCTCATATCTAGAAACATTGTGCTCTGTGGCTTCTCACTCATCTTGAATGAAAGGGGGATAGTTTTGTGATGTTTTGGCATACACTGTATATGTTGTGATGTACTTTTTGCTCCCTTTTCTATTGTACTTGTATTATTTTTCAGTGTGACTATTTGAAGTTGACCTTTAATTATCTTTGTGCTTTTTTGGTACGGACATTGCCAATAGCCAGCCTGCACCTTCAGAAACATGGCAGCCCTGAGCTATTCATGCCTTACAAATCTCATTACCGTCTTCCAGCCTATGCTTGTATTTGTCCAGCATCTAAGGGGTTAAAAAAGTCACCTAACTCTTTATGAACCAGAGGGGGTGCAACAGATCCCTCTGGTCCATAAAGGTTAACTGCAAATTAAAATGTCTTACTGCATTAATAAAAATGCACACTTTGGATGATGCTGTGTAAAATGCAGATTTCACAAAATTCATTAATCTCACTTTCCATTTTTAAATATGCTATTGTATTACATCCTTGTTTATGTTTCTACATTTAGATTTTAGAGTATTTAAACCTTTTTAACTGACCTTTGCATCTGTGGGTTTTGGTAAAGCTGCTGACTTGGCTCCCAGTGTTATTGAGATAGGATGCTGAGTCAATTTTCTTATACCAGCAATTGAGCTAATTCTCAACTGTTTTCTTATCCATGGCACATGATTTAATAAATCATTAACTCACTCGTTTCAAGGTGAATCATTCCTTTCAAATCTTCTGAAAGCATTTACCGAAATAGAATTTCCTGATTTGGGGCTTAATAGCTCAGAAAATATTGTTTGAAATGTAACATTTCTAACATAAAGATGGGTGATTTTTGAGATTCTTTTCAAAATAAACTATTTGTTACAAATGGACATTTCCACTTTAAGTGGGGTTTTTAACCCCTTGAATGCTAGATAGGTTTCCAACTCTTTGCTTCACAATGTTTTGGAGGCCTCTCTAGCAACCAAGAGATTAAATGCCCCATTTAAATGAAAGTGGATTTTTATATATGTCCCTTATCGTTCTGTTGTGAAAGAGTCTGTGACTAATCTGCATCTGAACTAAATGATAATAACTCAGTGGGGGATATGCTATTGGAATCTCTGTTAATCTGAATATGAACCTCGTTTCGGTGCAAAACATTCAGGGCAGAGGTTCTCAACCAGGGTACCAAGGCACTTTGGTGTGCTGCCGTCATCCACTTAGGGTGCCCCTTTTTTCTGTTCAGACTGACAAAAATGTGAATGTTGAGTTTCAGTTGTATGTCTGTGGAAATTGCTAAGCAAAGTATGTTTATTTTGTTATTTTGAGAACTGAGAATATCTATTTATATAATTGTACACGTTGTTATGCCCTTAAAACATGATAAAATGTTTGAGATTCCAAGGAAATTCCAGACTGCATATTAGGGTACCTTGAGAGAACAAAAAGAAGGATCGAGAGGTACTGCTGCAGAGTGATCGTATCTTAAAGTGCATTAATCCATCTAAGAAAATATAAGATCACACTATAAGTAAAGGAAGGTTGATATCAGATGGGATCCAGATACTGGAGCCTGATGGAGATGGTTCTCTTCCAGATTTATTAGCCTTTGAGAGAAATAGGAAGTAGAACAAGTGTGTTACCCCTCTCATTATATATTTTATATATTTTGATTGTATTTTTTGTATTATGTATATAAGTTTGAGATCATTGATTTAGTTTAGTGTTCTAATGATTATGTGATGTTTTGGACATGTGATGTTTTCATTGTCCAGCTGGAGTCTATCTAGAAGTTTAAAGGGATAATAATGTTTCATAATAAAAGCAGCTCTAATTAATCTTCATAGTATTTGGAGAGTGTTATTTCAATTCTGTCAGAGTTCTAGTTCAAGAGTAATTGAATGATAAAGTATCCCCCTCCCGCCCCTTTTACTGATGTAACACTGCTCAGCTTAGAGCAGCAAAGAGTGTCCAGGTAGATTGCAGAGAGGGACAATCTTCAATTAAGATAAGGGAAAAAGCTGAATAAACTGTCAAGGGGGGCAGGGTTTTAATTGTTCTCACAGTAAGAGGATTGTCCCTTGATGAGCGCTGTCTGGTCTATGGACTGCATTCCACATCTGAGGAGTGGGGGTTTACACTAGGTAAAATGGGCGGGAGGGGGAAACTTTATTATACAATTACTCTTGAACTACAATGCTCACAGTAATGAAATAACACTGTCTATGACTCAAATACTATGAAGATTAACTGGGGCTGCTGTTTTTGTGAAACATTACTATCCCTTTAAATAGCTGTATACATTGAGCTGTTCTGTTTGTTTGTTTGTTGTGCATATATTGGCCATAGGCTTTGAAAAAGTGGCTATTTTAGCCTCTCAAAGCATCAGTGTGCCATATACACATTGTTTTTAAATCTATTTGTATTTTTAATACATTAAAATGTATACATATATTTTTCATTCTGAACAGCCTTATTTTATTTAGTTTACTTTGTATTTTAATTTATTTATTATTTGTATATTTATTTGTATTATTTTGTTACCATTTTGCATTTGTGTATTTCTTCACAAGAGACGGGTTACACCTGAGTGGAAACAGGTTTGTGATCTCCACAGGAGTAACTGCTTGGGGTTGAAACTCTAACCAAAGGAAAATGTGAGTGGAGCCAAATTTACTCTCATTGGATTATTGGTGTCTGACAGTATTGCACTATTTGGAGCCCTTCTGTGTTCTTTTTTGCTACATGTTTATACCTAATTTGCGGTGGGAGATGTGATAGTTGAAGGAGCTGTCAATAGAGAAAAGTGTGATCATCATACTAAGCGCTGTTGCTGTGGGTTATATAATTAACTCCTCAGCCAGTATTCTTGTTAGTATAGATCCACTGGGTGCATTGTGGTGGTGGTCAAGTAAAGTTAAGAAGTTTCCACACAAGGGGCGCTTCCCTCTCACAGTCAGCGCTCAAAAGGGAAGGAGAAACAAAAATAATGAGAGTATCTAAGTATAGTATGTTTAATAAAACAGATCAAAAGATACAAGACAAATGCACACTCACTTTGAGTCTACTTGTTAAACAAGCCTCTCGGGGTCCCAGCCCCCAAATAGTCAGGAATCGTGTCCCTCTCGCTGTTGCTCTGTGCCTCCGGTCCACGAGGAAAGAGCTTGTTGGCGTCTTTCAGAGGTGCGGCGGAAGCCGCAATGATGACAAGATTCAAGGACTTGAGCCGGATCCACACCGTACAGGGAAGGAACATCACGGGGCACGTAGAGCAGGACCTAATTCAGAGTGCGTGCTTCCCTATTTGTCCCCCCTCCTTTTTGTGTTCCTATCTTAAAGAGGGACTCTCATACACACACCATATCAGCTGGTATTAAAGCATACACTGTACTCTTTAATACTATGCCTGTCTGACAGTCAGCCATGCTGTCTTTTAGTAGTTATTGTGCCTCTATTGGGCAGCTTTCTATAGATGGGGAAATTCAATTTCCATATCTCTAATACAAGCCTGGACACCAGTGAGGATACCTTGTACCCTCTTTGGAATCTGTTTGGAAGGCAGATGGACCCGTCCACTGGATGGTACAGGAGAAATGAGCCATTCTAATGTGTGCCAGACTACATTAGAATGGCTAATTCCACCTACAGTTTTGCTCGGTATAATCAATGTTAATGATGTGATCTGGGACACAGGGCCACACACAAAGCTCCCTGGTGTCTTCACTCTACATTGCAGCATGCTCATACCTGGGAACTCACCAGATCTGCCCTGGAGACTCAGGTTTTTAGCATTAATTACTGTGTCTCCAGGGACAGAGGCTGATTCTCCAGCTTTGGAGAGTTTTCTTGGTAACTCCACCCTCTTCTTGTTCTTTATGCCTACTTCCCACCCATTCTACTATTAAATCTCATATTTATTCCTCTGAAACGCCTGTAAGCCCTGCCCACCAGATAAAGCCCTGCCCACCTTATGAAGCTAATCACGTCAGTTAGACATGTCCATTACCAGCCCATGAGCCAAGAAGACAGTTCCCAGGTATGGACATACTCCCACTAACGCTACTAATGCAGCAGAAGCCACCTATAAAAATAGATAGTTTGAAATGATAAACTGCTCACAATGAGGGTATACATAGTAATAAAGCTCATTTTATGTTTTTAATGCTATATAATTGTTCTGGGTGGGTCTGGGGAGTTGTGAGTGTCCCTTTAAACCTATCAGTAAGAATGAAAAAACATAAAACAGACAAATGGGTAGCAGGGATTGTGTCAATTTAAATTGAATTCGAAAGTCCCTTGTTTAATCCCTTGGATGTTAAAGGGATAGTAATACTTTAATATTACTATTCCCCATATTGTAGATATTTGAAAAAGAATTTAATAGCACCCAGGCTCTTCTCTCAAACCTTTATGGTTTGAGAGATAACCGAACACAACGTTTCCCCCCCTCCCCGGAAGCTTCCAAAGACATGACATCATCATATAGGCTGTCCCAAATTGTTTAAAGGCATAGTAATCCTAGTGTATGTAAACTTCTGACTTTGCAGAAAGTAATAAAAATGCCTTAAAAAATTATCTCTCTTTCATTATTCTGGCATTTGGCAAATATAAATAATTTTGGTAATCCTAATTGACCTAAAACGGGTAAGGTTTATTCTGATTTCATGTCCGATAGTGAGAAAAACATGCATATGTGTCTTTTTATATAGTGTATGTAAACTTCTGGTTTCAACTGTGTGTAAAGTTTGTGTCTGTGACACTCAGCTCTTCACAATTAGTAACAGCACCACCACTTGGCTGCAAAATGATTAACACAATACAAAAATATACAGTTTTACTTGGCCATAAGTTCTGAGTGAAGCCTCTCAGAGTAATGGGAATATCCTAGTTGTAGTCCGCAGGATAAAGCCTTACAGTATAAATATTTTCATAATAAGAGTTTACTTCCCTTTATTTAAATATTTCCATATTCAGTTAGCTTTACACAAGTAAAATGGAAATTGAACACAGTTAATTATGTGGTTTTAGATTTTAGGGTTTGTGGGTTTTTTTTTTTGGTTTTTTTTGCATTTTTGCAAGGGTGGCATGGAACCTGCTGCCCTCTCTCCTTATAAGGACATGACTGTTTCAGGTCTAGGAAATATATTTAACATTAAAGGGCTCCAATCCATTTTTTCTTCAGGAAATGACTATGGGCGGAGCTCTTGGAGGCTCCTAGTTTTCAATTATATCAGCATAATTCTGGAACATTTCTGTTATCACATGTTAAGATTCTTGCTTTAACCACTGCCAGTGAAAACAAAAGCAACTAGTGGTCAAAATGGGCTAAACATTAAAATAACTTTCCTATCTAAGGGAGTAAGCTAAAAGATTATAAAGTGAAGTCACTCAACAAAACAACACACTAGTCTACATTTTACAAGATAAATAGAAACTAACACCCAAAAATGAAAACGGGCAATACAATTTAAAATATCCTGTATGTCCAGACATATCCTATATTATAATTCACTAAGGATGTTTGTCAGAAGCCGTCATGCTCAGTAGAGACGGCTGCGTGTGCTGCAGTCATGAGCAGTACAGACTGCCCGAGCCGAGGCTGATACCGAGCGGGGAGCTCCAAATTCAGACTGGAGTCCTCTCTGCTCACCGGAAGGTGCGCAGAGAAGACTACGGTCTGAATTCGTATCTCCCCACTCCATATCAGCCGTGGCTAGTTCGGGCAGTCAGTACTGTGCATAACTGCAGCGCCGCCAGGGTTGGCCCGTGTATACGGGCTTTAAAACTAGTATAGAGATAATTCTACTGATGCTGGATACTTAACCCTTTCAGTGCCACCCCTCTGCCACTGTAAGGGTTAAAATTTGATCATAACCCTATGAGTGCCAAAGAAGTGTCCTACACATTGCAGCACAGTGCATTGTATGCCTCTCTGATATTCAAAAGGTTAAACTTACTGTTCTGGTTTCTGTGAATAACTATGAATATTAGTCGTTATGTGCCTCTGGAATTACTTTGGATGGAACTAGGGAAGAGCAAAGAGATTCTGAAAAGCCGGAATTCATACAAAACATGACGATTTGCAAGACACAGGCTACATCTTGCAAAGCAGGCCTTTCATTTTGTGTTTTGATTGATTGCCCTTTTAACCAGTCGGGGGCTCAGTTCTACCAGAGCCATGAAAACAGCAGTTATAGAGATAGTAATACCTCAATTAACCTCTTTAGGACCAGCCATGTGCACACGTGGCCGGCACTTAAGGACCACGGACCTTTTTTTTTTTTTTTTTTCTTTTACCGGTTCCAGTCTCCCCGAATGGCGTGCAGCCGCTCGGGGAGCCCGGAATTCCGTGACTTTCCTGGCACGGCATGGGTTGTTAACGCAAAACAACCCATGATGTGCCACAACTGTCAAGGGCCGTTAAGGGGTTAAAGTTTAGTTCTAAGTATTATTTACAGTGTTTTATATATAGTTATTTAGTTCAAATGCTATTCAAGATGAAAGGATTCCCCTGCACCCTTTCTGGTCGCCTCTCATCAGATCTGTAATTCGGTTGTGAGACAGGACAGATGCAGAGAGGGACAATCTTCAGTCAGTAAGTGTAATGAAAACCCTGTCCCCCCTCCTTGATGAAGGAGGGCAGGATTTTCCTTTTGCTTGCTGAAGTTAGTCCCTCGCCGCTCTCCATCCGGACCAGACAGAGAGGCAGGGTGATACAGGGAAAGAGGCGGGAGGAGGGGCGGGTCCTTTCATCTTGAATAGCGTTTGAACTACAGAACTGTAAGTAACTATATAGCGCTACATGTTAAAAGAAATTGTAAATAATACTCGGAGCTAAACTTTAACCCCTTAAGGACTGGCCACGCACTCACACGGCCGTCACTTAAGGACCATGGACCATTTTTTTTTCTTGAATCCGATTCCGTACTCCCCGAATGGCGTGCACCCACACAGGGAGCCCATAATTCCATGACGGTCCAGGACGATCATGGGTCCTTAAGGGGTTAATTCAGGTATTACTATTCCTTTAAATTAGCAGCATCAACTGGTTGGCTATTTCTATGGCACTCAAAGGGTTAAAAAGAATTTGAGCAATTTTGGAGCAAACCAACAGCGCCATAGGGGCCAAATAAAAAAGTACCCCAATTCACTATAGATTTAAATGGGTTCACTGTGAAACTGGAGACCTATATAATATTCAAGGCGCTAACCCTTTGAGTGCCAGAGAGGTATCCAACATTGCAGCGCAATGCGTTGAATACCTCTCTGGCACTCAAAGAGTTAAAAGCCCCAATTTTAAATAATGGAGATTTTTTATTTATTTTCTGTGTTGTACTTGGGTTGTCCCAGAACTGTTCCAATCCATCTTAGTATGCCAGCTTTATTAAGTCTAGAGAATGGATATACTTATAAATAGATTGTGCAGAATATTTAGCATTCATAGGTGTAAGACAATGAATACATTTCAGTGAAGCACTTATCCTAGCTACTTATCTAAGATACATAGACATAGAGCATTACACACAACTACCCACAATCCCTTGCAACACACCATCAGTGAAGAAGAGAGCATGCATTAGTAAAATAAGACGTTACTGATAGCGACTGATGTGATGCACCCCCCTCCCTTTCTGTTTTTATCTTCCTTAACACATTCAGAACTATTATAATTATAAACAAATTAACTGGGGCAAATTTCTTCTAAAATGCAGCAAAGACCTATACAGAATCACCATCTTTAAAGGGATAATAATGTTTCACAATAAAAGCAGCTCCAATAAATCTTCATAGTATTTGGGCCATGGAGAATGTTATTTCAATACTATCAGAGTTGTAGTTCAAGAGTAATTGAATGATAAAGTATCCCCCTCCCGTCCCTTTTACTGATGTAACACTACTCACCTCAGAGCAGCAAGACTGTCCTGTTGGATCACAGAGAAGGACAATCTTCAGTGGGCATAAGTAAAAAAACCTAAAAAACCTGTCAATGGGGGCAGAGCTTTCATTGTTCTCACAGTAAGAAGATTGTCCCTTGCGGTCAGCTGTCTGGTCAAGAGTTTAACAAATAGTTTAACTGCTCTAACAAGAACAGTACATCTCCAGACCAAATAAAATCAAAATGTTTGTACCTTTAACGTTTCACATAATAGCAATTCATCACAGACCACGTAGTGATGTAGAGGGCAACTTTCATACAGGTTTCAGGGTAGAGTAACAGATTCACTGATCCAATCGACATGTTTTCCATAGTACACACTTAATCATGATGGCAAATCAGTTACCCGCAAGTCTAGTATGTTTAAAAGATCTAGTCACCAATAGGAAACATTGTATCTAACCTTCATCCAATTGGTGATCGCTCATTAGGAAATTTCCAGTGAATACAACATCTTGCATTGATGTACATCTTAAACACATTTAATCCCCATGTGTTTATAAAACCAAAAAATATATCAATTATGGATCGCAACAGTGAGTGGACTGCAGTTAAAAATAAAGTAATCATAAATGATCACTTATTTGTCAGTACTTACTCTCAGTTTGTAAATCCAAAAGATAAATCCATAATGTAAGTATAACCCGCAATGTTGTCGGCCAAGCATTCTAGATTTAAAGAAATTCCCCGGAAGGGACCGCAGGGTACAGGAGGGGAAGCATGTCATGGGAGGGTTGATGCATAAAGGAAGTGTGTATGATGGGAGGAGTAAAGAAAATAACTTAAAGGGCTGGTGACAGGAAATGGGCAAGTTTGGTCTGGAAAAAGAGGGGACAGAGGAAGCATCATCCCTACAGCTGTCGGGTTTCCAACATTCCTGCCTGTCTCTCTCCATCTGTTCTTTCTGGCTGCTCACTCCAGACCTGGCGGAGTTTCCAGGATTCTGTGTTCCGGTCTGCCTCTGATCATGGCCTCCTGATTGCTGTCTTTCCCTGTCTTTTCTTTCGTCTGTCTTTTCTCCTTCCCCATCCTCTCTTTTTCCCCTACCATCCTGCTGGCGGTGGTTTTTCTCCCCTATTCTTTTCTTTCATGGTAGGGCGATCTGTCAACGGTAATGTCAAGGAAGTCGTGGCTGCTGAACGAGGACCGGCTGGCTTTGGAGCATAGGTTTCCCCTTCCTTCAGGGCTGGGCTTTACTGTTCATTTATTTTGGAACTGACTGTGCTCAAGTTGCTTCCCTCATGCAGTAGGACGAAGTCAGGGATCCTCTGCTTCCTTCTCCCGACCCGGGATATCCGCGAGGGGGGGCTTTGGCCTATGGGCTGGGCCACTCGCCTTTCCAGTGGCGCTACCTGTTCCTTTACGCTTTGACATGGCCTGTGGGGCAGTCGGGGATTCCACAAAAGGGGTGGTGTTCTATGGTAGGGTCGGCCTTCCTCAGGTCTCGGCAGTGTTCGCAATCCCCACCCCCCAGGTGCTTCA
Organism: Rhinophrynus dorsalis; assembly: GCA_037306005.1. Classification (NCBI taxonomy): domain Eukaryota; kingdom Metazoa; phylum Chordata; class Amphibia; order Anura; family Rhinophrynidae; genus Rhinophrynus; species Rhinophrynus dorsalis. Next base: position 135,957,466 of record CM074726.1, on the reverse strand, counting down.
ACTGTGTTTTGGGTTGCCGGTCGCCCAGCTGATTGCGTGTGCCAGGCCTCCGGTTTCCATGGTGGGTGGTGTTTTCCTGTTGCTCTTGCTCCGCTCTTTCTTTGCCGGTATCTGTGTTTTCCTTGTACCCTATGGTGTACCTTCTTTTTTTTTAAAATTTTCTTTTCTCTCTCCGCACTGTTTTTCTATTGCAGGTCTTTCCTTGGCTCTTGGTTAGTTCTCACTATTGTCTTCTTTACGACTTTCCCCTTTTTCCTTCTCCATTTCGACGGTTGTGCCAGCTTCTGGTTGCTGGTCTACTTTCTACTGCCCTCCCCTCTAAGTTTTTGTTTGCTCCTCTCAGTTTCTTAGTCCCCCTTCCCCCTTCTTTGTCAGTCTCTCTTCTGCTTTTCCATTTTGGGGTGTTTTTTCTTCTCTTCCTTTCTGGAGGTCTGGCTGCACAGCTTCTGGGGCTTCCCATGGGGGGCTATTTGTTGGAGTCACTGTACCTATTATTTCAGC